>JASUUH010000211.1:10035000-11285000 GCA_030449925.1 Citropsis articulata | reverse complement strand
AATGTGTATAGGTGAATTTTGGGATTTACGTGAAAAATAAATTATAAAGTAGGGATATTTTTTACATTAGAAAGTAAGTGACTTAATTCAGATTTCTCCATTCAGTAAAAAGCCAAAAAAATTGGCTTATTTTATTAAGTCAAAATTATCTAAAAAGTCTCATTAAGTTATAAAAACAAACACTTCTAATTAACTTAATTAATTAAGTTAAGTCACTTTAAGTCATTAAGTTAAAAAACAAACGCCACCTTAATTTTATTCAGTTAAATCATTAAGCCTTCTTCTATAAATATTATTTGTTTAACATTTATAATTTGTAAGGGCATAAATGTAAAAACATTAGTTTTCGAATTTTTTAATTAAAAAAAAAATTAATAGTTATTTTTAGTAATTCAGATTAAAAAAACAAACATATCATTCAAATTCAAACATTTAATTCTATTTAGAATTCAAACTAATTTAGGTATATTCAGATTTCAAAGAAAAAACAAACGTCACCTTAGTTGTGAATTGATATGTCAATAAATTTCTGTATGGATATTTGATAATGTTCCTTTTATTCATTTCTTTATTTTGGCTACTCTTGGCATCAAATGCTCAAATAACGCTTCTCACGTTCAAAACATTAACATTATCCGTTAGAACTTTAGTCAATTCATTAATTGTTGACTCATTACCATACTTGAGATCATCAATGATGATTGTCCACAGCACGCAGCAATTTAGCATGCATAATGGCTAAATCTTAGAATTTAGCTAAATAAAATCCCTGCATAGTCTCCTTCACATAAATTTTCGGTCTTACGGATTTATTTTAGAAGGCAAAAAGGTTTGCCTATATTCTCCAATTGAAATGAATCGATTGATGGTGCACTATATTCTTTCAGTAGCATCTGACATTTTCATCTCAAGATTTGAGGTTACTTTTATTTAGTAAACGATCGATTTATAATTTCTAAAATTATTAAGATCCTAATCTACTCACAATTTATACTTGATAATCAATTATTTGATGATTGCTAGAGTGATAGGTCCAAAAGAAAAATACAAATTAATAGTGCTTGATAAAATTAATTGACAAATCAAACATAGTGGAGAGGTAAATTCTCAAATAAATGTGAAAATCAACCATAACTCTAAATATGTTTTAATTCTACCATCCAAATAATGAATATGAAAAATACCAAGTCATTTGGAATGAATAATATTAAAATATCATTTAAGAAGTGTAGTATCATTCTAATTAATAGATAAAGTTAAATAATAGGATTTATATCTTCATTGAGTGGCATCTAATCTGGCACATATACAAAATCGCTGTCTTGATGTGAGATGATATATTGGATAACTGCTTAATACAAAACAATTAAGTACGAAGCATATTCATCACATAAACTTTAAGGACAAATGCCCATTATAATTCTCAAAGCACTCTTATTATTAAATATGTTATAATTCTTTCCTCACTTTTTTTTAACAACAGTACATTTCCAACAATATTTTTAATATTAATTAATTTATCTATAAAAAGATTAATTACCAAATTAACCAATAATTAAATATTAGCAATTAACCAATAAATATCATTGTGAAATGAATTAGTATCTTTTATACTTGTGAAACAATCTTACTAATACTTATTTATAAATAAATTAATATCAGCTAGCTTAAATTAAATTTAATATTCTTACGAAAATCTTACTATTAGTTATTTTATAAAAAAAAAGGTCATTTTATAATGCCATAATTAAAATCACAGCATCATTTCTATAATTTAACATAATTTATGTAAATGAAATATAAGACATGTAAATTTAACATAAAACTTGTAAATCAACATTAAGTGTAAAACAAAACATAAATTATGTAAATAATTTATAAGGCTTGTCAATGGAAGGTAAAATAATTGTCAACATAAGAGTGGTAAATTGATACATATTGGTAAATAAAACAAAAATTTATAAATATAATATAAAACTTGTAAATCAACATTAAGTATAAAATAAATATAAATGATGCAAATAGAACAAAAGACTTGTAAATGAAAGATAAAATAAGTAAATTAACATAAGAGTCATAATTGATAAATCATTGATAAATAAAACAAAAACTTATTAATATAATATAAAATTTGTAAATCAACATTAAGTGTAAAATAAAACATAAATGAAGTAAATAAAACATAACACCTATAAATAGAATGTAAAATAAGTTAAATAACATAGAAATAGTAAAATGATATATTATTGGTAAACAAAACATGAATTTACAGATATAACATAAAACTTGGAAATCAACATTAATTGTAAAATAAAATATAAATCAAGTTAATAAAACATAAGACCTGTAAATAGAAGTTAAAACAAGTAAATTAACATAGAGGAGTGGTAATTAAAATGATGTATTATTACTAAACATAATATAATTTTACAGAGTAATATAAAACTTGTAAATTAACATTAAGTGTAAAATAACATACAAATTATGTAAATGAAATGTAAAATAAGTAAATATTGTAAGATTAACAAAAAAAATAAGAACTTACAAATATAAAATAAAAAGTCATTATAATAATGATTACCTTATATATGTATTATTTTTATTTCTAAATTGAATAACGGTAATTATTTATGTAATACATGTGATGATATATGTGAAATTTTATTAAGTATAAAACTTATTCTCATAATCAAATTTTGGAAACCAATTCTTTTATTCAAAAATTGTTTGTAAGATAACCAATTTTGCATCATTCTAAACCTTCTCTGATGAGAACCCCTCTAGATCTAGCTTAAACAATCTACAACTATATTCATAAGAACCCAATAAAGCTAATATTATCAGAATTCGGATACAAGATCCAAACCCTTGAGAAGCTAAGTCTCAAGAACCTGGATTGCTAAATAAGACACCACAAAGATTAGCAAATCCTTTGATAAGTCGAAAGGTCTTTTAAGAACAAGTTGAGAAAATCAGGATAGTGATATCAAACTCAAGATTGTCAAAGGTGCATTCAAAGAACATAAAAAAGTGTTTATATAAGGTGGCTAACCCTACTTTAAGTTAAAAACACAAAAAAAAGCTCTAAAAATTAAACCTAGAGCCGCATGGTCTTGCCCTGCAGAGCCATTGATTTTTAACAGATCGTAACTTGGGCATATGATGTCGGATTTGGGGTTCCAATATACCGTTTTGAAGCTCTCGACGTAACGAATGCAACTATAGCTTTATAATTGATTTTCTAGCCCTTCTTCTACTTAAAAAATCGTCCTCTCCGATGCTCACCACCTTGTTAGCTCAAATCAAGTATATCGAGGCTGGTTCCTCCTCTTTCAAGCCCATCTTGAATATTGGTCTCATGCAAATTGAAAATGAATTGAGTTCGTCTAAAGTAGCCCGAACAAATCATTGCATTGCTTCCTTGATCTTCTTAGCTCGTGCTCTCGTAATTGGCCCTTCTGGAACAAGCAACAGATTTTTAATGCTCTTAGCACTCTAGATCACATCATTCCTGACGGCAATCCCAAATGATCCTTTAGTATAAGTAAGAAGCAATGTTTGAAACTACATGAAATATGTATAAAACTAAAAATTAGATCCAATTTTATTGATATTATATATGTCTGGTAATATAAGAATGTATTTTTATTTTGTTTCGGCTTGACCCATATCAAGAAAAATAATTTTGCTTAATTATCTTGTATGGTAAACAAATACTATGATAGAAAATGAAAAAAAAAAAAGGTTTATATATGTATAGAATTTATGGTTAAACCAATTTAGTAAAACTTATTTCAATTGTTTTCAATTGATGAGAAATTTTTTCTTTGCCCAAATAAATTAAACAAGTAAACTAAATTAAATAAGTAAACTATTTTCTAAATTAAAGTCTAATGTTGATTAATAATTTTTATATTATTTTTAGAAATATTTGTTTTGTTTGTAATTTTAAAATACTAATTTACCACTCTTATTTAATTAATTTATTTTTTTTTTCATTTACTAGTCTTATCTGTAATTTACAAAATTTATGTTTATCACGACACTGATGCCATAATTTTAATCATGGTATCACATAATTGTTTTCTATCAAAAATTAATTTCCTAAATTAATCTTAATAGTACAATAATAACATAAAAGTTTGTGTAAATTTTTATCTTATTTTTAAAGTTAATTTAATGATTATTATTTTTTATTTTTATTAATATATCTAAGAATATCGTTGTCAGGATATTATTATTAAAAAAAAGAAAAAAAAAGTAAGATAAGAGTGTAAATACCAAAAATTTTCTTAAATATATAAGTTAAATAGATAATTAATTTAAAATATAGGAATTAAACGAATATTCACCCCAATGAAAAAAATTTAAAGTTAAACAATGTGCTTTTTGAAGCTGAAAGAAAAGGAAAATAAATAAATGAGAAAATAATAGTGATTCAAAAGAAGAGAAGGACGAAAGGATCAACTTATGAAGTGTGGGCAGTAAAGGTTTAAAATAAGCTTAGAGAAAACAACAAAAGAAAGCCGAAACAGGTCCATGGATAAGCTTGCAAAGAAGAAATGGACCACTTTGCTTTGTTTGGCTTGGCTTTTTCTCCTCAATCTAACTTGATCCCAGCGGGATATTCCTGTGACTGTTCTAGAAAACTCCATCAATAATTCAAACTGTGATCTGGACCGGCTCATAATTTTTTATTTATAAAAAAAATTAAAAAAAGTTGAAATAAAAGAACAAGAAGAAGAAAATAAACAAGAACAAGCAATTGTTGTACAAAAACGTGATAAAAAATTATTGTTCACTGCATGAAAAAACATGCAACCCACCAGCACATTTTTGAGTGCCGTACACACGGACATTGATTTAGATGCGTACAACGTTTTTTGAATGAGCAAATGCTTGAGTAGTACCTCTCGAAAAAAAAAAAAAATGATTGAACAGTCTTTATATTTTAAAAAATATTTCTAAGTCTTATTGAATATGTGACACTCATCTTGTACAATAGTATCTTATTACAATTTTAGAGATATTAATTAATTAATCTAACAAAAAATAATTAATAAATTAATCATAATTATTTTTTACTAAATTAACCATTAATTATCAGTCCGAATAAATAGGCATTTTTCATACCCTTACAACAATATTCTAATTATTTAAAACAAATCAATACTAGCCAACTCAAAATAATGTTTAATGCCTTACAATTATAATCTTGCTAATAATTATTTATGAAAAAATTAATTTTATCAAATTAATCATAACAATAAAATAATAACAAAAAATTTTACAATTATTTTTACTTTACTTTTAGGTTAGTTTGTTAATTAATTAATTTTTATGGATAAATTAATTAATATCTTTAAGAATAATGTTGTAAGGATATTATCATAAAACCAAAGAAAATATAAGAACATGACTACAACATATTTAACAATAGGCTCTTTAAGATCTTTTTCAAAATATAAAAACTAAACAAATACTTTAACAAAAAATACAGTGATTAAACAAGTGATTATATTTTTTATTTGTAATTGAAGAGCCACATACTATTTTGTATAAACTAATTTGAAGCTACAAATTTACAATTCCATATGGGTTTTGATATCTGATGGGAGGATGAGGGAAGGATTGCATCATCAAGAGGAGAATAATCATTAATCACATCAATTCACTTGAAACAGACAGCACCCATCTTGGCTGCTATCTTTTAAACCAAATTTAGTGAGACAGCTATTTAGATAAGCCGTAAGCTACATCACTGAGGAGGAGGCATCAACATGTTCAAAGAATAAGAATTGATACATGCTACGGCCGAAAAATTGGACTTGGTAAAGGATAATACCAAAGTATCCTCAGAGTGAAATATTTACAAATTGGGGGCTATCAGATAATTTGATTCAAACTGAGAACAACCGTCCTGCACAACTAATAGCAGCAGCTACAGATGTTACACGGTATTATTAAGCAAAGAGCCCCAGAATGTCTTTGACAGCCAAAACGAACCCAAACAACAATCTATTTTGTCCTAATTTATACAGCATTTACATCAGATGCAGACATTTCAATTTCTGAGCTATCCCATACACTTAACCCACTGTCCTGTTCCTATATGTGCTGCAATTCAACTTTCTGAGTTTCAACCACAATCCTCATCCTGTGGGAAAATAAGAGTTCAACGGTGGAAATGGATGGCAAGGATGACAAATATTTTGGCAATCAAAAAAACAAAAACAAAAGCAGTTTCAAATTCCAAACAAAATTTCAGATTTGAAACCAGGGTTTTTCTTCTGACACATCTCTGGAAATGTCTGGTCTTTTCTCAAGAGAAGTGAGAATCAGTGAACACTACATGCATCTAACCTATTGTGAGAATGCAGTGGTCCTTCATGTTTCTCTAAAAATATGTGGATAACTCACACTCATAGGGAATCATTTGAAAATGTGCATTTTACACCCAACAAACAATCTTGATCAGATAAAGGTGATAAAACTTTTAGTGTTGAATTGAATAACTAAGACAATTAATGAACACATAAAACAATCAAAAAAACCAAAGTTTAAACACACTGGAATCACAACAGAGAAGTGCCCGAGGAGACAGCCAGTGGATTTAGCCTCTTGCAATGGAAGCATGAGGTTACCGGACCTTGGAGTGGGGTAAGTTTAATTTGAGGATAATATGAAGGGGATGCATGGTGACTATATATAAAGAAAATATTTGAAAACAAAAATCAACAATCACAATATCAAAACATTAGAAGAGAACTCCATTGAAATCCTCTGATCATAGAATTCTAATCAACATCTAATTTAATGACATGCTATGGAAAAGATAACCTTCGCCTGTCATTTTGCTAGTAAAATCCGTGGGTGCCAAGAGAAAGAAGTTGGGCCACGCTGGAACAATTATCATCCTCTATATATATATATATATATATTTTTTTTTTTTTTTCCTTTCTTTTTTAAAAGCATACAATTCTCATTGTTCACTTTCGGTATTCTGTACAAATAAATATCCAGGAAGCGGATGGTGTGATAACTTACCCTTCATCAGTTTCATCACTGGGACTTCCATAAACAACAGATAAATAGCAGCCCAATGTTCTAAGAGAGAGGCCAGGGAACCTGTGACAACTGCCTGGTCCCAGATCAATCTTAACAAATGGCCATCGCATGGCTTGTGCAGCTTCACACTCTTCCCATCCATCTCCAATCGCACAAAACTGGACATTTGGGTTGTTGAAACGTTCTTTGATCCATTGAAAACATTGGAGTTTCCCCACTTCCCATGAGCTGTAAACTGAAGAAAGAAACGGTGTCAGCATACTTATTCTAGCTATCTCTCCTTTTTTTTTTTTTTAACAAATTTCCATAAATCAATTAATAAGAATCATGAACGTAGGAGCAACTTAGTATAAGGTTTGTAAAAAAGAAGTCAATATCAAAACTTATTATCTAAACTGCTACAAATGTCACATCCCATTATGACATAGAGCAGTAGAACAATATTTAAATCATAATTTAATTTATTCATATAGGAGAGCATTCCATCGTCATCTTATGTAAATGTTCCTTATTACATATGTATTTTTATTCAGTCAGATATACTAGAAACACAAGAGAAAGGTTGCCCCCACTAGAAGATATTTATTCCATTTATAACGTGGTTGAAAAATACAACATAAGTTACTTTCGCACTCACAAGCTTTCATTCCTGGATAAAGGGACTCAATGATTGCATTTCTCTAGCATAATGTATTACCATATGTTTCACTGCAAAAATGCAGTGAATCAGAATCTTCACTCACCAGTGATACAGCACACAAGAAGCAAAGACAAACTGTTGCACTTTACCATATCACTGCCAGATATAAATCCAATCTTGGATTCATATCCACCAATCTGTAAAGTTTGTCATTAGTTTTTATCCTAGGCAATTTGGATTTCTAATGACTCTCTCAAATCTGCACCCTCCCATTCATGCAACATCCGTACGTGCATATACTTTAGATCAAGCCTAAACATAAGTCAGGTATAAGAATAACCATTCAAGTTTCACTAACAAGCAGATCATGTGTCAGTTATAGAAGTCTTCAACTAAATTCACAGCCATTAATCTCACTTCAGATGTAATCTCAAGTCTGTAACATACTGCCTAGGAACAAACCAAACTCTGCTATAGAAATACATCAGAAGGCATTGCCGGTTTGGAAAAGATCTGAATGTAATGTTTTGTCCAAATGCCAGTAGAGAGTGGAAAGCATAACAGAAAAAGATAAACCAGAAAACATACGAGGAAACTTTTCGTTTTTCTTATTTTTGTACCTTTTGTTTTGTTTTTAATTTATTTTATTTTTTAGCTTTTATTTTATTTTATCTTTTTAAGAAAATGGCTGCACCCTCCTAAACATGCATGAAAGCTAATTCTGGAAAGTAACTGACTCTCAGAATTACCATACGCTATTACCAATATATCAGAAATTAATTTCTTTTTCACCACTCTAGAAATATAGCACACTTTTGCAGGGTTGATAGTGATAAACGAGTAGATGTAAGGGTTCGCAAGCAAGGATTCCCCAGCTTGTGAGGTCAATAAATAAGATTTTTCTAAGAGGATGTGGAACTGGATGTTTATTTCGAGGAACTGTAAGTTGCATGGATTTTAGGTTTTTGAAGTAATTGCATCTGTGTTGTGTTTTGATCCGCAGAACGGTGTGGAAGATTGACAAAACTCTAATTTGAAAGAAGGATTTTTAGTCTCAAGTAAGCAGGTCTAGTAAGAAGTAAAAAGAGTGCACACATCTCATGGAAGGAAGCCAGTGAGGGTCCAAGCAAGTGAGATGGTCATGGTCGTTGGCATACTACTTCCAAGGAAACATTTTCTCGTGGAAAGCACTTGAGCTCACACTTTTCCTTGACAATAAAATACACAAAATAAAGAAAACGATTAGTGTTTTCCTTTTCCTTTCAATCGGAAACAGAACCTAAGTTTTACATTTCAAGAGAGAGGCCAATCCCACAGTTCATACTTGGGGCTAATAATTACTGTTAAGGCCCTTGGGAGGTCTGCATCTTCAGGATTACTTGAGAAAATTACTAAAGAATGATGCAATAGATTTAAGGATTCAACTCTCTGTACGATCACAATTTAGAGGCAACCAATAAATGCAAGCAAAAAATAATCACAATTCCAGATGACTTTTGGGGATGGTATCATAGCAGATTAAGGTATAATCTACAATGGGGAATGGCATCATAGCAGATTAATGTTCGAATGTTTGTTGACATCTACAATTGCTTGTCAGGTTTTCAGAGTTATATTGTAATACCTAGGATTTGAACACATGGTAGAGTTAAGAGGAACCAAGGAATCCAAGTTAAATGCTGATCAATAGATTTAAGGATTCAACTCTCTGTACGATCACAATTTAAAGGCAACCAACAAATGCAAGCAAGAAATAATCATAATTCCAGATGACTTTTGGGGATGGTATCATAGCAGATTAAGGTATAATCTACAATGGGGAATGTTCGAATGTTTGTTGACATCTACAATTGCTTGTCAGGTTTTCAGAGTTGTATTGTAATACCTAGGATTTGAACACATGGTAGAGTTAAGAGGAACCAAGGAATCCAAGTTAAATGCTGATCAAATATCAAAACTTTGCGGGTTTGGCTCCGGATCCCATGCTTTTTTGATCCAGAAATTTGCATATCACTGGCTCTCAGGTAAGCTAGACCAACTCTCCTATGAATCTAACAAGAAAGATATTGCAGCTTTCTTTGTGTAGTTTAATAGCAGTATTGTATAAATATTTTCATTAATTTCTGGTGCACGATACTGAGGAAACCAAATAACAATGTGAAAAAAAAGTTTATTCAAACATGATTACACGTGATGGTAGTTATTATTCAGGTGATATTCTGTCTGCAGTCTAGTTCACCATTCAAAACTTTATCATGAGGGTCCAACACAGTATGAATGTAAAATAGTGGATAGAAAGCTAAATAACATTAACTACAACCATCATAGGCATGGGCAATGAGAGTTAAAATTTTATTATAATGTCAAAAGATGATCTTGACCATAAATTCCTGCTAAATAACAGATTTCAAGCAACAAATGAGATGAATGAATAACTAACCATTTCCATGTGTTATCAAATTGTCGAGCCGAAAGAGTAAGCATTTTACAAGGCTAGGTATCAATGACCCAGAAGTCACCAAAATATTTACATGCTTGGATTTTGTATCGGCAGAATCAAGGCTGGCCAAACCAAGAGAAGAAGTTGAGACTTCCTTCCCACTTGAACACTGCTCCAATAAGACCCTTGCTACATACCCAAAACAAAATTCATACTATGTATAAGCGATTGGAAAGAACTACTATGTAACAAGCTCAAACTATTAGCAAGTGCTGATGGATCATATTGAAAATGCAGTAGGAACAAATGCAAAGGAAAACCAGGTAATATACTGATAAGTTGAACTAGATTACTAGAATGAAGCTGAAAGGTAGAATAAATAACAAAACTATAGCTAATGGTTGTAATTCCACTGACTGCATCTAGTAATGGTCATCTACGATGAAATTTAACCAAACATAATTTGGTCATAATTCCTATGATACTTGCCTAAAATTATCATCTATCTACAGTGAAATTTCTATGCTCTCTCAAATTCATTCTAGTTGATGCTCCAACTTGTTAGGAAATGAGAACCCGCACAGGTAGTTGACATGTCCGATCCAAAAGTGAACACTAACATCAGCTTGCCTAAAAGATACATATTTTATTTCTTTTCACTGTTACATAAACGTGCTCTTCCCGCCCCGATGAGACTAAGATTCAAACTCTAAGCCTCATATGGCATCCCCATAGATCTCATCAATTGAACCAAAACTAGGACCCAAAATTTACTTGATGCTTTAATATCAGCGAACAATTTTCATGCACCTATTTAATTATCCATAGGTGCCAAATTGTAAGCATTCCTTCTATTTGCTGCTTTATTCCAAAACCTCTTAACAAAAGGGTTAAAAAGTGCGAAATCAAATTAAAATGCATCATTAACAATTACCTGAGGACAGCCATCTATCAGTATATTCATCAGTCATATCATACAATTCATCCCAGACTCTCAACAGCTCTTTATCAGAGATATTTTGCAAGCCCTGAAATAAGATAGATGAGCATTGACTAAATAATACACCAAACTAAAATGGCTTTGAGAAATAGAACAGAATACCTCTTTGTACTTGTGGGCAATGGCACGGTGCCTGTAGGCAATTTTCTTTAAGCTGAGATCATCAAATGGAGGACATAACCCATCACGATCAAATCCATAATCAGAAAGATCTCGGCCATCATCAAATTGCTTTAAGGCATCAAGAAAAGGTGTATTGTTGTTCTCAATCTGCATGCACATTCAAAATTTGATGAAAATTAGCACAAGGCAAAAACAAAAACCTATTTGAGTAAAAATGGGGAAAAAAACTCACTTGCTCATAGAAGAAGCATTCATCACAAACATTAAGAATGTGATTCTCCCACATTCTTCCAAGTTGAACACCTTTGTCTGCGTCTTTTAAGCCATTGAAAGACTGGGCAAATGTTCCATTCAACAAAGACTTGAGAAGAATAAGGGTCTCGTCCATGTCCCATATAAACACTTTTGTTATTGTTGCATCCATGCCTTGTTTTCTTTTCTCCTTTTCCTCACAGTTCTCACCCACGTCGATATGCTTTTTAGGGAGTTAGCAGTGGGGATGTAAGCAAGGGATCACGCCCACACCCAAGACCACACGCTAGGGTTTAGGAAATTTTGAGATTAAAACTGTGTCTGCAAGAACAAGAGCAAAACTTTCTTTATTAGAGTTTGATAATTTAAGCGATAATTTGTATTTTGGTTTCGGGTGCGTGCCTCTGTGGGAACCTCGTTTTTTGTCTTGTTCAGAAACACCCGTTAGATTTTAAGCTATCCAATCTAACGGCTGTCATTGCTAGGAGCAGTTACGTGTAGTAACGGGTTGCGGGTATAACCGGTTTGGACATAATGTGTCGGAGTTTATTGACAGTTAAAACAGGTTGAAATCGAAATAAATAGAAATAAAAATGAGTTGAAATAAGAATAAAAATAAAAATAAAAATGAAAAATAAATTATTTATTTAAATTGTAAAAATTGAAATATGAATAGATTGTTTTTATTGATATGTTTACTTTATATAAGAATCAGAATTAATTATTTTAAATTATTAAAATGCCATTAGTTAATTATCATCATTTTATTATTATTTATTATAATAATTGTAATTATTATTATTTAAAATTATTGTTAATAATAATAATAATAATAACTCTAACAATAACCGTTATAAATTATTATTATTATTACCACTACTACTAATACTACCATTATGGTTATGATTATTATTTTCATTATTATTATTATTAACAACAAAGACAAAAATAAGAATAATACAATAATATAATAATATTTAATCGAGGATAAAAGTGAAATTATAAAATTTTGGTGAGATAAAATGATCAGTTCAAGAAATGAGAATTTAATTCACACTCTCTATAGGAATCAAGTTTCTGTTCCTTAATTTAAAAAACATATAGGTCCTACATATTTCATTGCCATTTCCTCTTCAATTTAAACCAGCAAGCATCACCATCATTCTCATTGCAAATTTCAATTCTCTAACCCAAAAGTAAATGCACTATGAAATTAAAAGATAAGGTTTGTTATTGATTTTGTTATTTTTAGATCGTAGAATGCTTCCTTGTTGACTTATTATGTAAGTTAGCTTCAATAAGATGCGAATATAAATAGAAATCTTATGTTTCAGCCTTAGGAATTGGCTAAGGTGGCGTTTATTTTTTAACTTAATGACTAAAGTCACTTAACTTAATTAATTAAGTTAATTATAGGTGTTTGTTTTTATAACTTAATGAGACTTTTTAAATAATTTTGACTTAATAAAATAAGCTAATTTTTTTAGCTTTTTACTGAATGGAGAAATCTTAATTAATTCAGCTACTTTCTAATGTCAAAAATATCTCTGCTTTATAATTTATTTTTCATATTTATCCCAAAACTCACCCATAAATATTTACCCCATATAATCTCATCTTTATTTCCCTTTTTTTTTTTCAGCCGCTATGAAATCCCTCCTCACTTTGCTTCTCTCATTTAGTTCTTGAATCTCCAATTAATTTTTCACTATACAAGCACTTGACTTGGGCCTTTTTTTTTTCTTTTTATTTCAATTACATTTTCTAGCATTTACTTATATACTAATCAACAAAGTTTGTAACTCTTTTTAGTAATAAAAATTTGAAATGTATGGTATTTTATTTATTAAAATTTCAAAATCATTATATATTCACTTGAGTGTAATTTTACTTATATATGTTAAAATATTATGATATTTAATATATTATTTATTTCACATTCAAATTTAATGAGGATACAAATGTAAAAGTACATATTTTCAGTTTTTTAAGTTGAAAAAAAAATAAATAACTTAATACTTATTTTCAGAGATTCAGATAAAAAAATAAACATATTATTCAGATTCAAACATTTAGATCTATTCAGAATTTAGACTAATTCAGGTCTATTCAAATTTCAGACAGAAAAACAAACGCCACCTAAGTTGGAGATTGAAGATGCGAATATAAATAGAAACCTTATGTTTCAGCTTTAGGAATTGGCTAAGTTGGATTATCTCCAACTTGGAGACAACCAATCTAAGTCATTGGATCTCAAGCTTTATCATGGAGGGTCAAAATTGTGGAGACAAATTATGGGTGACCGAGTAATGAAGTTAAGAATTTTGGCATATAAAAAGTAGATGACGTTTCATTTTATAAAATAACAAATTAACTAAATTTAATCTTTCAATCAAATATGAAAAAACAAACTTTACTCTTTTGGTTTTCTTTGGGGCTAAATTTGGAAGAATCTATGGTCAAGTTGCAAGTTGATAGATGGCAAATGAATAATAAAGAAGATTCTCATTGGTGGAAAAATGACACAGCAGTTGCACTACATATGCCAATCAAGGATAAGTACAATTTTCATAGAAGTGGCTTAGCTTAGAGGGCAAAAAAAGAAAGAAATCAAGATATTTTGGTGCCACACATGTGCTTCCTAAATGTTAATATCAATTAGTAAAATTTGTTTGTCTTTTAACCTAAGAACGAGGAACTAGTAGGAAATCATATATGAAGAGGTACCTTGTCAGCACATGATACTTTAACATCTCTATAACTGCCTTTACAAGGCCAGCAAGGATGAACAAGCACTGGGTAGACAAGGGTTCGAATGTCAAACACCACATGTAGCTTGTCGAACAAACTCATTTAAGTATATTCTTCAAAATATCCTTATATAAAGAGGATCTAACCATTAGAGAGGTGCCATGAGGCACAAAAGATAAAAGTGCTTATGGGACACCTAATTTTTATGCACTCACCTAAAGGCATATATAATGACCCTTTTTTAGTTCTTTGTCTAGAAAGACTCTTGGACTGTTTCATTATCTTTTTTACACATTTTTAGGGTTTCTTCTATTTTTTAGAACTCCAATGAAGATTCTTAACCATCTCAGCTCTTAAAAGAGCTTCTTATTTGTTCTTTTCTTAGAGAACTCTCTTATTTGCAAATTCCATATTTGAATTAAAATATGCAAAAAAAGAAATAGATGAAGCTAGTACTACCTCGCATCTTGAAGCAGCCACTCTAAAGAAAACCCACTTCATAATTAGTATCACACACCCAACATCCCTTCTTGCCTTATAAAGCTACAACAACCATTAACAAGTAAAAAATTTGTTCCAGCATGTTTGCAGAAACTAAAACGAGAAGAGCAGCGGCTAATAAAAATTAGAAGATCAAATTTGGTTATGCAAGATCCTATGAGAATGATAATACTGCATCCACGATATCATGATTGGTTTATAACAATTTTAAGATATTCACCCCTATTAGGCCCCTTATTCCTGCCAGGCATATGATCGTTCATCAATATCTAGTGCTATGTCTCAGCTTTAACCTCCAAAGACAAGACTAAGAGCAAGAGCTAAATAAGGCATAGAAAACTCTTCCCTACAACCATGATGAATCACCTGTATTAGACCATCCATGTCTTCTATTTTTCTTAGAAGAAATTCTAAAATACCTCTGATATATTACAACCAATTAATGCATTCATGGCCTGTGTAATTGAATTTTCTATAACTACCACTTGCATGATGATTTTTCAAAATAAATGCACACATGTCATAGTATCATTTGCTTATTGTATATGCCTAATATGATACCCTGACGTATTCTAGAATTTCTCTATTTTCTTAGAGTATCATGATGACTCTATTCTCCCTCCTTGGAACTGGAAGATGGATTGTGGCCATTCAACTTCTATAAACAAACACTTATAGACAGGAATGGTGCTTCGTATTTTTCTTTCAACGTGCACTTTTTTAAAAAAAATTTGTGCAGGCAATACTCTTAAAGCGATCGCAGATTATATATGAAAAAGTAAGTCATGTGTAGGATCTACCACCAAACACATTTGGTGTTGCCTATACAAGTTTTATAAGATCCAAGAATTCTCTCCAGATAATCGCCCACCAATGCAGTTCATGGACACAAATGAACTAGCATACGTGGTCGTGTCAACACATGAGGTGCATGATTTTTGGCACACCCTTTTTGGCCTTCCCACTAACTTGATTAGTGAATCTGCCTCAAAGTAATAGAGTTTTAGCAAATGTACTTTCAATGTGCTTCTTAACAGTTAGAGAGTTATAAGGGGCTTTGCTAGATTTAGTGAACAGCAAAGGAAGTTGTTCTTCCAACATTACTTGTGCGTCTATTATGAGTGGTACTTTCACGAGGATTTGGTAAATGTTCAAAAGAAATAGGGAATAGTCTGTACTCCAGCTGCTCCCATATCACCTTATGTAAGTCAATGTATATCTTGTGATGTCTGAGAATTTTTTTTTTGTCAAACTCTTTTTTATCTTGTTGGGATACAGCTTAAATTATTGGAAAATTTTATATATGAATGAAGAGATAATAGTCCCTAAGTGAGATTGTACCATTGATTGGTATAGATTATTGCATTATAGTTTATAGACCTATAAATTTTTCTTATAAATGTAGAAATGGTACAAGGGACGGCATAAATCCTCATAGGAACAAGAGTCCTAGGGATTTTTCCTAATCACGGAGAGTACGAGAATAATTTTATACCTAATTTTTTATTCGGGAAAAAGATGAGGATGATTTTTTTGCCAAATTTCTTATTCAGAAAATGGCAGGGATGAGATGGAATCCTCATCCCCTCCCCATTTCCCCATTTTAATTTTTAATTTTATAGAATTATTAATGAATAAATTATAAATTTAAATTATAAAAAAATAAATATTAGTATAAATAACAAATATCAAAATATTTATACAAATATACTATGAAACTTTCTAGCCTAGTTAATTAGTTGTAGTCTTGAAATATTATTCGATCAGGCATTATTCAAAAGGTCTTGGCCCAAAATTTTTGTTTTAAACTTTTATTTAATAAAACAAAAACTAAAACTAAAGCAAAATCATAGAACTTAATTTCTAAAGCAGCCAGCCACCAATACTCCACTGCAGACATTCATGATCATTAATTTATTTCTTTCATTACTGGTATAAAAGAATTTTTTTTTAAAAAAAAAATTATAGGATTATGAAGATTGACAAAGATAATATTATGATTATTTGTATTTTATAGTGTAATTTTGTAATAGATTAATGTTAATATAAGATATGTTGTCAAACTTTACCTTTATTTAAGTTTTTTTTTAATTTCAATATGATTAAATCAAGTTGGAAACTAAAAATGTATTGATTATTTGAGGATCGAGGACCTTTGGGGATTCTCTGTTATTATTCAGAAAGGGAGCGGGGACCCCTCAAACAATTCTAATAGGGACAGAGAGAGGACGAAGACATATACAGAATATCGGGAATGGATACGGGGATGTTGATCCCCTTCCTCCCTTCCGCATTGCCATCCTTAAAAGCTACAGGGAAAAAAATCATTTTATTGAGATATTCTTAGGGCGTGTAAGATATTTTAGTTCGTTCGCTTTGTATTATTTAAAAAAACAACTGGAACATGCTCTTCAAGTACTCAAAAGTGTGGGGGATATTACATGAAAAAGCGATAAAAAGAAGAATGACGATATCTATCTACTCAAGAGATGAGTGAACAATTTTGCATTAGCAAATATAAAAATTTACTTTTGATTGTAATTGCATCTTGTAACACAAGTTTATGCATAAAAACTTATCTTGATTGAATTAAGCAGACAATCACACCATCTATATATTACATCACAACATCCGACAAGTTTAAATGTATATGTAAACGACGAGTGCATTGCCTCATCCAAATTACAAGTTTCACAAAAATCACAAACAATACTTCATATGAAGATAAAGAGGAACTTCACAGTTACTACCACCACCAAAGAGGTAACTAAGAGAATATCCACTACTGAGGGCAGCATGAACCTTAGTTGAAGGCCGATCCTGCAATGAAAAAAGAGAGAGATCGTCATCACAATCATACAAGTTTAGCCATTCAACAGATAATTAAAACAATTTTATGCAATTTAAATAGACTCACAGAAGTAAAACATACTTGAGAAGTTTAGTTTCATATTTTACATTAAGAGGCCTAAGACATTCATGTGTTAAGGCTTATTGAAACTAAATGACAAATACAACCATCATGTAAAAACAATTTGAACTAATTTCAAGTTGTACCGTGTCTAACAAGAAAATCAGGGTAATGGGGTTGGGGACTAACTGCAAGTGGTTCATGTGCAAGTGAATTGATTATTTGAAATCAACTAATAAGGGCTGAGATACACGTTTCTTGACTCCACAATGACACAAAACAAATTATTCCTCATACAACATTTTATAAAATTATGCAACTTTTACAATTGCATTTTTCTGCTTTAATGTACAATACAGTTAGTTGGGCCTACTAAATTTCTTATAACTACAGCAAGGCATTCTATTTCCAAAATGGTTAATAGTTTCTGACAATAGTCTCCCTTAACAAAAATATTTAAAACAAATATCTAACTTCAATGTGAGATTTGAAAAAAAAAGAAAGAAGAAGAAGAAGAAGAAGAAGAAGAAGAAGAAGAAGTTCTTTTACAATTCAAATCCCCAAAACACAAACTTAGAGAAAACAAAAGTGTTTTGGATTACCCAAGACCTAAGCATCAAAATATTGTGGATTACAATTTTTATGCCTCTGACAGAATGATAGTTTCTGTTCTTTCTGGAGAACAAATTATTCATAAAAAACATTTTAATTAAGTTTCAAGCAAGACAAAAAAAAAATTCCTTAAGAACATTCAGAATAAAGAAACAAATTCAAAAAATTAGTGCTGTAATTATACTAATGCATTATAAACATCATAGAATATGCAAATAAAGCTACCGGAATAAGAATCATATTATAATGAAGTTGCTAGTGTTATGACCATCTGCCCATAAATAGCTGTTCATTGTAGTGCTATTGCCTCCTTTTGTGGCTCGTTTTGGAGCCTCTCTATTCCTAGGCAGATAGCCCAATGAACTCAGCCCCCTACCATTGTTAAACTCAGTCTTTCCAACTTCCAAGACGAAAAGCTCCGCACCATGCTTTCTAAGAAAATTCAAGAATGTAGACGGTGGAATCAAACTAAAGCTTAATCTAGACAGCCAAATCAAATACGATTAGAAATACGCACCACCTAATTAACACTATACATGTATATTTAATAATGGTTAAAATTATCATTTTTCACTTACAGTATTAATTAATATGCTCAAATCATATAAATTATCTTAATGTTCCCCTAAAATAATTTTATGTTAAATTAAATTGTAGTATCTTAATTTTATATTATGGATATATTTTAAAAATAAAGAGGAAATCGAAGCTGAAAGTGGAAGACAAAGAAGATGGATTGCATTGAAATAAAAAGTAAAAAAAAAAAAAAAAGATTTTGATAAAGTATATTGTTTTTTATGCAAACTATTCAATACAAACTCCAATAAAAGCCAAATAAGTAATGAAGGAACTAATGATTAGAAAAACTTGATGTTAAACTTAAAAGTCATGAAACAAGCAATGAACCTATTACTAATATGAATTTATGGGTCGAATTAGAAGTAAGATTATTGAAGAAAAGAACAACTGATAAAGATATTCAAGAAAAAACTAATAAGAAAAGAGATCATTGGGAAAAAAAAATATTAAGAAGAATTATTGCCATTGTAAAGAGTCTTGCTAAAAAATAATTTAGCATTTTATGGAAAGAATGAGAAGATATACCAAGATAACAATAGAAATCTTTTCAATTTAAATTAAAAATGCAAGAATATGTTAGACGTATTAAAAATGGTGAAATTCATAATTGTTAGCCTAGGCACAACATACAAAATGAATTGATACAAACATTAGCACTTGAAATAAAAAATGCAATAATTAATCAAATTAAAGAAGTAAAATACCTCTCAATTATATTTGATTTTACTCCAGATACAAGCCATCAAGAACAAATATCTATTGTATTAAGATGTGTAGATATTTCAATAAACCCAATAAAAATAGAAGAATATTTTTTGGGATTCTTAAAAGTATCATGATGACTTTACTGGGAAAGACCTCTTAATAAACTCATAGATATAATAAAAATCCTTGATGACTTTACTAGGAATGACCTCTTAATAAACTTGAAATTCTTGATTCTTAAAAGTATCATGATGACTTTACTAGGAAAGACCTCTTAATAAACTCATAGATATAATTAAAATTCTTGAACTTGAAATTAATGATGTACGAGGACAAGAATATGATAATGGATCTAATATGAAAGGAAAACACCAATGTGTACAAAAAAAGATTATTAGAAATCAATCTTAGAGCATTTTATACATCATGTGGTTGTCATAGTCTTAATTATTGCTTTGTGATTTGGTTAATTATTGTCCTATAGCTATTTCATTTTTTGGACTTGCACAACATTTTATGCATTATTTTCTTCTTCAACGAAGTGATGGGAAATTTTACAAAATAATACACCCAATTTAACTGTCAAATCATTGTCACAAATATGTTGAGAAAGTCATACTGAAAATGTGAAAGCAATAAGATTTCAAGTTCCACAAATAAGAGATACTTTGCTTGAATTATAAGAAATAATGAAGATTCTAAAATAAAGAGTAAAGCTAAATGACTACCAACATATGAATTGGAAATTTTTGAATTTCATATTAGGTATGATTATTTGATACAATATATTATTTGCTAGTAGGGGTGGACATTTTACCCGACCCGATCCGACTAGAAACATTTCGGGTTCAGGTCAGATCTGGTCGGGATTGAAACCCAATCGGGTTAAAAATTACAAACTCGATCCAATTGTGATCGGGTCAGGTTAATACCCGATCGGGTCACCCAAAAAAAAAAAAAATTTCTCCCCGCCCTAATCCAATTTTGAAGCTTTCAACTTTCAAGCTTCAACTTTCAAGTTTCATAAGTCATAACTTTCATGGTATATATATATTATATAATTATATATGCTTAATTGGTTATTATGTAATTGGTTATTATTTAATTGTTGCAATTATGTATTTATAAATATTAGTAATAAAATCAAGAAAATTGGTGTATTTATGATTTTGTTATAAATAAATTTTTATTTATTGTCATAAATAAAAAAAAATTTTATTAATTATTAATATTTGAAATAATGTTAATTGATAATTATTAATAAAAATTAATAATTGATTTTTTATGAATAAATTAAGACATTAGGTAGATTAAATATTAAAATTAAGTATCATGTTACATATATTTTAAAATTATAATGTGTTATGTGATTATAATTATATATTTTATAATTATAATCCTATTCTAGCATTTTAACTTTATTCATTTGATTTCATAGCATTTTATTTTATTTTTTTTGGGTTGAAAATTAGTAAAAAGGACTACAATTAAGAAAAATGTCTTAAAACCACCGTAAAAACTGCAACAATAGGAAAAAAAAAGTGCTCAAAATTGCATTAACCGAATTTGACCCAACCCAATTTGACCCAATTTCAACTGACCCGAATTGACCCGAACTGACCGGATCGGGTCAGGTCAACAATTCGGGTTAAATTCAGATTGATTTTTATCTAATCTGAACAACCCGAAACCTGATTGGGTTGACCCGAACCCAATTTTACCCACCCGTATTTGCTGGTAACTTTGTTAAGATCTTGCAAAAAGTAATATTGCAATAGATTAGCTTAAAGGTCTTTTTTTTTTTTTTTGAAAGTTATAGAGAAAATAGGTTCATTTATGCTATAATCTCAGTTGAAAAAGTTACACATGAAATGAAAATAGAACCTAAATTTCATGAAAAACGTGTAATTCGTAGAAAAAAATAAATTTGGTGAGAATATTAGTGAAGAAAGAAATTTTTCCTTGAAAAGAGTCTTTTAGAATTAATTATTTTATTTACATAGTAGATCAAGTTATTTCTTCACTAATGGGTATATTTGAACAATTTCAAGTATATGAGAATGTGTTTGGATTTTTATTTAATTTCAAAAAATTACAATTGTTAAGTGATGATATTTTAAAAGCTTAGTGTATTAATCTGGAAAATACTTTAAAACATGATACGCTGTTTTCGATATAAATGGTTTAGATTTATTTTCAGAGATAAGAATTTTAAAAAGAAGTTTTTCAAAGTGAAAAAGGTACCCCACTTGATGTACTTAATTATTTGAAAAAATTAATTCTTTTCCAAATGCATATATTATTTATAGAATAGGAAAAAGAACACTTGCACCCTCATGATTTAAAGAAATGATTACAAAGACTCTGAAATTTTCAATAAGGAACGGCAAACCCTTTTTTAACCACTTATATAGACAACTTTTTCCTGTTATTACTAAGTATTCTTAATTCTGTCCATCATAGAATTATAATATCATTGGGTTTTTACACATTAAAGGCTCACACCCTATTAGATACATTAATACCCATAATACCGAAAATTTTAATAGATCACTTTTAATTGGGCTTAACCTTATATGACAGTCTACAATACACAATTATTCACATATAAATTTAACATTGGATTAAGGATCCAATAATATTGAATTAAAAATCCAACATATTAAACCATTGGGACCACAAAATATAACTCTCTTTGCAAATTTGGCATATTAGGGATGGCAAAATCTAGATCTAGATCTAGATATAGGTGCATCTAGATCTGGATCTGTATTAATATTTTGAGATCTAGATCCATATGCAGGTAATGTTCGTGTAGATTGCGGATGGATTTTTCAGGTATACTGGTCCGCATAATACCAAATTTAAAATTTCACATATATTTAAAATTTAATAATTTTACCTAACAAAATAAAATAAAATTCAACAATTAACAATTTAATATCTATATTAACATATAACAGCACTATAAATTCACAAATAAAAATATGGTTAGCAAAGGATGCTAAATATGTGACAGTAAAAAAGATGTAATTAAAAAAAATTGATTTATGTCTACATTATGGACGGTTAAAGCAACAAAATCAATGTTTTGTTTGGAAAATCGAGAGGGATGAGAGAGAGGAAAATAAATATTTCAAAAATCATGAATAAAGATTGAAAGTGATGGATCAGAAGATCAATTCAAATATTTAGTAATTAATTTCAAAGATTAAATTTTGGGTGGTGATATTTCCACTCCATAAATTCTGTAAATCCACCCCACTTTTAAAAAATAATTATAAAAAATTCACATTATTTTTAAAATTTTCAAATAAAAAAGATTTCTGAAGAATTAATCAATTAATTTGTTCTTAAATTCTTGATTTATTTTTTGTGAAATCTTAATTTCTTTTTTGTGACTTACGTGGTGTTTGTTTTTTAACTTAATGACTTAAAGTGACTTAACTTAATTAATTAAGTTAATTATAGGTGTTTGTTTTTATAACTTAATGGGACTTTTTAAATAATTTTGACTTAATAAAATAAGCTAATTTTTTTAGCTTTTTACTGAATGGAGAAATCTTAATTAATTTAGTTACTTTCTAATGTCAAAAATATCCTTGTTTTATAATTTATTTTTCATATCTATCTCAAAACTCACCTATAGATGTTTACCCCATATAATTTCATCTTTTTTTCTTTTTTTTTTTCCCCAGCCACCATGAAATCTATCTTCACTTTGCTTCTCTAATCTAGTTCTTGAATTTCCAATTAATTTCTCGCTAGGCAAGCACTTGACTTGACCCTTTTTTTTTTTTTTTTCATTTCAATTACATTTTCCAACATTCACTTATATACTAATCAACTAAGTTTGTTACTCTTTTTAGTGATAAAATTTGAAATGTATGGTATTTTATATCTTAAAATTTCAAAATCATTATATATTCACTTGAGTGTAGTTTTACTTATATATGTTAAAATATTATGGTATTTAATATATTATTTATTTTACATTCAAATTTAATGAGGATACAAATGTAAAAATATATATTTTCAGTTTTTTAAGTTGAAAAAGATAAATAACTTAGTACTTATTTTCAAAGATTTAGACAAAAAAAAGAACATATTATTCAGATTTAGAAATTCAGATCTATTCAGAATTCAGACTAATTCAAGTCTATTCAGATTTCAGACAGAAAAACAAACGCCACCTTAGTTTTTTTAATTATATTTGACAATTAAGACTGTTTTAGCCTAAATTTAAATTGACTATTTTATCCTTAAAACATAAAAGCACCAAGAATTTATTCTAACTTCAATATTTATTTTATTTTATAGAAAATTCATTGTTTCTAAATGGGCAATTCTACTTTATTTGTATGATTATCAACTTTTAATTAAACGAACACAATGTCTTAATGAGCCAATACTCATGTAAATTATTAAGCTGTCAAATTTATGTTATTTACATGTAAAATATTGAAATTTATTAGACTTCATTTGAAAAATTAGATTATAAGTCACAAAATTAAGTACTTAAAGTATTAGATACAAGAACATATATTTCTTTAGGTAATTGAGTCATTTTATATTATAAAGATAAAATAATTAAATAAAACTTATATTGAAGCAAACTTAATAATAATAAAAAAAGTAAAAAAGATTTAAGAGTGATTTAATTGATTAATTATATCAACACTTTTAACAAGTCAAACCCATATTCACAGACTTATAATCACGGTTGGAGGAATAATAATAATGCACAATCTTCACAAGCACCATCTTCACAAAATTTTCAAATTACTCAGCCTTGTGTACCATATGTTCCACCAGCATGGAAAAATTTGGAAGATACAATGCATTCATTCATTAGGAAGCAAGATGCTATTAATAATCAAAATACACAAACCTTTTCTGATTTGAAAGATCCTCTTGCTAAAATTGCTTCTGCACTCACAATTCAAGAAAAAGGAAAATTCTCAGCTTAACCACAACCAAATCCTAAGATTCAACAAAATTCACCCATAGACCAAGTCAAGTCAGTTATAACTCTTTGTAGTAGTAAGGTTATTGATCGGCCTATCCCTAAACCTTGTGAAAAGAAAGACAATGAAAATTCAAAGGGTAAAGAAGAACTAAATAAACTTACACCTAGTAAAGAAATAACTATTGTTCCATCTGGACCACCATTTCTGCATGCATTGAATAAACCAAGGAAATCAAATCACTCTTCTGAAATTTATGAAATCTTTAAGCAAGTGAAAACTAACATTCCTCTGTTAGATGTATTCAAGCAAGTACCTTCCATATGCTAAATTTTTAAAGGACTTATACATTGTTAAGAGGAAATTGAAGATAAAAAATAGCACTTTCATGGCTGAATACCATTCTGTCTATTAATAATAAGTTAAAATATAAAGATCGTGGTTGTCCTATTATTTCTTGTATTATTGGAAATCACATAATTGAGCATACTTTGTTAGACCTTGGTGCTAGTGTTTATTTGCTTCCATATTCAGTTTATCTTCAACTTAATCTTAGTGAGTTAAAATCAACTTCAACTACACTTTTACTTATTGATAGATCAGTTAAAGTACCGAAAGAAATAGTGGAAGATGTTTTAATATAAGTTGATAAATTCATATACCCTATGGATTTTATTGTCTTAGAAACTAAGCCTGTTGTGAATAATTATAAATCAATTCTTGTATTTTAAGGTCGACCATTTTTAGCAGCTGCTAATGCTTTGATTAATTGTAGGAATGGTTTAATGAATTTGTCATTTGGAAATATGACTTTAGAATTGAATATTTCAACATGTGTAGGCATACTAATAAAGAAAATGAGAATAAAGATGAAATTGATGAAAAAAAGGAATTGTTTGAATCTTGTATAGAGGAGAATACTCAAAAATAGAATTTTTCTGAACTTAGTGATATTTGTTTGATTAATTTAATTGAATCAAATAAACAACTTGAACAAGATACTTCTAATATAAATTTATTGTTTGATTCTTGTCAGACTTTGCAAAATGATAATGGGAAACCAAAATTTGACGAGCTTGGAATCATTAAAAAGACTGAATAACAAGAAACACCTAAATTGGAATTGAAACCTTTGCTAGAGGGATTGAAGTATGCTTATCTTGGAGAAGAACAAACTTATCATGTTGTGATTTCTTCGAACTTATCAAGAGACCAAGAAGGTAAGTTACTCTCTGTTCTTAAAAGGTAAAAAATGCAATTGGATGGACTTTAAATGATATTAAAGATATTAATAATTTTATTTGCACACATAGAATCAATTTGGAAGAAAATACTAAAACATGTCAACAATCTCAAAGAAGATTAAACCTACACATAAAAGAAGTAGTAAAAATAGAAGTTCTTAAGTTACTTGATGCGGAAATTGTCTGCCCTATCTCTGATAGTAAGTGGGTAAGTCCCATACAAGTAGTGTCTAAAAAATCTAGACTCACTATTGTTAAAAATGAAAAAGATGAATTAATTACAACACGAATTACATCTAGTTAGCGCATGTGCATTGATTATAAGAAATTAAATGAAACCATTAGAAAAGACCATTTTCCAATACCATTTCTTGACCAAATCTTAGAAAGATTAGCTGGACATCCCTACTACTGTTTTTTAGATGGATATTTAGTTATAATCAAATTTATATAGCACTTAAAGACCAAGAAAAAACCACATCTATATGTCTCTTTGGAACATTTGCATTTAAAAAAATGTCATTTGGACATTGTAATACTCCTACAACATTTCAAAGATACATGCTAAGTATTTTCATTAATATGGTTTAACATTGTTTAGAGGTCTTTATGGATGATTTGACTGTGTTTGGAAATTCATTTGATGATTGTTTTGATAATTTGGAAAAAGTTTTAAAAAGATGTGTTGAGAAAGAACTCGTGTTAAATTGTGAAAAATATTATTACATGGTTACTTCTGGAATTATTTTGGATCATGTTGTATCTGTTAAAGGAATTGAAGTTGAC
Organism: Citropsis articulata; assembly: GCA_030449925.1. Classification (NCBI taxonomy): domain Eukaryota; kingdom Viridiplantae; phylum Streptophyta; class Magnoliopsida; order Sapindales; family Rutaceae; genus Citropsis; species Citropsis articulata. The sequence goes on along the minus strand of JASUUH010000211.1, from coordinate 11,258,421 downwards.
AAAGAAAAAATTAAAGTCTGGAAAAAAATTAAATTGGGTAAAATATCATTACATGGTTACTTCTAGAATTTTTTTAGGTCATGTTGTATCTGTTAAAGAAATCATCTACACACACAAATGCATACCTTTTTCCAACCAAACTTTCAACCTGCATCGGTCCCATAAGGTCCATATGAAGTAGTTATAGCACATTTGATGTTGCTCTATCTTGAATGGCTTTATACAATGCCCTTTGTTGTTTTCCAGATTGACATGAACCATATATTCCAGAATATTTCTTTTTAACCATTTGAACTCTTTTACAACATCTATTTTCACAATTCTAGTCAGTAATTTTTAGTTCAAGTGACCCAACTTTTGATGCTATAATTCTGTGTCATCGAAAGTGGTTTTATAACAAATAATTGAGCTAGTCAATTTATAACAATGATAAGATGATCGATGTCTTTTCAAAATACAATTTTCACAATATCGAAAACGTGACATTTATTCCTGTCAAAGTTGTTGTAGACTAATGGTGACATTTTATCACAAATTTGACTAATGGTGAGTAGACTTGTTTTAAGATCCTCCACATGCATAACATTGTCAAGTTTTAGAAAACCTTTCACATTCAAAGTTCGTTTTCCAAGCACTCGACTTTTCTCGCCATCAGCAAATGTTACATTTTCTCGATCAACTTTTTGATAACTGATCAAGGCACTTCTATCATCTGTCATATGTCTAGAACAACCATTATCAAAGTACCAAAAATCAATAGTGCAATTCTTAAGGAAATAAAGGAAACATATGCTTTATAATCAGTTTTCCTTATCCAAGTAGTTCTAGGTTTATTTTCACTTATCTCAACCTTAAGTCTAGATGTCATCCTAGGTTTTCTATAAGAATAATTAAAGAACATAGCCTTTTTCATATATTTAATGAGCTTGAAGCAATTAGTTCTTACATGCCCTTTTATATGACAAAAATAAAAAATGGGAATAAACCTATTATTGATGAGCTGGTGAAGAATGTGCAACAGCTTTACCTTTTTAAGATATGAAACTTTAATTATAGTGGCAAAGCTATAACTTGAGAAGCTTTAACAAACATACCTTGAGAATTTGAGTCTTTACCATCTTGATATTTAAGACCATGATGATCTGAGCTGGACTTACTAATTGATAAGATATGATCTAACTTTTGAGTCCAAGAATTCATCGTTTTGAATGACTTTTTAGTGTTCTCTAATTCTGTGGTCGCTGCAAGTAATTGATTATCTTTGTCAGTAAATAACGACTTGTAATGAATTAACTCACTTTCAAGTTTCGCCTTATCATCCAAAAGATTGGATACTTGAGTCATCAAGATCAGATTCTCATTGTAGACTTCTTCTCATTTAATGAACATCATCTTGTACCTTTCATGAAAAGTTTTCTTGTCATTTGTATCAATGTCACGGATGTCGCTATATGAATTATTATTCTTGTTAACATGTTGCACAGTTGTGTCAAGACGGGAATTAATGTCTCCCTTGCAAGGATATGGATGCATCTCTGATGTTTGATTCATGTTTACTATCATCATTATGGACAACAAGTCCTCTAACAAGGTCTTCTTCATCAATGCTATCATTAGAATCATCATCACGCCAAGTGGATTGCATTACTTTCTTTTTCATAAGAATGTTAGCACATTGTACTTGTATGTATCCTATGCCTCCACATTCTCTGCATTGAATACCCTCAAGTTTGTTAAAATCAAATAATTTAGAAATAGAGTTATAAGAACCTTTTTGAGCCGTAGGAGCCACTGATGTAGAAGTCTTATTTGGTTTGTTAAAGTTCATCTTTTTCAACATCTTCCTGAAATTCTTTACAATGAGTGCAAGTGAATTATCCATATACAAATATGGATCATCATCTTCACTTATTTTTTTTTTTTTTTATACGACTATCGTCAAGAAAGACAAACTCATATTACACGGCACTATAACCGATATTTACAAATCGATCACATTTTACACTAGCACATTGATATCAATGAAGCTTTGTCCAGATTTTAACCCTCACTAATAATCGAGGAATGTCCACTCCACTCATATTTCATAAGGGAGAAGACCAGTCTCCACTCAAAATTTTGAGGGAGGAATTAAGTCCCCATATTGCTATGGGGACTCGAACACAAGCTCTCACACATTGTGAGAGCTTGTGCTCTCACCACTCGCCAAAAGCCGAGTGGCTGTCATCATCATCTTAACTTGATTTGGTGAATGGGACCCTTTGTTTCAATCGTATTGTCACCTTCAAAATTTGTAAAATCAAATTAATTTAGTTTTTAAATTACAACAACTATTGTTTATCAAATATCTTAATGTTGTAGTTTCGTCTAACATTAATCTCAAAAGTCTCTGTAAGATTGAAAATTCAGAAACGTTATGGACATCAGCGAGCAGAACCCAAGGGGATTGTGTGGAGCTCGTAGTTCTAGGGAAGTTGGCCCATTGCGTGGGAAAATTAGAGGTAAGGTGACAGGAAATTTCAAATGCAGTGTCGAAAATAAACTATTCAATTTTATTGAATAGAACAATGGTAGCTCTAACTCATTGCAAAACTCAATTTTTTCATGCAGGAAAGTGATAGCTTAAGAAGATGGAAGGGTGTTAGTCTTTTTGTTATCTCTGCTCATTTTCTATTTTGTTCGGTCAAATAAAATCTGGAATCAAATTGACTTGGTCTCGTACATGAACTAAATTCAGAATATCATGTACATAAAACAACTTATAAGTGGAAGGGTCTAAAAAGTCATAAAAGGTGTTGTTATCGAGGCCCCAAAGTTAACTTCGTTGTGGTGCCAATGGATTCCACGCCGTTCACTTTGTTTTAAGTGGAGAACTTTGAGAACCTGAACCGTGAAAATAGGCACGCACTATTTCATGAGTTATGACTAGTTGACCACGTTTTGTTTGCATTTGATATCACGAAAAGACGGCTTATAAAGTATGAACCAAATAGGATGAAGGTTGCTAAATAAATTAAGATTTTATTTGGGATTTAGGTGTTGTATTTTTTAAATTATAGTTGTTATAGAAAAATTTTATAATTATGAAATAAAAATTAATAATATATAGTAAATATATATTTTAAATAATAATTTTAATAAAATTATTAAAGATATAACAAATTTTTTATTATACAAGTGAAATTCATATTAATATATCTTTCAAACTATAGTAATTAGTATTTACTAAATATTTTAGTGCTGTAATTTAAAAGGTATAGCTGCCCAATCTCAATCCCAAATGCATCCTAAATTTACTAATTCCATTAATTTGACTATTAATTATCTAAGAAACTAAAATTAACTGATTTAAATTAGGAAATCTTAAGTACTCTCGTATTGTACGGTTGTAATTTTAGTAGATCTATTTTCTCACTTTATTTTGAGTTGATGGCAGAACATAAATAATTACAAATCAATTTACAACCACAGTAATTTTAAGAGAGCTTCGGGTTCAGGAGTTATAATTGGACGTAGTGATGTTTGAACCTCATAATTTATCTCACCAGTCCATTACTTTTCAGTTAATCTCATTAATTTCTAAAATTATCTTTATTCGGTGCCACTGCTGGACTAATGGGCACATGCTTCTCAGTACTTGATTCGTGCGGAATTAGCAATGATTACCCGGGTTCAAATTTTTCTGTTCAGAATTATCCGCTGTTAATAAGAAATCACAAGTTGACTTCAGGAAAATATTTTGGAAGCGTAGAATCTCAAAAATAATAAGCAGGTGTATCCAGAAAATTCCACATGGATCGTATTACTGGATTAGGACAAAAAACCAGCTGATTATAGTCAACAGATTTGAGCCCACTGATTTGCAAAATTGGAACGAAGGAAAGATCCTCTTTTTAAGGCAATTTGCCCAGTCAACTTCCATGGCAGATTTAATTAATAACATAATCCTCAAGTAAAGACACATGATGTTATATTTATACAAACTAAGATATTATTATGTTAAAACGTTATCACTGTTATGAAATTGGAGATAATGGATATTATTATGTTAACAATTATTTGATGATGATTTCTAAGTAAGAAATACTCAAATGGAGATTGAAGAAAATAAGCAAAATAACTTGAGCAAAACTTGAGCAAGGAATTGAAATTGTAGAGATTTTTCAAGAGGAGATCAATAGACAAAGGAAGGTAAGCTAATTTCCAAGTTCTCATTTTGTTCACAAATTACATCTATATATAGTGAAAATATTAGTGGAGTGGGTGACAATATATATCTATAAAAATCATAATGGTGAATCCATTAATCATAATGGTGAATCCATTAATCATAATGGAGAACCCATTAATCATAAGTGGTGTTTCCATTTTCTTGGTGGAATCCACAATTATTCACAATACTCCTCCTTGGATATCCACCCATTAATGGATCAGATGATAACATTGGATGTACTTTTAAAGCTTCGTTAAAAACCTTTGCCAAGAAACCCAATGGGAAAACACGGTCAAAGGAAAAAAGTACTGATGTACATATGTCCAAATTCCACTCCTCCATGAGTGCTCCTCACGATGGCAACATGTATTTATTCGATAGTTTATTGAGCGGCAATGCCATATATTATTTTCTCAAATGTAGATGTAGGTGAAACTTTCAGTAAATAGGTCTAAATTATCGATGGGCGTGTCTGCTTGATATCAATCTTCTTATTCTGGAGCTCATGAGTGTAGAAGAATTTCGGTGAAATATGCTTGTTCTCCCCTTTAATGTATCCTCCTCAGTTGAAATTTATACATGCAGATTATCTTCATATATCATTGGGATATCCGAACTTGAAGATATTCTACGTCTTTGAATATGATGGATTCTGGATCTCAACCATATGCATTCTCTGGCTTCATAGTGCAAGAATTTGAATGGTTGGAGGATGTTGCAACGAGTCTGTTTTGTAGACTTCCAAGAAATTGCGGTACCATGAAAGTAAAACATATCCGCTTTGTGAGCAGCTTTATGGGGATCGGATAAATAATCGTAACCATAGTTCATTAGAATAAAATAAACCAAAAAAAATTGTTCATAGAAGAAAACGAAAAATGTTATTGACACCAATCAAATGACTTCTAGTGGGTTCGGTGAATCGAGCCAGCAGATTAACGAGAAAATGCAATATGTCTAGTACATCGTTGTGCTAAATACATTAGAGCACCAATTGCATTTAGATATGGTACTTGACCAATGTCATTCATCGTCTTCTTTAGGGACGAAATGGATCCTTTTTAGGATCGAGACCGAACTACCATTGGGGTACTCAATGGGTAAGCTTTATCCATGTTGAATCGTTTCAAAATTTTCTCAGTATAAGTTGTCTGATGGATAAATATACCATTAGGTATGTTCTCGGTCTGCAGCCCGAGAAAATACATATTTTTCCCCAAATCTTTCATTTCAAATTCATTTTTCAAGCATTCAGCAGCCTTTTGGAGCTCTTCATGAGTTCCTATTAAATTCAAATCACAACATAAAGCGACAATAGCAATTCCAGATTTTAATTGCTTGATAAAACACATACTGGACAGATCATTAACGTATCCTATTTTTATCAAGTATTCACTAAGGCGATTATACCACATGCGTCATTGTTTTAATCCATATAAAGATTTTGTAGCTTTATTGAATACAAGCGATGTGATGATTGACAAGATTCCGGCATTTTAAATCCTTGAGGATTTTCATATATATATCTCATGTCAGTGACCCATATAAATAAGTCATCACCACATCCAGACGTATCAAGTTTTTCCGATACAAAACCAATTAAAAATCGAAACGTAATTGCACACATGACTGGAGAGTATGTCTCATTATAATCAATACCAGGTCTCTGTGAGAAGCCTTGTGCAACAAGTCGTGCTTTATATCTTACAACTTCATCATTTTCATTACGTTTCCGTACAAATACCCATTTGTACCCAACAGGTTTGACATCCTTAGGTGTTTGGACTATAGGTCCAAATACTTCACGTTTGGCTAAAGAAGTCAACTCTGTCTGGATTGCTTCTTTCCATTTAAGCCAATCATGCCTCAGTCTACATTCATCAATAGTTTGCGGATCATGATCATTTATAATATCGAGCTACGTAACGCAAACACATCATCGATGACAATATTACCATCGGATGGTCAATGAAATCTCATGAGTACGATCAATGTAAATCATGAGTATGATCAACAATCTCACTATTTACGGATTCATGTGCCTTTTCAAGGCTTTGTTCTTCATGAAGAGTTTGTGTATTATCAGGCCTTCTAGTCTTTTCAGAGACTAATTGCTTTTCTGAAGCAATTTGTTCTTTTAGATTATTATCATCATTTGCAGCAGAACATTGTTTAATCATTTTTCTTTTTCTCGGAACACTATCTTTTGAACCAATTGGTCTACCACGCTTCTGGCGTGACACAGATAATTCCTCAGCTGCACTTTTCATTAATTGTTCTTTAGGTACAATGACCCGGCCGGGTATATTTGCAGCTGGTATATATGATTTAGTTACTTTTGCCGCATCTGTAAATGCATCTGGCAATTGTTCCGCAATTTGTTGTAAATGAACTATCCTTCGCACTTCATATTCACTTTGAGATGTGCGTGGATCTAAATGAGATAGATGGGTCACTTTCCATTGAGGATCATGCCTAACCTCATGAACCTTTTTTCTTTCTCCCAATGAAGGAAAATTTGTCTCGTCAAAATGACAATCCGCAAATCGTGCGGTAAATACATCACCAGTCAATGATTCAAGATATCTGATAATGGATGGTGAGTCAAATCCCACATAAATTCCCAAACGTCGTTGGGGTCCCATTTTAGTACGTTGTGGGGACGCAATTGGCACTTGTCTTTAGAAATGGATAAATCGTTGATGTCCCAATACCAATTGTAATGGGAATATTTATGATAGCGATGGGCTCAAGCGGATTAATGCCGCGTGCAAAATAAGCATGTCCCCGTCGAAATAGGTAATTGAATTCGTAATAATAAAGTTCTGGCAATTACCTGAAGACGTTTGATAAGAGATTCTGCTAATCCATTCTGAGTATGTACATGTGGTACTGGGTGCTCTACATCAATCCCAACTGTCATGCAGTAATCATCAAATATTTTAGAAGTAAACTCACCAGCATTATCTAGACGTATGGTCTTCATTGGATAATCTGGAAATTGTGCACGTAACACGATTATCTGCAAGCAATCTTGCAAATGCAACGTTACGTGTAGATAATAAACAAACATGTGACCATCGTGCAGATGCATCAATCAAAACCATGAAATAACGAAATGGTCCACTTGATGGGTGAATAGGCCCACAAATATCTCCTTGAATTCTTTGTAAAAATGATGGAGATTCAGAATTAATTTTACTGGGTGATGGTCTAACTACCAATTTTCCTTGTGAACAGGCAGTGCAACTATTCTCATTTGACAATAAAATTTTTAAATCTTTCAATGGATGTCCATGAGAATTTTCAATAATTCTACGCATCATTGTTGATCCAGGGTGACCAAGACGGTCATGCCAAAGTATAAAAGATTTTGGATCATGTATTTTATCTTTTATGACTGCGTAACTTTCCATTGATTTTATCGTCGTATAATATAAGCCAGATGAGAAAGTTGGAAGCTTTTCTAATATCTCTTTCTTTCCGCATATTAGAAGTAATGCATAGATATTCTACATTATTCTCATTCTTTGTTTCTATATGAAAATTATTACGACGAATGTCTTTAAAACCAAGTAAATTTCTTTTTGATTTAGGTGAATACAGAGCATTATAAATATCCAATTTCGTACCTTTTGCTAATATGATCATTGCTCTTCCAGGCCTTGATAAGATCTCTTTGGACCGCGATATTGTATTCACATTAGATTTGTTTAAAAATACCTCTTGTTTCGAAGAATCGTATGTGTAGTTGCACTATCAGCCAAACATATTTCTCCATCAAACATTTTATTGAAATCCATATCCTTAGACAAAAATAAAACAAAGGAAAATACATATTAGATAACATGAAAATAAAAATAAAAATTACATGAGAAAACATAAAGCACAAGTAGAATTTTAAATGTGATGAACATTTCCATCACCAATCAAGTGATCAATTTTTCCATCTTTATCTTCAAAGAAATCCGAAACATCAAGATGTGTAATATCCACTGGATCCGAGTCATCAACATAATTTGTTTCAATATTCTTTCCTTTTGATTTTAAGGATGCCTGAAACATATCCACACGATGTCTGGGAGTACGACATTGTCTCCAAAAATGACCAGACATTCCACATCTATCACAAGTGTTTTCTTGAGTAATATGTTGATTCTCATTTTTCCCTTTTTTGTGGTTCTTATATCCACAACGAGGTCGATAATAATGATTATGTCCTCGACCTCGATAATAGCCACGACCACGGCCACGACTATTTTTACGGCCACGATTATGCCAACGGCCACACCCATTTTCATAATTGTCTTCACGATCATGTGAGACAGAATTTGTTTCAAAAATTAGTTTTGCACCAGTAGGATGGGCTTGATGATTTTTCATTAATAACTCATTATTCTTTTCTGCCACAAGAAGGCATGCAATCAAGTCAGAATATTTTGTATCTTGAGCTCTATATTGTTGTTGTAAAACCATGTTGGAAGCATGAAATGTTGTAAATGTTTTTCCAACATATCCTCATCGAATATTTTCTCCACACAATTTTAATTGTGAGGTAATTGTATAGTGCAGAATTATATTCATGTATCTTGTTGAAAGTCTTGTAGAAAGCATTCCATTCACTACGAGATTAGGAAGAATAATGACCTTAAATGACCATATCTTTCATACAAACCGCCCCATGAGCATATGGATCTTTTATAGTGAGATATTCCATTTAAGTGATTGATGGAGATGATCTTAGTAGAAAATCATTAGCTCGATCTTGAGTGAATGAGTCATTGTTATTTTTATCGTGTCATTTATAAAGATCAAGATGAATTTCGATCAGGATCCGGGATAAATAATTATCATGGGATATATCCAAAGCATTAAACTCCAATTTTGTCAAGTGAGACATTATCACAAACAAATAAAAAGATTAGTATAATAAATATTAAAAGAAAAAATATGAATAATAAGTATTACTTATAGGAATTTTTTTTTTCTTAAAATAAATGCGTAGAAAAATAAAAGCGTAAATGGATAGAATACTCGCTATGAATGACTTCGCAACGATAACGTGTTATGAAATTGGAGATAATGGATATTATTATGTTAACAATTATTTGATGATGATTTCTAAGTAAGAAATACTCAAATGGAGATTGAAGAAAATAAGCAAAATAACTTGAGCAAAACTTGAGCAAGGAATTGAAATTGTAGAGATTTTTCAAGAGGAGATCAATAGACAAAGGAAGGTAAGCTAATTTCCAAGTTCTCATTTTGTTCACAAATTACATCTATATATAGTGAAAATATTAGTGGAGTGGGTGACAATATATATCTATAAAAATCATAATGGTGAATCCATTAATCATAATGGTGAATCCATTAATCATAATGGAGAACCCATTAATCATAAGTGGTGTTTCCATTTTCTTGGTGGAATCCACAATTATTCACAATAATCACAAGATTAGCTCAATCCAAAGTCGTTAGGATTATAACTATTATATAAAGTAATTGTTCATGAAGCTTACAACATGATAATGACCGGAAAAGACTCTTGGGGGATGGATATTTCATTTGGGTCGAATTTCAGTATATTCACTTTGTGAATCACAAAACTTTCTCGTAAGGTACAAACAAAATAAAAACAATCTGAATATCACAATCACTATGTTACAAAATAAACAATAAAAATTCAATCACATTTTTTCTTGTTTGAATGTAAATGCATATGCTACAAATTCCGCATACGTTGTTGGACAAATTTGTATGGTTAAAAACTAAATATGAAAATCTGTTGAAAATAACAAAGCAAATACAATTATGCACATTGAGCTAAACATTTATGAGTTAAAGCTTTGGAAAATTACACACTTGTGACGGCTCCTCTTCTTCGTAACGGCCAAAATATTGAGCACAGCCTGATCCAGAAACTTTTCTTCTTGTCATCTACTGGTTGAGATTTAGCATCCCTATTAGCAACAAGATCTACCATGAACTGGACAACAGCCTGAAAAAACATAGCCCTTAAAATGAGTAAAAATGCAATAAGGATGTTTAGTGATTATTAGGTGCAGGCACCTGTAACTTATCAAGTGTGAGTTCAAATCCAAATCCGCACTTTATACTTACAGACGCCTACACTTGAAGGCCACTGCAAAAGTGTATATGTAATTTGAGCAACAAACAATTAGCTAAAGTTGAGAAGGTCGGGAATTACCTGAGCACCCAATTTAGCAACTTGCCTTGGTGGAATTTCTAAAGGAGTCTCATCAGCGCGAAAAACTCTCAGTTTTGACAGCAACCTGAAAGAATCTGGTAAAATCCTTATTTGATCATCACTTATGTCCAACTGTTCCAGCATCTCAAGATTTCCAATTGACCTTGGCAAGGCTCTAAGATCAGCAAAGTTGTTCCCTACATTCAATTTCTTGAGACTTAACGCAAAGCACAGGTTCTCGGTGATTGACTCAAGCTCATTGAAGCTTACATCAAGCTCCTTTAACTTGGTAAGGTTACCTATAGTTGTTGGTAACCCTTTTATTCTATTATAATGCAAAGTAAGAATCTCCAAGCACTCGAGCTTCCCGATTGCCTCAGGTAGAGCCCTGAGCTGATTGAAATCCAATCGTAGCTCTGTAAGCGATGAGCAGTTTCCAATCATGTAAGGAAGATCCTCGAGTTCATTTGTTTCCACATTCAGTGTCTTCAAAGAGGTTAAACACCCAATTGTATCTGGCAAATGGGTGAACTCATTTGAACCCAAATCCAAATTCATTAGGTTGATCAAGTTCCCAAAAGTAGCTGGCAGTGTTTTGAGCCGATTTGCATGAAGGTCTAGATCAATCAGGTTGATTAGATCCCCAAATGAGTCTGGGAGGTTAATGAGTTGATTTGAGTGGATATCAAGCTTTCTTAAGGTTTTGATTCCAGCAATAGAGGATGGAAGAGCCATGATACGGTTTTCAGATAAGTTCAATTCAGTAACATCCTTCAATTTTCCAATTGATACAGGAAGCCATTCAATCTGGTCCGTTAACTTGCCTCTAAGATCAAGAACTACTGCTCCAGTTCTGGCAGAGTTCTCAATAACAGCTGCCATCTTTATCAGACTCAATTTTTCAGTGTTTTCTTCACCTGTGATTACATCAAAATCTACATTCAGACTCTTGAGTAACTTTACATAACATGTAACACGAATAAATTCCACAGCAAACAATGATCCTAGTCAATCCTTTTAATGACAGAGAAAACAATTAGTAAAGTTATAATCATTTCTCAAAATCCAGTTTTAAATAAGAACAAGAAATAATAACATTGACCTTCTAATCTTGAATTGAAACCCTCATTAATTTTCATATATTTCAACCTTGCAAGATCTAAAGAAGAGCAAACATGCAAAATTGGATGAGAAAACAAATAAACATAAAAAATAAGTGCATGGTTAATTTACCTGTAAAGAAAGAACCCTTTGTAGAAGCACTTTTGACCAAATCCTTTAAACCATCTTTCTTAATTTCACCATCTTCTCTTGTCTTCACCAAAGTCTCATCAGTGATCACACATTCCTTTTCAATTTTACCACCTAAGTCAGCAAAAGCAGCGAATTTCTCCATCTGGTTATCCCCAGAAACCAAGCCAGAAGCTCGTCGGATAAGTTCATCAAAGATCCCATAAAGCTTATCAACTTCAACCAAGTGACTGGCTTCTTTCCTCTGTTCACAGCTTTGAAACAAAACCATAGTCTTTTTAAACTGCTGCAGCACAGAAAACAGATCTTCAGAAACATCACGTGGCTTCTCTTGCTTTGTTATTTCATCAAGCTTGGTCTGTTCTTCAGTGTCAACAGTTTGGAGAACAGACATGGCTGCTTCCACTTGTTCAATGGAGGACCTTGGTGGCAGTGATCTGTAAAGTCTCGTCATCTCTTCAACAGTTTCTACAAAAGCAGACGAAGGGGAAGGCTTTTCTTTGGACAACAACGCAGTCATGGCTTCGGTGGTTTTTAGATTCTGCTGCAGCAATGCCAATCACCAAATTTTTTAAAGGTATTGAACGGTATTGTGAGCTTTTATATGGATTTGTTTTTTTTTTTTTTTTTTCCATCAAGCAACGCAAGAGATGAGGCTATTATTTTAATAAGGAAATAAAAAATCATTGCCCCTCTAGGTTTTGTTTGAATATATACATGCCTCCCTTAGTTTAAAAACTAGTCAAATAAACCCCCTTTTGAGTAAAATGATTTTTTATAATTAGGATTTCTCTATGATACTATTTAAGTTTATATAGCATTGATAACGCAGTTATTGTGCACTCTTTAATTTAATTACTTTAATCTGTACCATTACACTCTTAAATTTAATTATTTTAATTTGTACCATTCATATAGTGAATAATTAACTTTCAGGTTGCAAGTAAATGTAAATTTTTTATTTTTAATTAATTGATAAAAGAAATTTTCTATTATATTAGGATAAAAATCCCACAATCAATAATGAGATTATTAGTTTTAACTATTAGAATCTTCACCCTTAATTCAATTTTAGTGAATAAATAATTATTTACCTAGTAATTTGCAAGTTGTAGTACTTTTTCATATTTTAAATTATTTTTTATCTAATCAATTGAAAAATATTTTTTTAAGTCACCAAAAAAATGAAAAGAATGCAAATAATTTTGAAATTATTATATACTATTTTATAACTTTACAATTTTACATTTTTTCTTTTATATTTAGTATTAGAAACATACATATATACATACATGCATGCATGCATGCATACCTACATACATGCATGCATACATACATACATATATACATATATATTTCAATAATACTACATATAAAGATATTCATAAGGTCTTATTATAATTTGTGTTGTATAAATTTAATTGTAAAAATATTAATATTTGAACAATAATTGTATAGAAGGCATTGTAATTGTTGGGTATAGCGTGAATACAAACATTCAGTGGAAATGACATCGCTCTGTTTGCCGGTTTGGTTCAGAAAACATACGTGACATTAGCGTGAGTTACATAAGCCATCAAAACGACATCGACCAACTGGTGATGGGCTGCGTTTTGGGCTGATACGATTTAAATGGAAGACATGTGACGCTCACATATGGCTTTAATGATTCATAAACGGTTAAAAAAGTTAGGCCACGCATCTCTTATTTGTAAAATCTAGATTTGAGGTTGTTTCATTTTATATTTTTATAAGTTGGTTATCCAGCTAACTTCAGGGGCATAGGAACTGAATCATAAAAGGATATACAAGAAAACGAGAAAGCCTAAGCTTGTTGTCAATTCTCCATCAATAAAACTCGCTAATAGCTTTACCCGTGGATGTAGGTCTAAAATGGCCGAACCACGTAATTGATTTGTTTTGGTGTATTTGTTCTGCCATTTGCTCCAGTTCTTTGTTTTAATTTCAAAAAGCAAGAACTAGGATTCTTAATAATCATTGATTAATTCTTGCTTCAAAATTGGTGAGTTTGCAACTTAATTAAGCAACCTAAGCAATAAGAGTTGTTCTTGTTAAGTTTCAAATACAGATCAACTGCAACGAGATCAAAGCAAGTTTCAAAATAGAATAAGAACTTGTTGAGAGAGACAAGAAAGTAACGGGTACTATAATCTTGACTCTTGATGACTCTGTAATTAGGAGGTAGTAAAAGAAACAACAATAGTTGTGTTATGGGAGAAACTTAAGAGATGGCTTTAAAAATAAGTAAACATCAGATATGGCTCTGGTGAAGGCTTAATGGCAAGAAAGAAACTAGATAGAAGTGAAGGAAAGAAAAAGAAGCAAAACAAAGTAAAGAACAAATACTTGAAATATTTTCACTGTTATAAAGAAGGGCATTTTAAAAGAGACCATCTAGATAGAAGATACAAGTCAAAGGACTAAAAGAATCAGAGTAAAGATGTTGCAATTGCTAAAGAAGAGGGTTATGAGTCAGCAGATGTTCTTGCTACGTTTATTGTTAAACGAGAAGGTAAATAGGTGCTTGATTTTGGTTGTTCTTTTTATATATGCCCATTTAAGATTCATTTCAGTAAGTATCAAGAATTTGATGGTGGCAAAGTGATGGTGGAGAATAATGTTATGTGCAGAATCACGAATATTGTTAATGTCAAACTTAAGATGCATGATGGATCAATTTTTAAATTGAAACAAGTGAGACATGTTCCTGATCTCAAAAGAAAGTTGATCTTCTTAGGAATGATGGATTAAATAGGATGCAATGTTAAAGTTGAACATGGGGTTTTAAAAGTAGTTAAGGGTTTTCTAGTATGAATGAAAAAGGTGAGAAATAATAGGCTTTATATGTTGGATTGTACTACGATCACAAGGGAATTAACTATTGCTTTAAGTACCAATGTTGATAAACAAAACTTTGGCATCTAAGGCAAGGGCATATGAGTCAGAAGGAGCTGAATAAACTACCAAAACAAGGGTTGTTAGCTGATGATACGATTGGTAATTTAGTGTTTGATTGAGTACCAGAAAGTGTATATTTGTAAAGGAGAAAATCGTCATTTTATACTTCAAGTCTTACTAACATCCTTACTTTTATATATTTAAGTCCCCTGTGATTTAATTATGTGTGTTTTATTTTAATTAAGTATTTTATATATTTTAGGGACATCATAGTCATTTCACAATAAAAGAAAGATCAGAGAGCAAAATGGACAGTAATTTTAGACTCAGGACAGTTGAAAACCTTAGGGAAAATATTAAAGAGTAAATGACACTCTTCACATGTACGTATTGTTCATATGTATAGTACTATTTAGGGTACTATTCATGGTACTACTCGCGATATTGTTCATATATACAGATCGATAGCGTAGTATTGACCGATGATGTGGCATTAACTGATGACGTGGTACCGACCGATAACGTGACAACATTCGATTGGACGAATGATATGGCATTGCCTGCCTTTATGGTGTTGACCAATGATGTGTCATGATCTTATTGGATTAAAATGTTGATGTGGTGTTGACCGGTGACGTGACAGTATGTTAATGGACCAAAAACAATGCGTATGGTACATGTACATATACGAAATGACAGTCTTAATGATGTGTTCTCTCTAATCAGAACTTGCCACGTGACGTAATTCTAAGAGTTCAAATTATTTTAATCTGATGGTCATAATTTATTCATTATATCTATAAAAAAGGGGCTCCCCCCAAATTCGACACCCCTGATTTCATTTTTTAACTCTATTTTCTATAATTTCTTCTTCATCTTGTATTTTATATGTATTTTAATAAATTTTCATTTTACTGCTAGTTCAATTATGAGTAACTAATTTTCTTTCAAGCTTGGGTTAAAAGTGAAGCCCCAACATGTTCCATGGGCTTAATTTGGTAAATTTACTTTCTCTTCTCCTCTAATAATTGTGGATGTTTTGACTTTTTATCGATAAATAGAAATAATCTTGTTTAGATATCGCACTAGTGTAACTAGCTCCCTAATACAAGGTTATTACTATTTGGCACAATAAGCCCTTAACACCATATTTATTTAAGTATGGTTCATGAGGAGTGGAAACTGGCACCTAGGGCTCTTAAGGGTGTTCATTAGTTGTCTAGATGGAGTGAAATGTTATAACTTTGGTGTATAGATTTGACTCCATACCAAAGTGTTTAATCAGCAGAGATGTTTTTAATAAAGAAATTGTGGGCAAGTTTCAAGCAGATGAGGATCAAACTGTCAGCGCTACTGATGTTCAGTTCTAGGTGGAGCCACATGCTCAAAGTAGCTTAGATGATATTGTAGAATCCGATGAAACTGTTAAAGATTCACGTGAGCTAGAAACCTCCCAACAACAAACTTAAAGATAGTCTCAGTCCTAAGACTATCAACTAACTAGAGATAGGCAAAGAAGATAGTTGAAAGTTCATAAACAATATGGATCTGTACACTTAATTATTTATGCACTGTATTATGCACACGACATAAATAAAGAAAAACCAAAAAGCTTCAAGAATGCTATCAACAATCAGCATAAAAGAGAATGGATATCAACAATAGATGACGAGATGGGTTCTTTGAAGAAAAATAACACTTAAGAATTGGTCCCAAAGCCAAAGAATAAAAGAATAGTGGGCTCCAAGTGGATATACAGAGTTAAGAATGGTTGTATAACATCTAAATCAAGAAGATTCAAGGTCAGACTCGTTGGAAAGGGGTACACTCAGAAAGAAGGCACTAATTTCAAAAAAGTGTTAGCACCACTAGTTAAACATGCTTCAATAAGGATATTACCGTCATTGATAGCAGTTTTTAACTTGGAGCTAGATTAGTTAGATGTCAAAAAAGCCTTCTTACATGATGAGCTATGAAGGGAGATTTACATATTACAGCCTGAAGGGCATAAACAAAGTTGATGATGTATGCTTACTTAAGAGATCTCTATATGGCTTAAAGTAGTCCCTAACGCAATGGTTTCTCAAGTTTGATGAATTCATGGTCTTTCATGAGTTCAAAAGATGCAGTTATGGTTGTTGTGTGTATTTCAAATAATATCAAGCATATAAGCACATATATCTACTCTTATATATGAATTACATGCTAATTGAATGTAAGGAAAGAACCAAGATAGAGAACTTAAAAAGGGTCCTCAAAACAGCTTTTCGTATGAAGGATTGGGTACTGCAAGAAAGATGCTAGGAGTGAAAATTATTGAAAACAGAAAATAAGGAACTATATTTTTATCTTAAGAGAAGTATATAAAGAAGGTATTAGAAACATATGTTATGCTTGACTCAAAACCTATACAGAATCCATTGGGAACTCATTTTAGATTATGCAATCTTTTTGTTTAAAAAACAAATGAAGAGAAATCTAAAATACAGAGGATTCCTTATGCAAATGTTGTTGGGTGCTTAACGTATACTATAGTACTTATTAAACCTAACATCTGACTACTGTGAGTGTGGTCAATATATACATGGCAACACCAAGAAAGGAACATTAAAAAGGTGTTAAATGGATATTGAGGTATTTTAAGGGAACTATAAACTTTAATTTCGTCTATAGAAGAAGTAGTAGAACTGGTAAGGGTTTGTAGAGCTATGTTGACTATAATTATACTAAGGATCTAGACATGAGAAGGTCACTTACTGGATATATGTATATGTTGAATAAATGCTTGATTAATTAGAAGGCAAGTCTGCGGTATGTTATATCTTTTTCCAAACTAAAGCAGAGTATACCGCAGCTACAGAAGTAGTTAAAGAGGCAATGTGGCTGAAGGGGTTATTGGTTGAACTTGGTCTGATTCAAGAATCCATTATAGTCTTCTGTTATAGCTAAGTGCTCTGCATTTATGCCAGAACCCAGTTAATTATGAGGCATAAAAGCATATCGATATTAGACTTCATTTTAAAATGAGTGAGATGTCAAACGATGTCATCAGTATGGCTAGAATCCACACTAACGAAAATCCCTCTGATATGCGTCCTATGTTGATTCTAGTTCTTAAGTTCAAAAAAAACATTAGCTTTAGTTGGAGTTTTTAGTATCTAACCGTGAAAAGGATTTAGTGAATGAGCCAATTTGAGGTGTTTGATTCAAGATGAAGAATTGTTGAGTATAGAGTGAATACAAACACTTAGTGGAAAAACATCGTTTTGTTTGTTGGTTTGGTTCAGAAAACACACATGATATTGGCGTGAGTTACTCAAGTCATCAAAACGACATCAACTAATTAGCGATGGCCTGCGTTTTGGGTTAATATGATTTGGGTGGAAAACATGTGATGCTCACATGTGGCTTTAGTGATTATAAATGATTAAAACCATTAGGCCACACTTCTCTCATCTGTACAATATGGATTTGAAGTTGTTTCGTTTTCTGGTTTTGCAAGCTGGTTATCCAACGAACTTAAGGTGCATGGGAATTAAATTATAAAGGGATATATGAAAGATAGAGGCTAAGCTTGTGCTCTGTATATAGGTCGAACCACGTAATTGATTTGTTCTGGTGTGTTTGTTTTGCCATTTGTTCTTAATTCTTTGGTGTAATTTCAAAGAGTGAGAACTAGGGTTCTTAGTAATCATTGATTAATTCTTGTGTTTGAAATTGGTGAGTTTGCAACTTAATTGATCTTATAAAGCAACTTGTGCAGTAAGAGTTATTCTTGTTAAGTTTCAAATACAGATCAACTCCAACAGTAATAAATTATTTGACATATGTTTTATTAATGATACTGTATGAGTCACAACAAATGGAAATGTTTTATTCAACAACTATAATTGAAAACATATGTGCATATAACTGCGTGATAGCTTGGTTATACGCTTTTAGGATTATGTTATTTTAACTTGATTTTTAACATAACATGCAAACTATTAATTTTATGCAATTTAATGGCAGACGATATAACATCATAAAATGTTGCTTTGCCTTTCAATATCAACATTAGATTGTGAGAGATTAATAGCTCAAATTTTAATTTAAAATATTCCAAACCATGTTTTTATAATGAAAATATAAAAGTATACAAAGAATTTTTTTGTCATTCTTTCCCATGTAAATATTATTGGAGGTGATATTTTACTTATTATCACCATTAATTATCATAATAAAAGTAGTGACTCTTAGTAACATAAAATTTTATAATTACAAGCAAAGAATATCAATAAAAAAAATATTTCTTGATTCATAAACTAAAGCTAATTAGGAATATATGTTAGAATTTACTTTTATGAAATTAATAAAGTCATTTTCAAAAATATAATAAAAATATATAGGTTTGTGACACTTAAATTTGATAATTTCCTATTATATAAGAATATTAATTATAACATAAACCACAATTTCATGAAATATGTATATTAATGGGTGTTAAAAATAATATATACTTCATGTAATTGGTGTTTTAATATGCGATATTGAATTTAATTTAAACATGGGGGATCAAATATTTTTTAAGTTGCAAGCAATCTTACTCATAAGTTCATTGATGTAGTTTGCGACATTCATTTAATTATACGAACTTAATTGTGTCATTTATTGGTGTTACACTATATATAAATTTTATATAATTACAACTTATTTATTTGATTTGTACTAGATAATCAACTAGATATTATATCTTATAGTTAATACGAATAGATTTTGTAACATATATGTTAAAAAAATTAGATAACAAATTTAAAGGAGGGTTGAAAAGTGGTTTTCAAATAAAATATATTGTTTGGGTTAATTATGTCAAACAATAAGGGTGGTCATAGTTATTTTACAAAAATTCTCCGTCCCTTAATTCCGATTATTTTTAAATTATTTGTCTTTTTCATTAATACAAATATCATATATCATTGATTAAATCTAATAGTACAAAATTAAAATATTATTAATAATATAAAAAAAATTACGGTATAACAGAAGGACCCTGGTAATTATGTTATTTGACTATGGTAACTTAATTGTAGTTTCATTTAAATAAAAATTGTTCAAAAAAAGATTATGTGACAATTTCGCACATTAAAATAAGTCTCTATGTACATTTTAAGAAAAAATATTGAAAATCTTGGCGATTTTTCCCATTTAAAATATTGAAATTTGGTTTTGGGAGTTAAAATCTATAATACACATATCTAGAATATTTATATATACAATCCTTCTTTAGTGCAGGTGCTCTCATTTTTTTTTATATATATAGACATGCGTTTAAGTTATGAGATTTAATAGAGTTTGTATTTTATGCTATTAAATTATATGCCTTTATTGTATATTAAAAATTAACTCTATTAAGCTGCACTGCTTAACAATAGATCTGTATTTAGAAAAATGATGAAATCTGTAAAGTAGTTTTCTGGTCCGGAATTTCAAAATACGGAAAAGTCCAAAAAATCTTTAAAATCACACAATTTTAAAGGTTTACAATTTCAAGACTTTTAAACCATGCAGTTTTAGAGACTTTTCAGACTTTCTCGCACTTTAAAATTCCAGACTCGAACATATATATATATATATAATATAATATAATATAATATAAATCTCGTGTCAAGAATATATTAAAAGAACATCCATGCACCCACTGTATTTTAGACTTTGTCTTGTTTAATTTTATGCGTCCATTTTTTCGCCTTTGAAATGTATATTCATTTGACAAGTCAATGAACTAGACATTTCAGTTTTCTAATAAAATATTTTTTCTCATCACTGATCGTTATAAACGTTAGTATATAAAATGATAAAAATGCAAATGACTATTTAGGAGAATAAAATATAATTACATCAAGAGTGAGGTTTGCACTCTAAAAAGTATTTTCTTCAACCATTTTTTAATTAAATTTTTATTACTAGAATAATAACAAAGTAATTTACTGTTATGGATAATTGAGAAAAAAAAAATTAAATCAAATAGCAATCCTCTCTCTATGATTTTGATGAAATAAATAAAGTAAAAATAAGCTAGTCAATTGTTTTTGTATTCTCGCGAGTAGTTGAGAATGCATCAACGACGACCATATTGAAAGGGGTAATATAATGACTATTCTAGTGTTTACTTTTTGGAGTGGGAGTGTGGAGTATGGATTCCTTACACTCAAATGTTTACTTACCATTTTTAAGGTGGGAGTGGGATTCACATTTCGTGGATCCCACCTAATTTTGGAGTGGGGAGTGGGATTCCCACTACCATGGGGGAGGTGGGAGTGGGAATCCACTCCCCCCTCTTCCCTTTTTATCTTCATAATTAAAGTAAATAAATAATATTATATTTATTTAAAATAATAATTATAAACATATTTATTTTATTAAATTTAATAAAATAACAATAAATAAATATTATATTTATTTAAATAATATTATTAAATAATATTATAAATTAAATTTATTAAAAACAATAATATGAAACATTAATTTTAATAAATATTAATTAATTATTTAATCAATAATAATAAGTATTTTATTCTAAGAAAATATTAATGTTGTACTATATTATCAATAATAATGTTCATTTGTGTTGCTATTATTAATAATTTTTATTTACATAATTTAAATTTAAATTAATAAAAAAAATTATGATTTACATAATTAAGAATATTAATAATTATTATTAATTTACAAATATAATAAAACATTTATTTTATTTTCCAAATATAGTTTGTATTAATTTTTAATTAAAAATTATAATTCTTTAAATAAGGGTAAAATTATAATTTAAAACTATTTACTCTCAATCCAAGAAAATGTAAACACATAAATTGGATTCTGGTACTCCCATTTCAATGTAAGTAAACAACATACTCTCACTCCCACTCCACACTCCCAATCCCAGAATTCCCACTCCTCAAAATTCACACTCCAATCTAAAATGTAAACGCTATATATATTGCCTTTTTTTCATTTGACTTTCTAAATAACAATAAGTATTTCAGAAAGCGAAAGTGATCTGACGGAGTTAGATATAAAACTTTGCTAGAGAGAGGGAGAGAGAATCCTCGCGAGTTTGGGAGCAATAATGACTAGCTTGTCAATCCATACCCTTATAAAGTTATGTTTAGAAGTTAGAATTAAGTATCTGACTAGATTAATTTTGTGATTAAATGTTTTATTTCATATTTAACTACTTTACTTAGATTGGATTAGGGAGGAATAAATTTAAATTTAGTCCTTAAATTATGAGATTAACAATCCCAATTTATAAGTGGGTTTAGATGATATTAGAATAAGAGAAAAAAATTTATTCATATTTCTTTCATATATAATACTATTTTTTATTTGTAACCTGAAATTTAATTAATTAATTAATTATTTTATCCATGATTTACTTGAATTTATTTTTTATTTTTTTTATAGTCTAATTAAATTGGTATTGTTACTCCAATAAAATTAACTATTTAATAATTTGTTACTATAATTGATTGTATTATTTTAATAATCACCAATGTAATATTAAAAATAATCATGGAAATTAATAGTATAAGTAAATAATTGATTTTATATATACATTATTTGCTAACTTTTTGGTAAAATAAACTAAATAAAATATATGATAAAAATTAATTAAATAATTAAATAGTTTTATTAATTTATATTTGTTGATTATAATTATGACCGCCCAATAGCTAATTCACTACATATTTAATGTCTTGTTAGTTACCTTTAAATTAATTTTAATTATTACTCTTAAATATTCATAAATATTTTTTTGTATTTAAATATGATTTAACATTGTCTAATATAATATTGTACCAAACATAATACAATATATAATATAATCTAGCTTAATCCAATCCAACTTAATCCAGTTCAATTCTAATAATTAGTTTAATCCAATCCTGTGTGTCAAACGCAACCTAATAGAAAGATGACCAAGAGATCCATTTGAAAGTAATTTTGGCATTTTGATATATTAATAGTATATATACTTAAATTACTAGTTTAATAAATTTGAGTTTTTTAAATTTAATATTTAAAATACATTTTAGAGTGTAAATAGCCTCATTTTAATTTACAAAATATTATTACTCCTTTATCCATTTATTTATATCCATAATATATTCAATATGTTCATTTAACCTAATGAAAATCATATTCACTTTATGATCTCTTATATCTTCATTGATATCTGAAGTGAATTTTGATGAAGTTAGTGGTAGTTATTAAAAGTCATTCCAAAGATGTAAAAACTTAATTTGTGGAAGCATATTGACTAATTTACTCTCAAAATATTTATAAACTTAATGCAGGCAAATTTAATTTTTATAAAGAATTTTATTTTGCTCATTGCATCTAATAAATACATTTCATATGTACACACAAACACAATTAGGAAAATCACCGAAAAATCAAAGCTAAAGTTTAGATGGCTCCGAATTTTCTTCTTCTGTAAAATATCCAAAACTACGCTATTTCTTGAGAATAAGAAATATTTTTAAAAAATAAGAAAGAATTAATTATAATTTTAACTTAAAAGGGCTCTAACTTGAATAATGCTTTTTTTTTTTTTAATATGTTTGGTTTTGGTTATAAAATGTGTGCACGCATTATGTCATCAATGATGAAAATGTTAAAAGTCTTCAGGCTGATAAATGACTGATGAGGACAATTAATCCTCAAAAGTCTTCTACTTAGATTCTCACTTTGAGTTGTTGGTTTTTATTAGGTTCTCAATTTGAATTTGTAATTAATGTGCCAAAATTTCAAGTCATTAACTTACTTTGAATTTTGATCATGTGCGATGAATCCGATCAACCACGCCTTATGCTTGCAAAACAATTTTTTTTCTTGTCCCACACATGTAAGATTGGGAGTTGGAGCCCTCATTCTAAAAATTTGACACAAGTTAACTAATACACATGGACGCTCACTTGGATTGAATTAATGAACTAAATTTAAATTTTAATCATAAATTCATAAGATTAGTAATCACAATTTTTGTGTGGGTTTAGTTAGAATTAAATAATAAGTAGAAAAATGTTTGTACATTTATGATATCTTCTATAACTTACTGCACTATTTTTATTTATAACTCAAAAGATATTTATATATTTATTATTTATGGTTACTAATTAAGCAATTTATTTTTTTGTTATTAATGGTTTACTTAAAAATTATTAATTAATTTATTATTTGAATAATTTTATTCATTTTATTTAATGAAAATGATATATCTCATAGGAAATAACGTATAATTTAAATTTTTTATTATCATTATGACCATCTAATAACTAATTGAATACATACATACATACATACATACAGAGTAGCTTTCTGATTTGGAATTTTAAAGTGCGGAAAAAGTTCGGGAGCTTTAAAACCGTGGGGTTATAAAAGTTTAAAACTTAAGACGCTTAAACCACACGGTTTATGCATTTTTTTCGAACTTTTCCGTATTTTTAAATTCTAGATTGAAACATATATATATATATGTATATATATTTGTTATTTAAATTCAAATATTATCTTAAATATTATTTAACTTTATTTAAATTTAATTTAACAAAATCAAATATGATATTGTATTAAACATATGTCACCATTATACATAATCCAACCAAACCTAATTTAATTTAATCTAGTTCAATTTTAATGTTTAATTGAATCCAATCATGTGTGTGGTAAACGTAGTCATAAATTTTTCATTAATTCCTTTCTTGTTCCTTTCATTTATTTATCCCCCTTCCTTTGAAGCATTTGAGCCAAGAATGTAGTTTTTAGAGGAAGAAAAAACTGAGACTTGTGGCATTGGACTCTATTTTCACGATCTGTCCAACAGTACCATTATTGGTGTCAACAGAACAACAGAAACTTTAGAATCGCCGCTAATTAAAAGTCACAGGTGCACCATGCGACAATAATATTGTCATAAGGCCGCGGCAATGTTACATGCATACAAATGTATGTAGCAGACACGAAATGATGAGCGTTGGATTTGATTCCGAAATCGAACGGATGTGGATAAATGTGCATTAAAATGCACGTGATAGCCGACCTGTTGAAGGGTTATTCTTTAGGGTAAAACTATGGTACCATACCACAACGAATTCGGGTTATTAGATCAGGTTACGGTGATAGCTGTAGAATTTGAATCGATAAATTTGAATAAAGTATGATATATGGTATCGTTGTAGTCACAATAAGCTAGATATATTCATGTACATTAAAAGATTAAATAATGAAATGATGTCTAGGGCTTTAGAAAGAAAAAAAAAACAGCAAAAGATGGATAAAATAAAATTTTGGAACGTGATAAGCATATTAGGTGAAAAAAAGACTTTGTTTGAAGACTTTGAAAGCAATTTTAGAAGTTTAAAAGTTAATTTTAGTGTTTAGTAATTTTATTTTTTAAATAATTATTTTTTATCTTTTAAAATTTTGTTAAAAATATTTATTTTAGTTATTAATTGTTGTATGTGCACAATAAAAAAATGTAAGAATTTAAAAATGTATAGATAAATTTGATTATATAAATTATGTCTATTTCAATCATTATATTTTTACAATAAGATTTATTAAATACGTACTACTGTCTTTAAAAATCATTATACTTTAAAAATAAATTTACTAAATATTTAATTAATTCTATTCACAACTGATTACTTATATAGTATAATTATTAATTATTATTTTAAAAATTTTCGTGTTACTAAACTGGCTCTTAGTATATAATGAGAGACATGCATGGATCTATTAGCATTTACTTAATCATCAACAATTAAATGCACCGCGATTGGACTATGATAATAATATGTTGCCTATATAGCATTTACATAACCAATTTTTTTCTTCCTCAAAAGCCACGGCTGATTTGAAAATATTGGAGTTACTGACTGATTTTGATTTTTCTTTCTAGGGTTATGATTTTGGAATAATGATGACTAATTTTCCAAAAGTATTGGGTTGATGAATGGTGATCAATTTTCAAAAAGGCTAGTAATTATTTAGGATAAATGAACTAATTTTTATCAATTTTATCTTTTTTATTTATGCTGACGATTCTGTTTAAATTGACAATTATTTGGCAGGTTCATGTATAGAAAAATTAATATTTTTTTTATGGATTTTTCTGAGAATTTTGAGAAGAAATATTATAATTGTTATTCTTTTTATTTGTTCATTGTTGGATGCTATGGTGCTGTAATTTTATTTACAGTATCATTAACGTAAAAAATATGTGCTGTTGGACCTAATTAAGAGTACACATTATCTCTATTAATAAAAAAATTTAGTTATTTTTAAAATAATATAGCCCATTAACAAATCCATAAAAAGGATGATTTCAAATTTAAAAATAAAAATAAAAAGAAATATGATAAAATATAATGTCTCAACTTTTTTTATTTGAAATTAAATTCTTGACAAATTTTTTTTATTTGAAATTGAATTCTTGACACATTAAACAAGTAATCTTCATTACATAATGCTTATCTCTTGATTAATTAATTAATTAATTATCACTATATTATATTATATAAAATAAATGGCTGATATTAAACACTTAAACCTAAGAGTTTACGACAATCCACCATCAATACCATAAAAATACGTAAAGTATCACAGGAAATCCTTTTTTTTTTTTTTTTTTAATTCCACCCCCCTCCCCCCAAACCCGAATTAATTTTCTCGTTCCCCATTGTCTTTATGCATCCATGGCTCGCATGGATATTTGTATTTTCTTTTTATGAGATATCTTTCCCACGAACCTTGTTTATTTCATCATCAGTAAGTTGAAATTGGAACCATCTATTATCAACATACATAATTTTATTTATATTTGCTTCATCATTAACAATGAAATGTACGTTAACAATGAAATCTACCTTAATTGGCCTATCATAGTAATATGTTGCCTATGCAATATTTGCCAACTAGAGCTGGCAAAATTTGATATGTCCCAATTATTTCACACGAAATAATGGGTATGGATTATTAAGTTTGACATAATTATTAAATGAGTTAGGTAGTGTTAAAATTTTTAACCCGTTTACTCGGTTAATGACACAATTATATTTTTTATTCAAAATTAATTTGTAAATTCTCATCATCAAAACTCAAATATTAGACATGATTCTCTTTTTTTTTTTTTAGAAAAAGATTGAGCATATATATGGTGTTTCATTTATAAAATTTTATATTGATTAAAAAATCAATAGTGTAAATGTGTGTGTAATGAAGTACAAATATTTTATGTAAATCTTATTAAATATATAAATATTAAGTGGATTATTGGATAACTTATTTATTTTCCTTATCGAGTTAGGTTTTAATATTTTAATACGATTATCAAATGAGTTTTATTTAAATTAGTTTACATTGACACGATACGAAGTTGATGGGACACAAACATTGTGCAATGACCCATTTTATCACCTCTATGCCCAACTACATTTTTTACAATTTATTACTTTCTTTATATCTTTTCATACACTTTCATTGATTAGTCTCTACACTATACACATACTATATTGCCAATAAATTACTTAAAATAAGTATGATGCCTCTAGTCAATGCCAATCTTATCACTGGAACAAAACAAAATTACTGAGGTAGTCCATCGCCGGAAATAAAAATTGGTTTTTTCTTATTACGTAACATTGGGTTTTCATAATCGGGTAAATATCTCATCTTTAATTAATATTTACCATTCGAGGTAGATCATCATTCGCAACTTAGCACATGGGCTGTCAGGCCCAATTTGTCCGATGGCTTACCGGACACCGGTTAGCAACATTATAAATTGGTTTCAACACAAATGCTCATACTACATGTGGCGCCCTCAGCATTCGTTTCTCCTCAAATCCATGTTTGTCTGTTACGCTTTTCCGTAACATAGCAAAGATCCTCTCTAGAGATGCCAACGAGCTACTGTGCCGCGATCAAAAGAAGCTTCGCGTGCTCGTATTTTGTGCTGTGTCTATTTTGCATTTGTGTTATGCCGTGTCTATTATGTATTTCATGTCGTTTCATGTTGTACTTAATTTTTTTGCTTAGGTTCGGCTCGACACACATGTTGTGTTTACACGTGCTGTGCTATGGGTCGTGCCGCGTTATACTTAGGGAAAAAAACATATTAAGGCTTTTTTTCTTAGGGAAAAAAACATATTAAGGCTTTTTTTTTTCTTAAGAGCTCATGCTAAGTCGTTGTCTTATTTTTTTAAAATCTATATTCTTTTTTGGATCCATGTGCCTTTATTCAAATTTAATAGAATCAAAAATTCAAAACTCAAGTCCATATTCAATAATAAAAAATTAATAATAATAAGAGAATGCAATATGAGTTATTAAGTTTGACTCTATGGTATTATAATTCTTTTTTAACACTTAACAATATGGTATTATAATTCTTTTTTAACACTTAACGACAATAATAATAATATTTTTTTAAGGGTTAGCTTAATTGTTAATTTGAAATTACGTAGAGTCTTATATCATAGTTTATAATAATATTAATACATATTTAAAAAATTATGATATTTACAATTTTATTTATTAAAATCATGATATCAAATATTTATTTAATAAATTATAAACATAAATCAATTATAATTTTTTTGAAACTAAGAATTAAATAAATTTAAAAAACTTGAGCTAATAAAATATATTAAAAGATTCAATTTTAAGTTATTTATAAAATCATAAAATTTTAAGTTTACTTTCATTAAAAATAAAAACACCGCTATCGCGTCGTCACAGCCACCTATCTCTAATCGCGCTACGCTTTTAAAGACCCACGATCTAAAATTCTCGAATTCGGTCCACCATCGCAGCGCATCGCGGCCATGCTGTCATGCCGTGATCCTTTACCAAACGTGCTTCGTGCCGTCTGAATCCGTGTTGACCACCTCTATCCTCATCACAAGTATTAAGCTTTTATCAAACGCCCAATAATTTTTATTTTTTTTTATTTTTTTTATAACCGTTAATTTTGTTGCACATTGGTAATACACACATAAATTTCAAATGCCCCTTAAAACCAATAGGTTTTAAGATAGTATAAAATAATAAAATATCTATATAATACATCATCAGTTATCATCCACGAGAAATTCCCATCCTACATCTATACATTTATTTTGAGAAAAAAAAGATCGATTGAGTTAGTGGCTTCTATTAATGGGAATGAGGATAATGAGTGTGTATTTTAAAATGTTTGTGAGGTGCACATAGGGGCAGAACCAATTAGTTTATCACATAGTAGTTATTCAATTTGATTTATTTAATAATATTAAGTGTTTATTTAATACCATAAATTGTTATTATTTGAATAAAATTTTTAAAGATTAAATAAATATTTTATATATACTATTATAAGCTTAAATTTTAAGTTTTTGAGAGAAAAATTAAAATTTATAAAAATGTTTATATATTCTTTATTTATTATATAATTTTATTTTATCTTTTATAATATAATTTTAAAAAATTTACATGTTAAAATAATTTTATTATCTTTAACAAAAATTCTTATTGATAATTAAATGAATAAAATTTTAATAAAATTTATCCGTATAAAAATTTTAATAACAAAAATTTTATTTAAATAAAATTTATTTAAAAAACTGTACCTACGGCAAGTACACAATCTTTTCATTTGCAAATTTTTAGTGATGGCCCAACTATCATGTATAATTGGGTCTAGGGATGGTAATTTCCGGGTCCGGGTCTAGGTCCGGGTTTGGCCTTCCCGGTTCCGGACCCGGAGACCAAAATGTTGTTACCGGACCCGAATGTAAACCTGCTTTTTGTGAGTGCAGGTCCGGTTCGGGTTAAACCCGAAAAAATCCGGATTTTTGGATTGCGGGTTTTAAACCCGGATTACATATAAATAAAAAAAAATTAACAAAATACAAAATCAATTCTACGAAAATCAAATACACTCCAAATTCTTAAAAATTAAATACAGATTCTAAAATTTGCAGTGTTTTAAGGCAATAAACCATTCACAAATATAAAACTATAACACAACATTAGAAAATACAAAATCCATGTCTACAATTATTCACGGTTTCGGTTCATGAACCGAAAGGATCGGTGGCGAAGCAACGAAAGTTGGCTACTTGACGATGATGATGAGGACGATGACGATGAGGACGACCATAACATCACAGCCGTGATTACGATTGGCAAATGTGGACAAACGGCGGCCAAATGGAGGTTGATGGTGCCGATGAACATGAACACAACGAAGGTATGATGAGGGACGGTGATGATTTGATGAAGAGAAGGGCTTAAGAGAGAGGAAAATGATGATTTGGTGAAGATAAGAGTTGAAGAGAGAGGAAAAGAATGAGAAGAGAAGAGTTGAGCGGCGGCAAGGGGATTTGTTAACGTGTGAAATTAGGGTTTCTTTTTCCTATTTATATTAAAAATATAATATTAAAAAAAAGTTATTCGGGTCCGGGTTCTGGATATATAGGTTAACCCAAACCCAGACCCGGACCCTAATATATTCAGGTTCTTAAAATTTATTCCAGATCTAAATTTTTTTACACTTCGGTACGGATTTTATCCGGGTCCAGTCTGAATTCGGGTAAAATTACCATCCCTAATTAGGTCTCGCTTAACAACACAAGTTAATGGGGTAAAATTTTAGTACTACAGTAGTACCATATCATAACTAAATCCAGCCATTGATTCAATTCACACCAGAGCTGGATTTAATGACGGTATCCGCTGTTGTATGGTGCCGTAACTGGGCCCCAAGTTAATGAATTACGCACATTCTTTTTTTTTTTTTAAAGAATTATACACATTCTTTAGCCAATTGCATTTGCCTCAACGCCATTTTCTCTCACAAATTCGGCCAACTTATTGAATAAACCAAACAAACTCCATCCTCTTCATCATCAACCCCTCACTGTGAGTTCCTCTCTCGCTTTTATTTTTCAATTCTTTTTATGATTTTTATTATATATGTTATTGATATTATTATTGATTGTTTTAGGGTTGTTGTTGATCGAAAGAATAACATGGGTTGCACTGTGAGGGAGAAGCATGTCCGTACAACACGGAGGACCCGATCCCTCAAACCGGAATTCGATCCATGTTGTCATCTTGATAAGGCGTCGATATCAAAATCCATTCTTGAATCTGGACTCAAACCCTTGAGTTACCATCTGGGTCTGAACGATCCGTCCCATAATTCTAATCCCAATGCCGATGATCACGGTTGGGGTTACTGCACTGAAGAACAATTGGAGGAAATTTTGTTGAAAAATTTAGAGTTTTTATACAATGAAGCTATTTCTAAGCTTGTTGCCTTAGGGTACGATGAGGATGTTGCTCTGAAGGCGATTTTGAAAAATGGCCATTGTTATGGGGGCATGGATGTTTTAACTAATATTTTGCATAATTCTTTGGCTTATTTGAATAGTAGTAGTACTAGTGGTGGAAATGGTAATACTAGCGGTGTCAATTCGGAGGATTCCGAGCCTGTTTTTAATGATTTGAGACAGTTGGAAGAGTATTCCCTTGCAGGTATGGTCTGTTTGTTGCAACAAGTTAGGCCACATTTGAGTAAGGGTGATGCCATGTGGTGTTTGCTGATGAGTGATCTTCACGTGGGTCGTGCTAGTAGTATTGAGATTCCTGGTACTAATGTTTGTGGCGGTACAACTTCAAACAATGTGGATAGTGTGAGTAATGGTGGGGTTAATGGTGTTGTGGCTCCGGCGCTGTGTAGGTTTCATGGAGGCTGGGGGTTTGGGAGTGGGGGGAATGCGGAGTTTTCAGTTAATGGGTTTTTTTCATACAGTGCTGAAATGACTTTGCCAAGGGATATTGAATGTCCTAAGAGGTTTAATCTTTCACCTTCTATGAAATCGTTACTGAAAAGGAATGTTGCAATGTTTGCTGCTGGCTTTCGGGCTAGTTCGAAGCAGGTGCATTCACAACCTCAGGCTTGTGTGGGTGTTATGGCGGGTAGGGATGCATCTCTGGTTGCATCCGGGGCTGAGGTGACGGTTGAGAATTGTGAAGACTCAAAGAATTTGAAGGATCCAAATGGGGTTGATTCTGTGCTGAGTAAAATGCGCGATTTGAATATTGATGAGAATTTGGAGACCATAACAGATGATCAGAAGGATGAAATTGTAGTCACTATGCTTCATCAGATTAAGGATCTTGAGAGACAGGTGAAGGAGCGAAAGGAGTGGGCACATCAGAAGGCAATGCAAGCTGCAAGAAAACTGAGTAATGATCTAACGGAGCTTAAAATGTTGAGGATGGAGAGGGAGGAGACTCAGCGTTTGAAGAAAGGAAAACAGACTCTTGAAGATACGACCATGAAGAGGCTCTCGGAGATGGAGAATGCTCTGAGGAAGGCTAGTGGTCAGGTGGATAGAGCAAATGCAGCTGTTAGGCGGCTTGAAACAGAGAATGCTGAAATTAGAGCTGAGATGGAGGCTTCTAAGTTGAGTGCTGCTGAGTCTGTTACGACATGTTTGGAGGTTGCCAAGAGAGAGAAAAAGTGTCTGAAGAGGCTCTTGGCTTGGGAGAAACAGAAAGCTAAGTTACAGGAGGAGATCGCTAATGAGAAAGAGAAGATTAAGGAGTTGCAACAATGTTTGGCTCGGATTCAGCAGGATCAGAAAGAAACTGAGGTGCGTTTAATTTGTCTGATTCCATGGTTTTCTACCCATAAAATTTCCACAAATATCCACAGCTTTCCGAATATGTCTTTAAATATAGGGTTACAAATGTTGTAGTCAATTATCGAGAATACCAACTGTACATGTGGTGTACACCTGGTGTGCTCATTGAGTTTTACTTAGGAAATCATAACCCATCTATAGAATTCATTAATATTATTGACTTAAAATTTAGTGGCCCAGTGTCTTGTGCTGCACTGATATAAGCGAATAAAAATAAATAAATGTTAAAAGTAGGTAGGCACATAACAATTTATATAATGAAATCGGCCCATTTAATCATATGGGAAGCTGGGATTCAAACTCGGATGCTGTGTCTCAGTGAATTGTCAATTTAGAACTCATCGATGAAAATCAGAAGCATGAAGTATTGAAGTTACAAACAGCCTTATATATAGATTCCGTATGAACAATGGTAGGTCACATGGTTGAGTAAAGAAAAATTATGCTAACTGTAGGAAGTTTTATTTTGGTAGAGTTATGAAGGGCATTGGTCGGTTAGAAAGCTAATACACAAGTAATATCTTGGTGGGCCAATACTTAACCACTGCGTTGATTCTTGGATGTCTAACTTAATTTTAGAATGAAGAGGAAAGGGTGCTGCAGTAGGCAAGTTTAAATGCCTATTTTGTCCCTGAAGCTCGCATGGAGAGGGTTACCAAATGCAATTTTTTGTCACCATATGTAAGCTACAGTTAAAGATCAATCAGTGATGATGCGTTTATAGGCCAACAGAAGGAAAAGCAAACTGAATGTTATGAAAAGCATTACTGAAAGAGTAATCTTGGAACAAGCATAATATTGTTGGTGTTGTAGCAGATTTTTGAGTTGACTGTGATTCCTATCAGTTTTTCAAGTTGATCATGTGATTAATATTAGTTTTCAGGATAATGTTGCTATTTGGCAGAAGTATCTTTGCTTTGGCCTTGGAACCGGGGTTCATCACTAAACATTGCCTTGTCTTTTCTCCCCCTTTGGTTTAGTTTGTTATCAATTTACTTAATCTCGAAATTCACATTTTTGTGTTGGATGCCTTGAAATGATATTGCATTTTTAAAAGTCATCCAATGTACACAATTTTTTCTAACAATATCCTCTTCTTTAGCTTACTTGCACTAAAATCAGAAGATTGGTATATAGATTGTAGTTTCAGTGCATGGTGGATGCAACCAGTTACTTAACTTTCTTTTTTTTAGTGTGTTGTTTAACAAAGTGGATATTAATTTAGGATATAGGAACTATTAAAAACTATTAATAGAATTATCTAATAATTACAGTTTCGTTAACTTGTCAACTTTTAGACGGGGATGGAGGGCAATTGGTATGTTCGAATCTCAAATTTTATGATTTTAAACAAATTGAGATCCCCAAGTCAGTTCAATGTTTTCAGTGGAAGTATAGTGCTCAAGTGTGTGATCAATGTATGATATTTCAACATTAAGCTGGTGTAAAATTGCATTGTAGCAGAAAAGCCAAGGTGGCCAAAATGCATTTATGAGTGTGATAACTGCTGGATTAGATAATATGAAATTTTTATTCTGTTTAGCTATTTTGGAATACACATGTTTATCTGGTCGCATGTCCTGTCATTTTATAGTTTTAGTTTTTTGTGACTATGAGAGTGCAATTCGGATTAACTATAATCATTAAGAAAATGTAAATGGAAGCAAATACAAATGTTACTGATCTGTTGGTGGCATGATGTGATTTTGAGGGACACTTATTTTTTGAATCTTCTACTAGTCTGCTGTGTGATTATTTGTCTTTGACTTGACTGTAAGGGTGTGTTGTTCTTTATATGTTCTGCTTTTGAATTGAGCTTACTTTGTTTGATCAACTTTTCAAAGTTGGCTCACAATTAGTTTTAATTAGTGTAGATCTCTTCAATTTGTGTGTACGCCTTAGGAACACCAGAGAACCTGACAGTTTAAACTCTTGAGGTTCTTGATTTCTCTTTTCATGTAACAAACAGATTCGTCTTAACTCTGTATAAATGACTTTTGATGCTGCAAATAAGTTGCTCTGTTATTTAACAAATTGTATGATGGGCTATCGCATGAGATAATTTACTCCTATCATTTTTATGTGAAGTGTTGTCTGCAAGTTTCTAGTTTGTTTTGTTATTTTCATAGTTCGTCCTCTTTTAAGTTCATTTCCCTCATAGAGCTCACAGAATGCAATCAAGCTTTTGATTTCTGTCTTGCTTACTATATGTTAATTTTACATACAACCATCTTCCTTAACCACGGATAATAGTCTGCATTCATTGGTGTGGCTAAAGTTCAGTATGATATGTGAATATACACAAAACTTCTTCCTTTTATAAATATAAAAAGGAGTCTCGATTCAACGGTAATTAATTTATTACAAAAACAAAATATAGCGGTACCCCAGCAATTTCCTGTCCCCGACATTACTCAAACCTTTTTCGAGGATGCGGGTGGCATTAGCTCACAATTTTGTTTTGGTGTTTCAATAATGCGGGATCTGGTCCTAACTCCAACGAATACTTCCTTCTTTACACACACACACACATATACCTGGTAAGTTAGGTACAGGTCTATTCTTTCTTGCCAATCATTTTGTCAGATTATCTTAAGCTAGTGTGTGGATTTACTGTATCTTGTTATTCTGTCATCCGTCTTGCATTTCTATAATTTTAAAAGCAGTATCTTTCTTTCGGGGATTAAAAAAAAAGTGTTCTGGCTTGTGGTTTTCATGTAGAACGGTTGATGGGGAATGTTGCATCCTGAATTTAAATTACTGACATGTATGAGGTGAAATTGAGGTAGAAAACAAATATGGCCTTGGCCTCTTAAGGTATCTATTATAATATAATATAATATAATACCGTCCTTGTTTCTTCTACTGGAGTGATGACTTTTGTTAGCTTTTCTAAATTCTTTCCCTTCAAGTCTTAGTTTATTCACTCTGCTTTTCCCATTTTCATGATTGGACCAATTAGAAAACACAATCTTCTTATTACAGTCTAAGTGGAGGCAAGAGCAAAAGGCCAAAGAGCTACTCTTGGCCCAAGTGGAGGAGGAACGGCGATCCAAGGAAGGTGCTGAAGCTGGTAATAAAAGAAAGCTTGAGGCTTTGCGGCTGAAGATAGAGATAGACTTCCAGCGTCATAAGGATGATCTGCAAAGACTTGAGCAGGAGTTTTCACGCCTAAAAGCTTCTGCTGAGTCTAATGAGCTGAATCATCAGTCGAATACTTTACCATCGGGAAAGTTAGAGAGGGCAAATCCCCAAGGAGAAACAATTGCTAGGTTGCTCCATGAATTAGATGAACTGGAGGATTCTTCTGAGAAAGAAACCAACTGTGATAGGGAATGCATAATTTGTTTGAAAGATGAAGTGTCAATTGTTTTCTTGCCATGTGCGCACCAAGTTTTGTGTGCCAGTTGCAGTGACAATTATGGAAAGAAGGGGAAAGCTACATGTCCATGCTGCCGGGTTCCAATTGAACAGAGGATCCGTGTTTTTGGTGCCAGTTCATAGTCATAGTTTGTCTTAAGAAAATGCTGTCAAATCTCCTTCAGGTATACTGATATTATGCAATTTAAAATTTGTCCCGGCTATTTGGACTGCATGCTTTTAAACCTGTCTTGATATGCTGAAGTGCTTCAGTGGAATATGGTTGGTATGTAAATAAGAAAATTCAAGCCTAAATAAGTGAAATGCATTTTACTTGGGTTTGAAAACTCAGAATCTAGCTATAATAATTTCTCTTATCTTATTTGCCAAATTTTCATTAAGATTTTTTTTTTTTTAATTTTATGTTTTCACATTCAGAGAGAGTTGAAGCAAAGCAATTGCAGTAGCAGTGTGTATTGATTTTGTTGATTCGCTTGAAAGTCCGTATTTGATTCTCTGAGGTAATATCTAATATTTTCCAACATAACTTTTGATGAAATATGTTATCTTGGTTTATAACTGGAGGTAGTGCATTCTTTTAATAATTTGCGCAGGAATTAGTTAATACTTCAATGGCATTTTTCTGAAACAACATAGATTTCATTACATGACAACAGAATTGTAAAGCATTAAAATATCCATTAAAAGCCAACGAAATAGTAAAGCACTGCAATATTTAGTGCTAACATTGTATTGGGACTATTTCAATTATCATGTACTTGGTGCTGCACCATATAACTTTTTCGTGATTGATTTAGGTTTTTTATTTGAAAAAATATTTACTATATGACAGCTTAGAAAAGTATTACATCATAAGTCTTATATTTAAAATTTTTCATATTCTTAATTTTTAATATAAATGTAAAAAATATCATAGTTCTTTTGAGCATATGTTAAACTA
This sequence comes from Citropsis articulata, assembly GCA_030449925.1. Taxonomy (NCBI): domain Eukaryota; kingdom Viridiplantae; phylum Streptophyta; class Magnoliopsida; order Sapindales; family Rutaceae; genus Citropsis; species Citropsis articulata. The sequence continues at coordinate 11,221,768 of JASUUH010000211.1, read as the reverse complement.
ATAAATTCTATAATTTTAGGCGGCATAAAATTTATTTTTCCAACATTTCTCAAATGTGTACCCTTTGAAATAAAGATATTGTTGGGGATATTTAAATCCACCAAATTTTTCGCTATACTCATTTTAAAAAATAAATCCATCATAAAAAATATAAAATATTAAAATATTAAAATTACTGTTCACTAATCACTTTCTCTCTCTAATTTATAATTGTATATTCTCTCTCTAGTCTTATATTATGCAAACTAAACATTAAATTTCACTTGCATTTGATTTTTTTTTCACTTTTCTTTGTATATTATGATCTATACTTCATAATTTTTTTATTTAAGAATTTTTTTCTTAATATTCATTAGCTTCTGTATTTGGTAAAAATTAGTTTTTGATATTCATGAACCTTCATGACTAATAAAATTTTGTTCATGTTCATTTTTAGATAGTGTTTTTTTTAGTTAATAATACCAGTTATTTGCTACTAAAAAAATCTAAATGAATTGATGAGAGTTTGTGAAATTGAGAAGAGAAAAAGAAGAAAGGGTTATTTAAGTAAGTTTTTCAATTCTTAATGAAAGAGAAAGTGTAGGGAGGAAATTCGTGATTTCATACAATCTCACCCTAAAGATATTTTTATAAAAGCTTAGGAAATTTTACGAATGTAACCACTTTTCAATTTTAAAAAAGAATAAACTCTCAATTTTCTGATAGTGTTTGCTGTTTGGATCAAAATAAAGCTAAAAATTTGTGATATTCAAAAGGATGCTTCACACTCCTACAAAAAATTTTCCATTTCACTTATTATCCATCTCACATAGGGGTGGATATGGGTTGGTTGGATTTAGCTTGTGAAAATCAGTGCCAATTCACATTGATTGGGTCAAGAAAAAATCAACCTAACTTAACTAAATAAATAAGTTCAATTCAATCTAATCCAATCCTTAAATTATTGGATTGGGTTGGGTTGATTAGGCTGATTAAAATTTAAAATGTAAAAAGTTTAAATATAAAAGTAAAATACACGATTTGGTACTTAAAATGACATTCAAATAGTAAGAAAACATATTAGTTCTCCATCATAACATTAAATATAATCTATTGTATCCAGCATCTATCATTAAATAGCATGAAAATTATCTTTGAATATCTATCTTACCTTTAGTGAAAATTTGGATTTAACTTTTAAATTTGAAATCTTGAGAATTCAATCAATGTCAGGTTTAATAGAGAGAAATTAAAAATAAATTTTTTTATTAAAAAAAGGTTTAAAATTAGATTTAGTCATTTAGGGATTAACAATTGACAGTTGACATTAATTTTTCTAAGAATTTTATCAGGTATATTGTGAATTTTACTTTTACTGAAATCAATATATTCCATTTGTCTTATATTATTTTCATAATATTCAAAAACTCCTTTAGTAAAAAAAAAAGGTTCATTTGTTTTATAATTTATCTTGTGAATATAAATACATATTTATTATAAGAAAATGTTTGAAAAATAACAGAATATAGAATAAAAATATTTTATTATTGATTTTTTATTAACACCGAAACATATTTTCTTATTTTTAATTCTTAAATTTTTTATTCTAATTTTCATTCATATGGTTTATATAATTTATAAATAATTTATAATGAATATGAATGAATATGTATTTTTAAAATAAATGTAATATTGTAAAATTATTTTGCTAAGAGGTTAGTGACTATTTTGAAAACAGTATAGGATAAGTAGCGTATATTGATTTCAATAGAAAAAAATTAACAATCTCTTATTTTATTATTTGGGATGGATTGGGTAATATGAGTTCATTAACATGAACCTAACCCAACTTAATCATTAATCAAATTGAAAAAAATTGACCCAACAACCTATATAAATTTAATTAGGTTTAATTGAATTAGATTGGGTTCATTAACTTAAATCGGGTGTACGCACTCCTAGTCTCTTGTTCATCAAACAACAATCGTTGGCCAAGCATTGATGACAAACTGAGTCAACATAAATTTAGAGATTATAATTTTCTATTTGTAAAGGAGAATGACACTAGCTTTTCGCACTTGGGCGTGGGTTCTATTATAAATTTTTTTTTTTTTTGATACTCTATTTAATCCCTGGTGATGAACTGTTTCTTATATGATTTTTTAATGTAGAAATAAGGGAAAATAATATTTATACCTCCAAAGTTGGATGAATGGTCATAAAAATTTCAAGTTTTCAATAAGAGATGGTAGAATCTCCTTTTCACCATAATACTCATTGACTCCATAAACTAAAAAAAATTGACCTCAAAATTTTATAATAAATAAAAATATGACATTAAAATAACTGTAATAATATCTAAATTTTAGAATAATTTTAATATTTAAAAAGTATTATTATGTTTTACAATCTATAAGACCTATTTTTTTTTTTTCTTTTTTTTTAAAAGGAAAGGGGGGGTGGGCAAGCCCAAATATATTTTTAACCCCCTTTCCCCCACCAAGAATCGAACCCGGGATCCGAAGATCGCACCATACTGCATTGCCACCTTTTATTATGTTAAAGTAATTTTTAATAATAAATTTAAAATAATGTTAAAATAAATAATTTTAATGCCATTAATAGGGAAATATTCTGTTAATTGTAAGATCTATTTAACCTAAAGATTTATTTAAAATTTTTATAATAAATACAAATATATTGTTAAAATAAATGTAATAATTTAAAATTTTTAATATTATTTTAAATGTTAAAAATAATTTAATATTATAATCTAATAGATAGATTATTTTATTTATACTAAATTTGTATTAATTAAAAAACTTTAAAGTCAAATTGCTAATCACTATATTTTAAGGGTATTATGATAACAAAGGAATTTTGGTATCCCTTTTCGAAAATTAAAAAGTTTTTGTGATTGTTTCCCAAATTTTGAGATTGTAGGAATCTTTTTCTCTAAAAATAATTTAGTTTAATTTTAATACGTGTGTACCTAAGATAATTAATTTATATGTTAAAAGGTCACATTTACCCATTATTGATTTAAATTTAAGGGGCTTGAGTTTCTTCATCATCTTTATAATAAATGAGAATTCATCTTGTGGAGAAGAAATAGCAATTAGCAAGCATCGAACGAGCCCCAATACCAACAAAAAAGTGACTTTAGAAGATCAAATTGAAGGTGAATCAAATATAGGGATGGCAAAATCCGGATCCGGATTTAAAATTTTATATCCGGATGCGGGTAATATCCGCTTGGATTGCGGGTGGATATTCCAGATATCCGGATCTGGAAATATTAAAATTTATTAATAAAAAATATAATTTAAAATCTAATAATTTACTTAATAATAGCAAATAAAATCTAATAATAATTTAACAATCAACAATTTTATACCTAGAATAACACATAACATTACAAAATCACAAATAAAAATACCATAATATAAATCAAACATTAATAATAATATAAATTCAAGTGTAGCATCATCACAAATTCACAAATAAAATTATAAAAACACCACAAATCTATATTAGATAACATGGATCTCAATATATTTCTTAATTTAATTTAACTTTTATATTTTTTTAATTAATTCTATTATATATTTTCATTTAACTTATATATTTTTTTCATTTAATTTTGATTTAATAAATAATTTAATTAAAAAATAATGCGGATCCGGATATCCGATTTTCCGGATGCATTTGCATCCGGATCCGAATCCGCATAGATCCTAATTTTAAGGACTCGGATACATATTTTTTAATGTGCGGATCCGAACCGGATCCGGATAATTTTGCCAACCCTAATCAAATATCACCTGACACTGACTTAAAGCGACAAGTGGCAACTGGCGAAGCATTTTTCCCATGCAAGAAGAAACTAAAAGTAGGTGACATTGACAATTGGCCAACCCTGGGCTGCAGATTTTCGTTGAGGAGTTGAGAATGCACGAGAAGAAATGAATGAATGAATTGCCCCATTTGAGTTTCTGAGGATTCACAAAAGTCAATCACAGCTGTTTGAGATCAACACTTGTTACTAGAAACGAAATATCGATCACTTGAATTAGGTTAAAGAAATATTTTAAAAATAGTGGCAATAACAAGCGTTGGACTCAGCTAGCAGCTTGCCCTTTTGGGCAAGTTGCTAAACTATTTTTTTAAATGTAATTAATAGCTGTACTGCAACCCAAACGGCCAAACCCGTGAGCCTCTAGCTAGCTGCACCTTTGGATGATCATTTTGGTCAAACGACGGTTCACGGTTGACCCAACCCAACTACAATTTTGTGTGCTGTGCCCATGCTTGTTGAGAGCCTGAGACTTAGTTAATTGCTCGACCAACAAACGGTGCATTTGAAATTGGACCGAAGTCTCTTTTGTGAGGATATACCGTGCGCACGTTTTTCATATCAATGGCTTTTGAGCCAAAATCAAATTAATTTTTAAACCCTGCAAGTACCACGGCACCCTCGTTGCACCCTCTAGTCTTAGTTGTCCTTTGCCCCACTTTCAAGCTAATGTAATAAAAACTCATTACTGCAATTTAAGCACTAAAAATATAACTTCTTATAGTTTTAAAGGAATAAAAGAAATTAATTCATGTGAGATATTATAGATATAATGTTCTTACATCCATATATTTGGCCCAATTTGTTTAGGTGCAATGGTAGAGGAGTTTACGTACCCTAATATATATGAATAGAGAGAGAGAGAGAGAGGAACGATTTGGTGCTTATAGGGAAAGTTTATATGCCCTAAATAAAATCCTAATATAGGGAACCAGACAATATAATTTATTTACTTAATTTTCAATGAAAAAATATGGTTACGTCTCATCATGACCATGGATGCTATTTTATTAATTTTAATTTTATTGTAGAGTGACCGCTACTTTCATTATCAAACTGTTATTAACAATATGCATTATTTATTTTTATTTTTTTAATCATCTTTAAAATAGTATAAGCATCCTTTTTATATATATATAACCATATTTTATCATCAATTTCTGCATATATATCTTCTTTTACTTTTTTTTTTTTATAATGAGAAATTTTTGTTAAAACAATAGATATATTACTACAGAACGCTGGCATTGAATGTCGACTTGCATTCAAAAGGAATTTGGCACATAGTCTGGCAACGTTGGCACTTACATACCATGCCACATGGTTAGAGAAATCTGCAGAATGTTCCATAAGTTTTAAGGGTAAATTTTGGATTGTTTCTCTTGTAAATTGATTATCTTCAAATTACTCCTTTAATTTAGGCAGCTGCTAAGTTACATTAAGTTACAACTGACTTAAAATTAGTTCTTTAATTCCAACCTCTAAATTGCTTGAACAACGATTTAGAAGTACAAAGAAACTATTTTTAGGTTGTTGTATGTTACAATTACTGTAACATAGGAAGATCCATTTATTTATTAATTGCAGCTATATAAAATATCAATGTTTCAAAAATGCAAGAGTTAAAATATGTACTTAAAGCAGCTGGAAGCTAAACCCTAGAAGAAATTCAACTACTCCTTTGAGTTTCTCTTCTTAAAGGTATGTTTTGCCTACCCATGATCCTATTAAATGGGAGTCCCCACTTTGGTAGGTTATAGATATTACAATCACACCTTCATCAATATTTTCTTCTTTCATGTTGACTCTCAAGCTCTTGTGAAAGCAACTCACCCTTCAATTATTTGTGCGCTTTATAATGCAATGCATGTGAATACAGGTACCTTCTCTCGCTCTCTCTTCTCTTCTCCATATAAAGTAAGACAATTGATTCTTTTAGAAACTTGGGGTTCTTCTAATATACCAAAGCAACCCCAATTGTACGAAATGGCTAGCAAGGTTCATGTGGGCATTGAAATGGCCATGAGTGGTGATCAAGGTGTTTCTAGAAAAAGCAGCAGCAAGGAGAAGTTGAAGAAGCACATGAATGTTATCGGTGAGAAAGCAAGAAGATTTCCTAATTTGTTATGGAAGGTTGGTCGAGAAGATCCAAGACGAGTGATTCATGCATTCAAAGTTGGCTTATCGCTAACCCTTGTTTCACTCTTGTATCTGATGGGGCCTTTGTTCAAAGGCATTGGAGAGAATGCCATTTGGGCCGTCATGACCGTCGTCGTCGTCCTTGAGTTCACCGCCGGTGCCACTTTATGCAAAGGACTCAATAGAGGATTAGGAACTCTCTTAGCTGGATCATTGGCATTTCTCTTCGAGTATATCGCCAATGAATCCGGTCACATTTTTCGAGCCGTCTTCATCGGAGCTGCGGTTTTTCTTGTTGGTAACTCTATAATCACGAACTCTTTTTACAAACTATTTTTGTACAAATTGATGATGTGGCATAATTTTTTTAATATGATTTTGAAATTTGTTGACATGCATGCAGGAGCTGCGGCAACATACATGAGGTTCATTCCCTACATAAAGAAGAACTATGATTATGGTGTTGTGATATTCCTTTTGACATTCAATTTGATCACGGTGTCAAGCTACCGCGTTGAGAATGTATTGAGGATTGCTCATGACAGGTTTTACACAATTGCCATCGGATGTGGCATTTGCCTTTTCATGAGTCTTATGATATTTCCAAATTGGTCAGGAGAGGACCTTCATAATTCCACCGTCGCCAAATTTGAAGGTCTAGCCAAATCAATTGAAGCTTGTGTCAATGAATATTTCAATGATAGTGCTGAGGAGGTAAAAATAAATTTAATGGATAAACCATCGGATGATGAAGATCCCATTTACAAAGGTTACAAGGCTGTTTTGGACTCGAAATCTATTGATGAAACTCTTGTAAGTTCTTCTTCTTCTTTTTTTTTTTAATAATTACATTATCCAATAAAAAAGTTTAATTTTGTATGCTTTGATGCCTATTTAATTTGGTATAACAGGCATTATATGCGAGCTGGGAGCCGAGGCACTCAAGGCATTGTTACAGATTCCCATGGCAGCAATATGCAAAATTGGGAGCCGTTCTTCGCCAATTTGGATATACTGTTGTTGCTCTTCATGGTTGTTTGCTAACTGAAATTCAGGTAATTAATTAATAAATTAATGTTTGAATAGCCAAAATTCAGTATTATTGTATTGATTTGGGCAAATTTTTGGGAACCATGTAAGACAGAACAAATTAATTAATGCAATCATGCTACAAGCAGATGCTTGAGGAAAACTTTCCTGTTGGTGCTATTCATTAGTTCCAATTTAAAGTATACATTAATGCATATATCAGAACTTTCTTGAGGCTTTTTTGAGGAAAAAAACTAATACACTTCTTTCATTCTTCAATAATCTGAGCCCATGTTCTATCTCATTGCTTCACATGATATATGCTTGATTCTCTACGTATACGTAATTAAGAAGTGATTGTCATTTAAACACTGTCTTCCCAACTTCTTATTAGTAATATGCAATAAAACATATGGCTTAATTGACGTTTAAGCTACGATGAATAATGTCTCTTTTCTTCTCAAAGTACAATGGACGCATGTTCATGATTTATATTTTACAAAGTTAATTAACGTTATTATAAACTATAAGCATTGAATACTTTGGACGTTATTATTATTATTATTTCCACCTATCGGAAATTATATATGTAATGCTTTTGTTGAATTTTGTGTTCGTTAATTTTAGACCCCAAGATCAGTTAGAGCCCTGTTCAAAGATTCATGCATTCGCCTTGCAAATGAAGTATCAAAAGCACTAATGGAGCTAGCCAACAGCATCAAAAGTCGCCGCCACTGCTCGCCGGAAGTACTCTCTGATCACCTCCATGAAGCCCTACAAGACCTGAACACGGCCATAAAGTCCCAACCAAGGCTCTTCCTAGGGTCCAACAGCAGCCAAGCATCCAACTTGCTTGCCCTGGCAGCTGCGCATGCAAGGCAGCAAAAGGAACATGGGGTATCACTGTCAAGCTTCAAAACGGATACTAGTGCATTGCTCGAATGGAAAAGCAAAAGGGCACCATCCGAGCGATCGAAAGAAGCCGAACGGAAAGTGTTGAGGCCACAGTTGAGTAAAATTGCAATAACAAGTCTTGAGTTCTCAGAAGCACTTCCATTTGCAGCTTTTGCTTCTTTGCTAGTGGAGATAGTGGCAAGGCTTGATAATGTGATTGAGGAAGTTGAAGAACTGGGGAGAATTGCTTGTTTCAAAGAGTTTAATCCTGGGGATGATCAGATCATTGTGACTTGTGACAAAACTTCAGTGGATGTTACTCAGAATCATTTGCCTTCTCATCCTGCAGATTAATCGTTAGTTCTATGATGTAAAAGATATGTTATTAGGTCACTTATGTTAGATGTATTTTCCATTTGATTATTAAATTTACTTGTATTTCTGTTACAATGATTATTTTGATTGATATGTGGGGATCAGATTAATTGATTTAGGCTTGCAGGTTTAAAGTTTCAATAAAACTGTAAAATCTAGAGAAAGAGAATTGAGACAAAAGGACTATTGTACGGTCTTCCATAGATTGAAGACTCAAGAAACTATATTATTTAAAGATGGATTAGAAAGAAAGACAAGTGCACAAAATAGGAAAATTACAATATATACAATATACACATAAATAGACAATGTCAAAGAAGAAAGTGAATCCTATGATTATGATAAAATAATTGAGTATGAGATCACCACAATTGCTATCACGCCTAACTTGCCAATATGTCTATGAAAGGGATCTTGTCCAAGTGGTTTTGTAAAAAGATGTCTGCAATTTGCAATGATGTCCTTATATAATAAGGAACAAGCAATCGAGATTGGATCTTGTCAAGAATAGAATGACAATCCACCTCTATGTGTTTAGTCCGCTCATGAAAGACAAGATTTTCCACAATATGTATAGTAGCTTGATTATCATAAACGGCTGTCATTGGCTCAGGAAAATCGAGACCACGAAATAAAAACTTAAGCCACTGCAGCTCAGAGGTTAATGTCACAAGCAATTGATATTCTGCCTTTGCTGAAGAACGAGATACCACAAATTGCTTATTGGCCTTCCAGGAGATTGGACTGGAACCAAGCATAGTACAATAAACAGCAATGAATTGATACATGGTTGGACAGCTTGCCTAATGAGAATTACACTAGCCATGAATATGTAAATTACTTGAAGAAGATAGAAGAATTCCTTTGCCTCGAGATCCCTTCAAACATGGTAAAAGTCTCAAAGCTACATCCATATGACTAGACCGTGGTTCGTGCATAGAATGGCTCAGTATATGTATAGTGTAAACTGTTAGAGAAAATGTAGTTTTTTTAAAAAAAAACTTTTAGGACCGATATCATAAAATATATAAGAATTTGTAATTTAGAAATCGTACTTTGAAAATTCGATTTGGCTTTTTCCGCTAAAGTGATTTAGGCTCTCAGATCACGATCCGTCACCACCACTCCTGTTAGATCACGATTCGTCACCACCACTTCTGTTAGATCATGAACTATCACCAATGATCTATCAGGTTATGACTCAGATTTGATCTGCACTTTGGCGTGTGGGCGCCTTTATCACCACTAAAGCAACTAGCACGAAAAAAATTTTCTCGAAAAATATTTTTCTCCGATCTGTATGAAGTGGTTGCTTTTTTTTTTTTTTTTTGAGAAAATAAGTCTTTTTATATCTCTCTTTAGTGAAACCCTAGGCTCCAAAATAATAAAACTCACGTTGCTTTTCTTTGTCATAGGGGCCCACCTTATAAAATGGGCCCCTTAAACATAAGCATATTAAATGGAGCCTCCCACTAAAAGATATAATTATGTTTTTGACCCAAATAGCTAGTTATCTTGCTTATTAATCCAGTAGTGGTGCAGTCAATTAAATGAGCTAATCCGGGGATCATTTGGGAATATACAATAGTGGCTACAACAATTAAGCCTGTAATTAAACAAGCCTAATCATTTAATTCCAACTCTACTCCACTATAAGATTGGAACTGACCTCCATAATTGTATGTTCGAATAATAATTTGTCCCAAGCTACATTAATTTCTTTCTTTCGATCCTTTTTCGTTAATTAAATCGATATCTCAACTGTCCAATCGATTTAATTACATCTTGTTCCTTGATACTTACTGGTTTTCTCTGATGATCATTTTCAACATACTAAATATGTTGACATACTCTGGCCAGAGAATTCTATGATCAAGTGCCGAAAACCCATTAAGAGACGTGTCGTACAAATTCTATATTGTTAATCTATAACTCTAATACTCATAATTGCTCCCACCAAGATACCAGGTAATCTTGACCACAAGTGTGTGTCGTGCCCATTGGTAACTCAAATGGAATAACAATTACAATCATGAAATCATAATTAACTCAAGATTAAGATTACAATAAAATCAATGCCTATGAAATTTAATAAGTCTGACAGTCATTTCAAGATTAATTAAATCTCATATGTGATCCAGCTCAATGTAGTCAAACTACATCAGTAAATTCATACATGATTAAGACGAATTATTTAATGAATTTTTTACAGTCTAAACATAAATAGAGCGTCCAACTCTATTTATTAACTGCGAACTTAATTTATTTAATCATAAGATAACTTGTATTTTTGTCTTCTGTGAATCCATATGATGATCACATAAATACATATAATATGATTAATCGGACCTTTTTCAATATTTATGCAATTGAAAATATCTCAAATGTTATATTAATCAGAAAATAAATTAATTTACTTTAAAAGAGCACATAATCCCAACATAAACAATATCACATCTTGTGATGGTGAGATAAATGAGTTTACTGGTCAACCTTCCATATCGTGAAGGCTTAGGCAATAGAACATCATTAGTTGGCTTACGGGGAATTCTTGCTTCATAGGAAAAGCTAAAATTCTTACATCAAGCATGCTCATGTCTGGTAAAATGTCTTAAGGTATATTTCGTTTGACATAAAAAGATCCTATGCCTAGAATGCGCCGCTTCAATCCCAAGAAAATACTTAAGCCTCCCTAAATCTTTGATTAAAAAAAAAATTCTTGGCCAGAAAAGCCTTGAAGTCCATAATGTAGAATTAACATTATCATTACCGGCAATTTTGATATTATCAACGTACACCAGAATAAAGGTAGAAGAGCTACCTTTATTCATGGTAAAAAGTGAGTTTTCTGCCTTAGATAGAGAAAAAACAGTTGCTTGAACTGTGGTTGAGAATTTAGCAAACCAATTCCAAGATGCTTACTTTAAACCGTACAGGAACTTGTTTAATTTACAAAAAAGCAACTCCCCCTGTCTAAAAAATCCCAGTGTCAAGGTCATGTAAACATCTTCATCAAGATCTCCATGTAGAAATGCATAAGTTGATGTAAAAACCACCCTTTAACTGCTAACTGCAGCCTAAGACAATAAAGCATGAATAATGACTAATTTTGCCACAGATGCAAATGTATTATGATAATCTAGTCCCTCAGTTTGGGTGTAACCCTTTGCCACGAGACGTGTCTTAAACATTCTATGCTTCCATTGAATTTGAATTTTATCTTGTACATCCATTTACATCTAATAGGCTTTTTACTTTGTAGAAGTTTAATTAGAGTCTAAGTATTGTTTTGCTCCAAGGCTTTGATTTCAACAGCCATCGCTTCACACCACTCAGGAATTTTCACAGCTTAGCTAAATGTATTTGGTTCACTTGTGGAAGATATGGCTGAAAGAAAAGATTTGTGCGCAGCAAAAAAAATTTATCATAACAAATATAATGAGAAGAAGGATATGGCTTACCTATTTGTCTCATGGGAAGAAATGACTTTCCATGAGCATTCTCAATATGATCTTCGTCCTCAAACTTACATTCAAGATATCATATAGCCTAAAGGAAAATGCTTGGTGTAGAGAAACACGAGAGAAATAAAGAAGAATAGGGTAGAGAGAGAGCGCACATTTCTCTTGTCTTTCTCTCGTGCTTCTCTACACCTATCACTATTCATTTATTTTTTATTCTACGATTATGAGCAAAGCATTTACCCTCCAAAAACACGAAGGTGAGAATAATTTGGTTTGCATTTGAAAATTATTTCATTAAGGGATTTAGTTGACAGCACTGGTGTTGGCATCTTATTAATGAGATATGTAGCTATAAGAACAAACTTCTCTCAAATATATTATTGGTAAATTTGCCTGGAATTGTAGTGCACAAGCAACTTCAAAAGGATGCCAATGCTTTTGCCCCGCCACTCCATTTTGTTGGGGGGCGACTACATAGCTACGTTGATGTATAATGCCGTGCATCTGATAGAAAGGTTGCACTCTTTAGAAAGGAATTCAGTACCATTGTCACATCTAATTTCTTGAATTTTTTTAATCAAATTAGGTTTTAATAAGAACAAACAATCATTTCAAATGAATTATCATTTCAGCTTTAGAATGCATGAGAAGTAATCAAGAACAATGATAAAAATCGTTGAAAATAGCTAAAAAATAATATGCTATAGAAATTGAATGCTGAGAAAAAAGACCCCAAGTATCACAATGAATTAACTGAAAAGGTTTATTATGCAAATAACACTAACTGAAAAAGATAATGAGTTTGTTTTGCTCGGGGACGAACATCGTAAACATAATCATGCACGCTAGAAGTAGATGAATTGCAAATGGTTTAAAGATGGGTGCCCAAGTCGCCAATGCCAAAGACTGAAATTTAGTAAGGTCGTGGACTCGTGGTAGTGAGTAAAGCCATTGGATGCTAAAAATAATAAAGTCTGTCATGAACTTTACCACTCCAATCTTCTTCTTCGCATTTAGGTCCTAAAAAACACAATGATAAAAGTACTGAACAGAAGTGGAATTTAGTTAATTGGCTGACAGATAAAAGATTTAATTTAAAGAATGAGATAGAAAAGACATTATCCAATTAAAATTCAAAGAAAAAATGACAGTTCCAACATGTGTAATAGAAACAATGGTACCATATGGTAACTGTACTCTAGGACACTCTGGGTATGATTTATAAAAAGAGAAATTTTTTTTGAAAAAATCAAAAGAGGAGCATGTGCTGTTCGTGGCAACTGTGTCGATAATCCAAGTGGCAAGGGAAGGGGTAGAAAGTGTTATACCTGCCAGATTTGCCATTGAATTCAGACGACATATAGATAACATGGCAAAAATTTTATTGTACTGCACTTGTGTAATAAGAGGTGCCTGAATTATTTTTTTCAGTTAAAGGTGTGGCGGCCGCTGCTTTTCCTTTATTACTCATATTGATTTAACTGAGATGGCTTAATTTTGGTACGACCCTCTTTACCACAATGTTCATAAGTTGGCTTATTCTTACTTTTCTTGGAATCATTATAGTTACCATCAAATTGATGACCTTTGCTATAAGTCTTGTTTTGAGTGGCAAGTGCGACGCCTTCAGGTAAAAAGTGAGACACACGAATTTCTTGTTGTTTCTCTTCTTAACGCACTAAAGAATATATCTTATTAAAGGTGGCCAATGGGTCCGACGGCACGTATCCGTCTGATCTGGCGTGTAGCGTTTGATCCGTATACGACACGTTTAGTAGAATTTTAAATGTAAGCACGTACATGCGCGTGGTGGGCAAAAGAAAATAGGAATAATGACCAACGCGTTAGAAAATAGTTTTTTTGAAAGTAAATTTAAAATTTTATGATTTTATAAATAACTTAAAATTGAATCTTTTAATATATTTTATTAGCTCAAGTTTTTTAAATTTATTTAATTCTTAGTTTCAAAAAAAATATAATTGATTTATGTTTATAATTTATTAAATAAATAATTGATATCCTGATTTTAATAAATAAAATTATTAATATCATGATTTTATAAATATGTATTAATATTATTATAAACTCTTTGCAATTCCAAGTTAACAATTAAGTTAACCCCTTAAAAACATTATTATTATTGTTGTTGTTAAGTACTGAAAAAGAATTCTAATACTATAGAGTCAAATTTAGTAATTAATATTATATTCTCTTATTATTATTAATTTATTATTATTACATATGGACTTGAGTTTTGAATTTTGATACAATTAAATTTGAATAAAGACGCATGGATCCAAAAAAAATACATAGGCTTGAAAAAAATAAGATGTATTTGGTATGAAACTCTTAAAAATAAAAAAAAAACTTAATGCAGCTTTTTCAAACACGGCATCATCGCAGCTAGCTGTGTCGCTTTGTAAATTTGAGCCTAAAGTAGAAACCATTAGGCCTGGCTGGACGTGCTACCACGAAAATCATGAATGCCTTAGTGCACCCGGCCGTGCAGAGAAATATTTATGGTGGGCAAAAAGTCTTCCAGTGGCTTGACTTAAGCCTCACACCAGCTCACAGATTGGCACATGGCTCCCTCAGACTTCCCTGATAGTATGAAAAAGATGGAGCTTATGAAAAAAAGCTCAAACCCATTATTTTAAAAAAATAAATTTATAAATTAGAATAATATAATTAAAATTGAAAAGTAACTTTAAAATTACAAAAAACTTAAATTCTTAATTTATAAATCAATGATGATTCAAAAAAGCTAAAATTATGATACTATCTCTCTTTTGTGTTAATTAATTAAGAGAGCATTTGAATTAGAGATCCAATATTAAAGAAAATTAAAGTTATGAGCTTTTATTTACTTTATTTATTATTTTACTTTGAAATATTAAATTTATCTATAATTAGAATAACTTGTTGATTATTAATTTATTTCAAATTTATAATAATTTAAAAAATTAAAAAAATAAATAAAGCCCAAGTCCGGCCTAAGCTCGTTTTTGCCATCCCTAACGGTATGTAAACTCTTTTTAATAGGCACAGGCCAGTCTGACAATTCATGCCTCTATATCTTATTGGGAAAAAGAAATAGATCCGTAAGTAAAATCTGACTTTTGTCTGGACCATACCTATCATATAACCATTGAAGAAATTCCATAGCTCAATGTCCCTATAAAAGATTTGTTATGGCTTTGACAGGGTCACAAGAGCATGGATTTATATAGGTTAGAGAGCTAATTCATCCAAAGGATTTTTAATCTACTGTAATAGACTAAAACAGCAGCATTCGCTTATCGCAGTGTTGACATGGCTTGGTTCAATTAGTAAACCTTTCTTGTAAATCTATACAAATCTCATGTGGAGATTGTGCATACAAATGTTATTGGCAATTTCTTTAGTGATGCAGAGAAGAATCTATGAGCCGTTTTGCACTCTATAAATTATTTTAAATATTAGTATTTTGTACACCCATAAACTAATTTTAAAAAATTAAGTATTACTTTGTACATTGTTATAAATTTTTTTTAAAAAATCTTTAATTAAATTATTTAAATTAATTATTTAAATTAATTATTTTTATTTACTTAAAACACCTATAAAACTATTTAACACACCTAATTTTAAGAGAATTAACGCATGTTTACAACAACAGAATCAAGTTAAGTTATAAACAAATTATTTAACATAATTTTAGTTATTAATTTTCTGCTTATTTATGTTCAATATTTGATTTTGCACAAAAAACAACTTGTAATGAAAACATAGTAATTAAAAAGATTTTATATATACTACAAAAGAAAAGGACAGAGGAGGAGGAGGAGAAAAAAAAAAAAAAAAGACACGAAGAAGAAGAAGAATAAGAAGGGTCAAAAGCCCAAAAAAGGGGCCTTTAAAGTTACTTTATTTTTCACAAATATTTTGTAGACAATTTTTTATCCAAATATTGATTTCTTCATTACTCATCTAAAAATTAATTAACATATTGGAAATAAAAATTTTAAGGTTTAAGGTAATAGTATAATACATTAAATAATAAGTGTTCTATATGAGTATTTAAAATAATTATTAGTAACTTATAATAAATTATCTTTAATAGTAATTCACATGATAGATATATTTTAAATAAATTTTTTTATTAAAATTAAAATATTTAAAATAAATTTTATTGTGTAAATAGCCCATCCAGATATAAATCATATAATTAAGCAACAGGAAGTTGCAAATAAATCATAATAAAGGGTTCAAAGCTGTTTTAAAAGAATAAAAATTAAATAAAACAAATTAAGTCTTAAAGGGCCCAACCGGGTTCGAACCAGTGACCTCTTGATCTGCAGTCAAATGCTCTACCACTGAGCTATGGACCCGTCGTGTCAACAGTTTGCGATCAACCTTAAATTTTCACAATCAATTTGATCAAATTTAATCCTCTTGCATAATTATGTAATTAACTAACTAGCAGTTGACTGTGAATACTTTCTGTTTGTTACTCTACTGTGAGGTTAAAATTAAATTTTAAGATTTAACTTGCAATTAATGCAATGAAACTCACATCAGGGCCCCATGACACACGTTATAACAATGAGACAATTTCAATCAGCAAGGGAAAGAAAAAGGATAGGGTGCCTTTTCTTCGGTAGAATTTGTGAGGCTATCAATGAAAGACAGAGTATTGAGTTTGCATTAGAGCCATTATGGCCTTTTGCATCTCAAACTCTGGAATCTGGAAAAGCTCAAATAGCTTATTTGGTTGGAACACAGGCAAGAAAAATTCCGATGAGAAGCCACAGGCACAGCCTAAAATTAAATACCATGAAGTTGATCTTCCGTTTTCTCTTTCTCTTGTGGATAACACATTCTTAAGAGGTACTTCAATTAATTTTCTTCTTGTTCTGCACACGTTTTGATGTGGTTAGAAAATGGTTTTGGCTTAATCTATAGTTTTGAGATATATATATTTTTGGTCAGGTAGGGAATTAAAATGTTGCTATAAGGCCACCATTGATGGATTTAGTGCTACAAATTTTCACAGCTGCTGTGATTTCAAGGGACCATGTGTGATAATCGGACAAACAAACAAGTCCTTAAAGTTTGGTGCATTTAACCCGGAAGGCTACAGAAGCACAGATGATTACTATGACACATTTGATGCATTTCTCTTTTACTGGACAGATAACAACGGAAAAATTGACGATCCAATTATTCTACCCAAGATAGGGGGCAGTGGTGCTGCACTTTTTGATTATGCAAGAGGTGGGCCTCAATTTGGGGCTGACGGGCTTCTCATTGGGCCTCCGCTTGCTCCGGTTATGGGCGGGTTTGCCGGGCCCGATACCAATTCTGGCATTGGTGACCTACGGCAGGCTAAGTCTAGACTGGGATTATCATACGCTAAGAGGAAAGATGGTAAGGAGTCTCTATTTGGAGATGATTCAAGGGCTACTCTTGAAGAAGTGCTTGTGTTTTGTAGTCCTCAAATTGCTAGCTTGTACTAAATGTCTATGTGTTACTTGCATTATAAGGTGAATAACTCATTGCAATCAACAATTGGTTAAATCATTGTAACTTTGTTGATGGTTAGGGAGAAATCGAGTGCACTTTATACGATCTAGTTATGCATATGTAATTTTACCATATGTGTAGTTTAATGAAATATTAATTGGTTTAAAAAATAATGAACAACTTTTTCCACATTTTTCAAGTTTCTAAGTCACTTGATTTTATCATATCAGTTTTCACATTTGAAAGGCTAAAAGGTAATGGTCCAATTGACACTTAATTCAATAATGCACATCTTTTGATTAGCAATCTTTTTTTTTTTTTTCTTTTTTTAACATCACATCTTTCTCAATCTATCTAAGAAGTGGAGCATATTGTTGAAAGTGATTTTGGAAACAACCAAATCATTTATATATTTGGTGGGGAAGAGCCTATTAGGCTGAAAGAAATAGGTTCTGTGGGTGAAAGTAATTTTTGGGGTTGGGGGGTGGTGGGAGCATCTGAAATATCAATTAGATTTTGGTGTTTCATGGAAAGTGCTTAGAGATAATTGGTGTTTTAGGAAAGCATTCTTATAAAGTCTCACTAGTGTACTCTCTCTTTATCAAGATTCTTACTAAAGTGAAGAATGGGCGGGGAACAAATTAAATTGTTCACTTGGGGCTCTTTTTGGTTGCCTCTTCATATTCACCATTAAAGTTAATATAAAGCGACAATCAACAATTCCTTTCTTGGCTCATTGGTTGATATAAGTGCTTCTCACATAATCAATTATTGGGAAGAATTTGGAAGCACTTGGAAGAAAAGTTCAGAAAGGAAAGTAGTGTTTTAAGTCTCTGTAAGTCCTTTTGAATGGCCCTTCATGCTAAGTAAGGTTTTCAATGCCCTTATTAGAAATTCCTTCCAAATATACATTGCTCGTGGAAGTTACGATGAACTTGATATGGAAGTGAGAGTTTAGAGTGAGTAACTAACTTGTATTGCCTAAGGGAAGCTTAACTGCTTGTGCTTCTTTGAAGAAAGTGATTCCAGCAAGATTGTATACGACTTGTGCAAATATGAAAACACAATGCATAAGCACCTTTGCTGTTAAGAAAACACAAATGCATTGCATAAACACAATGCATATGAAAACAGCTAGTTTTCGGAAAGCTTAGGCATTTGAATGCAGTTTGCGTAGGCTGTCTGCTAATTGACCTTGCTGTATCAGCAAAAAATTTAAAGGGCATGCGTAAAAGCAACTTTACATTGTACTTAGGTATAAGCTTTGAATTTCTTGAGAATTTAAGAATTTCGAGCAGTTTGACAAGCACAGGCAGAACTATCATATTTTCTTAGCTTCTGAAGTTAAGTTAGAATCGGCTATTTAAGAACTAAAAGGTAACTACACTATATGGTGTTTTATCTAAAGGAGGTGCTGCTAGCGGCAATTTCTGTGTCGAATGACTATAGCAATTCTGCAGAAATGCTCAAAACACTATTTACTTATCTTTTCCAGATCCATCTTCAGTGCCAAATGCCAGTACAAAGCTTTATAAAACGTTTTTTTAATGTCAATACATTTCAAAAAATTGTAATATAAACATTAAGAAGATTTTGCAGCAGTAAAAACATACATCACAAGTTAACTTGTTCAAAAAGCTTATTTCACATTACAACAGACGAGAGTACAAACTGTGATTATTCCAACTCCTGGTGAAATCGATAAAAGTGACCACCTGGAAAACCTTTTACTAAACGTGAAAATAGAGCAAGAGTAACCAGAACTGACAGGCAAACCAGTACCCTGAACACATGACAAGGAGTTTTACTCATTATTTCTGCTCCAAGATCCAACATCTAAAACGCGTTGTCTTGAAGATACATTGATGATAACAACGTACACTAGTTAATCAAACTTAACGACAGACCCATATATCACAGCCGGAGACCACTATACTCCCACGTATGCTAGTTCCTGCTTGTCTGCCTACCTATTGGAGCTCAATCCAGATTGCCAAGTCCCTACATTGGGAAAAGGGAGAGGTACAAATGATCTTCCGAGTTGTCTTTTCAAAAGAGACTAGAATAATCCGCTAAATTGCTGTGGTCATAGCCTTGATAGGGCATATCTTCATTCCCATAGAAACCTGTGTAGTTTGAGTATGGTGACATGCAGCCAAAACGACTGAGATCCTCTGCAAGTTCAATTTCTCCATTAAAATTAGAGTAAGATGAACTTGGCGAGAAATCTTTATGCTCGAATGGCTGGCAGGGAGTCACTAAGTCTTGAAACTCATAGTTGGGATTATATTCAGATACAGCTTCATGGGTCTGTGGATAGTCCTGCAACATCCCGATGGAAAATGACTAAGAAAATCACAAAAAAATGTATGTAAATTTGGTCCTTGAAAGTCCATTCTTTCAAATTCTAAATGTCTTACCTTTGAAGAGTCAAGAATTAGATCAGGCGAGACCCAAAGATTTGCAGGATTGGTCTTCATTGGAGCATGCTCAGACTCTGGTACTGTTGAGACTTCATAAAGATAAGGAGAAGTGATCGGGCTTGAATAGCGACTCTCATTGCACAGGTAACTTGCTTGAGAAGAAATGTCACTGGAGATGCTTAAGGGCCCGTTACAAGCCTTACTTGAGGTCAAATCCACAATGCTTGAACTACTTCCGACCCTCTTGCCCTTCGGTTCTCCATATGAAGGATGACTTGTCTTCTGTGCATGCTCATTCTTTTTGACAACACGGCATAAAGCAAAAGCTCCCTACATAGAGTAAGCGTAACCAAGCACATCTCAGTTTCTTACAAAACAGAATAGAGGCATATAAGCTGTACTGAAATGAGAGACTTTTCGTTTGATGTTAAAGAATTTACCCAAAAATTTGGTGATCCATGAGAAACATCATCACAAAGTCGGTACTCATGCATTACCCAATCTGTTCGATCCCCTAGAGGTGCACGTCCACGATAGAAAACTAGGGTCTTACGGTACCCAGTTGCAGAAGTAGTTTGGCAAACGACCTTTCTATCTTTTCCAGTGGCTTTCCAGTAGCCAGCTTTGGTGGCTCTATTTGTTCTCGAGCCATTCGGGTACTTTCGATCCCTAGGACAGAAGAAGAACCATTCCATATCTCGTTTTGGAAGGAATGATTTCTCTGCAAATTTACAGTTGGAAATTCATTTTGTTGAATTCTCAAATCAATAAGATTAAGGTAAAGAGAATGACCAAATAGAAAACAGCTACTCACTGCTTTTTCTCTCATTATTGTACATGAAAACTTAAATCCCGTTAAATTGGCTTTTAGTACAAAAGGTTAAGGCCCCATGTGAAGAAAGATTCTAACAGGAATCAAATATATAAAACAAACAAAAAAGTGCTTTACAAAGCTAAAAACAATTCCTTGTTCACATTAGCTTTGAACTGTCTTTGATCACTAATTACAGCTAATTCATGTTTTTCATGGCAATTAGACTAATACAAATATTGCACGATTAAATCTGAGGTACCTGGTAGCTCCCAAGGATCAAATTTGTACAATTCGACCACAGGAATCACTTCAAGCTCAATCTGAAGACCCTCTACTTTTCTTTTCAGGTAATATCCCACCAATTCTTCATCAGTTGGATGGAAGCGAAAACCCGGCGGCAATGATGCTCCTCCCATTTTTATATATAGAAAGTCAAAATAAAAAGATCAATGACAGAAAAGGAAAAAACAAGAAATACAAAATACAAAGGAAGTATAGTTTATATAATAGAGGCAAACAGAGCAGAAGAAACAGAGAGGCAAGTGATAGGCTAAGTGCCAAAACTGTATCTATTAAAGATCTGGAAAATCCAAAAATAGAAGCTTTTAACAACAGTTGATTTGTTCTGAAGAATCGAGTGCAACCTCCACAGAATGCACCCGTTGAACATCAAAATCATTTTTGTTAAAAGGCTTGGAATTTGTTTCTTATGATCAAATCCTCACCCCCACCACCCCCCCAAAAAAAGTTTAAACCCAAAAGGAAGTTTGAAAAACTAAAAGTTTCACTACAGCAAGATACTAAAATTTCCAAAATTGAAATCGTTTACAGTGGTGCTCAGAAGCTAAAATTATTCAAAATTGAAATTTTTGAACTAAGTGAAGACTAATAGAGGAGAGGAGAGAAGTTGAGTTGAGTAGAGTAAAAAGGGGGTTGTATGGAATGCGTTATATATAGGATTTGAAGAAGCCGTCAGTCCAAAAAACACAAACACCGAAAGTTTTTAAGAGATTGCTTTGTCTGAAACGTCCCCAAAATTCCACAGAAGTGGGCCACTAATCCTTGCACTCAGTTCACACTTAAAAACAGTCACTTCCCGCCAAATTAACTCTTGACCGTTGGTGAAATTTACATTAGCCAACATGGCCCTGCAACAACATAAAATTCATGAGAGCTGTCAGCTTGATAGTTTCAGTAGCAAAGGTATTTTCAAGTCACATAACTCTGTCACATAACTCACACTGATGGCGTTTATCGCTTAACAAGAACATATGCGAACGAGCTGATGAATTCTTAGAATTTAACGGAATGATGATTCCTAATGATTACTTGGTAAAATAAATGGGAATGAGAATGTCTTTCGTCTGCCGCACTGATGCGCATTTCTTAGTAAAATAAATGGGAGATGAGGAATGGTAATGAATCGATTTACTAAAATATCGCGAGTATTAAATAATGTGATTTTCGTAGGCTAGATATGTATAAATATTATTATAAAAGTGATATTAATTAAAAATAAAATTAATCATAATAATTATAAATGTTAATCGATAATATTAATAAAATAAAATAATAATTAATAATAACTAAAATAAAAAAAGTTAATAAAATTTAATAATAATAAATGTTAATAATGATAATATTAATAAAAATAAAAATAATAATTAATTTTTATCAATATTAATTTTTATTAACATTATTATCATTATTAACATTTATTATTATTAAATTTTATTAACTTTATTATTTTAGTTATTATTAATTATTTTTAATATTATTTTTATTAATATTATCATTATTAACATTTATTATTATTATATTTTATTAACTTTATTATTTTAGATATTATTAATTACTTTTAATATTATTTTTATTAATATTATCATTATTAACATTTATTATTATTATTATTATTATTATTATCATTATTAAAATTTATTATTATTATTATTATTATTATTATTATTATTATTATTATTATTATTTAATATCATTTTTATAATAATATTTATACATGTATCTAGATAATGAAATTACATTATTACTATAATTATTAAATTTATTAACTTTATTATTTTAGTTATTATTAATTATTGTTATTCTTATTTTTAATAATGATAAATTAATTATTGTTATTAATTATTATTTTTATCATTATTTTTATTGTTAATAATGATAATATTAATAAAAATAGTAAAGTTAATAAAATTTAATAAATATGAAAAAATTAAAAGGATAGAAAAATAAATTTATGTTTCATTCTCATTCCTATATTTTCATTCCCAACTCCCTCTCCCATAGAAATGAAATTCTCATTCCTTATTTCCAAATTATGTGGGACCCACACATTTTATTCATATTCCCAAATTACATTTTGTCAAGTAAACATAAGTTTCATTCACATTCCTCCATTCTCATTCCCCATTCCCATGAAGTAAACACACCATGAGAGTCAGCTATTAAAATTTTCTCCCCTTCTCTTCCTCCCCTCCCCCTAAAAAACAATCGAGAAGATGGGGGTTAGAGAGGACTCTTATCAGTAATATAAATCAAATAATGAAAACAATATAATGAGGGGGATATAAGCTGAGATCCCCCACGAAAAAAAAAAAGAATATTATGCATGTTACAAAAAAATTCTAAAAAACAACAAACAAGGTAAAATGAACATCGAACGTATGGGATTTCGAGAGCATCCAAATAAAGAATGTCAGGCAAGCCAGTCAGAAGTTTTACAAGACTAAAAAATTGCTAACGAGTCTGATGAATACAAGTTCAGTTGGCCATAAAATTAGCAATAAATGTAATCTCCCGAAAGACATGGCTGATAGTAATAGAAGGACAAGAAGATAAAACACGAATTCAATCAAGAAGATAAACAAAATCTTATCACACTAAGCTGTGAGAAATAGGCCAAGAAACTACGGAGGCCGAATCAGACTCCAGCTCAAGAACAAAAGATCCAAACAGTCAACTATTATAAATTTTTGTCACATTGCTTTTATCTTCCTTCTTTGAATTGTTAATTGGATACTGTTACCTTAATTGATGGGTAACAAATACTAAAGAATTGACAACATATTTCCCAATTTCCCATAATTCTTCTATTATTGTTCATTAAATCGAACAGTTATCAATTCTCTAATATTTAGTACCCCATCATATATAAAGTAATAAGGATAAATTGTTAATTACCTTCTCTACTTATACTATTGTACTCTTTTTTTTAATTAAATTAATAGAATTTGATCCTAGCAAATGGGCTAACAAAATATATTAAGAAACAATTTCAAATACAATTAACGGAGTTCTTCTTTTCTTTTATAAACATAATTCAAATCTTAATCTCACAAACTTCTCATATCATGGCATGAGACTATTGTAGTTGGACACTTCGATCAACATGCATCCAACCACTTAATACCAATTGATTCTAGGCTGAGTTACAAAATCTCACTCCTAAGAATATGTTTTTCCATTTTGTACTTGGACAATTATCTTATTATAATAGAAACAAAGGTGACAATCAAAGTGCTAAGGAATACTTTCATTGGAACTTAAGTATTAGATTCAAGTTTTAATGGGTAAATGAAATAATAATATTTAAAAAATAAAAATTCAGATGACTGAAAGCATAAAATACATTCAACGGTCAGCCGATCGATGCCTAGGGACAACAAATAGGCTACATAAATTGTCATTTATCATAGAACAAAATGTCAAATTAAGAATACAACAGAAATCATCAAATTAGTGAAGAATTTGGAGCAATTGAAAGGATCTAATTGCAGTGTGGTCAAAGTCATCGTTGATGGCGGAATTTGAGTTTTCTTGCTAAGTCCATCTGGTCCAACCTCCTTTCACGTCATACTGAGTCGGACAAAATCACTTTTCGCTTTATTCTAAGCAAGTGACTGTGCCATGAAGCAGCTGCAGGACCCACTGTCAAAAAAAGTGAGCCCCAAAAGTGCTTACCGAGTTTCTTGAGTTCTGGAACGCCCAAACACGCCTTACTGGAAAAGCTTAGCTAGATATAGAACCGATTTGAATTCACATATAGGCCAATGCCTATTAGAGTGGGGGAAATTTACAATATTAACCAAAAAACTTTCTCGATTTTCACAATTAATCATTTAATTTTTTTCTATCAACATTAGCCAAATCAACTCACTCCTACCGAAAATACCCCTCTCATTTCTCCTCACCGTCCTCTCCTCTCTTCCTCTCTCTCTCTCTCTCTGCTTTCTCTCACCGTGGGATCCGTCTCATAACTCTCATAACTCGATAAGCGACGCCGGAGTTATTCTAACAAGACTTCATCAAATTTCCAATCACGCTCAAATTAAAGATTAGGGCAAAAATCCTTAAATTTTGATTTTGTATTTTTTTCATGGTTTTGTGTTGTGTTTGTGTATTGTTCAGCTTTGTTGGTGTTGTGAAATTGGTGGTGTGTATGATGTGGTGGAATAATTGTGAAGGGTTTGGGGAGCCCGTGTCATGATGGCCCTCACTGTAATGGCGATGACGGAGTGGGGCGCTGTCACGCCTGCAAAGGGCCAGGTGACGGCCTCAAGGCAGGCCTCATGATTCTTACTAAATATATGTTTATTACATAATAAATTCGATTCTGCATAACATATATATAAATGGTCTTAATTATTTTCATACACAGATTTCATAATAGTCTCCATATAAATTCATAGATTACGTAATACTGTCGACTCTTACCATATTCACATGTGAAAAAGTGATCTCTATGTGCTTTCCTATCACATGCTTCCTTTAATCAATTATTTATATTTTGCTTAATATATTCAGAGCATATTCCATGTGCAATCATTTATAGCTAAATAAAGAAATGCCTTTGTGCCATTAAAATGTTAAAACAATATGGCCATTTACAGTTATTCGAGACTTTTGATGATTGGAACGAGGAAAAAGTGGAGAGATGAGGATGGGGACTTGTGTGCTGCTCTGCCTTTTCCTTGTGATCTTGAATGGCGATGATGCGCCTGTCAGACTGCCTCGGTGCGACAGTGGCGACAGCGCCCGCCTCCGTCAGCACGCCAAATTTCAGTCACATGAGGCCATCGCGACGCCGGCTCCCCAAACCCTTCACAATTATTCCACCACATCATACACACCACCAATTTCACAACACCAACAGCTTCAACAATACACAAACACAACACAAAAACCATGAAAAAAAAATACAAAATCAAAATTTAAGGATTTTTGTCCTAATCTTTAATTTGAGCGCATGATTGGAAATTTGATGAAGTGCGCTGTTAGGAATAACTCCGTCACGTTACCGCTATCGAGTTATGAGAGTTATGAGACGGATCCCGTCACGGGTGAGAGAAACCGAGAGAGAGAGAGAGAGAGGGACAAGGGTGAGGAGAAATGAGAGGGGTATTTTCGATAGGAGTGAGTTGATTTGGCTAATGTTGATAGAAAAAAGTTAAATGGTTAATTGTGAAAATCGAGAAAGTTTTTTGATTAATATTGTAAATTTCCCTAAAAATTTTCACATGTAATATATGTAAATTGTAAAGTACAAATCTTAATTGCTTAACAGTAGGACCGACAAACGTCACGTATAGCAAAGAAACTATTTGAGTGGTCAGTTGAACTCTTTTGCATCTATATATTTGTTGAAGAGAGAATTTATAGCCTTGCTTTTGGGGTTCTCAGATTGTTCTTTTGGCTTTTTAGCAAGCCATTTTAATGGATAGGTTTCCACCTAGCTAGATTATGGATTAATAATTTATTAAAGCTGATTACTGGGTTTTGTTGGTTTTCACATTAGGAAATGGACAAAAACAGAAAAAAAAAGCGGCATATTAACTCTTCATTTAGGCAAATAACTCTTATAAGATAATTTCATTTCTATACCTTGCTCATATGATTAGGGAAACTGACGTAGAAATCAATTTTGAAGTTCATTAGGCATATGCATTAATTTTCCAAAAAAACTGCTGGACCAAGTTCTCGAGGCAGTTGTGTTTGAGCTTCAACGAGATATATATCATTTGGATCAGGATCCTCTCCTGATCTGATCATGTCCTGAGCAAATATCTTATTTGTTGATTGGTAGTTAATAAATAAAAAAATAAAAGAAGTTGAATCTTATCCATACACCACCACTAAAATACACATGGCAGGAGATCTTAAAAAGCTCAGATGAGATCAGATCAGAGGAGGATCCTTTTCCATATCATTTATGTTCTATGTTCGGTAATAGCAATGAAGATAGAAGCACGCAAAAAATAATTTAAAAAATATTTATGTGCTCATTAGACGATAATCTACTCTTTTTCTTGCTTTTTATACCTAACATAAATAATGCGGGAAAATGAAACAGAAATAAATCTTAAATTCACTAGGCATATGCATTTCCCTTACATCCTTGATTCCCAATAACATTAAGTATTTATATTGACAAGATTATATAAATTTTTTTTGAGAAAAATATATACTGAATTTAAAAAACAAGTAATTTGATGCAATTTTTTTTTTGGGGGTTAAAATATTACTTTTTCTCTAACTCAGAATCATCGATTGCGTTTGAGGTTTTTTTTATTATTTATTTTTTCAGAAAGTAATAAGTGGGCAAAGTTCAAATTGAAATTTAAGTCACTATCTTCTCGAAACTCTAGTATTCGAACTTGGATGGCCAAAATTTTTTAAGAAAAAAATTATTCAGCCAGGCCTCTAGAGGCGATTGTGTTTGCACTTCAACGAGATATATGTGTCTCATGTCTAGTACTGGCAATGAAGACTAAGCATGCCAAAAATTGTTAAGAAAAAAGCACTGAATTTATGTATTGGTTAGACTATAATTTACTTTTCTTTTTGTTTTTTCCTACAATAATAAGGTATTATTAAATAGAAATAGAAGGAAGGAAAAAAAAAACAAAAGTTAACTTTTTCCACAGTAAAAGTAACTAAGGGCTGCTAATAATTGATTACCAGACCCTAGAAGATTCAGAATATTCAGTTCTCGAACCTACAAGACAAGGGAGCTCAATACCATGCATATTTTGTACTTGGTGCATTGTTCCACAGTCCATGAAGTCAAGTGAAACAGTGAAGGAATTATATCCGTCCAAAATTTGACAATGTAAATGGGGTTTTGAAGATAAATTGACCCATTGACTACTGAGGCACCGAAGTCTTGAACTGCACAATATTCTGCCAGTGTTGCACAGCTTAGAATGAGCTTTATTGATGATAGGCATGGAAAGTAACCAAACAAAAAAAGGGGGAGAGTAATGGTGGTCATGGTCTAATATATGAGTGATGAATAATGATAATAGTGGAAGAAATTAAGGTTCGTTCTTTTAATTTTTACGCGGAATTGGAAATTGAGAAGACCCGTCACCTTATCATCGTCTCTGTTTGTCTACTGCTTTCGGCCCCTTTGTCCCTTCCCCTTGCTGCTATGGCTTCCACTTAAAATTGTGTTTCAATTCCAAAGACCATCTACCCATTTCCAAAGAAAACGCGTTCCATTAATTCATCTATTCTATGAAATTGAAATTGAATTCTTGTTTCATCTATAATTGTTTCTAATTTAATCATATATTGAGTTAGATTACGTTAACTTGAGACGTTGGAATATCATCATATTCTAATAAATTAAATGACTCACTTATAAGACCACATGATAGATGTACTCTTTGTTCAACTAAATTTTTCGTTATAAGTTTCAAGTGAATTTTAATCTCACTCAATATCTTACAAGTAAAAATATTAAATAAATAATTAAAAAATAAATTAAGAATAAAAATAATCACACAATAATAAATTTTTGTGGAAAATTATTATACTAGAGAAAGAATTACAATTGCCAAAGATGACCAAAAAAAAAAGAATTCATTATGTAAAAAATTATTACCGTTTCTCTCATACTAAAAACTGCCTACTTATAAAAAAATTAATTTTGTATTATACAAATAAATAAATTTAATTTCCTTATATGTAATGATTATTTCTAATAAAAGAAATATTTTTTAATACAAGTTGTATTTTTTTAAATAAGTTTTAAAAATTTTATTTTACTTTTAAAATAAAAATACTTTCAAAAAATAACATAAAAAATTCTTATTAAAAAAAGAGATATATTTCCAAACACGAACCGCCAAATAGAGAAAGCTGTGACGAGTTGCTTTCCAACATCAGTGGGGTGGTAGAAGATCGATTGATGATGATAAAAGCAAAGGAAAACAAGTGTGCACAAGAGTAATACAATGCAGCTTTTTGGTTTTGGCTGCATCAGACAATTCATATTTCATATCAAATAAAGTTAGCTCATTGTATAGATGGGTCTACAATTATTTGGTTGTCACTCAGAAACTACATATAGAGGCAAAGGCAGCCTCCAATTACCATTCCCAAAAGCTAATAAGACAAAATAATTTTGTAATTAAATTATAAGATAATCCCTATCACAATTATCAAAGATACATGTCTCCTCTACTTATGAATTTATTATTTAATAAATTGTTAAAGGTGGTTATGACCATTGAATTGTGAAACACACCGAGATTTTTGTACCAGACATGTTTGGGACATCGTGAAGAATGTGTATGGGGCTGCAGCAGATTAGACCATTAAAATTGTGAAACACACAACATTGTATGTGATTGACTAATCAGCAGGAGCATCATAAGAACTTTGAATTTGTTATTTTAAATCGTCCAGGACAGATGTATACATTTTTCCATTCTTACTCCGATTTACTTTGACATTTTTTATGATGTAATGATGTATGCCTCAATAATATTCAACATTTTAGTCAAACAATAATGGATTGGATCATCAAGGGATCAATTGAAAACTAAATTTTTAAATCCAAGGAATTAAAACTAACTAGAGTTGATATGAGCTGAAGATCTTTAATTGATATCGATCGAGAGTCCGATAATTTTCTTATTGATACTGTCCAACACCAAAAATTCATTAAGTTCTTTTTATAAATGGCCAAGATATAGACCTGGTACGGATGGATATCTTCTCCTCATTCGATTTTGGGTTTGATTCAACATTTTACAAATTGAGTGGCTTATGCAAGATCTGTTATATAGTTAGCCAAATTTAATTAAGATTTATTAACCTAATTATCTATCAAAAACATTAAATATATACAAAAGCAACATAAGATTTTTATGTGGTTTGAAAATCCCTTCCTATATTTTACTGGCTACACCCAACTATTAAAAGATTTATTAAATAATAGGTTATTTCAACTTATTAGACTTAAACCATCAAGACTCTACACTACAAGAAATAGGGTTATTTCCGAGGGCAAATATCCTTGGAAATACCAAGTGCCCTAAAAAAAAATTATTTCGGAGAAAGTCCCGCCATCAACCTCGTTGTATTAAGTCATATCAGAAAAACACAATTTCCGATGAGTTTGCGGAGAAAAAAATTATATTTTCAACGGTAACACCATCGGAAATGGCATCAATTGCCCTCACAAATAACTTCTATGAAACTGAAAAATTACATATTTCCAATACATATTGCCCTCGGAAATACCAAAAAAAGCTGTCGAAAATGTTCATTCTTTTTTTTTTTTCAATATTTCCTTTATTTATTCTTAATTAATCTTTCATTGCAATAATTGTTTTATTTTATTTACTAGGTTTCTTTTAAATTAATATAATTTGAATATGATTTATTGAGAATATATAACATAAAATATTAAAATAAAAGCTCAACATAACCAACAATATACTATACTACAAAATACAATTTCTGCAGTTTCATTGAATATTTTATAGAAATCGTATCCTTGGTATAAATGGAAAGACAACCAAATCTCTTCTGATAATATTCTTTTGCACAAAAACATATCAACTACAACAAATAGTTATATTACCGACCAAATATAACTTTCTAAATTTGTTGACACCTTGCTGAAATGAAATCTAATAATGAACTTACTTGATGCAAAGGCTTATATCAAGTAGTAAGAGCAATGTCTTCCTAGGGCCAAGATGCTATGTGTTGGGAAAATATGCTCTTTAAAGTATATGTGTTTTATTCAATTATAATAAACAATTTTTCTGATTAATAAAATTAATGAGATATTTTATTCAAATATCTTAATTGCATAATTTTTTGAGTAAAGTCCATTTAATCATATTATATGTATTTAATGTGATCACCATGTGGATTCACAGAAGACATAAATACAAGCTATCTTATGATTAAATAAAATTAGTTCGCAGTTAATAAATAAAATTGGGCACTTTATTTAGGTTTAGACTATAGTAAATTCACTGAATGATTTGTCTTAATCATGTATGAATTTACTGATGTAGTTTGACTACATTGAGCTGGATCACAGATGAGATTTAATTAACTTTGAAATGACTGTCAGACTTATTAAATCTCATAGGCATTGATTTTACTGTAATCTTAATCTTGAGTTAATTATGATTTCATGATTGTAATTGTTATTCTATTTGAATTACCAATGAGCACGACACACACTTGTGGTCAAGATTACCCGGTATTTTGGTGGGAGCAATTATAAGTATTGGAGTTATAGTTTAACAATATAGAATTTGTATGACACGTCTCTTAATGGGTTTTCGGCACTTGATCATAGAATTCTCTGGCCAGAGTATGTCAACATATTTAATATGTAGAAAATGATCATTAGAGAAAACCAGTAAGTATCAAGGAACAAGATGTGATTAAATCGATTGGACAGTTAAGATATCGATTTAATTAATGATGTGGTACAAAGGATTGACCACTAAAGAAATCAATGTGGGTTGGGACGAATTATTATTCGAACATACAATTATGGAGGTCAGTTCCAATCTTATAGTGGAGTAGAATTAGAATTAAATGATTAGGCTTGTTTAATTACATACTTAATTATTGTAGCCACGATTGTATGTTCCTAAATGATCCCCAGGTTAGCTCATTTAATTAACTGCACTACTACTAGATTAATAAGTAAGATAACTAGCTATATGGGTCAAAAACATAATTATATCTTTTAGTGGGAGGCTGCATTTAATATGCTTATGTCTAAGGGGCCTTGTGTTATTTTACAAGGTAGGCCCCTATGACAAGAAAAGCAAATAACATTAGTTTTAATTCTTGGAGCCTAAGGTTTTCCACTATGAGGGAGATATAAAAGGGCTTATTCTCTCCTAAACAGGATAAGGAAACCACTATATATATATCAGAGAAAAAGGATTTTTCCCCCCAATTTTTCAAAGAAAAATTTTCTTCTGCTAGTTTGCTTATAGTGGTGATAAAGGCGCCCACACGTTAAGTGCAGATCAATCCTGAGTCATAACCCGGAAGATCGTTTGGTGACGGATCGTGATCAGGACCCAGAATAATTTTCATTGTTCATCTTCTCGGATTATTAAGGTATGATTTCTAGATTGCGAATTTATATATATTTTATGAGATCGGTCCTAATTTTTTTTTTTAAAACTGAATTTTACCCAATACTATGTTTGAATCTTATCTAATGATCTTTAAAAGAAGAAAAAAAAAAGGGAAAAAAATCTAATGAACTTAGAAAACAGCAAGCACCATTCATCCCTGATGTGGTAATATTAAAAATTTTTATTTTATACATGATGTTGTTTTATTAGATAAAGATAATGATGGGAACGAGGAAGAGGACTAGCAGAGATGGAGGAAAATGTTTTAAAGAATATAAAAGACAATTCAGAGGATGATTGATAGTATAATATCATTCAAACAAGTCAAGGATTTACAATAAAATTTTGATAAATTAATAGCAGTTGAGACCATGAAAAATCTATTCATTTATAAAGAAAATTCTTACTTTTGGAAAATATGCTCACGTTTATAGTATTTGTTTATATTGATTAAACGTATATTATTATTTTGAATAGTAGCTAATTGTCTTATATTGGTAGTAATACAATTGTTTTTTAAATTTATTTTTCTATAATAAAAATAACGGACATTACAAACATAAATTTCATATTTACGTAAATAGTTAGAAATGAGATTTAATTTCAAAACAATTTTAAGAAGAGACAAACAACATTGAGAAATATTTTACAAAAGCCACACTATTATGAGTTTATTAAAATAAATGTAGATGTTTAAATATACATTTTTTAGTCTTCCCACTAGCAATCCTTGATTTTCTATAACTTCCTCTATTTCAAAACGAATTATAATCTATAATGTTTCTATTAATTTCATATAGTGATTATGTAATTATAACAAGAGAGTTCATCCATTTGTTTTGTACACACTTAAAATGAATAAAATCATTATATAATATATTACTTTCTCATTTTACTCTTTATTTTAAGTTGCTTATTTATTTGTTGTTACTGACTAATATCTTTTCTAATATGTTTTGAAATACAAGTTGTGCAACCCAAGATGGGGGGGGGTGAATTGGGATTTTAAAAATTATGCAAAGCAAATCACACACCAATTTAATCTAATGCCTTAATCAAATCAAAAACAATAAATTCAAGCAAGCATAATAATAAGAGGAAGAGAAACAAACAGAATTTTTACGGCTTATCCCCGCCCACGCCCACGCCTCCAAGACACCGGCTGAGGATTTCACTATCCAAGCCTCCCAAGGCTTCAAATGTTTACAATTGACTTCCAAGGTGTCAATGAACCTTTACAACAAGAGATTATCCCCCAATCTCTTCACTTAAGTGTTTCCCACACTTATACACTCACAAATTTGGTGAGGAAAAAATGAATACAACAAATAACTCTCTTTTAGAGTAAATATACAAATGATAGCACAATAATGATTCAATCAATGATGATTTACGAAATGGAAGCTCAATATATGTTTTATAAACTTGTTTTGGCTTTCTATACTATTTAAAAAAAAGTTGGAATTGAGTTTTTATAGTTAAAGCCCGAAAACTAGCCGTTATAGACAAATTCCAACGCCTAAGCGGCTAGCCGCTTAATTTAACCGGCTCCCCGCTCGTAACAGTGAAGTTACCATTAAATTTGAATTTTGCTACAGTACCACTGTTCATAAAATTATAATTTTGCCCCAAAACTTTATCTAATTATACTATGACCCAAAACGTCACAAAACTTTACATAAAAGTCCAATTTCAGAAATTTTAAATACTATTTAATTCCTAAAACTTTCTGAAATTACAGTATTACCCAAACTAAAGAAAACTTTTCAAATAAGTCCTTTTTGAGTTTTAACTAAATCACCATAATCTTTAAAGTTCTCAAAACCTTTCACTTAGACCCTCAATCTTTTGTAAGTCACAATATAGCCCAAAAGATTTAAAACTTGACAAGTAAGTCCAACTCCGAAATTTAAAACTTTTTCATCTTAAACCAAATTTCTCAAAACCAAAATAATTATTTACTAAAACATCTATTGAGCTTCACAAATGCTAAACCAAGCATAAAATAAATCATACCGGCTTTACAAGAAATTGTCGCACTAGATTTATCCGTTGAGCTTTAATTCCTATTCTTGATTTCGTCGTCATTCTTCGAGTCTTGAACTTGATTCCACTTGCATAAAGATTATCCTTCAAAAAGCTAGTGAGCTTGTGAAATACAAGAATTATTAAAACACTTAATACATATGTTTGTTATCATCAAAATTATAATATGTATAGCCCTTTAGGCTAACATGTTTTAAGCACTAGACTTTGATAAGGTATTAATTCTTTTGCTTTTTATTTCTAGCAATTTTCTTTTATCAACTAAAAGTTCATATGCTCGTTATTCTCAAGAGAAATTAATAATTTGGTCATCTCTAATAAAAATAAGTCTTAAATCTCCTAAATTTTTAGAATGAATTTATGGTGTGTTTACTTCATGGAATGAGAATTGGATGGAATGGGAATAGGTTGGAATGAGAATTGGCTGGAATGGGAATGTGATTCTAATGTTTACTTAGCAAAAATAAATCAGAATAGGAATGTATCGGAATGCTATTGATGTGTTTACTTGGTAAAATAATGGGAATGAAGAATGAAAATGAAAATCAATTTATCAAAATACCCATAATATTAAATAATGTAATTTTTATTAACTAGATACATGTATAAATATTATTATAAAAATGATATTAATTAAAAAAATAAAATTAATAATATTAATATTAATAAAATTAATAATAACGATAATTAATAATAACTAAAATAATAAAGTTAATAATAATAATAATAATAATAATAATAATGACATTTAAAATAATAAAATTAATTGTGATTTGAATGAAGATAATTTGGAAAATATGAAAAAATTAGAGGGATATAAAAGTCAGTTCAGGGAATGAGAATCTCATTCCTAACCCCCCATGTGAATGATGGTAAGTTACTACTTTAAATGAATGATAGAACGAAACACACGCTTACTTTTCAGAAACGTAATTTGAGAATGAGAATAAACGCAGAGGACACACAATTTTAATAAGAATGAATCCAATTCTATGTAGGGAATAAAACGTGAACGAGAATGAAAGATAAATTTACTTTTGTATCATTCTAATTATTAATTTATTAATATTATCATTATTAACAATAAAAATAAAAATTAATAAAAATAATAATCATTATTTTAGTTATAATAATTAATAATAACTAGAATAATAAAGTTAATAAAATTTAATAATATTAATATTAATAATAATAATAAATGTTAATAATGATAATATTAATAAAAATAATAATAACAATAATTAATAATAACTAAAAAAATAAAGTTAATAAAATTCAATAATAATAATAATAATAATAGTATAGTAGTAGTAGTAATAATAATAATAATAATAATAATAATAATAATAATAAATGTTAATAATGATAATATTAATGAAAATAATATTAACAATAATTAATAATAAATAAAACAATAAAGTTAATAAATTTTTTTAATAATAATAATAAATGTTAATAATGATAATATTAATAAAAATAATAATAACAATAAATAATAGTAACTAAAATAATAAAGTTAATAAAATTTAATAATAATAATAATAAATGTTAATAATCATTATAAATATTATTATTATTATTAATTTTATTTTTAATTAATATTATTTTTATAATAATATTTATACATGTATCTAGTTAATGAAAATTACATTATTTAATGCTATGGGTATTTTGGTAAATTAATTCTCATTCTCATTCTTTGTTCCTATTTATTTTGCCAAGTAAACACATCAATTGCATTCCAGCACATTCACATTCCCATTTCTTTTTTCTAAGTAAATATTAGAATCTCATTCCCATTCCAGCTCATTCTTATTCCTAGCCTATTCCCATTCCAGCTCATTCTCATTCCATAAAGTAAACGCACAGATTCCCATTCCATATTCCCAAATTGTGTGAGACCAGTACATTTTATTCTCATTCCCAAATTATATTTTACCAAGTAAACATGAATTTCATTCACATTCCTACATTTTCATTTCTTAAACTCTCAAGTAAACACACCATTAAGGGGATATATGTGGCCCTATCCACTCAAGTTATGGAATGTTTCATTAGTTCACAGTCTTAATAGATGCATTAACTAGATGGTTACATGTATTTTTATTTAAAAATAATCTCATAATATTATATGAGGATAAGACAGCCTACATTGTACAAATTAAATGTTGATATATAAAAATGTGATAAGACCAATTATATATTAGGGGTGGGCATCAGATCGGATTCTGATAGATCCAATCCGAACTAATTCGGATCGGATTCGGATTTGAAGGAAAATCCGATTGGATGAAATTTGTGTGATTCGATCATATTTGTCTTGAATCGGATTGGTTTTAGATCAATTTGAAGCATCTGATTGGATCGGCATTGTTAATAAAAAAACTGAAAATTAAAAAATGAACTAAACGACTAACCTAATTTACCAGTTCACTCACTCTTAGTCACAGCCAGCCACATAAACAACTCAAAATTGACAAAGCGATCAGGCAGCAGCCAAGCAAAAACAAAACTAGCCTCATCCATCTTGAACCCATTAACCCACCGACGACCTGCGAGTCCAACGACTTGGCCACTGTCAGAACAACCTCGTTCATCTTGAAACTCAGCTGTTGCCGACACCAATTGACTGGAATCCAGCCGAATCCGAGCCCACCGATGACCCGTGAGTCTAACGACCGTGCCACTGTCAGCACAAGCTGTTGCTAACACCAATTGATTGGAAGAATCTGAGTGAAACCCAGGCAAATGAAACCTAGTTAATTGACAGAAACCCAGCTGCCTCTTCAACTATTGATCACGTCCAGCCGGCCAGTTGCCACGCCAGACGCCAATAGTCCACTATTCCTGAGCAGCTAACGCCTAACAACAACTTTGTTCATGGTAAGCAATTAAACCCGACCCATGGCAATTCCCTGCAACAACTTTGTTCATCCGTCTTGAAATTCAGCTGTTGCTAACACCAATTGATCGGAAGAATCTGAGTGAAACCCAGGCAAATGAAGCCTAGTTAATTGACCGAAACCCAGCTGCCTCTTCAACTATTGATCACGTCCAGCCGGCCAGTTGCCACGCCAGACGCCAATAGTCCACTATTCCAGAGCAGCTAACGCCTAACAACAACTTTGTTCATGGTAAGCAATTAAACCCGACCCATGACAATTCCCTGCAGTTTGTGTTTGAAACTTAGAGTTTCATGCTTCTTTTAGTCGTCTGTGTCTATATGATTTGTTTAAAACTTAGAAATTAAAAACTTTCATACTCGTCTAGTTGTCTTACTATTCTTGAATTGTTCTGTTTTTTTCCTTTTATTTTTCTAATGTATGATTATTCATTTGTAACATTAGTTGAGAAAGGCATGATTATTTATTGATGTATAACTATAAAGTGCACCGGGAAAGGCAATAAAAGATGAATTTATTTTTCATGCATTGAAATTTTGAACCATACGATTTGTTCATATTTTCATTCTCTCCACAATTGAAATTTTTTCTTTTAATTTTTTCATTATTTCATTTTCATTCTTTGATAATTCATTATTCAATGAGTCTAAATTTTATTAATTATTAATAAACTAAGAAACAATATCGTTTCATCACAATTAAAAAGTCAAATTTATTATTATTAAATAATCATCATTATTTAATGTATGATTATTCATTTGTAACATTATTTTATAATTATTAATAAACTAGGAACAATATCAATTCTTTAAAACTAAAAATTTAACTTCATACCGTACGTTGTGGTAGTAGAATTAATTTTTAATAAGTTAATACCATTATTTACTTTATTTCCAAATAATAATTTGATGAATGAATTAATATAGCTAGTAAGCTAGGTTGAAGAGATTATATATAGTCAAAAGTCATATTTATTTTTTATTTGAAAATTCATAAACGAAAGTTACGGAACAATGATGATTGATATCGTTTTGGTATTTTCAAATGACCGGACATTCAAGATCAAATTCTAATCATGATGATGAAGTTGAAAGTGCACAAGTATCCACAGAAAAGAAAAATACAAAGTGGAAGAAGCCCACTCAGAGACGACCAATGAAGAAAAGATTTAATACATGGAATCGTTTAACTGTAATTGAGGACAATCAATATAAAGCAAAGTGCAACCATTATGGCAAGATATATCAGTGCCATCCAAAGTTTGATGGGATTAGCAATATGGGAACTCATTTAAAAGTATGTGAACTACACTTGAAAGTGAAGCAATAGCAAGATGAAAGACAACAAGATGTAGCAGCCGAGAGTGGTGAAGGAAATACATGTACTATGGTTTTGGCCAAGGGATGGAGTCAAGAAACTTGTAGAAGAGCAGTCACTAAAATGATTATCTTGGGCGAGTTACCACTTAATTTTGTTGACAATAAAGGGTTTAGGCATTTTTGCCATGTAGCTGTTCCTCAATTTATTATGCCATCTCGGAGAACTATTAGAAGAGATGTTATGGATATGTTCTTAGAAAAAAAAATGGAATTTTGAAGACTTTTATATATAAGAATAAGCAGAGAGTGTCTTTTATAACTGACATATAGACTCCAGTTCAGAACATGAGTTACATGGTAATCACAACTCACTTTATTGATAGTGATTAATGTTTATATAGGAAGATTATTAGTTTCACCATAATTGAAGACTGTTGAGTGTTACAAAGTGTATATTTATAAAGGAGAAAATTGTCATTTTACACTTTAAGTCTCACTAACATTGCTACTTTTATTTATTTAAGTATTTTATTATTTAATTATGTGTGTTTTATTATAATTGAAATACAAGTGTGCAACCCAAGAGGGGGGGTGAATTGGTGTTTTAAAAATTATCCTAATCAAATCACACAACAATCCACAACAATCAAAATCTAATGCCTTAATAAAATTGAAAACAATAAATTCAATAAAAGCACAATAATAAATGAGTAAGAGAGGAGAAAGCAACTCATGATTTTTACATTCTTATCCCCGCCACGCCCACGCCTCCAAGACACGAGGATTTCACTATCCAAGCCTTTCCAAGGCTTCAAATGTTTACAATTGACTTCAAGGTGTCAATGAACCTTTACAACAAGAGATTATTCCCAATCTCTTAACCCAAGTGTATCCCAACACTTACAATCACTCAAACAAAAGATTACAAGTAATTTTTCTCTCACACAATCTTTAAGATTACAAATGAAAGCTTGATGTGTGAATAAAATGAAGTAAGAAAGTGTTTAAGGCTCTATGAAGATTGTATAAACGTGTATAAATTTCGATGGTAGTGTTGTGATCAACCTTTGAAATGATTTAAATGAGCTTTATTTATAGTTGGAGCCGAAACCAGCCGTTATAGCCTAATTCTTCAGAAAACGGATCGCCGTTAACCGTTAACAGTTAGCCGTTTATGCTGGTCAAAGTTACCGTTATCTGAATTTCAAATAACGGTTCGCTTTTAAACGGTTAGAGGTAATTCAGAGACCGCAAAATAAATTTGGTTTAACCGTTCTTACTAAACGGTTCAAGGTTAGCAATCTGAAATAAACGGTGAACCGTTTTCCATAAACGGTGAAGGGTAATTTCAGAGACCTGTAAAATAAATTTGGTTTAACCGTTCTTACTAAACGGTTCAAGGTTAGCAATATGGAAATAAACGGTGAACCGTTTTCCGTAAACGGTGAAGGGGTAATTTCCAGAGACCTGTAAAATAAATTTGGTTTAACCGTTCTTACTAAACGGTTCAAGGTTAACAATCTGGACATAAACGGTGAACCGTTTTCCGTAACCGGTGAAGGGGTAATTTCAGAAACTTGCAAAATAAATTTGGCTTAACCGTGTTTACTAAACGGTTCAAGGTTAGCAATCTGGAAATAAACGGTGAACCGTTTTCCGTAAACGGTGAAGGGGTAATTTCCAGAGACTGCTATAGTGAACTATTTACCAAAAATTACAGCTTTACCCTAAAACTTTATATAATTGTATTATGACCCAAAACGTTATAAAACTTTATAAATAGGTCCAAATTCAGAATTTCTAAATAATACTTTGTGAATCTCAAAACTTTCTGAAATTATGAAATGGTCCAAAATACTATAATACTTTTTAAATAAGTCATTCTCCATAATTTCAAACAATACTTATTGATTTTCAAGTTTTCAAAACACTTTCAATTAAACCATAAACTTGAAAAACAATCAATTTCATAAAATCATTTTTCCATTAAATATAAAACATTTAAAATGTGAAAATAATGATTTATCTAAAATGTATAAAAAATAATTTAAGCTTTTTAAAACTTAATCATTCTTAATCTTATTTGTTATCATCAAAATCAACAATATGTAAACATATATGTTAACAATAATTATGTATTTTATGTATTTTAGGGGCATCACGATCGTTTCATAATGAACGAGTGATCAGACTGCAAAACGGACATCATATTTGAACTCATGATGGTCGAAAACCTTAGGAGAAGCATAAAAGGAAAAATGTCACAGTTCACATATACGGTACTGTTCATACGTACGGTAGTGTTCACGGTACTGTTCACGACACTGTTCATATATACGGTTCGATGACGTGGCATTGACCGATGATGTGGCATCGACCTGTGACGTGGCAGCATTTGATTGGACAAATTATGTGGCATTGACTGTTTATGTGGCGTTGACCGATGACGTGGTATTGACCGATGATGTGTCACGATCTTATTGGGCTAAATTTTTTATGTACTGTGGATCGATGACGTGGCAGCATTTCAGTGGAGCAAAAATCGTGTGTACGGTAATTGAGGCTTTTCTTTTTCTTTTCGCTGATTTGATTTGATTTATTTCTTTTCTTTCTTTTTATTATTCTTTTGCTCATTGAAATTTTTTTTGTGTAAGTGTGTTTGCTTAACCATTACAGTTTTCTCTTATCATTTTAATCATGAGACAGTACCTTTTGTACATGCTTAGAACACTTCAACGTATCCAAACTCATCTCAGAAAACAGATAAGATTTTGTAAAACATCTCGTATTTGGGTTCTGCAACCACCCGAGTTAGTCGCCCATGTTGAGGATTTAGAAAGACAACTCAGAGAAATTGAGAGAAGTGTCTACAACACCCAGTTGGAGCTTGAGGTAAATCAATAAGAGAACGATTTTTGTTTGTTTTGTGTGTTTTAATTTGTTTCTCTATTTGTGTGTTTTAGTTTGCTTTGTGTGTTTAAGTTTGTCACCCCGGTAAAGTGGCGGATAACGGTACTCCGTGACAATTAAGTCGGTTACTTCAGTTTCCCATAATAACTGATATTCTGAGACGAAGGCATGGACAGAGATGAGATTTTAGCAAAGCTTTACCAACGATTCCCTTCGCTTCCTCAGAATGCCCTCCTTTCAATTTATAAAGCCCGATCCGAACGCATGCTATTGCTTTTGAAGAATGACATACCTGCTGACATCTGCTGGTTAATCGAGCCCAAAGTACGCTTGGCAGGTGAGTTACCTCCTAAATTTATTGCATATATGCCTGGTTGTGGTAAAGGAAATTATGCGAGAAAACGACGAGCTCGAAGACTTTCTGTTACTTGTCATAAGTGTACCAGAACGATATGCAATAAAAAACCATGTTCTTTAGGAATGGTGTCTGATAACAGGGAAGATAAGATTAAATTCATTAGGGATGGCTTGAATAAAGAGTCATTGGATAATATCCTTTTGTCTTTTGAAACGCATCCCAGTGGATACGTACAAAGAGCGATTCTCCAGTTATGGCTATTATTCGAGAAAGAACGTGCGATCTGATCTCGAGAATCGACTATAAGCGACCACTTTGCGGTTTGTAAAAGCGGATGGGAAGCTATCCTCGAACCATAGAGGCGTTCAGCGGTTCTACGGGCGTAAAACCAGAGGAAGATGTGAGCCATCATCCTACACATGAATATCCTTTTACTATTGTTTTATTTCATCGTTGTTTTACCATTCGCATTATTACTGTAATAATTTTTTTTATTATCATTGTTTGCTTTCCTTTTCTTGTTTTCTTTTTGACTCTCGAGCCATGTGCCTTACGCGTTAATTGACCTTTGAAATAATACCATACAACTGTGACCGTTGTCACCAAGGTTCTTAAATATAATTTTTGTTGTGCACTCACAAATTATTTTTAAGCGATATCTAATAAGCATTACTCGTGAACAATTCAAGAACATTTGTGTGCTCTGCGGGTTTAACTATGGC
This sequence comes from Citropsis articulata, assembly GCA_030449925.1. Lineage (NCBI taxonomy): Eukaryota > Viridiplantae > Streptophyta > Magnoliopsida > Sapindales > Rutaceae > Citropsis > Citropsis articulata. Next base: position 11,179,606 of record JASUUH010000211.1, on the reverse strand, counting down.
AAACATAAAGAGTTCGTTGAGGCCATAGATCTTGATCGAAGAATAGCGAGAGAAAACTGCACTTGGTGTATGGAGGAGGCTGAGGGTTATCAAAATGGTCTCGAAGCTGCTTATGTCGAGAGGAGCCAAGTGTTAGGCATTATCCCAACAATTCTCAAACCTTTGGGCTGTTTGTCTAACTCGTCAATGGAGAAAAATTAGTTGTCTCGGTATGCAGAAAGAATAATGAAATGTTAAATCATGCCGATGCTTTTATTTTCCTTCGGAGATCTTGCAACTCTTGAGGCCTAATCACATTAACATCTTGGGCCCATCTGAACATCCAGGTTTGTTAAATGTCAATAATTTTATGATGGCTTTATCGCATTTCTTAACCATGCAATAAAAAATTATTTCATTCCTTCCTCGATAAAAAAGTCTTTATTTGTGCACATCGCTAATGAGCTACTTGATCCAAGTTTATCAATCGAGATGATCCTAACTGTTGTGTTGGAGTGTTCAAATAATGATGGTAATGGCCGATGAAGTACAAATTAGATTTCACACTCCGCTTGTAAATATTTTCTTCTCTGTTGCACAAAAAAGGTGATGTCTTTTACACTCTACTTCTTTCCTTTCAAATATTGAGGACAATGTTTCATTCAGGTTGGGGGGAGGGAATAGTTGACAATTGTGCAATGTTGGTTAAGTTTTTACTAATTTTTGTTGTAGAATTAACCGTGGCTAACTTTTTAAGTAGAAGATGGCTGAATATAGAGTGTAGTTACTCTAGAAACGCATCTTCTTAGTTTGAAAGTTAAAAAAAAAGCAAACAAAAACAAAAAAAAAATTGTCTTATTTTAAGTGTGTTTTCTAACTTTTTCTTTTTGACTTCTCCTTTATAAATATACATTTTCAAGTTTTTGAGTTGAAGATGGTTGAATATGGAGTGTAGTGACTCTAGAAACGCATCTTCTGAGTAAAAAAAAAAAAAACCAGACATTTTTGTTTTCTATCATCTAATTAATTTTTCTGCATCATTTTTTTTTTCATTTTTCTACATGCATGTTTAGAATAGGTTGGGGGGTAGAATTTCGTTAAAAATAAAATTTTAGTAATTTTGTGTGAGTTTTTGATATTGGATGATATGATGACTTTCGAATTTTAGTATTTGTATTATCTTTGGTCTTAAGTGATACTACACCATATTTGCTATTCTACATGTTGATGTTGGAGACAAATATAAGTTGCTTAAAGGAATGCACATGTCATAATAAATTCCAAGTGAGTTTTTGATCCTATTAATTTTTCTTGGAGAGTAACCCTTGTTGCCAATTCTTTATACAGCTTAGCAGTTTATTATTTTATACATGATCTCTAGATTTCCTTTGAGTCAACCCTTAAAAAAAAAAATGTGTGTTGCTGAATCTAAAGGCCCACATAACTAGTAGATATGAAAGATTATTTAGAGCTCTAAGAGACGATGGAAGGCCATCTTTGATCCATTTGAGCCTTTCTAGCCATCTTTATTGTAAAATATCCATAGTTAGCCCTTTTGAGCCTTTTTTTTTATTAAAAAAAAGCATTTTCTTTGTTAACTTATCATCCTGACCCACTCCAATTTGGAGTATTACCCGATATCTTACAAGTTCCATCACCTATTCATGTTTGAGAAAAAAATATAAATAATTATTTTGTTCAGCAAAGTTATGCTATAAAAAAAAAAAAAGAGAAAAGATATGCAATAATAATAAATAAGCGAAATGCATCTTTTTATTTAAAAAAAATATATATATATATATATATATTTTTCTCAAACATGTATTTTGTTTTCCATATTTTCTCTTTTTATTAGCCATGTCCCTAGCCTACGTTACGTCCTAATAAAAGTCATTCTTGATTTTAGGGAACTATAGTCTGAAGTAAAAGCTAGTTATATGGGCTATTATTATGTAGTGATGCATTAAAAAAAAAAGAATAAATTGGGTTGACTAGTACTTTGTTTGAGGTCGTATTATTTCTAAGCTCTGGGCAGATTCTTTTCAACTTGGTGAGAGTGTGTGATATTTCTATATTATTTTGTCTTAATTCACCATTCATTGTAGTGACAATTTTTATTGGGTTTAATTTCTTTGTGAGAGTGTTGCTACTACCAGTGAGATTTTGGGGTTGGACATGTCATTCTTGAAAGTGGCCTGATTACTATAGTCTGCTAGACTGATGCATGTGGATTGTTGATGTGGTTGTGATATTTCTTTAGACTGGAGATAATGCTTGTACTTTTATTTGATTGCTATCATTAATCTAATTGAATAAACACGCGTGTTTTATAAATTAAAAATAAAAATAAAAATAAAAAATATTTTGGGTTTGAATTTTGTTTTCGCTTTATTTGTTAGAGACTAGCAATAAGCTGGTTGGGGGGTGTGTTGAGTGTTAGAAAGTGTATATTTATAAAGGAGAAAATTGTCATTTTACACTTCAAGTCTCACAAATATTGCTACTTTTATTTATTTAAGTATTTTATTATTTAATTATGTGTGTTTTATTATAATTATGTATTTTATGTATTTTAAGGGCATCACGATCGTTTCATAATGAACGAGTGATCAGATAGCAAAACGGACGTCATATTTGAAATCAGGATGGTCGAAAACCGTAGGAGGAGCATAAAAGGAAAAATGTCACAGTTAACATATACGGTACTGTTCACGACACTGTTCATATATACGGTTCGATGACGTGACATTGACCGATGATGTGGCATCGACCTGTGACGTGGCAGCATTTGATTGGACAAATTATGTGGCATTGACTGTTTATGTGGGGTTGACCGATGACGTGGTATTGACCGATGATGTGTCACGATCTTATTGGGCTAAATTTTTTATGTACTGTGGATCGATGACGTGGCAGCATTTCAGTGGAGCAAAAATCGTGTGTACAGTACATGCACATACATGAGATTATTTACTATTTAAACCGCGTTACTGTATAAATAGTGTTACTGTACAAAACCGCATTACTGTGCAAACCGGGGTCAAACCGTGTTACTGTACAAACTATGTTCAAACCGTGTTACTGTTCACATATTGATTGTTGACTATTGACTGATAACGTGGCGCAATCCTGAGCGTCCGAACTGTTTTTAATCCGATGGTCACGATTCACTCAATGTATCTATAAAAAAGGGGCTCCCCCCCCAATTTGATATCCCTGAATTCATTTCTAAGCTTAGATTTTTGTAATTCCTTCTCCTTCTTATATTTTCTACGTATTTTAATAAATTTCCATTTTACCCCTAGTTAAAAAATGAGTAGCTAATTTTCTTTTAAGCTTGGGTTGAAGGTGAAGTCTCAACATGTTCTATAGGCTTAATTTGGTAAATTTACTTTCTCTTCCCCTCTAATATTTGTGGTTGTTTTGACTTTTCGTCGACAAATAGTAATAGTCTTGTCTAGATACCGCCCTAGTTAAACCGGCACCCTAGTACAAGGTTATTATTATTTGGCACGATAAGCCCTTAGCACCATATTTATTTGAGTGTGGTTCATGAGGTGTGGAATCCCCCTCATGATTTAATTGGCATTAATAAGAAATATTTAGTCCATGGAGCATGTTGATGCAGATCCGGATACCCAAGTGCTTTATCTCAATAATTTCCAGTTTAATTTATTCTCGTCATTCCCACTTAAATTCTAGCATAGTTTAAATTAATTTCACCACAAATCCAACCACCCATTTAAAGAAAATAAATTGTTCACATAATTAAAATCCACCTCCTCGTGGGATCGACACTCGTCACCATTAATCTATTCTACAATAGATTCGTGCGCTTGCGAGTTCAATAAAATTTGCACAACAAAGACCATAAAGAGAAGTCGATTAGCAAAAAGATCGAGGCTTGTTTGCTTGAATGGGGAATAGAGAGGGTGTGTGCAATAATTATTGATAATGCATTCAATAACGATGTTACTATTGATTATGTGAAGAACCAAATGCTTATGTGGAAGAATGTTGATGCACTTGTGTTGCTGGGTGATTACATGAATGTGCGTTGTTGTGCACATATCTTAAATTTGATTGTCACTTGAGGGTTGAAAGAGTTGCATGCCTTAGTTGCCGGTATTCAGAATGCTGTGAAGTATATGAGATCATCCACTTCGAGGTTGAAAGCATTTAAACAGTGAGTAGATCATGTGAAAGGCCCTTGTGGCACTGTGGTTTTGGATTGTATCACTAGGTGGAATTCCACCTATTTGATGTTGATGATTTCTTTGAAATTTTGGGAGGCATTTGAGAGGATGGTAGAAGTGGATAAACCATATGAAGCATACTTGAAAAAGGAAGAAAATGGGAAACAAAGGGTGAGGCCACTTGGGCTTGAAAATTGGGAACATGCCAAAAGAATTGTGAGGTTTTTAAAGATTTTTTATGATGCTACATTGACTTTTTCAGCCTCTTTGAGTGTCACTTCCAATCTTTGCTACGATACAATTGGCTTAATCAAGAATTCATTAAGTGCATTGGAGATGTTTATGTGCATTTGATGGCTTCTAGTATGAGGGAAAAATATGACAAATATTGGGAGGGCGCTAAGAAAATCAACAAAATCTTGATTATTGCCTCAACACTTGATCGGTGCTGCAAAATCTATTTTATTAAACATATTTTTAGTATGATTTTTTTCCAATGATAGTGCGAAGATTGAAGAAATGGTCGCGGTGATGAAACGCTTGTTGAATTCACTTTTTGATGCATATAGCGGATGGAACTCCTCACCACCATTGCGTAGCGAGAGTTTTCCTAGTGGCAATGCTAGCGGTTCTAGTTCTTTTCCGCACCTTGTAGCTGACACGGATCGACAATAAGGGTACATAATGGAACATGGTGATGATACTTTACAAGTTGTTCGCCCCTTTCTTAGATATGCTGAGAAAGTTTCAATTGAAAATGAAGGCAAGCTTATGACGACTGAGGTGGAAAGATACTTACTTGACCCGATTGAAGATCCTAGTAATGATAAACTAAATGTTTTATGGTGATGGAAGGTGAACGGGTCGAAGTATCCAATATTACAGAAAATAGCAAGGGATATCCTTGCAATTCCAGTATCCACTATGGCTTCAGAGTCCACTTTTAGTACTGGGGGTCGTATCATTGACGAATATAGGAGTTCTTTAACTCCCACTATGATTGAAGCATTGATTTGCGCTGAAAATTCGTTGCAGTCTAAACTTTTTGCCACTCCTATCTACGACCTTAATCAAGAGTTGAAAAATCATATATATCAAATGGAGTTACAATTCTTGTAACGTTTTTATATTACATTTTATATTTAATACCTTTTAAATTTATTATAACACATTTTTGATATTACTCATGGACTAATTATAAATTATTATGTTTTTTTCATTTTAAAGGGTATGTACAATCACAAGCTTCAACAATTACTATGGTGGGCGCTAGTACTCGTCGTGATATTTGAATAGGTAACTCTTAAATTTAATAGATCTTTTGGTTTCAAGGTAATATATTTATAATTGTTTTACTTTTGGTTTTAAGTCAATTGTAACATGATAATTGTTTGTGATCTCACGTTAGGAAAGTTGAAGTTGGTAGTTGGAAAGCAAAAGCTAAGGATTTATCAAAGTGTGATGTGAGTTTAATTTGGTGTTTTTGTACTTTTGGTTTGAAGAACTTGTAGTCTATCTAAATGTTTTTGGATGATAATTTTTATTTTGGCTTGTTTTATTGTTGGATAATATAATGATAATACTTATTTTGTGATTTTGTGTTGTTTATTTATTTGGAGACGTGGAGTAATATTTAATTGTTTATTTTGTGTAGTTTGTTTGGAGACTTAGAGTTGGAGTAATATTTATTTTGTGTTGTTTACTTGGAACCTTGGAGTTGGAGCAATGTTTATTTTGTGTTATTCATTTGGACTTTGGAGAGTTGCAGCAATGTTTATTTTGTATTATTCATTTGGACTTTGGAGAGTTGTAGCAATGTTTATTTTGTATTGTTTATTTGGAGACTTGGAGCAAGGTTTATTTTGTGTTGCTTATTTAGAGGCTTGGACTTGGAGTAATGTTTATGCACTTAGCTTGTAAGAATATTATTAAATGAAATGTTTTAGTGAAGTATTATTTCTAAATTATCAAAAACATAAGCTTATGAATAGGAGTGTTTGTATGAAATGAATGCATATGAGAGTACAAATGGGCTGTTGATTATAAATTATTAGATTTGATTACTTAAACGTTTTCATTTTGATGATTTATATTTTTTTATTTTTGTGAATGGAAACTTTGTATCAGCTTGTTTGCTTGGTATCTATCAATCTTGGGATGGCAAGGGGGGCAGACATGGGTTGGATCTACTTTGCTCCATATTCAGATCCATAATAAAAATTGAGATCTGTATCTGCTCCAGATCCGTCATGAATCCATATTTTTCGATCCATATCTAAATCTAAAAAAGAAATAAATATTTATATCTGCTCCAAATTTGAAAAAGATTAAAATCCAAATCTATTCTAGATCCCTCCTGAATTTTAAAGCTCAACAATGAAAAAGTAATAATTTTTTTAAAATGAAAATTGAAGACTAAAATGTATTGATAACAAATAAATTATATAAATCTTCTGAAAAATATAATAAATATTGTAGCTTATACTTTTACACCAAAACAACAAATAAGAAAGATAATAAAACGTCGCTCAAAAGTAATTGCAGGGTAAGATCAATATAATATTCTATTATCTCCTTCATCATTCCAATATCCACGGAAGACATACCCTCATTTCTACAATATTAGATAATATCATATAAATTAAATATGATTTATATTCAGTGCTTTATTATTTTTATTATGACCGTGTTTGACTAAATATATGAATAACTATATTCCTTAAAAATATTTGGCTAATATAATAAAATAAATTGTCAGACTTTATTACTTGGCTTACAATTTGAATATTGCATGTACATGTTTTGGGGCTGGCTGACCTTTAAATTTACAAAACTAATCTTTAAGTTTTACGAATTTAAATGCATGATAAATACCACTCATATGCTATAAATAAAATTTATTACTATTATAATTATACCATTGTTAAGAAACTTTAAAATAAAATTAAAAGATGGGTAGATATAAATATACATTTAGATATTAAAATAGATCCAGACATGCTCCAGATTTGTCTTAGATCTGCTTATCGATATCTAAATCCGATCCAAATCCATTTTAAATCAACCTAAATTCGATCCGATTGAATTTGGATCACGTGGATCTTGGGACAGATCCAACCCATTGCCATCCATAAATTCAATGCCATATTGTCAAGGAAACAATACATTGTCATTTGTCAACTTGTTTTCGTTTTTTTCTAATGGCTAGTAAGTTTTCATTAATTATAGATTTCATAAATTTTTTATGAGAATTGTCAAAAAAGTCCAAATCCGTTTTCAATCTGAATTAATCCAAATCCAAGATATAATCTGAATCCAAAATATAATCCGAAATTGAAACTCATCTAACCCAATCTAAATTCGAGTAATCCGAAATTTTTTATCCAATCCAAATAATGCGGATCAGATTTAGAGTCAGATTGAATTCGGATGAATTTTTTTAATTCGAATTATCCAAAATCTGATCGGATTCATCTGAATCTGAAATTGCCCACCCTTAATATATATCACCAAAATTTTTTAATATGCATAGACTTCAAAAGAATGGTGATACAGATATCTAACAAATACACTCAAGTGATAATCTTGCATATTTATTTATAAAATCTTGGCAACTGTAACATTTAAAAAATTGGCACATAAAATTAGGATGCGTCAACTCAAAGGATTTTGTCCAAACCTTGAAGCATCTATATCAATATGAGGGGAAGTATACTTCTTGGAGAAAATAGTTTATTTTGAACATAATTTTATATGTTTTCTCTTTTTTCTCACTAGATTTTTATCCCATAGGGTTTTTCCTAGTAAAGTTTTAATAAGACAATTTTATATCTTCAAAATTATAATGTACTTTTTTTTCCTTTACTCCTATGAGAGATTTTTTTTATTTAGTAACAATTTTAATGATGCATTTTTCTTTCTAATGAACATTTAAGGAGGAGCGTCATGAATTTATTAAAATAAATGTGTAAATTCATAACATACATATCTTAGTTTCTCCATTTGCAACCCTTTGCTTTCTTATAACTCCTGAAACTCCTACTATGTATTTTTCTTTCTAATGAACATTCAAGAAGGAGTGTTATGAATTTATTAAAATAAATGTGTATGTTCATAATATACATATCTTAGTCTCTCTATTAGCAAATTTACTTCCCTATAACTTCCACTATGCCACAAGGAATTTTGATCTATAATATATCCATTAAATTCATGCAGCGATTCTATAACTATAAAAAGAGAGCTCATCTCTTTATTTTGTATATGCTTGAAATGAATGAAATAATTCTATAATATATTGCTATCTCACTTTACTCTTTATTTTGTGTTGCTTTTTTATTTCATAGATCCCAACAAAACAGAACAGTAGTTCTAGCTACTAGTACTAATACTACTAATGCACTAGGCTCCTTAAATCTCTCAACAACCATTTAGATAGTACAATGAAAATCAGAGCTACTCATAAACCAAACCATAATAAAAAGCACTCCAAAATTTAAAAAATTTGTCTCACTCCACTCTAGGATAACAAAATTGCACCATTAACGAGATGCGGAATAAGATCATAGTTGGCATAAATTCATAAGTCTAAATGATTTCAAAACTTGAAAAGATAATAAGTCAACTTACTTCTTAAATTCAAACCTTGACAATAACCATTGAGAAATGAAAATTTCCAAACCAACTAGTGCCTATTTGTACATTAAGTTAATACCAGTTCACCCAGCAACATGAAGAGGTCAAAACCATCATGATCGAAAGGAATTTAGATCTATCGCAAATAGATGTAGCCAATTAAAAATAAAAATAACAACTTAATTAATTTTCAGAAATACTGTTTATTGTTACTGTTCACAGTTACAGTAAATCTGCATACAAAATATTAATTTTTCTAAAAACACAATAAATTATAGAAAATAAATGACACGAAAATTTTTACGTGATTCAGATTAATCAATCCTACATCCACGAGGCCATGCCCAGATGAAAAGTAATTCATTAAGTTGAGATGTTACAACCTATGAATTTACCAAACTTAAGACTCTCACTTACAATTTATTACCATACAATTTACTCAGCCTTACACTGAATCTGCTTCTTTTGAATGATTGCTACCCCTCTTGATCCACAATCCTCAAGGCACTTCATAAAGTGATCAATAGCAATTCTTCAATTCTTCAATTCTTCAACGTCTAATGATTCAAGATTCACATAAACTCTCCACAAAAATGAAAAGAAAATAAATAAATAAATCAACCCAACATATTGCGCCAAATCCAGATTCTCTAAGGAGGAGGCCGAATTTTGCTTCTCTGCTTTATGTTCTTTGTTGTACCTGTCTTCAATTGTGAAATACCTCTCTTTATATACGCACTAGGGTTTCATCAAAATAGCAAGTTTTAAAAGACTTAGATTCTTTTCGAATAAGAGTTTCTTTCCTCTTATAATTCTCATGAATCTGAATAGGAATAAATATGATCTTCTTGTCTTGCTTGTCTCCTAAGAAATATCTAGAGCATTTAATGAACTTCCTGTTTGAACCAACATCTTGCTATAAATAGATCTCATACGCCAATTATAAAATCTCATTATTAATAAGCTTTCTAAATTAGACATCTAATTAAATTAGGAAATAAATATTCCTAATAAATTAGAATCTCACTAAGTTAGGGAATTAATAAATTAATTATTATTATAAGATATGTAATAAATAAAATCCAATTTCACGAGACTTGTCATAAGAGCCAACTCTATAAATAATGGACTTAACAATCTTCCTCTTTGGCATTTTTGTGGCAAAAGCAATCCAACACAAGTCTTCCATGAACCTTGGCACTAAGATATGAATATGAAACAAGCATAAACAACAATAAGGAATTAACCATAATAATTGGCAATTAGCATGTTAGTTCATGTAAATAAACCAAGGCAAAAATTGAAATAAAATGCTCATTTTATTGATCAATAAATAAAAAGGAAATATTAAGCACAAAATGAAAAGGAATAAAAAGATAAACTCCCCCTAAGAACTAGAAATTCGAACATCCAAAAATTCTTGAACAAAAATAAAAACTCCCCTTAGAATTGAAAATACCACTCCCCATAACTCATTGTATTGAGCAATGGAAGACTTGAAACGAACTACTCCTCCTCTTTTGTCAAAAGATTGCAAAAAAAAAAGAAATTTGGCATGCAAATCGGCGAAACGAGTAGAAAGGTCAGCAATATCCTACCCTTGTTTCAAAATTGTAGCCTTGACATGGGCAAGATTAGGAGCAAAAGAAGTAAATGAAGGAGAAGAACGAACAGAGGCTACAACAAAAGTAGGAAGGTCACGAAGAGTACTAGGAGGAGCTCCACTAGTGACGGTGCATGATGGAGCATGTGGCAGCGACTAGTGGTCAGCGACAACTGCATGAACAATGGCGACAGTGGTGGTGATCCTAGGGTTAAAGGTGGAAGGTCCTAAGTGAAAACTATGTTAACTAGGATCACTTTCCATGGAGTCATTGTCACTTGAATGCATAGATTCTTCAGGAGGTATTTGTCGAAATTTGGGACCAAAATCCTCATCATCATCAAGCATATGAATCTCAAGAGGTCGTTCACACCCAGGACAAAGGTAGAGTGAAAGACAGTGACGTAGCTTGGAATTAGGTTAAGCTACGTTAAGCTTAGAGAGAGTGGAAGCCATGAAAAAGGAATATTAGGAACAAAGAAAAAATAAACAAGAAGAATAAAAAATTCTAGACCAGCTAAAAGAAAGAAGAAGGAAGCCATAAACTTGAATGCAAAACAATGATCTAGGGACTTCTTTATATAGAAGAACTTGCCTTGTTCAAGTAAGGTTTGGAAATTCAACTCACATAAGGAAATAATTAATAAAGAGGATTTTATTCCAATTTAACGCACCAACCATTATAGATTTCATTCCAGATCAATAAATAAACATAAACCAAATCAAACAAGTTAGAAACAAAAAGGAAAATACCAAAAACGAAATCCCATGCATGATATTTTATGAAACAGACACACAGTGCAGAGTAGAGAACTTTAAAATTAAACTGAGAATGAATGAAATAGAATCAAAATTACCGTTGGAAAGCTTGTTGAATCAGCTTTGCACAGGATTTTACAAAACTGAATTTGGAGGTTTGTAGACAAAGTTATGGTCAAAATAAGGCAACATGCTCAGTTGTGATGGGCAAAACCTCAGTCAATGCACTTCAAAAACAAAAATTTGAGTTTTGCTTAAAAATATGTAACTCTTACAATCTAAAAAATATATCATCATGTGAGAACATGAGAATACACATGCATCATGAGTTTTTTTTTAAATGAATTAATAATGAAATTGAGCAAAAATATTTGAGAATTTTTTACAACAAGCATTCATGTAATCAAGACTCTAATTCCTCAAATAAGTAAATATTAGAGAAATTTAAGCTTTTGTATGTGTGCAGACAACTCAATCTAAATATTTTCTTAAAAATTCATCAATTTTACTATCAAAATCTTAAATATAAAATATAAAGCTGGTCAAACTAACCTTATTATTTTGATCTCTAATTTTTGACCTTTTCACTTGACATACCTTTTTTTTTTTGGGATAGCAAATCATTGTTTTTTTTTTAAAAAAAAAAATCTACAGCCAGGAGCTTTCATTCTACCCCTTAAGGTGGCCTCCTTCTTATAGTGGTTCGTCCTCTGTTATATTTGTGATACGCAGGCTCAGATTACTCAATGATAACTTCACTTTTAAGAGTTATAGGTAGCTATTTCGGACTATAGTGTCTGTATATATTTGAGGGCTTATGACAAGATAAAAATCAAGGCAAACAGTCATAATTTAAGTTAAATATTCTCAACAAAGACCATGTCAGTATTAAAACCTTGAGTCAAAGTAAAGACTGAATTGTCATTCATGTGCTTTAAAGAAAGGTTAAATAGCTCTAATAAAAACTTATTAAAGGCTTTCAAATCTTTAACAACATGAAAAATTGCTTGTCAATTATTAATCAAGACTTAATTTTTTTTAAACAAAACACAAAAACAACCATTTAGAAAAAAATAAATAAAAACTCCTAAATGCGTGTCCTATATCTAATGCACAAATACATGATTTAAATCTAAAAGCAAAAAAATCTTTTTGACTTACATAGAACACACACCTAAAACTTTCCTTAAAGAGTCAAATCGTTTGGAGTCTAAAACTTTTGTGAAAATATCTGCAAGCTATTTTTATGTATCAATATATTCTAAGGACTCGTTCTTGATCTCAACAAAATCTCTAATGAAGTGATGACGAATATCAATATACAATATACTTAGTCCGAGAGTGTTGAATAGGATTTTTATAAATATTGATAGCAATCGTATTATCACAAAACACAGTCAAAGTATCCTAAACCATACCTTAATCTGCAAGTATTTGTTTCATCCAGAGCAATTGGGTGTAACAACTTCCAACTGCAATATATTCAGCTTCAGTCATGGAAAGAGAAACTAAATTTCGTTCTTATTATGCCACGATACTAAGTTATTTCAAAGATAAAAACATCCTCTAATGGTGCTCTTTCTATTATCAGTATTGCCAGCCCAATCTGAATCACAATATCCTACAAGACTTAAATTAGTGTCATTAGTGTACCAAATGCCACCATTAATTGTTCCACTGACAAAACAAATGATTTGTTTCACAGTAGCTAAGTGTAATTCCTTCGGAATACACCAACACTGAAACATATGTCATGTCTACTTGCAGTCAAATAAAGTAAGATACCAATCATGCTTCTGTAAAGACTAGGATCAATACTAGATCCACTATCATCAGTAATCAACTTGGTATTAGTACTCATAAGGGTTCTCATGTGTTTTGCAGAATTTAAGCCAAACTTCTTAACTAAACTCTTGGTATATTTACTTCGATTAACAAAAACCCCCTTCCCATTTGTTTCACTTGCAAACCCAAAAAGTAAGTTAATTCTTCCACCATGCTCATCTCAAATTCCTTTTCTATTTGACTCACGAATTCTTGCACATGATCAAAAGAAGTAGAACCAAACACTATATCATCAACACATATTTGAACAACTAAAATTCCTAAATTAAATTGCTTAATAAATAGTGTTCCATCTACTTCCCCTCGCTTATAGCCATTTTCAAGCAAAATTTGGTCAACCTTTCATACCAAGCTTGATGAGTCTGCTTTAAACTATACAAAGCCTTCTTCAATTTAAAAACATGATTTGGGAAATTTGGGTCTTCAAAACCTTTAAGTTGTTCAATATAGGCTTCTTAATTTAAGATGTCATTCAAAAAGACACTCTTAACATCCATTTGAAAAAATTTAAAGGCTATTAAAAAAACAATTACAAATAGCAAATGAATATATTCGAGTTTAGCAATAAATGCAAAGGTTTCATCAAAGTCAACCCATGTATACATAGAGAAATCATCTACACATATATAAACGTATTTTTTTTCCAGCCAAACTTTCAACCTCCATTAGTCTCATAGTACAGTTATAGAAAGTTTTAGGGCAAAGCTACAATTTTTGGTAAATAGTTCACTGTAGCAAACGGCTAACTGTTTACGGAAAACGGTGAACCGTTTATTTCTAGATTACTAACCCTGAACCGTTTAGTAAGAACAGTTAAACCAAATTTATTTTGCAGGTCTCTGGAAATTAACCTTTAACCGTTTACGGAAAATGGTGAACCGTTTATTTCCAGATTGCTAACCTTGAACCGTTTAGTAAGAACGGTTAAGCCAAATTTATTTTGCAGGTCTCTGGAAATTACCCTTGAACCGTTTACGGAAAACGGTGAACCGATTATTTTCAGATTGCTAATCTTGAACCGTTTAGTAAGAACGGTTAAGCCAAATTTATTTTGCAGGTCTCTAGAAATTAACGCTGAACTTATAGTGACTAACGGTCAACCGTTTATTTCAAATTTAGCCCAACAGTAACTTTGACTAGCGCAAACGATTAACCGTTAATGGTTAACCTTGATCCATTTTCTGGCAAAAAGTGTATAACGGCTAGTTTTTGAGCTCCAACTATAAAAACTCAAATCCAACTCATTTTCAATCTCTCAAGCACGCACCAACAAAGGCATACAACATATATTGAGCTCTCATTTCCTTGATCATCAAATATTGAACCATCTTTGTTCTTCATTTTGTATATCTACTCTTTGAGAGAGTTTTTGTTGTACTTTTCAATTTCTCATCAAATTTGTGAGTGATTAAGTGTGTGATACACTTAAGTGAAGAGATTGGGACATAATCTCTTTGTTGTAAAGGTTCATTGACACTTTGAAGTCAATTGTAAGTATTTGAAGCCTTGGAAAGGCTTAGATAGTGAAATCCTCAAGCTTGGGTTGCTTGGAGGCGTGGACGTAGGCGGGGATAGCCGAACCACGTAAAAATCGTTGAGTTTGCTTTCTCTTCTCTAGCTCATTTATTATTGTGCTTTTATTGAATTTATTGTTTTCAATTTTATTAAGGCATTAGATTGGATTGTTGTGAATTGTTGTGTGATTTGATTAGAATAAGTTTTAAAATACCAATTCACCCCCCCTCTTGGATTGCACACTTGTATTTCATTTGGTATCAAAGCGAGGTGCTCTTGTGTAGACTTAACCGTCTAGAGTTAAAGATCAATCGCAACCCAAATTAGCTCAACCTTCATGAAAGGTCAATCCACCACTAGACCTCCATATTTTGATGGAAACGATTACCCGTATTGGAAAACTATGATGAGAGTATTTTTACAAGCCTTAGTTATGAAATATGGAAAATAGTTTGTGATGACTTATTCATTCCTAGGAAGAACAGTTTAAGTGAGTTGGATAGAAAAATAATGTCATTAAATTCCAAGGTAATGAATGCTTTATTTTGTGCCTTAGATAAAAAGGAATTTCATAAAGTTTTAAATTGTTCTAATGCTTATGAAATATGGAGAAAACTTGAAGTTGTGTATGAGGAGGAATCTCATTAAATGTCAAATTTGGCACTTATGGCAATTGGAGATGAATCGGATGATGAGCTTGATGAGGTAAGTGATCCTACCTATGATGAATTGCATGATGCTTTTAAAGAATTGTATGATGAGTTTATGAAAATTGGTAAAAAGAATATATGTCTTAAAAATAAAATGGTAGAGCTTAAAAATAAAAATGATTCTCTAAGTGCAAAAATTACATGCCTAGAATTAAAGAATAAAACATTGCATGATAAAGTTGTATTGTCAAATGAGAAACTTAGCACTTCACACAAGCATCTAGAATCACATGTAGATGATTTGAAAAATGAAAAAGATGCCTTGCAAAAATGCAATGTTTCATTAAATGAAAAGATCAAAGAATTGGAATTAGATAATGAAATGCTACATGATAGGATTGCATCATTTACATGTAAACAAAGCATTTCATATGAGCATGAGAAATCACATGTTGATGAATTAATGAAAGAAAATGAAGTGCTTAAGAAGAAGAGCAATAAGTTAAATGAGATTGTCTTAAAATTCACAAATGGTCAAAAGAACTTAGAAAAATTGCTCAACTCTAAAAAATGTGTATTTGATAAAGGAGGACTTGGTTATAAGCCTAACTTGAAACAAAAATATTATAAGAATTATTTTGTTAAGGCTACCTCCACGTGTGATCATAAAATTATTTGTCATTTTTGCAATCAAAATGGTCATATGAGTTTTAGATGTCCAATTAAGAGAAATATATATTATGGAGCAAAATATATTTGGGTTCCAAAAGGAACTAAATCTAACACGCAAGGACCCAAGAGTATTTGGGTACCAAAGGGCACAACGTGAATGATTTCTTTGTAGGTACCACAATCAAGAAATGGTGGAGAGTTCCTTGATGAAGGCTTGTGAGGATAATCACTTGATCATGATCTAGGAGAAAAAGATGAGGCAAGATGATTTAATTATTTTGGTAACAATTCTTGCCACATTGATTTTGTTGAATGGATCATGATAGATGAATAATAGCTTGAATTTGTGAAACTATGCTTGTATGTTTACATGATGGAATTATCATTGTATATAACATTGAGTAATTTATCATGATGCCTTTATTTTTGTATGGTTTTTGATTTCATCTTTTTAATGGTCTATCATCATTGTCCATCTCTTATGTATGTCCGTGAATTGTGTTGTATCATCATTCATTTAATTGGCCTATGTGAGCATTTGTAATAATGAATTTGATCACTTGTTCTTTAGTTCATAATGATGGCTTTTCTTAATAGCTATGTTGATTTTGATGATTTATTTATTGCCATTATGTGCTTATGCTTTGCTTAAGTTTTGATGATAAATACATATACTTCAAGATTTTGATGAATTGATGGAGTTGTTGATTTGTTATAATTGTTTAGCTTATTACTTGTTCTATTTTGGATAATATGCATTTTGAACATTTTTGTTATCCAAAGGGGGAGACAAAGAAATATGCCATTTTGATGATGTTAAAAGGGGGAGAATAATATGTGTTTTGAGTATTCATTTGATGATTAATATGTGATTATGATGATGATTTTGAGATGTGATGATGATTTGATTACATGGTCTTTATATGATGATTTTATGTTTTGAGTTGTTGATTTGATAATTGATGGAATCATGATTCATGATCATTTTATGGTTGATGGATTATGTGATCATGATAATTTGGTAGTGATATTATTAAAATTTGTATTTGAGATGATGTTTGTTGTTAGGGGGAGAATGTGTCAAAATTTCTACTTGGACAACAAACAAATTTACTCATTTTATTCTATCCCTTTAAGTTTTCTTTTTTTTTTTTTATGATGAAGGGGGAGAAAAATACATGTTTTAAACTTATACAAAATTTTGCTATTTTTTTTTCTCTTCCATTAAGTTTTCTTTTTGATGATGAAGGGGGAGAAGAATACATGTATTTATATTTGTTAATTTTCCTAAATTGTAAGAGAAGCTTACATTTAGAAGGAGCAATTTGTAGAATCATTCTTTAAATACATGCAAGGTTTGTCATCATCAAAAAGGGGGAGATTGTTAGCATATATGTATCCATATTGTTGATTTTGATGATAACAAACAAGATTAAGAATGATTAAGTTTTTAAAAGGTTAAATTATTTTTTATACATTTTAAATAAATCATTATTTTCACATTATAAAGGTTTTATAGTTAATGGAAAAATGATTTTATGAAATTGGTTGTTTTTCAAGTTTATGGTTTAATTGAAAGTGTTTTGAAAACTTGAAAATCAACAAGTATTGTTTGAAATTATGGAGAAGGACTTATTTGAAAAGTGTTATAGTATTTTGGAAAATTTTATAATTTTAGAAAGTTTGGGATTAACGAGTATTATTTCAGAAATCTTGAAATTGGACCTATCTGTAAAGTTTTATAACGTTTTGGGTCATAGTACAGTTATAGAAAGTTTTGGGGCAAAGCTACAATTTTTGGTAAATAGTTCACTGTAGCAAACGGCTAACCGTTTACGAAAAACGGTGAACCGTTTATTTCCACATTACTAACCCTGAACCGTTTAGTAAGAACGGTTAAACCAAATTTATTTTGCAAGTCTCTGGAAATTAACCTTGAACCGTTTACGGAAAACGGTGAACCGTTTATTTTCAGATTACTAACCTTGAACCGTTTAGTAAGAATGGTTAAGCCAAATTTATTTTGCAGGTCTCTGGAAATTACCCTTGAACCGTTTACGGAAAACGGTGAACCGATTATTTTCAAATTGTTAATCTTGAACCATTTAGTAAGAACGGTTAAGCCAAATTTATTTTGCAAGTCTCTGGAAATTAACGGTGAACTGATAGTGACTAACGGTCAACCGTTTATTTGAAATTTAGCCCAACGGTAACTTTGACCAGCGCAAACGGTTAACCGTTAATGGTTAACCTTGATCCGTTTTCTGGCAAAAAGTGCATAACGGCTAGTTTTTGAGCTCCAACTATAAAAACTCAAATCCAACTCATTTTCAATCTCTCAAGCACGCACCAACAAAGGCATACAACATATATTGAGCTTTCATTTCCTTGATCATCAATTATTGAACCATCTTTGTTCTTCATTTTGTATATCTACTCTTTGAGAAAGTTTTTGTTGTACTTTTCAATTTCTCATCAAATTTGTGAGTGATTAAGTGTGTGATACACTTGAGTGAAGAAATTGGGAGATAATCTCTTTGTTGTAAAGGTTCATTAACACCTTGAAGTCAATTGTAAGTATTTGAAGCCTTGGAAAGGCTTAGATAGTGAAATCCTCAAGCTTGGGTTGCTTGGAGGCGTGAACGTAAGCGGAGATAGCCGAACCACGTAAAAATCTTTGAGTTTGCTTTCTCTTCTCTAGCTCATTTATTATTGTGCTTTTATTGAATTTATTGTTTTCAATTTTATTAAGGCATTAGATTAGATTGTTGTGAATTGTTGTGTGATTTGATTAGAATAAGTTTTAAAATACCAATTCACCCCCCCTCTTGGGTTGCATACTTGTATTTCAATAATAATAATAATATTATTATTATTATTAATAATATTAATCATAATATTAATAAAAAATGATGATAACAATAATTAATAGTAACTAAAATAATAAAGTTAATAAAATTTATTATTAATAATAATATTTATAATAATTATTAACATTTATTATTATTATTATTATTAATTTTATTTTTAATTAATATCATTTTTATAATAATATTTATACATGTATTTAGTTAATAAAAATTACATTATTTAATACTATGGGTATTTTGGTAAATTAATTCTCATTCCCATTTCTCGTTCCTCTTTATTTTGCCAAGTAAATACATCAATGATATTCCAGCACATTCCCATTCCCATTTATTTTTGCTAAGTAAACATTAGAATCTCATTCTTATTCCTATTCCAGCCCATTCCCTATTCCCATTCCAGCCCATTTCCATTCTCAGCCCATTCTCATTTCAGTTCATTCTCATTCTATGGAAGTAAACACACCATAAAAGAAACATAAGCCTTATAATCAATCTTCCTTATCTAAGTAGTTCTAAGTTGATTTTCACTTGTCTCAACCTTAGGTCTAGATGTCATCCTAGGTTTTCCATAAGAATAATTAAATAACATAGCATTTTTCATATATTTTATGAGTTTGGAACCATTATGTCTTATATTTCCTTTCACGTGACAAAAATAACAAGTGGGAATGAACATATTATTCTTACCTTGAAGAACTGATGAAGAATGTGCAACAGCTTTACCTTTTTAAAGATATGAAATTTTAACTGTTGGTGGAGAAGTTATTTGTGAAGAAGCTTTAACAAACACACTTTGAAAATTCGAGTCTTTACTATATTGATATCCAAGACCATGATGATCTGAGCTAGATTTGCCAAGTGACAAGATATGGTCCAACTTCTGATTTCCAGAATTCATCATCTTAAGTGATTTTTTAGTATTCTCTAATTCTGTCGTCACTACAAGCAATTAGTTATCTTTGTCAGTAAGTAAAGACTTGTAATGAATTACCTCAATCTCAAGTCTCGCCTTATCATCTAAAAGATTAGATACTTAAGTCATCAAGGACACATTCTCATTGTCAACTTCTTCCTATTTAGCGAACATCATCTTACACCTATCATGAAAAGCTTTCTTGTCATTTATATCAATGTCACTGATGTCGCTATCTCAATCATTATTCTTGTTATTATATTGTACAATTGAATCAAGACGGGAATCAATGTCTTCTTCGCAAGGAGCTAAGTGTGAGGCTTTAGATGTGGATGCACCTTTGATGTTTGATTCCTGTTTATTGCCATTAGTATTTTTTTACACATCATTATGGACAACAAGTCCTCCAACAAGGTCCTCTTCATCAATGCTATCATTAAAATAATCATTACTCTAGGTGGATTGCATTGCTTTCTTTTTCATAAGAGTGTTAGCACATTGTGCTTATATGTGCACTATGCCTCTACATTCTCTACATTGAATACCTTTAAGCTTGTTAAGAACAAATAATTTAGAATTAGGGTAAGAAGAACCTTTTTAAGCCATTAGAGCCATTGATGCAGAAGTCTTCCTTGGTTTATTAAAGTTCTTATTTTTCAACATCGTTTTGAAATTCTTTGCAATGAGTGCAAGAGAATTATCAACATACACATATGAATCATCATTTCCACTTGGTTTGGCGACGGGAACCTGTGCTTTACCTGTAAAACAATACTTTTTTTCTTTCTTGAAATTTAAATTCAAGTAGTTAGTCTCACAGACTACCAATTTTCCTATAAGTGAACCCCTAGTCATAGCAGACATACCAGAAGACATATTCTTGAATGGCTAAAATTTTAGGATGATATCTAGGATTGACAAATCTTAAAATGTTTTCATAAATTTCTTCCTTAGAAATAGGTTTTCCAAGAGTAGAAAAGTCATTAACCACAGCAAGGATTCTAGAATTAAATTCAGATATGGTTTTATATTCATGCATTTTTAGGTTTTCAAAATCGTATATAAGTTTCTGAAGTTTAGAACATTTTACCATATTGTTGCCTTCAAAAGTGCTTTGGACTATATCCCAAGCAACTTTAGATATCTTGCATGTAGAAATTAGTTGGTGTTGAAACACATCAACTCCATTAACAATGGCATTAAGTCCTTTTGCATTATATACAAATGCATCAGGTTCATCATTAGTCCATTCTCTGATTCCCTTGGGAGATTCTACACCATCTTCATCAATTTTGATAGGTAGAGTATATCCAGTGAGTATGCATTGCCAAATTCTTTCATCAATAGTTGTTAGCTAAATTTCCATCATTTGCTTCCAATAAGCATAATTCGTCCCATCTAGTATAGGTGGACGAGCCAAAAAGCCTCATACTATTTGCAAACTCATACCTACAAAATAGATCTAGGTTCGAAGAATCTCATCAAATAAACAGTTATTGCCCTATTCTGATATTAATTCAAAGGAATTTAGATCTATCGCAATATATGTAGGCAATTAAAAATAAAAAATTAACAATTTAACTAATTTTTGAAAATACTGTTTATAGTTACTGTTTACAATTACTGCTCATTCACATTAAAAATATTAATTTTATAAAAACAAAATAAATTATAGAAAATAAATGACACAGAGATTTTTACGTGATTTGGATTAATCAATCCTATATCCATGAGGCCACTCAGATGAAAAGTAGTTCACTAACTTAAGATGTTACAACATATGAATTTACCAAACATAAGACTCTCACTTACCGTTTATCACCATACAGTTTACTCAACCTTAGACTAAATCTGCTTCTCTTGAATAATTGCTACATCTCTTCATCCATAATCCTCAAGGTACTTCACAAAGTAATCAATAGCAATTCTTCAATTCTTCAACGTCTAGTAATCCAAGATCCACATAGACTCTTCACAAAGATGAAAAGAAGATAAATAAATGAATCAATACAACAATATATACCAAATCCTGATTCTCTAGAGAGGAGGCCAAATTTTGCTTCTCTACTTTTATGCTCTGTGTTGTGCCTATCTTCAACTGTAAAATACCTATCTTTAAATAGGCACTAGCGTTTCACCAAAATAGCAAGTCTTAAAAGACTTGGATTCCTTCCCAATAAGAGTTTATTTCCTCTTATAATTCCCATGAATCTGAATAGAAATAAATATGATCTTCTTGCCTTACTCGTCTTCTAAGAAACATCTAGATCATTTATTGAACTTCATGTTTGAACCAACTTCTTGATCTAAATAGATCTCATGCGTAATTACAGAATCTCATCATTAATAGACTTTCTACATTAGACATCTAATTAAATTAGGAAACAAATATTCCTAATAAATTGGAATCTCACTAAATTAAAGGATTAATAAATTAATCTCTATTATAAGATATTCAATAAATTAAATTCTAATTTAACTAGACTTGTCATAAGATGCCAACTCTATAAATAATGGACTTAAAATGATCTTTCGAAAGGTAAATGAGTCGATAATAAACTAGAGGTACCAGTGCAAAAGACAATTCAATTGTACCTCTAGACTTTGAGGAATCATTATGAAAGGAGAAAAAAAAAATAGCCCATGAGAATGCGTTCCTAAAGCCTTATTCCCTCAGAGATTAACTAAAGCAAAAAAAGAAAATTCCACAAGTGAGATTATAGGGATCTTTAAATAGGTATTTGTTAATATTCCTTTATTTAACTCTATAAAACAAGTGCCTTCTTATGCCAAATTTCTTAGAAAAACCTTTGAACTAAAGGGAGAAGTATTTATGTTCAAAAGAGATGCTTTTGACAAAGAACATTACTTTTCACACTCTACCATCTTATGTAGCATAGGAACTATATAATTGAGAATACTTTATTAGACTTAAGAGCTAGTATAAATCTTTTGCCTTACTCAGTATTTTTGAATCGAGGATTGAAAGAATTATACTAAGTTATATTAGAACTTGTAGATCACTCCATAAAAATATCTCATGGTATTGTAGAAGACGTGCTTATCTAGGTAGACGAGTGTTATTTTCTGTTGATTTTATTGTGATTAATATTCAACTAGTGCAGGATTCGAAGAAGCACGTCTTATTATTCTAGGCCGACCTTTCTTGGCAACTGTTCATGCTCACATTCAATATAGGACTAGAAATATATAATTATGTTTTGGCAATATGATTATAGAGTTGAATATTTTTAACATTGTCAAACAACCTCAAAATAGAGATGATGGATTGGTTGATGTTGATTTAATCAAAGAATTAGTTATTTTACTTTTCCATCTAACTTTAACAATAATCTTTTATAAACATATTTAACTCATTTTAGTTTAAATTTTGATATTGACAAATCAATTAGTAGGGTTAATGCTTTACTCTACACATCACCATCCATTGACCAATAAATGGAAGTGAAGAATAGAACAATTAATACCATTTCTTCAGTCCATCACTAGAATCGTCACCAAAGCCCGAGCTCAGATCGTTATCTGATACTTTGGAATATGCATTCTTAGGAGAAGAAAATACTTTGCCATTAATCATTTCATTCTATCTTGATGATAAACAAAAGAGTAAGTTATTGGATGCTTTAAGAGATATATAAAAAGGCATTATGATAGACCATAGCTAGCATAAAGGGTATAAATCTAGTGATTGATATATTATGTTCATCTTGATAAATATGCTAAATCTACTAAAGAAATGCAACATCGATTAAACCCTAATATGAAAAAAATTATTAAAACTGAAGTCCTTAAATTATTGGATGCAAGTTTTATTTACCCCATCTTTAATACTTCATGGGTCAATCATGTAGAAGTTGTCTCTAAAAGGTCAGGAGTCACAGTAGTTATAGGAATTTGAATTATGTGACACGAAAAGATCATTTATCTTTGCTATTTATCGATCAAAATGCTTAATAGATTAGCTGACCATGAATTTTATTGTTTTCTAAATAGCTACTCAAGATAAAATCAGATTTCCATAGCATCAAAAGATCAAGAGAAAACCAATTTCACTTACCATTTTGGTACATTTGCATATACAAGAATGTCATTTAGATTATGTAATACGTCTGTCACATTTCATTGATACAAGCTAAACATATTCTCTAATATGGTTAAATGTTTTCTTGAAGTTTTCATAGATAACTTTTCTATTTTTAGTGATCCATTTTATCAATGTTTGCATCTTCTAACACTAGTTTTGCAGAGATGTATAAAGACGAATTTGGTCTTAAACTGGGAGAAGTGTCATTTCATGGTAAGACAAGGTATTGTTTTAGGTCTTATCATTTCGATTAAAAGTATTAAAATTGACAAAGCCAAGGTGAATCTCATTTCTAATCTTCCTCCATCAAAACGGTTAGAGAAGTAAAATCTTTCCTTATGCATGCTAGTTTTCAAAGACGTTTTATTAAAGACCTTAATAAATTCTCTAAACCCTTATGCAATTTGCTTGCTAAAGATGTACTTTTTGTCTTTAATGATATGTGTCTTTACGCATTTGAAAAATTAAAGCAATTGTTGACCTCATCACCCATCATTTAGTCTTTAAACTAGAACTTATCTTTTGAGCTCATGTGTGATGTATCTAATTATGCAATAAGAGCAGTGTTAGGACAAATGATTGATTGTATGCCTTATGTGTACTATAGTAGTATAACATTGAATAATGCATAGTTAAATTACTTAACCACTGAAAAAGAAATTATAGCAATTGTATTTGTATTAGAACATCTTATCTCATAGGATATAAAATAATTATGTACATAGATGATACTGCTCTTAAATATCATCCTACAAAGAAATATGCAAAGGTCAGATTAATTAGATGGATGTTACTTTTGCAGCAATTCAACCTTGAGCTCAAAGAAAAGAAATATACAAAAAATATGATAGCAGTTCATCTATCTCACCTTAATTTTGTCACAA
Organism: Citropsis articulata; assembly: GCA_030449925.1. Taxonomy (NCBI): domain Eukaryota; kingdom Viridiplantae; phylum Streptophyta; class Magnoliopsida; order Sapindales; family Rutaceae; genus Citropsis; species Citropsis articulata. The sequence goes on along the minus strand of JASUUH010000211.1, from coordinate 11,154,980 downwards.
TTCTAGAATCGTTGCCATTGAATGAATTTTTCCTAGATTAATAAATGAGTGTGGAAGTGCTACCATGATATACCGATATAGTTAACTATCTTATGACAGGGCAACTTCCAAAGCATTGGACGGAGAAAGACAAGATCAAATTTTTTATGGAAATAAAGAATATCTTTAGAAATAATCCTTATCTGTTGAAGTATTATGCAGATCAAATTATTAGACAATGCGTCCCAAAAAGTGAATTTCAAAGCATCCTTTCATTCTCCATAAATAAGCGTGTGGAGGTCATTTTAGTGCCACAAAGACAGTTACTAAAGTCTTGCAATATGGTTTTAATTGGGCAACTTTATTTTAAGATACTCACTCCTTTTGTTCTTCATGTGACAGATGCCAATGTATGGAAAGCATTACATGAAGGAACATAATGCCATTAAACCTTATTCTAATGGTTGAGATTTTTTATGTGTAAGACACTGATTTCATGAGACTCTTTCCTCTTTATTTTGGCCATCAATATTGGTTGCTGTTGACTACATATCCAGATAGGTGGGAGCAATTCCATACAGAACCAATGATCACAAGATGATAATGGGGGTTTTACACACTTTGTATTTGCTTAGGTGATAATCAGTGATGGTGACACCTATTATTATAACAAGACTTTCAAAGCTACCATCCTTAAACCAGTGGCTAAGTCAAGATCCCCAATGGGGAAGTAAAGCCCATATTAGAGAAGACAATGAGGCCATGTAGAAAAGATTGATCATTAAGACATGATAAAGCATAATGAGCATATCAAATAGCTTTAAAGACCCCTATTAGAATGTCAACCTATTAACTAATGTACGGGGAAACTTATTACCTATTAGTGGAACTCAAGCATCGTACATATTGGGCCATTAAGAAAGTCAACTTTGACATGCAACAAGCTGATTCAGAAAAGAGGTTAAAACTGGTAGAACTTGAAGAGATTCGTAATGATGCATATGAAAATTTCATGAACTATAAGCAATAAGTGAAAGTCTTTCATTGTAATACCCCAGTTCTCTTAAGGGTATTTCAGTTTTTTACTTTCTTAATGATCTTTGTACCATAGTATAAAAAGAATAAGATGCCTTTCCCATTATGAGAGAGAGAGAGAGAGATGGGTTGAGAGGAAAAAAAAAAGAGAAACAAACAGGAAAAGAGAAAAAAAAAATCTTCTTCTTAGTTCGGCTACGAGCAACACCTGAGACCAAGTTGTGTAATTTAAAATAGATATTGCACTGAGAGATGCTGGGATGTAAATTTGAATTCTTGATTTTTATAGATTGTTATGGAGAAGCATGATTAGATAATTGTAATAGAAGTAGAAACTTAAGATTTTGCTGAAAATATGTTGATAGTGTGTTATTTCAAAATTCAAAGTAATTTATATGAACTAATTTTGATTTTGAATTTTGGATATGTTAAACTAGACATCTTCAAGGATGTTTTGAAATTTATTTCAAGCTAATCAGATAAGAATTCAATGAACTACCATTTTTTTAATCTCAAGTCTGAAAATCTGAAAATTTTCTAATTTTAGTGAAGAACATGAATTACAAAATTATTATACCATAACTAGACTTCGTAAAAAATTATGAAATTTTGACCAGTTATTTTTACATATTCTAACATGATTTCGGAAATTTTTATGATTTTATGATAAAACAAAAAAAATTTATGTATTTTTAAAGCAAGTATGTTAAAAACAGAAAATTATTTGACATTTTTGATGATGTCTGAAACATAAATTATTTTCAATAGTTTTTGAAGGAATTAAACTATAAAATTTTTATCAGTGAATTTTCAGTATGTCAGCATATGCTTTGTAAAATTTGGGATTTTTTCAATAATGTAATAATTTATTAAAAATAGGAGAACTTGGTTGTTCTGTTTTAAGGACCAAATATTGTATTTAAGGTTTAGTCTAGAAGCTGTTTAAAATGAGAAATTTGAAGACATTGGAATCTATGACTAGGACTTGATTATATCTTATGAGATTCTTATTAATGATTTTTAGGTCGATGATATCACTATATATTTGTTACATGTGAATGCCAAGAGGTTAGTAAACTAGACTTTAAAATGAATCACAATAAAGAATATGTGTATGTTAACTTGTTTGAAAAGCCTATTTTTTATGTGTACATATATGAATTTATATGTCTTTGCTCATGGACTTTTGTGTTGTTATGTGCATGATTTTATACATGGGCATATGTTGTGTGAGGGTTCATTGGCATAAGCACGAAAATACATTAAGTTTTCTATGAATGAGAAATTAGATTTTAGTAAATGGAATTTATGCTTTATGAGATTTTGCATTGGGGGCTACCTCTTGAAGTGTGTAGAGACCATCCCTTGAGACTATGCAGGGGCCATCTCTCAAGGGCTGATGTGATGTAAAGAAAATGTGAAATTTTTTAAAGCAATAGAAAGAGATTTTGATGAATTTATTTTATAGTGTTTTGAAAAGATCACGGCATATCATCCATTTGCATTATATGTAAATATGTATGTATTTGGGTAAAAGAAAAAACTTAGTTTGGTTACTAAGCTTTATACTCATTATAGTTTATTGTGATTTAGTTTCTAAAAATCAAGATTGATTCATGATGAGTGAGGAAAAGGACTTGAATTGAGGGCATGACAAATTTTTAATATCTTTCGCTGTTTAAATATTGTATTTGAGGCTTGAATTATTATTGATTGTAAAGAGATATTTAAGTGCATTAGCAAGTTGTGGTTAGATTTGCCATTAGAGTTCGGGCCAAGTTGTTACATTCATGACAAACATATTATGAGGAAAACTTTTACACCAAGTCAAAAAATAATTTTATTCAATTCTCACCTACATCCATTCCTAGAAAAATTATGCTTATGATGGTATGGTCCATTTATTATTTACACAATTTTTTTACATGAAGTCATTAAAATTAAATATACAAAGTTAATGGTCAAAGATTAAAGTCATATCTAGAGTATCAACCATATGAAAAAGACATCAAAGTAAATTTGAGTGACTCACTAAATCTTGGTTGAGTCTTTGGGTGATTTAACTTTTTGTCATTTTGTTTAACTGATTAAGATTATTTAATTGGTTCTCACTTAATTGTGTTCGCTTAACAATTGTATTTTATTTTATAACTTGTATTATACGTCGCGAGTATCCCAATGAGATAGATCCTCTCCAGCCACCTTAATGAACTTTTACGTGTGAAACATCAACTAAATAGCTTGCTCCAAATTTATAAATCATATCATGCTCGGGATCTGTAAACTCCGGCATTAACATCCCATTTTGAAGAGCTAGAAAGATAACTCAGGGTGGTATCTATGATATCTAATCAAAACTTGAGATAAACTCAATAAAGAAATAATGGTGAGATAACATCTCACTTTTTACATTGTGTTTTTTTATTTTGTTGTTTGCTTTCACATGGGTCTTGTTTTTACTAAATTGATTCTTTTATTTGGTGTTATCATTTTTTACCCTAGTTAAATGGTGGATAATCATACTCTGTGCTTATTAAAATAAGTTTCTTTAGTTTTCCAAAATAATTAAACTCTTAAGCCAAAGTATGAATAGGAACCTAATTCTAGCAAAGCTTCACAAGTGATTTTCCTCACTTCCTCAAAATACACTCCTCACAATCTACAAAACTCGGTTTGAATGCATGCGACTTCTTATTAAGAATAATATCACTGTTGACATTCGTTGGTTAGTTGAAGCTAAAGTGCGATTGGTAGATAATTCCAAGTTTTTTTATCATAAGTGTGCTTGAATAAACTGTAATGGACATTCTTGTGAATCTTCAGGAATGGTGTCCGACAACAGAGAACAAGATTCAATTCATTAATAATGGCTTGAATAAAGAATCATTAGATGACATCTTTTTTACTCTGGAAATGCATCCCAGTGGATACGTGGCCATTATTCAAAAAGGAATAAGCATTCTATGTTGCTTAAATAGAGGAGGCGACCAAAGGTTATCAAGACTTAATCTCGAAATTTTCTTACACTAGAGGAAGCTAAGTGCTTTGTATCATCTCAAAAGTCCTAAAACCTCTTGGATGTCTACACATCTCACTAAATAAAAAAGAGCTAGTCGTCTCAAGTATGTAAAAATGAATATCTGAAATGCTAAACTATGTGGATGCTTTTATTTTCTTATCAGGAGATCCTATAATTCTAGAAGCACTAATTACATTCGCATTACGGGCTCATTTGAACATTCATAAAAAACATATTGTTTGTTAAATGTTAATAACTTTTATGTAGCTAATAGCATTTCTTAACCATGTAAGTAAGAGCCATTTCATTGCATTCAAAGAAAAAAAGTTCTTTATTTATGCCTTTACTGCTAACGAGTTACTTGATATTTTAAAAGCTTACAGACTAGGGCTAGATCCTAGGACCTATGCATTGGATTGATCAACTAATGATGGTAGCACTAGTAGTAGTAAGAAGTGTAAATTAGATTTAATTTTCTATTTGTAAATATCTTCTTATGCTGCAGCATTCTGGTGATGTCTTCTAGACTTTACTTCTTTCCTTTCAGACATTAAGGATAATGTCTCATTCTAGTTCGGGGAGAAAATAGTTAACAGTTGTGAAATAAGTGATAGTTGTGTGTACTTTTACTTACCTATTTTAAATTTTTGAGTCGAAAATAGCCTAATATAGAGTTTAGTTACTCTTGAGATGCATCTTCGTAGTCTTTAGTTAAAAAAAATAAAATTAAAAAATTTTAAGGCATTTTGCGCGATGTTTTAACATTAGATGACATGATGACTTCTAAATTTTAGTATTTGTATTATCTTTAACTTTGAGTTATGTTATACCATGTTTGACACTTTTCATATTGATATTGGTGACAAGTGTAAATTCATAAACTTGATGAGTGAAATAAATTTAGTTATTTGAAGGAATGTACATGTCATAATAAGTTACAAATGAGTTTTTTTAACCTATTATTTTTCTTGAAGGGCAACCCTTTTTCATAGTTTAGTAGTTTAGCATTGTATACATCATCTCTATATTTTTTGTTAAGTCCATTATTTATAGAGTTTGCATCTTATGGCAAGCCTAGTTAAATTGGAATTTTATTTATTACACTTTGTAATAAGGATTAATTTATTAAGTCTCTAATTTAGTGAGATTCTAATTTATTAGGAATATTTATTTCTTTATTTAATTAGATATATAGTTTAGAAAGTCTATTAATGATGGGATTCTATAATTGGCATATGAGATCTATTTAGAGTAAGAAGTTGGTTTAAATAGGAAGTTCATTAAATGCTCTAGATATTTCTTCGGAGATAAGTAAGGCAAGAAGATCAGATTTATTTCTATTCAGATTCACGGGAATTATAAAAGTAAAAACACTCTTATTTAGAAAAAAATCCAAGTCTTTTAAGACTTGCTATTTTGGTGAAACCCTAATACCTATGTAAAGAGATGTATTTAAAAATTAAAGGCAGGCACAACACAGAGAATCCGAAATTTGTGCATAATGTTGTGTTGATATATTTATTTATCTTCTTTTCATTTCTATGGAGAATTTATGTGAATATTGGATCACTAGACATTGAAGATTAAAGAATTGCTATTGATCACTTTGCGAAGTGCCTTAAAGATCATGGATCAAGAGGAGTAGTAGTTATTCAAGAGAAGCAGATTTAGTCTATAGTTGAGTAAATTGTATGGTGATAAAATATAAGTGAGAGTCTTAAGTTTGATAAATCTATGATTGTAACATCTCAACTTAGTGAATTAGAAAGTAGGGGTAAAGACGATAAATTGAAGGGATCAAATATCATTATTTTGCTAATTACTGTTATTTTCAATTGTTACTACCAAAGAAGATTGGTAGTTGCTATTTTTTTAATTAATTCCCACACTTACTAAAGTTCGAATCCAAAACTTGAGTCTTAAAGAAGACCACTCTTCACTATTGGAATCAGGCCTTAACTTCAAGATTGATGGTTACTTAACTATACGAATTTCTAATAAGTATGCGATGTCAAAAGAGATTAAACATATAACTTCACATACCCAAACATTTTAGCATCATTTTCAACACTTACAGATTATATAGAATTACGTGTTGGAGTTGTTGGGGAAAATACAGTTTTTTTAAAAAAAACTTTTAGGACCGATCTCATATAATATATATGAATTCGTAATCTAGAAATCGTACCTTGAAAATGCAGTTTGGATTTTTCCGCTGAAGTGATTTAGGCTCCTAGATCACGATCCGTCACCACCAGTCCCGTTAGATCACGATCCGTCACCACCACGCCTGTTAGATCACGAACTGTCACCAATGATCTTCCAGGTTATGACTCAGGTTTGATCTGCACTTGACATGTGGGCGCCTTTATTACTACTAAAAGCAAACTAGCACGAGAAAATTTTTCTCTCAAAATTAGAGAGAAAAATCTTTTTCTCTGATCTGTATGAAGTGGCTGTCTCTTTCTTTTGGGAGAAAAATAAGTCTTTTATATTATTTCTTCAGTGAAACCCTAGGCTCCAAAACTAAAGTTACGTTACTTTCCTTTTTCCATAAGGGGACCACCTTGTAAAATAACATAAGGCCCCTTTATACAAAAGTATATTAATGGAACCTCCCACTAAATAATATAATTATGTTTTTGACCCAAATTGCTAGTTATCTTGCTTATTAATCCAGTAATGGTGCAGTCAATTAAATGAGCTAACCCGGGGATCATTTGGGAACATACAATAATGGCTACAACAATTAAGCCTGTAATTAAACAAGCCTAATCATTTAATTCCAACTCTACTCCACTATAAGATTGGAACTGACCTCCATAATTGTATGTTCGAATAAAAATTCGTCCCAAGCCACATTGATTTCTTTACTGCTCAATCCTTTGTACCACATCGTTAATTAAATCGATATCTTAACTGTCCAATCGATTTAATTACATCTTATTCCTTGATACTTACTGGTTTTCTCTAATGATCATTTTCAACATAGTAAATATGTTGACACACTCTGGCCAGAGAATTCTATGATCAAGTGCCGAAAACCCATTAAGAGACGTGTCGTACAAATTCTATATTGTTAATCTATAATTTCAATTCTCATAATTGCTCCCACCAAGATACCGGGTAATCTTGACCACAAGGGTGTGTCGTGCCCATTGGTAACTCAAATGGAATAACAATTATAATCATGAAATCATAATTAACTCAAGGTTAAGATTACAGTAAAATCAATGCCTATGAGATTTAATAAGTCTGACAGTCATTTCAAGGTTAATTAAATCTTATGTATGATCCAGCTCAATGGAGTCAAACTACATCAGTAAATTCATACATGATTAAGATAAATCATTCAATGAATTTACTACAGTCTAAACCTAAATAAAGTGCCCAACTTTATTTATCAACTGCGAACTTAATTTATTTAATCATAAGATAACTTGTATTTATGTCTTCTGTGAATCCACATGGTGATCACATAAATACATATAATATGATTAAATAGACTTTATTCAATATATTCATGCAATTAAAATATCTCAAATATTTTATTAATCAGAAAATAAATTAATATGCTTTAAAAGAGCATATTATCCCAACAATCTCCCACTAGCTCTTAAAGCATATCTGGCATATTGCACATGCTATAGGGCTCTAAGTGCAGGTTATGAAGGTTTTCCACTAATGGCCATTGTTATAAGATCTGCTATTTAGCATCTTATGCTATTTAGGGTACTTTCATATAACCTATCTACATTATTCCCTTAAAAGATTATACTTCCTTTCAATATGTTTTGTTTCTTGTGGTTCCTAGGTTGTTTAGATTGAGCTACCGCACCACCATAAGGTTTTTTAAAAACTTGTAGAGCCATACAACTTCTTTTGCAGCTTCAAATGTAGCCACATTTCAGCTTAAGTTATGGAGTCTGTGATACAAGATTGTTTCACACTCCTCCAACTAACAGCTCTACTTCCTATTGCAAACACATAGCCGGAAGTTGATTTTCTAGAATTCTTATCTGACATAAAGTCAGAATAAGTATAACCCACTGGAATGAGTTCATCACCAGAATACACAAACATATAATCTCAAGTTCTTTTCAGATACTTAATTATATACTTGACTGCAGTCTAGTGTTCAGGTCCATGATTAGATTAATATCTGCTAACCATTCCTACTGCAAAATAGATATGTGGCCTAATGCAAAGTATGTCGTACATGAGACTTCCCACAGCTATTGCTTAGGGAACTCGTCTCATTCTTTCTATCTCTTCAGATGTCTTAGAAGATTGATCCTTAGATAATACAATTCCATATCTGAATGGTAATAAACCAATCTTGGAATTGTCCATGCTAAATCTAGCCAATATCCTTTTGATATAGACCTCTTGAGACAAGGTTAAAGTTTTATTCTTCCGGTTTCATATAAAGATGATACCAAGAATATAACTTGCTTCTCTCAGGTCTTTCGTATCAAACTGTTTTGCTAACCAACTCTTTATTGTAGTCAATACTCCTATATTGTTTCCAATCAGGAGAATATTATCTACATAAAGAACTAGAAAGGTTACAGATTTTCCCTAATTTTTCTTGTACACATATGGTTCGTCAATATTCTGAATGAATCCAAACGATTTAATCGCTTGATCAAATCTGATGTTCCATGACCGGGATGCTTGCTTCAATCCATAAATGGATCTCTGCAACTTACATACCATGTGTTCTTGGCCTTTCTGTATGAATCCATCTGGTTGCTGCATGTAAACGTCTTCTTCAAGATGCCATGAAGAAAGGCAGTCTTGACATCCATTTGCCAAATTTCACAATCTAGCTGCAGCAATATAGAGCAGAATCCTGATGGATTTAAGCATAGCAACCGGAAAAAAGTTTCCTCATAATCGAATTCTCTTTTTGAGTAGAACTTTTTGGCTACTAATCTTGCTTTAAATGTTTCCACCATTCCGTTTACTCTTCTTTTTCTCTTGTAGATTTACTTGCACGTTATAGGTTTCACCCCATTTGGTGCCTCTACAAGTTCCCAGACTTTATTGGAATTCATAGATTCCATTTCTTGATTCATAACCTTTTTCCAAAAATCAACATCTCTATCTATTAGAGCTTCGTTGTAGCTAGTGGGATCTTGTACATGTTCATCTGAGATAACCGTATAGGTTTGTCCCAACAACATGTATCTTGCTGGTAACTTAGTTACCCTCCCACTACGACGAGGTTCTAAAAGGGATTGTTGTTCAGGGATAATCCTGTGTTGATCAATTGGTTGTTGCTGTTCTCCCTGTTCAATAACAGGTGTTGAAAACTGAGCATCAACCTGATCTCCTTTTATTTCTCTAGTTTTACCTTACTCTTAGGTAATAAGTCATTATATAGTCTTCCTCAAAGAAAGTAAAGAATATGTCTATAAATACATTCCTATCTTGAGGACTATAATTCAGACTTTACCTTATTCCTTTAAGATATTTAAAACATGTAAAGTTTTGAGAACGAATTCATCTTTTCTACCTCTTATCCTAGTATAAATACTAGTAAACTCCAAATACGAATGTGTCTCAAACTATGTTTGTGACTTTTTCATAATTTCTTGGAGTAGTAGACACTGAGGTAGATGAATCTAAGTTCCTTAAACTTTTACAGTTTTAAATTCTTGTATCTGGAATCAAAAAGCCAATTGATAAACCAATTAGTATATATTTTGTTTTATCCAAAAGAATCTTATTTCTCCATTTAATTACACAATCGTATCATAGTGTTCTTTGTTTCGATCATATCGAAGTTCTTTTATGTTCCTGTCTAATTTCTTTGTCTTATCCATGTACCCTTTTGAATTTCAAAAGCAATGGAATTACGACGCATTTAGACAAACATAAATAAAGTGAATATTCATCAATAAAATTGATAGAATACTCATAACCTCTTACCACATGTAAACTGATTAGTCTGTACATTTGCATGCACTAAATCATCTAATACAATGTTATGCTTTTAGCTCAAAAAGAGCATTCTCGTCACATTACTTTTCTAAATAAGATTTATAGAATTACCATGATCAATCTTAATAGGCTAAGGTTTATCATTAATCATTTTCTTAAAATCTTATTATAGTTTATATGACTTAAGCATAAATATTAGAGGTTATTTTGGTCAGGAGAAATATTTCTTTTCTTAGATAAAAACATATATTATTTATCATTATATCTTACTTTGAATAGATCAATGGACTTATATGATATAAGATGTCTTTATCAATAACCAAAATAAGTAATAAATAGAGGATCCATTAATAACAGTGTACTCCTGTTTATTAAAACAAGTCACCGAAATTAAATTCTTCTAATAAAGACAAATATCAAAACTAAAGTCTCGTAAAATTGATCTAGCCTTTCAATTGATATAAACTAGCATGTCCTCAACTGCTGCTTGAAGCTTTATTCACTTAATCTCTTGGTTTCTTGAAAACCAAATAAATGAATTACAAATTAGTTATCTCAGAATTCACTATTGCATAAATCAATAGAAATCTGAACTAATTAGGAAGCTTAAAGATTTCCTATACCTGATTTTAATAATCTTAGGACAATCTTTCTTCCAGTGACCCTTCTGTCCATACTTGTAACACTTGCCTCTCGGCTTACTACTTCTTTTAGTGAACACTTTGCCAATCCTTACTCTTTCTTGCTTATTCCAGTCTTTCGACTTAAGCCTTGAAGAGAATCCTTTTTCAGGAAGTTTTCTGCTATGATAAAACTCTTCTATAGCATGTAGTTCGTGCATTAATTGAATTAAGGTCATATCTTTATTGTTTAAGATATAGCTGACCTTAGACTCTTTGAATGTATCAGGTAAAGATTCAATCACCATGTTAATCTTTGTTTTATCATCGATTTGAATACCATGAATCTCTACCTCACTCAAATAGTCCATCATTTTGAGGACATGTTCACGAACTTTTGTGCCCTCTTCCATCTTAGTATCCGTGTCGCTTTAGTTGCATCTCTGGCAAAATGAGTATTCTGCCCAAACATCTGATGAAGACTAGCCATTATTTCAGTGGTTGTTTCCATGCTCCGATGTATCTTATGCAGTTCTACAGAAATCGAAGCCAATATATAGCGCTTAGCCATTTTGTTAGCTTCGCACCATTTCTCATAAGGCTCCCTCTGATTTCTATAATCGTATAACGATGGTTCTGGAGGACAAGGCTGGGTCAACACATATTTGCAGCATTTAGCAGTGAGGATATTAAATAGATTGCGTTTCCAATCTAAATAATTCTCTCCACTAAGTTTATTTTTAACAAGGATAATTAATAATGGGTTGATGGAAGTCATTTTCTGAAAAACAAAATAGACATGCATAAATACTTTGAAACAATATTCACAATAAATGACAAAAATACAAAAAACCATAAATGCATTTTAATTTATTGTAACGATAATCTAGTACCGCTTTGACAAGCTATCCGTTGGGGAAGTCATGTCTACACTTACTAGACCCAATTTTCCATTGGATTATTTACTTTCATGTAGAGACATGATAAATAATTATCGTTATCTCTTTGGGCCTAAATTTGTTAACAGAGTTTCGTTGGGAAGGTTAATAACAAATTTTAGTTGAGTGTATAACCATTGTTTCAATCTACGTATTTTTCATATCAATAGTCACCGTTGGGGTGAACAATTGATTGAAAAATATTTCAATTTTATCTTTAAAGAAGTTCATCCAATAAAATATCTAATATATATACCTCCAGTGAAGCGTCACCGTGAAGTCGATATATATAATTTTATTATTGAACTAACAATGGAGCCCATGGGAAAAATTATCTTGAATTTTCCCTCTCCCACTCAATATTTTAAAATTGGTTTTTCCTTGAAAACATACATTAATAATATATTGTTAATTGCATGCTTCCTATAATATTATCAAGATGAAATCCAATATTATAAAGCATTTGCAAATTACAAACAATATAATAAAATTCATAATTAATGAATGACATGTATCATTATGCATAGAGTGGCACTACCTATTCTATATGACATGTTATCATGGCATGTTATCAACCAAAACATAACATATAGAAAAATAATTAAATAATCTTAATTCATGGCATTCCTAAAATGAAAAATACATTAAACCTAAGCCTAATCTTCATTGCGTCAACGCCCATCTTCCATACATCATAATAAACTAGTGAATGCTTTTAAAATTTATTAATGGTCCAATTTTAATTTTGAAAGGAAATAAATAAAATCATTTTTTTTAATAATAAAAAAATTTTGGACCAAAAATAAATTTAATGTGTTAAATTTTATCTATGCATTTTTAATCCATTAAGTCCAGATTTAATTGGGCCTAAAACTATGATTCATTAAGTCCAAAACTGTTTTTGGACTTAAATACAAACTATTTAACATTTATCTGCCCAAAAAAAACATTACGAAACTATAGGGACCTCAATGATAAAAACCATGAAAACCCTAAAAACCTAAATTTTCTTTTCTTCTTCTTCCCCAGCCGCCGGTCACTGCTGCTCTCTGCTTTGCCGGAAACGGTCCAGACGATGTCGAGCCACCGTCGCCGCATCACCGGAAGCTGACCAGACCCGCGCGCGGCGCTGCTGGGATCCCGCGCGCGCAGCGTTGGGCGCTGCTGGGTTCCCTCGCGCGCAGCGCTGGGCGCTGCTGTGCTCCCGCGCGCGCGGCGCTGGCTTGCTGCGCGCGCTTGCTGGCAGCGTGTGCTGCTGGCCGCGCGCTGCTGGGCCGGACGCCGCTGGCCGTGCGATGCTGGTCGCTGGTTGCTGCTGAAATTTCCAGCCTTCGTCCCTTCAATATGTGATCCGTGATTTATAAATTTCCTAGGCCAATTTTGGCTTCCAAAAATTCTATTACAGTAAAATAAATCAAGAGGAAAACATTGTGATGATAAACCACTACTCTTGTTACAAATCCAAAGGAAAAATACCGAAAAAAATCTAACCATGAATTAAGACAATCCAAAACATACTTTATTTATATATTAAATAAATAATATATATCTAAATAAATTGTGCCACTCTAATACATAATTATCAAGATTAATTTCATACAAATTCTTATATATTAATATGAGATGGCTCTGATACCAATTGTTGGGGAAAATACAGTTTTTTTAAAAAAACTTTTAGGACCGATCTCATATAATATATATGAATTCGTAATCTAGAAATCGTACCTTGAAAATCCAGTTTGGATTTTTCCGTTTTGATTTGCCCAGATCACGATCCGTCACCGTTAGATCACGATCCGTCACCACCTTAGATCACGTTCCGTCACCTCCACGCCTGTTAGATCACTATCACCAACGATCTTCCGGGGTTATCAGTTTGATCTGTGACGCGTGTGGTTCACTATCACTACTAAAAGCAATGGCGAGAAAATTTTTCTCTCAAAATTAGAGAAAAATCTTTTCTCTGATCTATATGAGTGGTCTCTTTCTTTTGGGAGAAAAATAAGCGCTTATATTATTTTTTCAAATAAACCCAGCCCAAAAGTTACATTACTTTCCTTTTTAATGGCGTAAAATAAATATGCGCCTTTATCAAAAAGATATTAATGGACCTCCCACTAAATAATATAATTATGTTTTTAAAATTCTAGTTATCTTTTATTAATCCAAAGAATGGTGCGATCGATTAAACGAAAACCTTGATCGTTTAACATACAATAATGGCTACAACAATTAAGCGCGTAATTAAACAAGCCTAATCATTTAATTCCAACTCTACTCCACTATAAGATTGGGCTCCATAATCATTGTATGTTCGAATAAAAATTAGCTCAAATCGTTGATTTCTTTCTTTTCGATCAACTTCTGCATCGTTAATTAAATCGATATCTTAACGTCCAATCGATTTAATTACATCTTATTCCTTGATACTTGGTTTCTCTAATGATCATTTTCAACATAGTAAATATGTTGGACTCTGCAGAATTACATGATCAGTCAAACCCATTAAGAGGACGTGTCGTAAAAATTTTATATTGTTAATCTATAATTTCAATTCTCATAATTGCTCCCACCAAGATCGGGTAATCTTGACCACAAGGTGCCCATTGATAACTCAAATGGAATAACAATTATAATCATGAAATCATAATTAACTCAAGATTAAGATTACAAGAAATCAATGCCATGAGATTTAATAAGTCCGATCGTTTCAAGGTTAATTAAATCTGTATGATCCAAATTCAATGTAGTAACTACATCAAGAATTCATACATGATTAAGATAAATCATTCAATGAATTTACTACAGTCTAAACCTAAATAAAGTGCCCAACTTTATTTATCAACTGCGAACTTAATTTATTTAATCATAAGATAACTTGTTATTATGTCTTCTGTGAATCCACATGGTGATCACATAAATACATATAATATGATTAAATAGACTTTATTCAATATATTCATGCAATTAAAATATCTCAAATATTTTATTAATCAGAAAATAAATTAATATGCTTTAAAAGAGCATATTATCCCAACAGGAGTAATCATTAACCTTCCTTATCTTATAGAGAGTTATCAGTAACTTAACAAATAATAACAATAATAATAATAATAATAATAATAATAATAATTATTATTATTATTATTATGTATCCCACACAAATATCCTTACTCTTATTTAAAACTCTCAATCTAGAAATTGATTGTATACATTCATTTTAAAAAGGGAAATTATCCACCGTCCACCCGTTTTTTTCCCGTTTTTCAAAAATACACAAATCTTCTTTTTTTTTGCAGCGCTCCACCTGAAGTTAATATTTTTTTCATTGGTCCACTATCGTTATAACACCGTTAAAACTTTGCTGACATCACAAGGGTAAAATTGTCATTTCACAACGACACAGAGGTGGATAGGTGCAAAATAATATAACTTCAAGTGGAATTCAGCAAAAATAAAATTAAGAATTGTGTATTTTTGAAAAAATATTAAAGAAACAGGTGGTCGGTGGATAATTTATCGTTTACATTTAAGGGCAAAAAAGTCATTTAAGCAAAATTCCGTTAATTTTCTTAACGGTCTCTAAACAGAAGTGGAAAAGTGAAAAGAAATTTAACTTCAGGTGGATTCCAACCAAAAAAAGAAAGAATTGTGTATTTTTGAAAAAGTTAGAAAAAACGGGTAGACGGTGAATAATTTCCCTTTTAAAAATCTACAGTATTATGGTCTTAGGCTACATTTGGCACGAATGATTAGATTGGATTAATTATTAGGATTGGATTGGATTATATTAGATTGGATTAATATGAATTTATTATGTTGTTTTATGTTTTGCAAACTTTTAGATTGGACTATATTAAATATAAATATCAATTATTCACTAAATTTTATAACAATAATTAAAATAAATTTAAATAGTAATTAAAAAGAAAATTAAATATATCGTAAAATAGCTATTGGGTAGTCATAATATAACAAACAAATAAAAAAATTAATTTTTATCAAATATATAAAAAAATTAGATACAATCAATTAATTAATGGTATTATTAATTTTCATGATTATTTTTAATATTTTTTAGTGATTATTAAATTTAATATGATCAATAATGCAATAAATTATTAAATGGTTAATTTTATTGTTAAATTATTAAATATACAAGTAATGAAAATTTAATCTCAAGAGTTAATAGAAGTACCAATTTAATTAGATCATAGATAATAAATAAAAAATAAATTTTAAGTAAATCACAAATAAAAAATTAATTAATTACTATTAGGTATAAATAAAAAATAATGATATAAATGAAAATCTCATAAATGAACAACTTTTTTTCTTTGATCTTATCCCAACTAAACCCATGTGTAAATTAGGATTAAATTCAAATTTATTCTCTCTTAGTCCAATTCAACTAAGGTCTCGTTTGAGAGTGAGGTGCTGTACCTTTTAGGCTACAGTTGCTGTGGAAAATAAAAGTGTAACTATTAAACAAAGGTTAATAATATATAATAAATATAAATTTTAAATAATAATTATGACAAAATTATTAAAGATGTAATATATTTTTTATTATACAAGTAAAAAAATCATATTAATATAATTTACAAGTTACAGCAACTAGTGTTTATCAAACACTTTAGTGCTTAATTTTTAAAGTATAGCTGTCCAACCTCAATTCCAAATGCATGACCAAACATGGAATAAATAAATATTTAATTCTAAAATTAGTTTAATCTCATACTTAATCCTAGCATCCAAACACGGTCTTTTAATCAAGAATTTCAATTCAGTCAATCCACACTCGCCTAAGTTTGGCGCTACCTGTTTTCATCTATCAAATTATGAAATAAAGAATCTATTTAACTTACTTCATCAACGATATTTTCATTGAACTCCCCTTAAAGATTTTTTGCTCAAGATACTTCCTTACACGGTACATTGAGATTATTTGCTAATTTACCTCTATTTTTTTTAATAATGCCCAAAATTTGTAACTCAGTCAAATAGTAAAATCACTCATTTAAATTATTCAAAATTTTGGACTAACTTGAAATAATTATGGCGCAACTGCCCTAAACGGATCTTATAGTGTCTCGATTGATATCAGCAAAACATTAAAATTTTTATCAAATTATTTATTTACAGATTAATTAAAAAAATCTCTAACATTCAATAAAATTATGTCTTACAGGCCCTTAAAAGAAAAACACACGCGCAGAGCTTCTGCACATCCTTTATCTATCCATGAATTCTGGTCCAAACGACAATTCCATGCAACCCACACTTGCAGGTCAATTTGTTGCCTTTTTAATTGATTTACCTGTTACGCATTTGCTGTGAATTTTAGGGCCATTTTAGGGCCAGTTTGGTAATGTTGTAGCTTTTAAAATAATTTACATTAAGCGTCGTATAAATAATCGGTGTGAGAATCGATTAAGTGTTTGGAAAATTTTATTTTAAAGATCTTGTGAACTTTAAAAGCGATTATAGGTGTTTGAGAACGCTTCTTGTTAAATTGTTGTAACAAAATAAAAGACTAAAATGTACATAAGGTATGATGAAATTTACTTACACATATAAAAATGTACATATACAATATTTTTAATTATATATTATAATAATTTTAACTAAAAATAAAATTTATACTATAGTGATTTTATTTCTTTGTTATCTTAAAATAATTGATAATAAAAAAAAACCAACAACAATTTTCATTAAATAACATCAAGTAAAATATAACTACTTATTCTAAAAATAAACATAAAAAAATTTAATGAGTTACAAAAACTTAAAAAAAATAAATAATATATTGTCATGCAATATCATATTCACATTAAACTTGCAGCAATATTATTTCTTAGAAGGATAATTTTGGGTCTAAGTAATAATAGTAAGGATTTTTATAGAATTATATTAAAAGATAAAATTAATTACCAATCGAATCTAAAATTCTTTCGCCCATAACTTTTAAAATCGGTATAAGAGGGCTGATTTTGACAAAAGTGATTTTGATTTTTTTTAACCAAATATCAAAATTAACTTTTAAATTTTTAAAATCACTTTTAATCCTCCCAAAAACAATCCTAAACGGGCCTTAATTGTTTTCTTAAACCAAACACGTGTTAGAGTTTTGGTGACTGGCTGATGACCTGTGTGTCTGGTTACCACCTCCCTTCAACGTGTATCAATATTAGCCCTGGGATAATATCTGACGGTCAATTTGGCAAAAGACAAATTATGGGGGTATGGAATCACCGTCGCAACGTAGCCCTCCCCTATTTTTGTTTTTCTAATAAGATATTCAACTATGGCGAGCGTGGGAGATGGCAAAGCTCTGTGATGTCAAAGCACAACTCCTTTTAACCAGAACGAGAACTGTAGACACAAACTCGAAGCCGAGTCTCAAACTGTCTGGTCACAACAACAACACACCTCTTTCAGATCCCAATCTATGTATAATATAATCTATTAACAGCAAACACCATCATCATTCATCAATGTCTGCACTTTCATTCTCACCACATCTTCACATAAACATAAACAGAAACCCCAAACTCACTCCAAAACGAAGAGCTAAACCCAACAAGATCAGAGTTTCACTGCAAACAACTTTTCCACAAGCCACCTTTTCAGACCCTTTTGTGCTCCAGTTAGCAGAGTCCCTTGAAGACTCTCTCCCCTCATCATCATCTTCACCGCAGCCTTTGCCTCTCCAGAAACTTCGAGACTCTTCCTCACAAACCCTCCTATCAACCCCTTGGCCTTCTCGCAAAGACGAACCTTTTCGCTTCACTGACACTTCATTCATCAAAAGCTCCCAAATTCAACCTATTACTCATCCCTCTTCTTCATTGGACGTTTCAACTGATGCCCAGTTCCCTAATCTTGTTTTTATTGATGGGTTTATCCAAAATTCCGTTTTGAATTTGTCAAATTTACCTGATGGGGTCTATGTTGGTAGCTTGTTTGGTGTATCTGATGGGATTATGAAGAGGGTTAGTGAGTTTATAAGTGAATTTCAATGGGGTGATTTGTTTTGGTCAATTAATGGGATGGGGGCTCCTGATTTAGGGGTTATTTATGTTCCGGCAGGCTGTAAGGTAGAGAATCCCATTTATTTGAAGTACTTATCAGTTGACGGTGGAAATATGGATTCGAAAAAGTTACCCATATCGAACCCTAGGGTGGTTGTGTTGGTGGAGGAGGGAGGAGAGGTCAGTATAATTGAAGAGTTCGTTGGCAAAGAGGGCAATGACTGTTATTGGACTAATTCAGTTTTGGAGGTGGTGATTGGAAAAGGGGGAAAGGTTAGGCATTCTTATTTGCAGAATCAGTCTTTGAATGCCGCTCATATCAAGTGGACTGCAGTGAGGCAGGTAAATTCTTGTTCCTAATGCCGTCCTTTTAGTTTGTAGAAGGCTTTTAAAAGTGAGTTTATTGTACTTCCTCGTGGTTGAAACTTTGGTGAATTTCGTTATGTTTAATTGAGCAGTGAACATGAAACAGATAATTTTGTGATTAATGTCTGTCTAATACCTGCTTTATTAAGTTTAATAGTAACTGTGTGGGTGCTAGTATGTTCAGCTGGTAAAATCTCTTGTGGTGTTATTGCTCGGTGGGAGGGGATCTGGTTAGAATGCTGTTCACATTGGTGAGGAAGGGATTTGGCTACCATCATGCTACTAATACAATGAAAAAGAAGAGTTTAATGGTTACTGTATGTTGACTTTGAGAGGATTCAATGTTCGGCTTTATCTAGCGCTACTGCATTCATCCAGGAGCATCTATTACTTGCTTTGCTCCATTCATTCAAACTAGATATAAGATGAAATTAAGGCTTTTTTTTTTTAAAAAAAAAAAAAACCTCAACCAACAGGAATATTACCTGTCTGATGTTTTATGCCTAGCTCCATTTCTAATCTTGCAATCAGGTTTTGCTTTTCTACCATGTATCTTGTCTTCTATAAACCTTTAAATTTCTTGGTACCTTTTTGTATAGTGTTTATGGGTTTTCTTATCTTGTAAAGACTTTAGATGGCAATTTCTTGTAAAGACTTTAGATGACAATTTCTTTGCCTAAGTGACTTACGTAATAACAGATTTGATTAGAATTGTTGGTTTAGAATGAGAAATTGGGTTTTCTTTACTACTGCAAAATTGTTTGCGACTATGTTGCCATCTTAAATATTAACCAAACTGATTGAGCGGAAGCAAGTTGTTTCTTCTTTGCTCAATTTTATTGTGGATTCTACTGCACAATCTGTGTACATGTAGTTTCAGTTTTGTGGCTTGGAAAAGTTGCTGATTCTTTTAGTAATGATCAGTGGTGATGTGTTTAGTCAATAGTAGCAATTTTGTGACATGACTGCATACCTGCTGTACATCCACCATTGCTATTGTTGAGTCATTACCCTTCACTTTTGATTTTTTAATTAAATGTACCAACCAGACTGATTGTTGTTTGAGTTTTCTAGTCATCTACTCAAGTACACTGTAGCAGTTCTATATTGACTCTTAAGTTGTTTCTTTTTCTTGATGCAGTTAGGTCATTGGTTCATCCAATTAAAAGAGTTGACCGCTCTGTAAGTTAAGGATTTTAGAGAAAAGATTTCCAAGATGTCCATTTAGATCGAAACCTTATATGCATCTATTTATGTTAAGTAATGAATAACCTGTAGAAGATTGGATTTTTATGAGGTAATTGTCGCACTATAATGGAGATTGTTATAGAGAAAAGAACTAAATGGATATATATGGGGAGAGAGAGTAGTATCATAGTCTATTCTCTATCCAAAGAAAATTTGGAGCGCAACAGCCTCACATAATGTGTTTGTATTTCGGTTTATCTTCCTGCTAGATGTTCAATGGCCTTTGCTGAGAGGCAGTCTTCTTGGATGTTAGTTATCCAATTTCTTTTTTTCCTTTTCTTTTTCCTTCCTTTTGCTGCATGAGTTATGGTTTAGAAGTTGTTGATATCCAATAAATCAGAACTTAATAACTTATTTAAAATGCTGATAAATTTTTTTGTTGATATCCAATAAATCAGAACTTAATAACTTATTTAAAATGCTGATAAATTTTTTCTCTTCTAATTGTTAGAACCATTGTTTGGATCCTTACCTACCCACTTAAGCTCTCAGGTGAAATAGTATCTTGACATGGTGTCAAAGCTAGTGTTTATCATGATCTCTTGTATTAACCCCCCCCCCCCCCCAAAAAAAAAAAGCCAAAAAATAAATAAATAACTAAATGATTGAATTTGTCTCTATTTCTGTCTTCTATCTCTTTTGGGTTTGGTTTCTGTCTTCTGTCTTTCTTGGGCTTGGCCCAGTGACAAGCTGGTTGGGTTTCCGTGTTGCACATGAGGGAGCTTGTCAGTGTTAGAGCTTAATACAATTGTTCAAGCCTTCACCTGCCAGCTTAAGCTTTCGTATCAAGCAGAAATTTAACACTAAAATTTGGAGTCTTATTTTATTTGTATGTCGTAGAAACATATTCCTAGTTTCTATATCTGCTTGGTTTTTGTTAATGGTAGTGTTTTAATGAGAACAAAAATTTAGGGTATGTCATTTATTTTGTCCCGTTCAAGAACGATAACTTTCAGTCTCTGTGTAGAAATGCTTTGAAGTTTTCCAGGGTAACTTTTAGAGTCTCATGTTTTCTTATTTAAGTTTTTCAGGAAATATTAGTGAGTAATTTAGAACTCTGGTTTTATTACTTGAAATTCACAAATTTATTCGAGATGTATATTAGATGTGACTGGGAAGAAATGTTGTTCTTCAAAACCCACCTTTTGATATATATATGAAATTTTGAAAAAAAAAAAAAACAAAACCACATACAGGGATGGTTTGCACTCATACTTGTATATGTGCTTTTACATAATTGTGACAGGTAGCCTTTTGCTTGAATCTCACCCATTGTATTAATAAATTTATATTGAGGAGGCGCTTTAAAATTAGGTCAAGGGGTATCCTGAGAGTAGAAAAGCATTGGCAGACATGGTTGAAGAATTTGAATCTTATTGTTTTGCAGGTTTAGACCCCGCATCAAGGGGAATCATTGATGCGTACTTTTTCTTTTGTGAACTTAATATGGGAAATTGTAAAACCGTAGGCAACTTTGTTTAATTGATTCTAAGAATCAGTTTTATGAACTGGTAACTTTCTCAACAGAGTATTTGCATTTTTTGAATTAGTGGAGTAATTTGCTATTGATACTTTAATTGGAGTTTCATTGGCTCCATTTTGTTGGTCAAGGCTGATTTTTATAGGTCGTCAATGAATGGTGAAATTTTCACCTTGTCATAGTGATCTAGGAGAACCACACAGCCTCAGCGCTTAATTATTCTAGATTAATTCTTCAAACCTTATTGTGCACTATCTATGTACTGTGAATTGATTGAGCAAGCAAATTATTCATCAATCTGTTTTTCTTTACAGGAAACAGCTAGTGGTTATGAGCTCGTAGAGGTAAGTACTGGTGGAAAATTGAGCAGGCACAATGTCCATGTTCAACAATTAGGCCCTGATACAGAGACAGAGTTATCTTCATTTCATTTGTCAATCTCTGATCAAACACAAGATCTTCATAGTAGGCTAGTGTTGGACCATCCACGAGGTTATTGTCGACAGCTTCACAAGTGTATTGTGGCTCATTCGCTAGGACAAGCTGTTTTTGATGGGAACGTAAAGGTTAACAGGTAACTGTGTCACAGCCAATCATAATACCTGGTAGCATTATTTGCATTGCATGCCATTATATGTCCCTGTTCAAATCATCAGGTATACAAATCACATTGTTCCATTATCAGAGTCCCTTTTTTCCTACACAATATTTCTGGACTACTAGTTTCTCCAACGATACAACATGCTGAAAATATGATGCTAAATTAAATAGCTTGCTAAGTTGTAGAGGTGGAAAAAAAAGTGTTGAATAGCCATGCATCTGGACTCTGAATTCATATATCTTTTGTGCATGCAGATATGCACAGCAAACAGATGCTGGACAACTAACAAGAAGTCTCCTCCTTGAACCCCGTGCAACTGTAAATGTCAAACCCAATCTTCAAATTATTGCTGACGATGTGAAGTGCTCACACGGTGCTGCAATAAGTGATCTAGAAGAAAGCCAACTCTTTTACTTTCAGGCGCGGGGCATCGACTTAGAGACAGCGCGGAAAGCTCTTGTTTTTTCATTTGGAGCTGAGGTGATCGAACGGTTTCCTTACCCTTCTGTTCGAAACCAAGTCGTGAGTCATGTCAAAAATTTGATGGGAACTACAGATGTTAGTTTCTCGTAGTGGGGTTATAGATGTTGTGCATGTTCGGTTTCTGTTGTGCCCTACACGTTGTACTATACGATCAATTTTTTTTTTTTTAATATCAGAATAATAATATTATGGTTTAGAAACAAACGAGTTGTTCTTTTCTGAATGCAAACAATATGGCATCTATGCTTCTGATTATGTTCGTCTTAAGGTGTGTCGATGTTGAAAGAGAGGCGTTTGGTTGATTTGAATGGTTGATTTGAAATCTAGGACCTTTAGATGAGGACGTGGGATGCAGGGATCCAAGTATCCAACAATCATGAACAGGGAAACGAGAATGGCTTTAAGAGAATGGCTGTGGCGTGCGTTGGTAGGTAGGTTAATATCCCACATCGTCAAAGAGAGAAAATTTATATCATTATATAAATGGCCATTAAAGCTTCGTTTTGACGTGTTCGTTAAAAGGAGAGATGGTTGGCATCTCCCCTGACAGGGACGGGAATTGTCTTTGGACATTTCTTGTGACCTACACATCCGGTTAAGGCTACCCACCTTCAAGGTGGATCTTATACCAAATTTTTTCTTTCTTTGGGGGGAAAAAAAACTCATTATTCATTCTAACACAACATTATGTAATGTTTTGATTTATTCACCTTCAAGATAGATCTCAAAACCCAGTTTTCTTTTCAAAAAAAAAAAAAAAAGAAACTCATTTACCTTGCTTGAGAAGGAGAAAATGTAATGTTTTGACCTACCCACCTTAAAGGTGAATCTCATAATCCAAATTTCTTTTTGAAATAAAGAGTTTTAAAAAAAAACTCATTTTCTTTTGGGGGAAAAAAAATTTTTTGGGGAAAAAAATTTTTTGGGAAAAAAAAAACTCATTCACCTTACTTGAGAATGGGTAGAAAATTTATTCTAACACAACATTACATAATGTTTTGATTTATGCACCTTCAAGATAGGTCTCAGAACCCAGTTTTCTTTTTTAAAAAAAAAAGAGTTAAAAATAAATAAACTTATTTACCTTGCTTGAGAATGAGAAAATGTAATGTTTTGACCTACCCACATTTAAGGTGAATCTCATAATCCAATTTTCTTTTTAAAATGAAGAGTAAAAAAAAAAGCTCATTTATAGGATGAGAAGAAAATTAATTCTAATTACATCACATTACTTAATGTTTTTTATCGTCATGATGGATAACCCAATTTTTTTTGGAAAAAAAGAAGAAAAAAAGAGAAAGAAAACTTATTCGCCTTGCTTCATAATGGTTAGATAACTCATTCTAATGCAATATTATTTAATGTTTTGATTTTGAATAAGAATGGCAAAATACAGGACCGGATTTAGATATGGTAATGATCGAATTTGATTTAGACATATTCTTTAAACACTCGGGTCAGATTTTTTATTCAAATTTAAAAAGTTCGAATTTTATATTTTATAATATTATATTTATATTAAATTTTTTTATATTTTTATATTTTTTAGATTATATTTTA
Source organism: Citropsis articulata (assembly GCA_030449925.1). Lineage (NCBI taxonomy): Eukaryota > Viridiplantae > Streptophyta > Magnoliopsida > Sapindales > Rutaceae > Citropsis > Citropsis articulata. The sequence goes on along the minus strand of JASUUH010000211.1, from coordinate 11,130,668 downwards.
ATGAAATTGAGAATGAAAATATAAAATTTAGATATTTACAATTTTAAATATATATAATAAGTGGGTCAAATAAATATAATTATTTAAAATAATATTTATGTTACAATTTTTTTAATAAAATCTAAGTTCAGGCCGGACTCTGAACTTTTAGATGATAAACTGATCTGGCCTCATCCCAAGCCGGTCCTGGCCGGGTCGGTATGTTCGACGCCCTTGACACAAGGTCACCAAAAATATCCAAAACCATTTCTTCTTACTATATATATATATATATATATACACACACACACGCACATTGATACACCCAAAAGACGAATAGATATTTCTCAACTCCCCTCACTCTAATGGCTGCATCTCTCTCTACGGCTCTGGATGTGCATTTGAGCATACCAAAATCGGACACAAAGAGACCCGTTTTCTTGACCAAGCCTACTAGAAGAAGCCACCCAATCAAATTTAACATATCTTGCAACTCAAAGTCTTCTGAGAATGTAGCTGCAGAATCTCCAAACCCCGAAACCAAAACCCTATCTTTATCCGAGCAGCTCAAGCCTCTTTCTTCAACGACACTCTCACCAACCAAGAATGACCAAACCCCTCTGTTATCCAAGCCAAAGTCAACGTGGGTCAACCCCACCAAGCCCAGAAGGTCTGTGCTTTCACTGCAAAGACAAAAGCGCTCTACATACTCCTACAATCCTCGGGTCAGAGACCTTAAACTCTTTGCAAGAAAGCTCAATGACTGTGACAACACTGAAGAAGCTTTCTTACGTGCTATAACGGAAATCCCACATCAACCCACCAGAGAAAATGCGCTCTTAATACTCAACAGTTTGAAGTTTTGGCAGAAGAGCTATTTTTTCTTCAATTGGATCAAGTCCCAGAACTTGTTTCCCATGGAAACTATATTCTATAATGTAACTATGAAGTCTTTGAGGTTTGGGAGACAGTTTCAACTCATTGAGCAGCTTGCTAATGAAATGGTGAGCAATGAAATTGAGCTTGATAACATTACTTATTCTACTATTATCACTTGTGCTAAGAGGTGCAATCTTTTTGATGAGGCTATAGAATGGTTTGAGAGAATGTATAAGACCGGTTTAATGCCTGATGAAGTTACATATTCTGCTATTTTAGATGTTTATGCTAAATCTGGTAAAGTTGAGGAAGTGTTGAGTTTGTATGAGCGTGGAGTGGCTAGTGGCTGGAAACCTGACCCCATTGCATTTTCTGTGTTGGGGAAGATGTTTGGTGAAGCCGGGGATTATGATGGAATTAGGTATGTTTTGCAAGAGATGAAATCCTTACGGGTGCAGCCTAATCTGGTTGTATACAATACTTTGTTAGAGGCAATGGGCAAGGCGGGGAAGCCTGGCTTGGCTAGGAGCTTATTTGATGAACTGGTGGAATCAGGTTTAACTCCGGATGAGAAAACATTAACTGCCCTTATCAAGATTTATGGCAAAGCCAGGTGGGCTAAGGATGCTTTAGAATTATGGGAGCGAATGAGGGAAAATAAATGGCCGATGGATTTCATTTTGTATAATACATTGTTGAATATGTGCGCAGATATTGGATTAGTGGAGGAGGCAGAGAGGCTTTTTGAGGACATGAAGCTATCTGAGTATTGTAAGCCAGATAGTTATAGCTATACAGCAATGTTGAATATATATGGGAGTGGAGGGAATGTTGATAAGGCAATCAAATTGTTCGAAGAAATGTCCACACTGGGAGTTGCTATCAATGTCATGGGTTGTACTTGTTTGATTCAGTGCTTGGGTAAGGCTAGCAGGATTGATGATTTGGTTAGAGTGTTTGGTGTTTCGGTTGATAGAGGAGTTAAACCGGACGATAGACTTTGTGGCTGTTTACTATCTGTAGTGTCTCTTTGTGAGACGAGTGAAGATGTTGATAAGGTTATTACGTGTCTGCAGCAAGCTAATCCGAAGTTGGTTGCCTTTCTGAAATTAATTGAAGATAATAGTACTGGCTTTGAGATCATTAAAGAGGAGTTTAGGAATGTTATCAGGGACACTGAAGTTGATGCTAGAAGACCCTTCTGTAATTGCTTGATTGATATTTGTCGAAATAGAAATCTCAATGAGAGAGCACACGAGCTGCTTTATTTGGGAACCTTATATGGCTTGTACCCGGGTTTACATAACAAAACTCTGGATGAATGGAGTCTTGACGTCAGGTCACTATCCGTCGGTGCAGCTCAGACAGCCCTTGAAGAGTGGATGTGGACTTTGGCCAAAATTGTTCAGCGTGAAGAAGTGTTGCCGCAGTTATTTCTGGCTGAAACGGGCACTGGAACACACAAATTCTCGCAAGGTTTGGCGACAGCCTTTGCTTCACACGTAAACAAACTTGCTGCACCGTTTAGGCAAAGTGAAGGGAAAGCTGGTTGTTTTGTGGCAACCAGAGAAGATTTAGTTTCATGGGTGCAGTCAAGACCCTCATCTATTACAGCCTAAAATAGGAAGCTAATTTTTCACCACTGCCTAAATGTTTATACCTGTAAATTTAATTTGTTATATTAGCTTTAGGGAATAGCAAGAAATATTGAAGTTTCCATTGTTCTTTTTGAAAATGCTTTTGGGTAATTGAGATTTATCATAGTTGTTTTGGCAGTCGATGGTTATTTGGATGTTGCTTTGTTACAATTTATTATCAAGAATCAATTATGAATTTTGTAATGCTGAGATCAGTTTTTCATAATAGTGATGAGATTTGTAAATGGTTGAAAGCGGAAATGATTTCTATGCAAGGATCTCAAAATGAAATTCACTTCAACTTTGTAAACCGCATAGGTGGAAAATCCACCTTCAAAATTACAAAGATTCTCACCATTTGACAAGGAAATGCTCAAGTTCAGTAAGTATGACTCTGTATCCCCACCAAACTAAAAATGCTAGTTTTTTCTTTTTCATTTTTTTTCCTCACCCCCCCCCCCTCCTTTCTTTTTTTCACCTGACTTAAATAACAATTAAAAAACAGAAGGCTCCTAAAAATCTAAAGAGCCTCTACCTATGCAAATTCTAAAAGTCTAAAAGAAAAAGGTTTAAATAAAAGAAATAGAAAACTGTTTTTATATCCTATGTGTCCTAATGAGCATTTCCCAGGTACCCTTCCCACTTTCTTTAATCCTGAATAGAAGTTTCAGGCCTCTACTCAATTCTTTGATGACTACCTAACACTAGTTCAGCCTGTGTCTTTTGAATTCCCCCCTATTCACTGTACGACACTTATCAAACCCACAAAAATAGATCAAGTTCAAAATTCCTAAACAATTTTCAGAAACTGACTTGAGAGTTGCAACTCTTGTTCACTTGCTAAAGGTACTTTCCTGACGACTTCCAAATTCTTCCTTCAAGAGATATCACCATAACGGTGACATCATCATGGTATTTTCTGCGATCTCCTTGAGGGATGTCGAGTAATTCATGAAGATCCATCCCTGCAGACAACCAATTCAGAATTATAACCGGCAAACTATATGAATAACTAAAATCAAGTGAAAAGTTGAGTAACTATGGTAATCATTTAAAAACTTGCGACGTACTGATCTTGTTAGTGATACTACAAGCATAACTCATGAAGGTACACATGCTAATGTAGAAGAACATTTAACAACAAAATTATGACAGCGCGTGAAGATTAGAAAGAACTGACAAAGAGCTCAGTATTATTTACTCAGAAAAGTGCATTACCTTTCATGAGTTAATTATTAAGTAAATAAATAAAATTGCAGAGAAGAAAAAATATTTTACCAGCTCTCTTTGCTGCATGGAGAAGCAGCTCCTCTATTAGGTGCTGTGCAGGATCACCGTCTGGAAATTTCTCCATGAAACTCTCCACAAGAGAAACTACTTCCTGATTGGTCAGATACTGATATAAGCCATCAGATGAGAGGATCAAAAATTGATCTCTTGGGCAGAGTCTAAGGTGACAAAGAGAAGGAGTGCAGGATATGTACGGAGCTGTACCAATGTACTCATTTCGAAACATTTCCAATAATGCATCATTCAACTTGGCCTGCATCAAGATGCCATCATATTGTTATCAGAGTTCGAAACACGTTACATCCAAAAAGAATGACATGTACAAAAATTAATCAAGTGAAAAAAACACAGGCATAAAGCTTATGGTGGGCTTGTTTTTTTTTTTTTTTTTTTTTGAGGAGACTATTGCTCATGATATTTACAATCATACAGATACTGAGACCCATTTACATCAATTCTGATATAGCACCGCTCAGATTTTAAACCCTCTCAAATATTCGAGGGACGTCAAACTCCCATATTGGGAGAAAGACTGCCTTCACTCAAGCTCTGGAGCTCCAAGGAAGGAAATATAAATTAAACCCCTGCAATGCGTCTGCAGGGGCTCGAATCACTTCCCTCACAAGCTCTGGAGCTTATGGTGGGCTTGTTAAAGAGCAACTAGTCACTAGTCACATCTGACCTTAACAAATGCAAAATAAATCGTAATGCAATTGAGTAGTTTACATGATACATCAGGTACACAAAACAAACAATAAATGAGCAAAGCAAAAGCTTGCCTTGTATGACTTGTTAAAGACCGACTAATTAAGAACCAAAGATGTAAACAAGCTGAAGAACAATGAAACCATCAAAATAAGAAAAGAACAACTGAAGTATATATCTTGAAAGAATTTTTAGTTAGGAAAAAGCATGTAGAAGGTTACATTTGTATGTCTAAGCAGAACTTAATCTTTATTAATATTATTTTGGTGTCATTTTATAAGAAAAATAAAGGATTATTTCCCTTTTTACAATGAACATGAGTATACAATGCTTTACTAGAACACGACACAAAGGCATTTAATAAAAATAAATAATAACAATAGGCTTATGTCACCAGTACACGCACACCACCAGTCAGTTGTACTTTTCATTAACCACAACTGCCATTTATTAGAAATTTTTAAGGCAGAGTTACAACAAAGCACATTTAACAAACCTTTTTAAGAAATCCTGCCCCAAATGCTCTTGTAACCTTAAGACGTCCTTTCACTCTATCATTGACAATGCATTGGCTGTCATCGGGGTGCTCATTCTTGATTCTGATGATTTCCTGCACAATTTGAACAAAGAAAAGTTGTTAGCAAATGGGCATCACCATCCATCAATAACATCATCCTACAGTGAGTTAAAGGTGCCGATCATCATAATTAAGGGGGAGAAAAAGAAAAAGATAAAAGACACCACCAAACAGAATTGACTATTTAGCATTAACTACGCAGAAAATATACATGCAGGTGCAACTATGCATTAGTTGTCAAACAATATATTTGCAGCTTAGTCTGAAGGCATCAATTATGCATATGGTTGTCAAAGAATATATTTGTGGCTTGATCCGATGGCATCAATATGTTAAGTCAAAACATACAATGAACTTCAGCTGCCTCCAGAAGGAGAGCATATCTATCCTGCGATCAGCAGAAAGTACAGGCTAACTCAATAATGAAAATAATGCCAGGAAAATTATTCTCTGTCTCATCTTTTTTTTTCACCCTTTTTATTTTCTTTTTATTTTTTTGAGGTGCTGAATCTCACCTAATCACAAACATACATGTCAACATAGACTTGTCATAGCAAAATCATTTCATTGGGTATTTTGCTCAACATGTGACTGAAATATGACAGTATATTTTAAATGTTGAACTTACTGAACTGACTGGCACATCATCTGACATCAGATCATATATTAAATTAAAAAAACTCCACAATGTAAGAATGTCAACATGAAAAAATAGTATGATACAACCATAGCTATGGGTAAGTCTGAGCGCAGCCCTTATTGTAGCTTCACCTGATTGCATGCATAGCCAGAGAGAAGTGCAACATATCTTTGGCATTGCCTCAAGAATCAATCAGTCAAAAGTAAATATCCTCATTCGTTAATTAAATGCTAATTATGCCCCCCAAGGGCGTGGTCGGGCTGGTAACAGCACGAACCTTGTAGCCGCTGACCAACCAGGTTCGATCCTTAGGGGTAGTAAGGGGGAAAAATAAAAAACCTATTTGGGCTTTGCTCACCCCCCCTTACTTAAAATTAAAAAAAAAAAAAAAAAGATTAAATGCTAATTATAATATCAGTCATTGTATTTTGCACAATTAAAATTTGCTCTGCCAAATACCATCAATGTTTTAGACTGGTGTACATAAGTGATGAAATATAGCAAATGCAGGTCAAATAGACAAATAGTCATTCACTTTAAAACTTCTAAAAACCTAACATTTGCTCAGCACTGAATTCCAAGCATAAGAGGAATCAACATCTCCAAGCTGCTGATTGGACAGGCCAATAAACTAGTAGGTATCTGGGGACAATATTCCAAATAAACCAGTAACCAGTACCTAACAGTTATGAAGAGGTCCAACGTTTTCACAGAAAATGTATTGAAGGCATACAAGTTTTTCACGGCTGGAGGTTCTTAAAAATTCTTTCTAAGCTAATTTTGTATTATATATATCTTGGAGCAATTAATCAAATAATAAAATTTATAAAGACGAAGAAGAGCAACTTATTTGCAAAGGATTAGGTATAGAAAATTGATAAAATCAGTATTTTCCCAACAATTTTGAACTCCAACAGTTTCGAGGCCACAAAAAAAAAGTTTGTACAAGGTCAGACACATTTAGCTTCTAAAGCAGCTTCCACCCAACCCCTCCCCCCCCCCCCCCCAACCCCAAAAAAAAAAAAGAAAAATTACTTTGGCCAGTTAACTTCTACCAATATACAATGCAACCACTTTGTTACTAATCTAACCACCCAAACTGATAAGTTACTATACTGTAATAAAGCCAATGAGAAATGAGGATTTCAATATATGCACTGCAGAATAAGGAAATGAATTAGCACTAACGTACTCAATACTTACTTCTTCAATGCTAGTGCTGTGATCAGTCGAAAGCTGCACTGCAGTCAATTTCATTGCCTGAGCAGGAGCTTCATCGGCTGCTACTTTACCTCCCCTTTCACCCAATGTCACTGATGACTCCTCAACTATACCATCCATACTTGACCCAGTGTCCACTTGTCCCTTCGTCCACCCACAACCTCGAACTGCCTCTGGCTGATATTGTGCCACAATTGCCCTACTATCACCTACATTCATCACATACACATCCTCATCCCTCATCAACACAACTAGCAAGCAGGAACCCATCAAAGCCAGCTCTGGATTTGTATCAAGCACCTTTTCTGTCATATCCAAGTAAGCGAGCTCAGTCAAATCTAGAGCACGTGACAATGCCCTTAAAACCAATTCATGGTCAACCGGACCGACTCTTCGCTTCTTCTCACTCTGTACAATCCTCTCTTCTACTCTATTCTCCTCTACCTCAACCTTCTCTTTCTCCTCCAATCCAAATTTCCATGGAAACAAAGACTTCCTCCCTTGACTAGACTCCTTATGTTTGGTTAACAACCCTTGTTTCAACTTTGACAATAACAGCCATCTCCTACTCACAGCTGACCCGGCTTTGTTGACACTGATGGCATCATCCACGGAAAATGCAAACCTCTCCGATCCAGAGAGATCAAGGCCATCTTCTTGATCATCCTCCGCCAAAAACTCCCATAACCTTCTTCTCCTAGTCTCTGTTCCCTCCGATTCAAAAATCACTCTTTTAGCTCTCTCTTTGTCTTCCGATTCATTTTCACTAATTAAGACTGATGGTTCATTTTTAATTTCAGTTTCCTGAGTATTATCATTTTCATTAACACTAACAGTAACATTATTAACTGTTTCATCTGGCTCTTCAACATCCCAAAATAAACCTTTTAACTCATTATAAACAGCTCTATAAAGATTACCCATCAAAAATTCGGGCGCATCAGGGCCATTGAAGCCGTCATAAATGCCAACAAACAACCACCCGTGTTCTTCCGACACCACCACGTGCACGCGATCCTCACCGGCCTTACCCAGCGCCCACTGCACGTTATTATCATTTTCCCTCTCGTTTTTTGCCACGTCAGCATCGTCATCTTCCAGGTTGTTGTTGTTGTTGTTGTTGTTGTTGTCTTTCCGACTGACGAAATTCAGCACCGGCACCACCCACGGCCGTTTCTTATCGTGAAAGGCTTTCCGTATTCCTGACATCCCCAAAATGCCCCTCTTTTTCTTCCTTTTTACGTAAAGGCCACCGAGCGGAGCTGAGAAATGGACGCGGCCGCCGCCCGGTTCCGAGGCAGTGCTTTGGTCGAGTGGGCCCGACAATGCGCCTAGCGGGCCAGAAAGAAAGAAAGGCCCCCGCTCCGACGCGTCGTAAGCACCGCCACGTGGCACCGGTTGGAGGGGTATGGCGCTAAACGACGACGTGCTCTCAAAGCCACTTACATTCACGATGCTGCTCTTGACACCGTAACCACCAGCACACGTAGGCTCAGTGGCATCGTCATAGATATTGTCAAGCTGAAGGACAGTCCTGGGAGTAGCGGTGTTGGCACTGACGGAAGCTCCAGAAATGGCCCTGAACCCGGTTTCCGGCTGCGGACCGCGCGGCCCGGGACCGGCCCGGCTCGGAGAGAACCGGAGCGAGTGGGAAGGAGAGACAAAGCGATCGGAGGGAGTTGGAGAGAGGAAGCGGTTGGATGATCTGACGTAACAGAAAGAGTGACCCAGAGTTTCATCCAACGGCTCAGATGAGGCGAAGATCAGGTCCGGCTGTTGCGGGGTTTGGTCCGGTTGGGTCCGGTTCGTATGGTTAACCGGTTTGAAGCAAGGGAAGAGGGAAGAGAGTCCACTTCCCATCACATTTGATATTTCACAGCTTCGTTTCAGCTTTGTTTTTTTTTTTTTTTAATCTTTTTCTTTTCCTGCTTGGCAGCTGAGAAAATTTAACTTATAAGTTTCTGGCGAAGTAAGATAAAAGAAAAAGAAAAAGAAAAATTAAAAAGTTATCGAACGAAGAAAAGAGAGAGAGACTGGAGAGAGTATTTTATATTTGAACTTGGAGTAGACTTATTTATATTGACAAAGAGAGAGAAAGAGAGAGAGATTGTTTTTGTTGCTTTTGTTTTTGTAATTTTTTTTTTTTTCCTCCAAATGCTATCTCTTTGTTTTCAGTTTGTGTGCAGTTTGTTGCTGGCTCTTGGTTGACGGTTACACCTGGCGTTTAGCAGCAGCGGAGGAGGTTTAATACGGATGGTGGATGGTTGCCACGTCAGATGCCAGCTCAGAATTTGTGGGTCCTCTTAAGACTTTTTGCAATTTGATTGCCATTTTTGGAATTTGCTCTTCAAAATGACAAGGCAGTCCTCTGTGTGTGTGTGTGTGTGTGTGGAGCTGGCTTTTGGGACTGTGAGGAATAATAGAGTAGTAGGGTCAAAGTGGGAAACAGTGGCTGAGAAAAGGGTTGTTTTTGAGGTATGCTTTTGTCTTTTTCCTTGCCCGGTCAATGAAAACTCCTTGTTTGGAAGCAAGAGCCTAATATCAGTTTGGCAATTATACCCTTGGATTTTTAGATTATAAAATTATATTTTTCTCTTTTTTTTTTTTGGGTCCCCAATTGCATGTAATTTTTGTTAGTACATAATTCTGAACAAATATAAATGGGATAGAATCGTAAAAATTAATAAGAATAAATATTGTGAATCATATGATAACACAAAATAATGGAGTTTTTTTGTTTTGTTTTTTTTTAAAGAACGTATAATAGAGTTTGTATAACACTGTGTTACATATAGCAATCTATCTAATGCTGGATTTACAGAGTAGATATATATAATTTGTGTTAGGAATTAATATATATGTAGCATTACTAGAAATTTATAGATTCTGATAATTTAAAACTGCTGTAAAAGTACAAAGATCAACACATATATCCAGTTTAAGTATAGAATAAAAATTGTGATTGGGATGGATTTTTTCGCCCATTTCCCACCCCATTAAAAATTTTGCCTCCATTCCCCACTCCATTCTCCAATAAATTTCGTGGGGTGGGGATGGGGAATCTCCATGTGGGGAACGGTTTCCCCATTCCCACCCCATTCCCTATTTATTTATTTTATAATAGATATAGATATATTATTTCAATAAATTAGAAATTAAAAACTTCAATAAAATCATTATCATATTACTAGGTATTTAAATTATGTAAAAAAAATCTCCAAATATTTGTAGTAATATCTTGAAATAATATTAAAATTAAAAAAATTTTGAAGAGTGTAGTTCTTAAGAGAGAAAAGAAAACAAATAATATTTTAAGGTTGAATAAAAATTATATTCTAAGGTTTTCTTTTAGTTATAATCTATTTGTATCAAGTAAAAAAAAAATATATATTAACAACATTGTAATTGACAAAAACAAAAATTATTAAATAAAATTTAGAAAAAATATCTATATATAATGGGGATTGAGGTGGGGGTGGGGTGGGGAATACAAAACCAAATCCCACCCCATTAAGAATTTGAGGATTATTTTTCTCCCATTCCCCAAAAATTATTTAAAATTCACCTCATTTGGGGTGGAGCCCAATGGAGCCCCAAACCCATGGAGGATTTTGCCATCCTAGAAAACATACGCTCAAAATATTTGTTTAAATAAGTGATTAAAGATTAATTATTTTTTTTTGTAAAAAAATAATTTCATTGAAGCATTTGTCCATTTCACTACTTAAATTTGATTTAAAAAATAAATAAAACACGTAAAAAATTATTAGGGTAAATAAAAATATTTTCCTCATTTAAAAAATTATTAGTGTACAAAGATGTCAATCCTATCTAGTATCAAACAATAATATAAATGAAGGTCAAAAGTGATTTTAAATGGTCAGCGACTTGGAAAACATGCATAGAAACGTTTGTCTACATACGTGCTTAAAATTTGACTCTATAAAAAGAAAAAAAAAAAAGAATCCAATCAAAGGCCGAAAGCTCTTTTAATCACTCAATTTTATCCATTTAAGCACTTAAATTTTATTTACTTAGAAAAATATATAAACAGTTATTAGAGTCTATCCTATAAATAGACTTTTATCATTTAAGCTACATATACGGTGCCGTATATATATAATTATAAGGGTTGAACAATAAGGATGAATATTAAAATGAGACTATATTTAGATTTAAGGAGTATTTTTATTTATATAGTTTCTTATTTACTGAAGTCAATAATTATTCAAAAGATACCCAAATGAGTTACATTTAATTTACTTATATTTTGAACAGTTAATAATCTTCTTTAAGAACAATAGTTCATTTTAAGTTTCACGATGCGTTTAAAATTGAGATTGAACAGTTGTAATTTAAAAGTAACAGTATTAAAGTGTTTGTTAAACACTAACTGTAGTAACTTGAAAGATATGTTGATTTGATTTTTCACTTGTATAATAAAAAAATCTACTATATCTTTAATAATTTTTTGTTAATTATTATTTAAAATTTATATTTATTGCATATTATTAATTTTTATTTTATAGTTACCGTTTTTTTTTATAGCAACTATAGTTAAAAAATTACAGCACCTTAATTCCAAACAGAATGAAGTCAAGCTTATATAGTTAAATATTCTATATATAAATTAACTATTTAAGAAACATGCATGTAACATTTGACAAAATAAGTAGATATTAAAGTTTGATTATGTTGAAGATAAAAGAATTAACACGATAGTATGAATTCTAAAAAAGTTTTAAAATGCCAAAAGTAATGGTTCAATAATGATAAGGATGACAAAAACCAGATTAGGTTTACATCTTGGGGGGTGTTCAAGCTCATATGGCTTTGTCTTTCTTGAATTATAAGTCAACAATCAATTTCAAACATACCCAAATAGAGTCATATTTTATTATATACTTTTTGTAAAATTATTTTAGGTGAAAGCGATAAGTTAATTTGAAGTTACAATAAGACAAGGGATTGATACTTGTCATCTTGAAGATTTAAGCTGCTTTGATTTGAACTTAGACAAAAGACTAATGCAATTCATAGTCTAAGTAGTAGGTATTTGAGAACTATGATTATTGAAAATAATTAATAATAATTTAATTTTTTGTAAAACAATATCTTTCCTTATTTTTGCTGGCTGTCAATTTAAATTTATCTAATCCATAAGATAGAAATTCTTTATTTTCCTGCTGATTTGTTACTTTCAGAAATTATATTGATCATCTACTCATTGTTTTCTCCAATTTCAATTTTTTAGAAAAAAATTAATTTATTTTTCTGTTCAGTTGAAGTTTATAAATTATATTAATTTTCTCACCTTTCCATTAATAGTGTTAGAGAATCTCAGCAAAATGATCATTTTGTTCTTCAAAATCAATTTGTATATTTGTATATTATGATATTATTCTCAGTTATTAGTACACTGAATATAATTACATGTGTTCTTTAAATTTATTTTATCATACTTAATAAAAACAAGCATAATCTCATTATAAAAAGAAATCTAGGTGATCGATTCATTGGATACTAAATTATTAGAAAATTAATCAGTTGCAGTCACAATGGTTTCGGATGTTGTAAGAGGAACCATTCTCACGTGTATGTAGAGAGTTTAATAATTTAATTAATGAGAAAAAATGAGGGATTTATTCAAGATAAATAAATTTTTTTAAGAAGAAAAAAAAGCTACTAACCATAAGGTAGACCAATTACTTATGACGTGTGCAATTAATTTAAGAATTTTTTTTTGACCAAAAAAGATGACTTACATCAATAATAACTTTTAATGAAACTTGTTAAAAAGTTAGCCTTATAATATGTTCTCAAACAAGAGACTTATAATATGTTCTTAAATAAAAAACGAACGGTCCAATAGATAAATACCACGTAAGTTAATATAGAATCTAAATATTAGAATTCCTAATATTATATTTTAATTAATATTTTAATATTTTTAATATTCTAATTATTTTAGATTTTAAATCTTGGGCATAAGGTAATTGCCTTAGTTGCCCGGCCCTAGAGCTGGCCCGGCGTCTAATTCATTTCATAGTCTCATTAATAATGATAAGAAACAATAGAGGTAAACGGGACAACCACAATTTTTTTTAGACTTATTTGATGTTGCACAAAAATAATATGCAATTATATTTATTTATTTTCTCCCGAACAGATGAGCTATACATTCTGAAAATGATAAAGAACTTTGATAGATTTTTGACCAACCCAAAAAGATCACTTAATAAATTTAGGAGAAAATTAATGGTCAATGAAGCTCTCTTCGTCAATATTTATTTTGATAAGACGTCTCACTAAATTATATTTAATATAACTCACAATTAAGTAGAATTCACTCACTCATCCAATTGGTCTAACTAGTCTATTTGTTTACAAGTTCCAATAAATATAATTTAAGAAAACCTTTAATAAAATATTTTAAATAAATTTGGGTATGATCTTGTTCATTTTCGTATTGATTAAAAAGGCAACAGAAATTAATAATTTTTTTTTAAAAAAAATAAATGAACAAAAATGGTAAAAAAAAGAAAAGAAAAATAATAATAGAGAGGTGCATATTTTAACAAAATATGGAATATGATGATAAGCAGGTCGAAGTAAATTTTTGAGCAGGGGTAATTTTGTCATTTTAGAAGGCTTTTGGGGGAAAGGGGAACATACATCTCCATCTTGGCCTTCAAAGATCCAGGTTGCCAGGTTGGGCTATGCAGCACTTTGCCCCATCATACCGACATGAATCACAAGATAAGACATTCACCAAAAATTGGACGGTCAGGATTCAAAGCTAGGAAAAGAGGGAATATTGTTTCCAATGTGCATCGCATGGACTGCATCTGATTAGTCAAAGGGCGCGAATTCCTCTTCACTCTTCGTTTTGTCGTGATCCAAAAGCACCAAAAGCTCTCAACAAAATTATTTAACATTTAATTTTCAAAATACAATGTATGTATGTATGTATGTATGTATAAATATTTATAGTCGGATGGATAATTTTTAAATACGAATGGAACTAAAAAAACAAACTATATACCGAATTTTTTAACTTTTTTAAAATATGACTTTCGCACATAAATACGACTTTACGTATTTATATTCTTCTTCGTAATAAATTATTTAGTTTGTGAGAGAGAGTAGCTTTTCCCGCTAAGTCAAAAAAACGCACTTTTAATTATTAAAGTAGAAAAAATTGTTTAAAATATTTATTCAAAATGGAAAGGAAGAGAGAGAGGAATTTTGCATGTGAAGGCGGGAAATCGCACCCTGCAAGTCAAAGCGTTTGTTGGTTTTCAGAATTTTTTTATTTTTATTTTTATTTTTATATTTTTGGAGCAAAGAGACAAAGAAACATATGAGGCCACAAAATACGTGTGAACATGCCCACATTCTTTATGTTTTTGTTCGTACAATAATTATTTTATCAAATTGATGTTTTTCCTTCTTTTATTTAATTTTATTATATAGTAATCTAATCTACACTTAATATATAGATCCAAAATTTCTTGTTTAAACCCACTTTTATTCACCACTGCCATAAACTATCGATCGCACTCAAAGCTAGTTCCAATTTTTAAAACATTATTCACACTATTTGTTAAAAATCTACCACTGCTATATTTACCCAAAAAAAAAAAAAAAAAAAATTCAACTAGTTTTTCTAGTAAAATATTCTATCACTTTCCCAACTTCTTACATATATAGTTGTCCAAAAAATGTTTTTATAAATATTTAAAAACACTTCTAGATGCCCATCTAATTTTCTTAGACTATGTGGTGAACACACAGAATATACATATTTTTTTATTTTCAGTTTTTGTCTTTATTATGATTTTCTGTCAGTTTAATTTAAGTAATCACTTGAAAAAAATTTTAAAAAAATATTACACGGCTAGATAAAGGCAAACATTAGCGTGTGAAAGGTCTCAATATTTTAGTCCCTCGATTTCAAGTCACAAAATAATATTTAATTTATTAGTCAATTTTGTTCCAAGTTGTTTACAGAAAAATGAAAGAACACGCTTTAAGAAGAATCTTGAAGTAGATTGACTTGATAATTTAGACAGCAAATATACAAAATGTGAAACAGAGAAAGGCATTTGACATTTGCAAATAATGACCTCATAAACCATAATAAACTGAAAATTTCTAAGCAATTAATCACGATTTGCATAAAAGTTAATCATGGTTTGCACGAATTATAAATACGACGACAAAATTTAATCAACCAAAAAAAAAAAAAAAATTGTTGCTAATAATGAAAATCTTGGTGATGTTACTTATAAATGTTGAAACGTAATCTCGCCCTTAATTACTAATTGGTTAATTAGTTGCCTAGAATCATTACTATCGACTTGACTTTCAAGTCTATAGCACAAATCACTAATCATGATAATAATGATTCTCATGGGTGTTTCGGTTAAAGATTCATTTTTCGTCCCAACTGCTTGGTAGTTTTCTCTTTGATAATTGAAACTACGACCTCATTAGCCTGGCCCCAAAGTGATTTTGTCAAATAAGAGCTGTTTGTATTGCCATCTGTTCAAGGCCCAGGAAGGTCCAAATCGTGGTTCTTAGCATTTATGAACGCCCAGTGGCCAGAGGTCACAATATGCTACAATATATGGAGTAATAAAAAGACAATGCTTAAAATTGGCATTAGCATAAACATACAGCCACCCGAGTTCGAATCCTCCTACTCATGTCTCCATCCACGTACGTACCATTAGAAATAGATTGAATCCAAAATTAAGGATTTAAAGTTTTTTAAAAAATCAGTTTTTGAGTTTCTATCCACCAACCATTGAATTAAGTGAAGCTAGTGGATGAAAAATTAAATCATATTGGTTTTTAACCAATTTATGTTTGAGAAAGACTTAAGTGGAACAGACAACATGACATGCGTGTCCATTAAGATTACGACAAATATACTTGGATTTGAAATTAACCAATCCCAAATGCGTCTCATGCAGGTTTTTCATTCATGTTTTGCCATTTGGAAGTATGCATACAGCATGCCATTCAAAAAGATTGTTGGTTCCCGCAAAGCGAAAACTAACTAGCTAAGACAATGCAAGATCTATCTGTCAACTTTTCGCCGCAATGACCTGCTTTTATTAATGGTGACTGCTGCAAAATGCAAATCTCTGACAGGCAATTTCAAATCTCAGGTTCAAGTTCTCATTTCCTCGATAATTCTTTCTGGTCATACTATTTTGTTTTCAGTCTTACGCAGACATCTCCACTTCTTTATATACACAAAACTAATTGGTTGCCTAAGGTCGGGACTGGTGTGCAGTTGTGTACATTTTTTCTTTTTTCACTATCCATGAACTAAATACATTCAGTGATCGTAATTGGTGTCTTACAAGCTCAAATTTGACCTGCCCGAATGTCTCTATCCAGACGATCAGCATTAAGGGTCCCGGGAAGCTCTCTGAAATCATCGTTGAAGATAGAATATGCACTGCATAGATTAAAAACAAAATATAAGACACTCTAGGTAAATTCAGAGTGATCTAAGTTGTTCAGCAAGGTTACACTACAAATTAAGTAACTCATGGAAAACTACATTAAAGAACGAACAAGATTCAAGGAAAAAACAATATGTTTCGATCACATTTCTTCCTTACAAATGTATGCCTTGCTAAAGTAGCTTGTCGATATAATATTTCCCCATAAATATAATCATAACAAAATTTTTATGTTCCATCACAATTCATTAAATCAGGAGCAAGCATTATATGCTTATAATTTTTCTACCTCATGTCTCCAGGTTGACGCTGTCCCAGATTTAGGAAGATAATAGAGAATGCTGTCCCAAGTATCTGAATAACAAGGAATTGAAAGATTCAAAATCATTTTCCTCAAATTGTGGTAAGTGTATGGAGAATCGTAGTGCAAAAATGAAGGTCAGTCAATCCATCCGTGTTGTCAAATAACTTTTGGGATGTGCTTTGATTATTTTCCCCCTTTTCTAAGAGAAAAAGATCAAAACATGAGCTAAGGCGCTGAGGTCAATGCGGCCATTCCTTATTCCTCCAATTATTTCTCTAGATGTCACTAGCATGAAGTAGGTGAGATAAAAAGGAATTAGCTACTACTACTAAAAGCATTATTTTTGTTTTTCTTTCTATATTCCTTCAAGAAACAAGACAAACTTGAATTAATAAAAAGATAAGCTGTTGGCAACAATTGACTTCAGCTTTGGTAGGAGAAATCAAATAAAGTTTAATTTCTTCAAGTCTTCTTGAGGGGAACCATTAAAAGCATAGGTCTTTTCTGCCCTAAGCGCAGCCAATAACAAAAGTTGGCCACTACTCTGATTTGCTAAAAAATAAGAGTTGTTTAGCAAGACAACTATAGAAGATTATCCTTCAGATGATAACTTCCAGAAACAGAAAGTTTAATTTACTTTTCCAATTAAAATAAAGATTTATAAAGTACCGAATGAAAAAAGGATGGGATGTTTGAATTTTTCTTGTTTCCTTTTACCGTCATTTCAAACCAGACTATTCCTCCAAGACTAAGAAAAGGGGAACCCAAAAAATTCAACAATAGGACCAAACATTGAACTTAAACTTGTGTTCACTTTTGACATATATATATATATGAAAACAAATAATTGTGAGCCAAAAAAAAAAAAAAACCAGTTTTATGCATTTGTGGATGACTGGAATCAATGCAAAGACTTACGTATAAAGGTCCAAGATCCCATCTGTGGGCAATAGGTGCGAAGACAAACCATAAAATGATAATTGCCCAAATCTTTAGACTGAGTGAGAAAATCGCCATCAGAAGTATATCTATCAAACAACATCAGCCGAAGAGGCAGTCAGCACTTCAAAATATAATAGATGACCACTGCAGAGAAGCGGCCTGGCCTAGAAGCCCGCATTTGAAAACGCTTACCAGGAAGCTTTAACTTGTTGCGGAGAAAAAAGAAAAGCTTCCTCTTCCACCGGCTTGTTGACTGTGGAAGCTTAAACTTCTTGACATTCAAAAAGTAAGGGGCAAAAAAAAAAAAAGAAAAAAAACAAATGAGAAATGTTTGAATTTTGAAACAACATCTGAATTTTAAGGAAATTAATAATTTGATTACCAGATCTACATCGTCATCATCAATATAAGTATCATCCCGGAGATGTCTAGCCGGTGGCTTTGGTTTGACAGCAGCAATCACAGAGTCTAGAAAATAGGTGTAAAAAGATCCAACATATTAACAAGATGACAGCAGCAATCACTGTCAGTAATTTTTTACACTCTAAACCAAATAATACCGGAACTATACATACCTACAAAAGATAACAACAATGAGGATCTGTCTACAAGATGAGATACAGTTTGTTTTTCAGCTTACGTAATCATATCATTAGTAATTATTTTGTATTTTTCAATTTCTACAAGTAAAATTTCGAGTAAACAAATCAAATTAAGTTGACGGCTATTTATTTACGTTCAATTGAATAAGCAAGTTTCTTGATCATCAAACAGAAATATTAGCTTCTATAAATAATAAAGATTTTGACTATCATCAAATATGAAAGCCAATACACTAAAATTACAAAACTGCGCTCAAACAAAACATAAGAGAAAATATGCCGGAAAGATTTTAGAAAATCAAAATAAATAATTAGAAGTGGAAGAAACTCCATTGATCAAATTTTTATTTCCTGGCAGTAAGTGTAATTTTGTCTTGTCCTAAAAGGGATTTATGTGACCATTTTGCCAGGCTACAAGGGTGTCAGCATCCCTTTTCCCTTCAAAGAATGAATATAAGAAATCAATTGGAATGGACTCTCTTTCATCTATTATGCAGTTTCGAGCTGCTAGATAGCTTGCCTTGGGGTTGGATCAACCAACTGGATCTGTCAGCTATCATGCTTTTGGGATAGAAATGAAGCTATTCAAAGCATCAATAGAAATAAAATTCCATTTGACACTTGCCTATTCAACCAAACTAGACTGGGCGTGTAAAGATTGCAACAAAAGTGACTCATTCTGGATCAGAAAAAGGCTAGAGAACACAAGTGAGAAAACTGACATTCCTGCAAAGTATCTTCGAATGAGTAACAGGGTTTGTTTCACATTTTCTTATCGATGCTAGGGTTGAAAGTAAATGGAAACTGTAGCTAAGCAACATGGCTGCTAATCAGAAAGAAGGAACACTAACTAGCAGGCAGCTAAGCAACCTTGTGAAACAATTTAGATGACAAACAATGTTGCCAAAGCCTAACTTCCAAATTCAAATTGAAACGACATGTCGTCCAAATTAAAGAGAGAAATGTTAATATTACCACCATTACTGAGTTGGAGACAGACATCATCACGATCGTCGTCATCTTGAGTGTCGTCCAAAACTTTGCCGCGGAAAACAAGCCTCAAATTCTCAATGGGTAAATGATTAGCGGAGCTGGTGGCAATCAATTTTCTCAAATCACGCACCTAATCGTAAACAAAAAGTCGCAGGGAATGAATGAATGAATTTAATTTACTCATTTTCAGATTCAAAAGAGATGCAAATAGCGATACCTTAATGGGAGAAGAGACAGAAAGGCGAGAGGGAGGAGCAGGGCCAATTGTTTTGACGGTGATCTCTACAGACTCTGAAATTTCTCCCATTACCATACCATTTGATTCCAACACAGATTCTTCTTCCTTCTAGTTCCGTCCTTTTAATTTGTGGGATAAATATTAAATAGAGATCCACGATACCGGCGAGCGCTGTCTCACATTGGATAATTCCACTTTTTTTAAAAAATAAATAATAAACAATATTATTAAATCACATGACACAATAAATTTTCTCAAATTTAATAAAATTTAAAATTTTAGACATAATCAATGCTCATAATAACATAATAATATATTATGCAAAAAAATGATTTAGTTTAATAGATTGCAGTTTATTTATATTTTTTATATCTTTCAATGAGGATGATATTTTTTGTACGATGAAAAGGGCCTTGAGATTGTAAAGAGGATTTTTTTTTTTGGGCAAATGACACTATCCTTTCTTACTGCATATATTGGCATTTGATATCATATCTCGTTACTACAATTGTTCATTGATCATTTCTGAACATAAGGAAAAAAATAAGTTTTTTTAAAATCAAATATACCAAAATATTTACAAGTCCTTAAAATTAAGGGTGTATTTTGAATTGAGGTGCTATAGTTTTTAAGCTATAGCTGCTGTAGAAAAAAAATTATAACTATTAAACAAAAGTTAATAATATATAATAAATATAAATTTTAAATAATAATTTTGATAAAATTATTAAAGATATAATAGATTCTCCATTATATAAGTGAAAAATCATATCAACATAACTTTCAAGCTATAACAGCTAGTATTTACTAAATACTTTACTGCTCTAACTTTTAAATTATAATTGTCCAACCTCAATCCCAAACGCATTCTAAATACCTTGCTCCGGCAGCCTTAGACGAGGAATTTTTTATAATTTTATTTAACTAATAGCTCAAATGTTGAGAAAGAAGGGGTTAAAAGAATAATTTTTTAGATTTTAACAACCTTTTGTCTTTTCTAATAAATAAATATATAAAACTTACAAAGAGCTAACAAATAAATAATCATACTAGATAGAAATGTCCCCATAAAGTAGAAATAAACCAAAATAGTCCTATTAAATTTTTTGACTTTGTAGAATTTAAGATCTGTTAGAGTCAATTAATATTGCATAAGATCAATTAAAATCTAAGCGAGTCCATATAGAAGTGGTGTAAGTGGGGTAATTTTCAGTTTCTTCTCCTGAGGTTTGATGTATCTCCATATTGATATATAGTATTGGCGTATCTCTATTTTCCTGCCCTACCATTAATATGATGTTTTGTATATGGTTAGCCACAAAGGCAATTTAGTAATTGCACACTTTATTGATTAAATATTTAGACAAATTTAAAAATTTTCACTTTGGAAAATGTGGATTCATTGTAATAGTCCAATGTCCATTTAGTAACAAGAGATGCCTCTTTTTATCTATTGTGTTTTTACTCAAAACAAAAGGCATGCTCTTCTCTTTCATCTACTCAAATGACAGGTGCCAAAAAAAAAAAAAAAATTCATAACCTATTTCAATGACTTATAAAGGGTTTGAAGAAATTTAAAGCTGTCATTAACAGAATGAACACGAACTAATATAAATTGATAATAGTCAAGATAGATTCAATAAATGTAGTTGAATGAACTGACATCAGTGACTACTGATGACAACCTAGAAGTCATCCACTTACATTAGAGTCGCGAGTTAGGTAACAAAAACTTTCCTTCCTCTTATGTATTTTTTTTTCCCCTCAGAATGGTGATAAGATCAGTTAAAGCGAAGTTGAGATTTTTACTCTTATTGGCGATGTGGGTTTCTGGGGATGGTTTTTATACATTTTTTTCTTTGAAGTATGAAAATGGTTAACATAAATTAGTGTTTCAATTGCATATTATTTCATTGGAGATTGATTTTTTAGGCTAAAGATTATATGAATTTTGCATGCATTTGTTAGATGTTGAGTTTATTGAGTTTTATTTTTTAAAAGTATTTTTTTGGCATAATACGTTCAGTGCTGCAATGATTGCGTTGGTTTGATATTGGGTGATAATATGAATTTTGCAAGTGTGAAATGTCTATGTTTGATGGACTTTTGTAAAATGTAAGAATATGACATGACATGCTCAGAATATTTGTATTCATGTTTGGCCAAAAATGGTAGTTTGAGTCATGTTGTTACGTGCTTATTCAATGTTAACTATTATTGGATTATATTGATATATAATTCACTGAATTTGAAAGTAGCATTATTGTTATTAGAGTATTGACTTGAGTGAAGTTGATAGAGTAATGAATCTAAAGAAATTATGCATTGTTGAGTTATGTTGATATTATGAGCAATATATTAAAAGTTGTGAGTATTAATTGTACACCCATTACTTTTAAACTTTATTGCTTTTTATTGAATATGTATACTTGTCTTTTTGCATCCTCATATACTTGGACATAGAGGTAGTGGTTGATAGAGATGTACCGAAAATAAGCTCAGTAATTCCAAAATAGTATAATATGAAGAAACTTTGAGAAGATATCAAGGACATTCGTTTGATAGTCACTTAGATAAGCCAAAGAAATGAAATATAAGGTTATATTGCTATGGGAAACAAGCAATATAGATCTGCAACTAGACTTAGATCTCTAAGATACTTTTAAGAAATTAAGGGAAAAGTCTTACAAAAAGACATTCTTCTTCATAGTTTCAACCAAGTTGGAATGTGTATTAAATACATTTACATAGGCAAATGGAGCTGTTATTGAAGAGAAGGATGAAACTTTAATATCACCTAGAAATGAGATTCCTTTACATTTAGATGATGATGTTGAGCTAGATTAAAAATAAATAAGTTTTTTGTCCTAAACCTTAGTGAAGATGTAAAGGCTACACTTGAAATACTTCAAGTTTCATTTTATGAGCAGCCAATTGTTAAAGATTTTATTGATGGAGTTATGGATGCACCAAAAGATGGAGATCATGAAGAAAAAGCTCAAGATGAAGATAATTGTTAACATGTAAATGTTCTTTTTATTGATTTTGATGATAACAAACCTTAATCTTTTTTGATCAATTTGTTGGAGTTTCATAATATCAAATATTTTCTTAAAAGCCAATATTTTCTGTGTGTGTTTACAAGCTTTGGTTAAACATGAATAACATTTTCTGTAAAATTCTGTAAAATGTGGTTTTTTGGGCATAATCGGTGAACCGTTTATTTTAACGGTTAACCGATAAAATGCAGAGAAGGGTTATTTTTCAAAAGCTTCAACCGATTGCTTTAAAACTTACTAAAAACCAGCCACTGGATATAAACGGCTAACCGTTATTTTTAACGGTTAACCGTTTATGGTAAAGGCTAACCGTAATGTTCAGAAAATGGTTATTTCTTAAGCTTTAACCGATTAGCTTCCAAACTCGCTGAAGGTAAACGGTGAACCGTTATTTGTAACAGTTAACCGATAATATTCAATAATGAATCATGTGCTAATCTCTTACCGTTTAAAGCAAACCGGTTAAACATTTTATTTTATAAGTTGCTGGAATTTAACGGCGAACCGTTAATAGATAACGGTTAACCGATAATATCCAGTATGACAAACGTTGTTAACCCTTAACCGTTTAGGAAGAACGGTTAGTTGAAATTTGTAATGCAGGTTTCTGAAATTTAATGGTGAACCGATAACGCATAAACGGCTAGCCGATAATTTTTAGAATAACATTCTTTGTTAATCTTTAACCATTTAGTAAGAACAGTTAGAAGAATTTTATTGTGCAGGTCTCTGATTTTTAACGGCGAAAGGGTAGTGACTAACGGTCAACCGTTTATTTGAAATTCAGCCCAACGGTAATTTTGACCAGCGCAAACGGTTAACCGTTAACAGTTAACGGCGATCCGTTTTCTGACGAAAA
Source organism: Citropsis articulata (assembly GCA_030449925.1). Taxonomy (NCBI): domain Eukaryota; kingdom Viridiplantae; phylum Streptophyta; class Magnoliopsida; order Sapindales; family Rutaceae; genus Citropsis; species Citropsis articulata. The sequence continues at coordinate 11,107,261 of JASUUH010000211.1, read as the reverse complement.
GTCAATAACGGCTAGTTTTCAGGTCCAACTATAAATAAGCTCATTCAAATCAAATCAAAGGTTGTTCACAACACGACTATTGAGCTTATACTCGAGCATACAATTCTTTGTGAGCTTTAAAACACATTCTTACTTGATTTAATCACACATTGGGTCAAGAGAAAAATAATTTGTAATCTTTTGTTTTGAGTGATTGTAAGTGTTAGGATACATTTGGGTCAAGAGATTGGGGATAATCTCTTCTTGTAAAGGTTTATTGACACCTTGGAAGTCAATTGTAAGCATTTGAAGCCTTTTGGAAAAAATAAAAGCGCGTGTGCTTGGAGGCGTAGACGTAGGCGGGGGGATAGCCGAACCACGTAAAAATCATTGTGTTCGTTCTTTCTTACCCTATCTCTTTACGTTTCATTGCACATTAATTTGTTTATTTCGAATTTGATTGCCTAGTTTATATTGCATTAAATTTTTAGTTGCTCAATTTTTAAAATCCCAATTCACCCCCCCTCTTGGATTGCCTAGTTAGTATTTCATTCGGTCTCAGAGCAAGGTTCTCTTGTTAGGACTTAACCGTCTAGAGTAAAAAATCCATTGCAACCCAAAATGATTCAATATTTAGGGAAGGACAATCCACAACTAGACCACCGTTCTTTGACGGTAATGACTACCCATATTGGAAAACTAGGATGAGAATTTACTTGCAAGCCTTAGACTACGAAATTTGAGAGATTGTTTGTGATGGCCCTTTTATGCCTTTGACTAAAAATGAAGTTGGGGAAGATATTCCAAAACCTTCACGGGAATGGAATGAATTGGAAAAGAGAAAAGCTTCTCTAAATTCCAAAGCTATGAATGCCTTGTTTTGTGCACTAGATAAGAAAGAGTTTCATAGAGTGTCAAGTTGTGAAAGTGCTCATGAAATTTGGCACAAACTTGAAGTTGTCTATGAAGGCACGAATCAAGTGAAAGAGTAAAAAATTAGTAGATACACTCGACAATATGAGTTGTTCCAAATGGAACAAAATGAGAGTGTGTACTCTATGTATACTAGATTTACAGACATAGTAAACACTCTAGGAGCCCTAGGAAAGACCTTTTCAAATAGCGAGAAAGTTAAAAAAATCATTAGATCACTTCCTAAGGAATGGAGATCATTGAATGTCTTCCCTATTGTTGATTTAATCAGTTATCTTATTTCTTATGAGGAAGATTTGGCAGCCGAAAAAAGAAATGAGGAGAAGAAGAAAAGTATTGCTCTCAAAGCTACAAAATATGAGAGTGATGGAGAATGTGAACCAGATGATGAAGAGTTGGCTATGCTAGCAACAAGGTTCAGAAAGTTCTTCAAGAAAACCGGTGACCGAAGAAAATTCAAAAACTTCAAGAATCAAAAGGAGAAGAAGGAGTTAATCACTTGCTATGAATGCGAGAAACCCGGCCACATAAGATTGGAGTGCCCAATTATCAACAAACCCAAGAAGAAAGCCATGATAACTCTCGATGATAATAACAAGATTTAAGATTACAAGAGTCACAAGATATCAAACCTAAGACTTACAGAATTTGGAGATGAATCAAATGATAAATTAGATGAGGTAAATGATCTTCCTACTTATGGTGAATTACATGTTGCCTTTAAAGAATTGCATGATGAATTGATGAAAATTGGTAAAAAGAATGTTTGCCTTAAAAAGAAGATGGTAGAGCTTAAAAATGAAAATGATTCATTTAGTGCTAAGATTACATGCCTTAAATTAGAGAATAAAACATTGCATGATAGAATTGCATTATTTGAGAATTCTAGCACTTCACATGAGCATCTAGAATCACATGTGAATGACTTGAAAAATGAAAATGAATTACTTAAGAAAAAAGGGCAATGATCTAAATGAAATTGTGCTAAAATTCACAAATGGACAAAAGATGTTGGATAACTTGCTAAATTCACAAAAGTGTGTGTTTGACAAAGGATTGATTGGTTATAAGCCAAATTGAAACAAAAATATTACAGGAGTTATTTTGTGAAAAGTAGCAATCAAGTTGTATGTAATTATTGTAATCAAGATGGACATATGAAAAATAAATGTCTAGTAAAAAGAAATACATATTATGGTATGAAATGTATTTAGGTTCCAAAAGGAATCATTGCTAACACTCAAGGACTGAAAAAAGTTTGGGTACCTAAGACTTGAGATTTTTTTTGCAGGGCATAAAGAAGAAGAAGAATAAATGGTTCTTGGATAGTTTATGTTTAAGACACATGACCGGAAACTATGCATGGTTTTCAAGTTTCACCAAAATCGAAAACGGTGGAGATGCTTCTTTTGGAGATAATTCAAAAGGGAAGATTTTTGGAATCAGAAATGTCGGTAAAACTTCATCAACCTTAATTGAAAATGTATGGTTATTTGAAAATTTGAAACACAACTTAATTAGTATTAATTAATTGTGTGATAAAGGTTATAAAGTAGTTTTTGATAAGTCTAGATGTATTATTGAAGATGCATGTGACGGAAAGGTTTTATTTATTGGAAATAGATGTGGTAATGTTTATACCATTGGCATAGAAGTTGTTTTTACCCATGATAAATGTTTTTCAGCTTTATATGATGATAGTTGGTTATGGCATAGAAGATTAGGTCATGCAAACATGGAATTGATTTCAAAAATTTCGAAAAATGATTTGGTTAAAGGACTTCCAAAAATCAATTTTCAAAAGGATAGAATTTGTGAAACTTGTCAATTTGGAAAATAAATCAAAACCTCTTTTAAAAACAAGAATCATGTCTCTACTTCAAAACCACTTCAATTACTTCATATGGATTTGTTTGGACCATCTAGATATGCTAGCTTAAATGGCAAGTATTATGTATTTGTAATTGTGGATGATTATTCTAGATATACATGGGTATTGTTCTTAACTACTAAGGATGGTGCCTTTGATGCATTTAAAATTTTTTGTAAAAAGGTTCAAAATGAAAAGGGTTATTCTATTTCTTATATTAGAAGTGATTATGATAAAGAATTTGAAAATTATGCATTTGAGTCTTTTTGTAATGACTTAGGCATAGAGTATCAATTTTCATCACCTAGAACTCCACAACAAAATGGAGTTGTTGAGAGAAAGAATAGATTTATTTAAGAAATGGCTAGGATTATGTTGAGTGAAAATGCATTACCTAAGTATTTTTGGGCCGAAGCCGTCAACACCGCTTGTTATATTTTAAATCGGGTGTTGATTAGACCTCTTCTTAACAAAACTCCCTATGAGCTTTGGAAAGATAGAAAACCCAATATTGGTTATTTCAAAGTCTTTGTATGTAAATGTTTTATTTTGAACACAAAAGACAATCTTGGTAAATTTGATCCAAAATCGATGTTGGTATTTTTCTTGGGTATTCAAACTTAAGCAAAGCTTATAGAGTTTATAATAAAAGAACCTTGGTTGTGGAAGAGTCTATGCATGTTTCTTTTGATGAGTCTAACCCCTCTTCCGCGGAGAAAGGAGTTGTTAATGATGATGCAGATGGAGAGTTACAAGAAGGATCATCAAAGGATAAACAAGAGAATGCACCACAAGAAAATCAAGAGGATGATCAAGAAGAGCAAAGAAATATGGAGCAACAAGAAGGTATTATTCAGACATTCCCCAAAGAGTGGAGGTATATTTCTTCTCACCCTACGGATGCTATTTTAAGAGATCCATCACGAGGTGTTACAACTAGATCATCACTTAGGAACACTTGTGAGCATGTTGAATTTATTTCTCAAATTGAACCAAAATCCTTTGCGGATGCGGAAAATGATGAATCTTGGATTATGGCAATGCAAGAGGAATTAAATCAATTTGAGAGAAATAATGTGTGGGAATTAGTTCCTAAACCAGAACATCAATCCATCATAGGTACTAAATGGGTATTTAGAAATAAGATTGGATGAATCCGGTGTGGTTGTAAGGAATAAGGCTAGATTAATGGCTCAAGGATACAACCAAGAAGAAGGAATTGATTTTGATGAAACATTTGCACCTGTACCTAGATTAGAATCCATTAGAATGTTGTTAGCATATGCATGTTATAAAGATTTCATTTTATTTCAAATGGATGTTAAAAGTGCTTTTCTAAATGGTTATATTATGGAGGAAGTTTATGTGAAACAACCCCCCGATTTTGAAAATGAAAAATTTCCAAATCATGGGTATAAATTGTCTAAAGCATTGTATGGATTGAAACAAGCACCTAGAGCTTGGTATGATAGGCTTAAAAATTTCTTGTTGGATAACGGTTTTTCGATGGGTAAAGCGGATACTACTCTCTTTGTTAAGCATAAAAATCAAGATATACTTGTTGTTCAAATTTATGTTGATGATATTATCTTTGGCTTTACTAATGAGTCCTTGTGTAAGGAATTTTCATCATGTATGAGTAAGAAATTTGAAATGAGCATGATGGGAGAATTGAAGTATTTCCTTGGACTTCAAATCAAGCAAAACAATGAGGGGATCTTCATTAATCAAGCTAAGTATGTCAAAGATTTGCTCAAGAGGTTTGGAATTGATGAGTCAAATACTAAGAGCACTCCAATGAGCACAACAATCAAGCTTGACAAAGATGAAAAAGGTAAAGAAGTTGATATTAAAAAATATCAAGGTATGATCGACTCCTTACTTTACATAATCGCAAGTAGACCCGATATCATGTTTAGTGTATGTTTGTGTGCAAGATTTCAATCATGTCCCAAGGAATCTCATTTGCTTGCTGTTAAAAGAATTTTTCGTTATTTGAGTGGAACCATAGATCTTGGCCTTTGGTATCCTAGAGGAACTCATATAGATTTAACATGCTATTCGGATGCGAATTTTGCCGGTTATAAAGTTGATAGGAAAAGTACTAGTGGAACTTGCCATATACTAGGCCACTCATTTGTTGATGGTTTAGTAAGAAACAAAACTCAGTTGCACTTTCAACCACTGAGGCAGAATATATTGCCGCTAGTAGTTGTTGTGCACAAGCTCTTTAGATGAAACAAACACTTAGAGACTATGGTATTAATCTTGAACAAATTCCCATTAAGTGTGACAATACTAGTGCTATAAATCTTTCAAAGAATCCCATTCAGCACTCTAGAACCAAGCATATAGAAATTAGACATTATTTCTTAAGAGATCATGTTCAAAATGATGATATTGCATTGGAGTTTATTTCTGCGGAAAAACAACTCACCGATTTTTTTACAAAACCTCTTTGGGAAGAACAATTTTCAAAAATTCGGCATGAACTTGGGATGATGAAATTTTCACATTAACATTTCTACTCTGTTATTGAGTCTATAAAACTGTTTGATTTATGATGTGATGTTTTAAGATTCATTGAATGCTTGAGTATGATATACTAGTAGTGTGTGTGTATGTCTTGTATGAACTAATTTTTTTAATACATATATGTTTATGAATTTTGCATTTAAAATGGCCTTAAAGCATTTTTAGATCAAAGCCATGATCTTGAACTGTAATATTTGTTGGCTAAAATTGAAACAATGTGCGAAATAACAAATAAAATAAACGGATAACCGTTTTTCTCATAAACGGTTCACCATTTATTCCAGAAACTAAGACTTTTTTATTGCTCTTTACCCTCTCACCGTTTGGAGTTAACAGTAAACCGTCTAAAAACAGAGAATATCGCGAAAGTTACCTTCTCACCGTTTACGGTTAACGGTAAACCGATTAAAATAAGAGAGTTCTCTTATATTGCCCATTCACCGTTTACCCTTACTTGTTAACCATTTTCTTGTTACAAGGTCACTGGATATTAACCCCTTACCGTTTATAGAAAAGGGCTCACCGTTTTCTCTAAGTATAAAAACTGGTCACGGGTTTCTTCTTCGTCTTCACTTAGCCTTTCACCGTTTCCCCCATACTCGTGAAACCGAAGCTTTCCCTCTTCTTCCTTCTCCATTTTTCTCCATTTTCACACCAAATTTCACCGATAGAACTCTTCCTAATCACTCTTAGAGCGATTTTACTGATTCAAAACTTCAAATCTCGTCCAAAATAAAAAATTCCCAAATCAAAACCCTAAGGGCAACCGACTGGTTTCTGTCAATTTTGATCCATTTTTTCGTGGTTTCTTGACAAATTGACCCAAAACTTATCTTCCTCTACTCCTTCTAAACTCCATAGTCAATTCATTTACACCCAAATTCATCTTCCGAAAGCTTTTCTCATCATCAATGGCTGAGTCATCTCGGAGGCCTCGAAGGACGAAACATACGCCCTCTGTCAACCCTATTCCACCACGGGAAACATCTAAATTCGAAAGGCTTCATTTCCCTACAGCAGCATTGTACAAACGCTTTGAGGATCGCTTTATGGGCCGACAGGTACTCAATTCTTATTTTGTGGATGTAGACGATTTTAAGGACTTGATTGTGTGTGATAAGAGTGTTACCAACATGCTTAGACCCTAGGAATCTGCTATAGACTTTGATGATAGAGTTTATCCTAATCTAGTTCAAGTTTTCTACTCTAATATGGAACTGTCCGCAACTCATTTAGATAGGATTGTTACTCTTGTTGGTGGTGTATCCATTGATTTTGATGTTGAGTTTTTGAACACTGTCATTCTTGGGATTTCGAATGAGGGTCATACTTTTTATACCTCTAGAAAAATCCTATCATTTGATGATTTTGTCCACAATGAGGGTGTGCATAATATCTGTCGTCGTAGGGATTTGAGTGATGATATTTGTGGTCTACCCTTTCGGTCTCAGCTGCAACCTTTTCAAGTTCGCATTCTCCATATTATTTTGCAGGATATTGTTACACCTAGGAGAGGTCACTCGGATGAGGTAACTTGTTTAAATGTTGGGTTACTGGATAGTCTTCTTAATGGGCGACCTGTTAATCTTGGGTATATCATTGTGCGCCACATGTTGACCACTCCTGCAGTTACTCACCGCTTGCTTCCCTATGGCAGTATCATCACAAGATACTGCGTCACTTTCATGTGCCTATCCGGGATGCCGTGTATAAAGAGCCCAAACGGATTGGTCGCGAAGCTATGAGTAGTATTAGATTTACTAGGAGGAACGGTCAATGGCACAAGTCCTCAAACTCCAAGAATTAGGACACTTTGATTGCTCTTGAGGATGATCGGATGTTTAATGACATATATTCTCCAGATCAGCTTCCTGACTTCAAACTTGGAGCTCGTCCTCCACCGTCTAGTCGTCGAAATGCTCCTCAGCCGTCGGCCCCTTCTGATTCTGCTGTTGTGCAAATTTTATTGAACTCGCAAGCGCACGAATCTATTGTAGAATAGATTAATGGTGACGAGTGTTGATCCCACGAGGAGGTTGATTTTAATTATATGTAGAATTAATTTTCTTTAATTGGGTTGGTTGGATTTGTGATGAAATTGATTTAAACTATGCTAGAATTTAAATTGAGACTATCATAGAAATTAAATTACAATGGCAGGAATAAATTAAACTGGAAACTATTGAAATAAAGCACTTGGGTATCCGGATCTGCATCAACATGCTCCATGGGCTAAATATTCCATATTAATGCTAATTAAATCATGAAGGGGGATTCCATACCTCATGAACCACGCTCAAATAAATATGGTGCTAAGGGCTTATCGTGCCAAATAATAATAACCTTGTACTAGTGCTTAACCGTAGATTCAGACAAGACTATTACTATTTGTCGACAAAAAGTCAAAACAACCACAAATATTATAGGGGAAGAGAAAGTAAATTTACCAAATTAAGCCCATGGAACATGTTGAGACTTCACCTTCAACCCAAGCTTAAAAGAAAATTAGCTACTCATTTTTGAACTAGGGGTAAAATGGGAATTTATTAAAATACGAAGAAAATATGCAAGGAGAAGGAATTACAAAATCTAAGCTAGAATGAATTCTGTGGATATCAAATTGTGGGGAGCCCTTTTATAGATACATTGAGTGAATCATGACCATCTGATTAAAAGCTTGACGCCAGATTGCGCCACATCAACAACAAATACCACTATCGAATAAGAATACTATTTACACGGTTTGACCACTATTTGCACAGTACACCACGGTTTTGTATAGTAACTCGGTTTTGCACAAGAATCTTGGTTTTGCACAATAACCCTTGCTTTGCACAAGAACTTGCTTTGCACAAGATTTATTCGTGACAAAGACCATGAATGAGACGTATTTAATAATACGTGAACAGTGACATTTTTCCTTTTATGCTCCTCCTAAGGTTTTCGACCGTCCTGAGTTCAAATATGACGTCCGTTTTGCTGTCTGATCACTCGTTCATTGTGAAACGATCGTGATGCCCCTAAAATACATAAAATACCTAATTATAATGAAAAACACATAATTAAATAACAAAATACTTAAATAAATAAAAGTAGCAATGTTAGTGAGACTTGAAGTGTAAAATGACGATTTTCTCCTTTATAAATATACATTTTCTAACACTCAACACACCCTTCAACCAGCTTATTGCTAGTCCCTAGCAAATAAAGCGAAGATAAGATTCAAAACCAATTTTTTTTTTAATTTATAAAACACACGTGTTTATTCAATTAGATTAATGATAGCAATCAAATAAAAGTACAAGCATTATCTCCAGTCTAAAGAAATATCACAACCACATCAACAATCCATATGCATCAGTCCAGCAGACTATAATGATCAGGCCACTTTCAAGAATGACATGTCAAACCCCAAAATCTCACTGGTAGTAGTGACACTCTCACAAAGAAATTAAACCCAATAATAATTGTCACTACAATGAATGGTGAATTGAGAGAAAATAAAATAGACATATCACACACTCTCACCAAGTTAAAAAGAATCTGCCCAGAGCTTAGAAATAATACGACCTCAAACAAAATACTAGTCAACCCAATTTATTCTTTTTTTTTTAATGCATCACTACATCTTAATAGCCCATATAACTAGCTTTTACTTCAGACTATAGTTACCTAAAATCAAGAAGGACTTTTATTAGGACGTAACGTAGGCTAGGGACATGGCTAATAAAAAGAGGAAATATGAAAAACAAAATACATGTTTGAGAAAAAATAAATATTTTTTTTAAATAAAAAGATGCATTTAGCTTATTTATTATTATTGCATATCTTTTCTTTTTTTTTCTCTTTTTTTTTCTTTTTTTTTTATAGCACAACTTTGCTGAACAAAATAATTATTTATATTTTTTCTCAAACATCAATAGGTGATGGAACTTGTAAGATATCGGGTAATACTCTAAATTGGAGTGGGTCAGGATGATAAGTTAACAAAGAAAATGTTTTTTTTTTTAAAAGGCTCAAAAGGGCTAACTATGGATATTTTACAATAAGGATGGCTAGAAATGCTCAAACGGATCAAAGATGGCCTTCCATCGTCTCTTAGAGCTCTAAATAATCTTTCATAGTGGGTAGTTAGCCTTTAGATGCAAAGAACACACATTTTTTTTTTTAAGGGTTGACTCAAAGGAAATCTAGAGATCATGTATAAAATAATAAACTGCTAAGCTGTATAAAGAATGGGCAACAAGGGTTACTCTCCAAGAAAAATTAATAGGATCAAAAACTCACTTGGAATTTATTATGACATGTGCATTCCTTCAAGCAACTCATATTTGTCTCCAACATCAACATGTAGAATAGCAAATATGGTATAGCATCACTCAAGACCAAAGATAATACAATTAACTAAGATTCGAGAGTCATCATATCATCCAATTTAAAAACTCACACAAAATTACCAAAATTTTTTTTTAACGAAATTCTACCCCCCAACCTATTCTAAACATGCATGTAGAAAAATGAAAAAAAACGATACAGAAAAATTAATTAGATGATAGAAAAGAAAAATGTCTGATTTTTTTTTTTTTTACTAAGAAGATGTGTTTCTAGAGTCACTACACTCCATATTCAGCCATCTTCGATTCAAAAACTTGAAAATGTATATTTATAAAGGAGAAGTCAAAAAGAAAAGTTAGGAAAAATACAAAAAAAAAATTTTTCTAAGAAGATGCGTTTCTAGAGTAACTACACTCCATATTTAGCCATCTTCTACTCAAAATAGTTAGTTCTACAACAAAAAATTAGTAAAAACTTAACCAACATTCCACAATTGTCAACTATTCCCTCCTCCCAACCTGAATGAAACATTGTCCTCAATGTTTGAAAAGAAAGAAGTAGAGTTTAGAAGACATCACCTGGGTAGTGCAACACAGAAGAAAATATTTATGTTTGAGAGTTAAATCTAATTTGTACTTCTTATCGCGGCCATCGTTACTACCATTATTTGAACACTCCAACACAATGCCCCGGATCCGCTCTCGATTGATAAGTTGTAATGATCAAGATTTTTTAATCGAGGAAGGAATGAAATAATTTTTAAAGCATGGTTAAGAAATGCGATAAAGCCATCATAAAATTATTGACATTTAACAAACCGATGGGTTTCGTGGATGTTCGATGGGCCCAAGATGCTTAATGTGATTAGTGCCTCTAGGGTTGCAAGATCTCCTCAAGAGAAATAAAAGCATCGGCATGATAAAAAATTACACTTAATCTTTATTTCATACCTGAGACGACTAACTCTTCTCCAGTTGATGAGTTAGACAAACAGCCCAAAGGTTTTAGGATTGTTGGGATGATGCCTAACACTTGGCTCCCTCTGACATAAGCAGCTTCTGAGACCATTTTGGATAACCCTCGGTCACCTCCTCCATACACCAAGTGTAATTTTCTCTCTGCTATTCTTCGACCAAGATCTATGGCTGCTTCAACAAACTCTTTATGTTTGCCATAGTTAAATTCAGAGAGCACACAAATGTTCTTGAATTGTTTGCTGGGAGTAGCTGCCATTAGGATACTGCTCAAAAACAATTTGTGAGTTCACAACAAAAAAATTATATTTAAGAACCTTGGTGACAATGGGTCACAGCTGTGTATGAGGTATTATGTCAATGTCAATTAACGCGTAAGGCACATGGCTCGAGAGTAAAAAAAAAAACAGTAAAAAGGAAAAAGCAAACAATGATAACAAAAAATTATTACAGGCAATAATGCGAATGGTAAAACAACAGTGAAATAAAACAACAGTAAAGTAAAAGGATATTCACAGGTAGTTGCGACTGTGGCTCACATCTTCCTCTGGTTTTACGTCCAGAAATGGCTTGAACGCCCTCTATGGGTCAAGGATAGGCTTCCCATCCAATTTTCTTACAAACTGGCAAACAGGGTCGTTTATAGTCAGATTCCCGAAACTGTAACGTGCACGTTCTTTCTCGAATAATGGCCATAACTGGAGAATCGCTCTTTGTAAGTATCCACTGGGATGCGTTTTAAAAGACAAAAGGATATTATCCAATGACTCTTTATTCAAGCCATCCCTAATGAATTTAATCTTAGGGAAATTATCAGCTATATACCCTTAAGTGTCACCGGTATCAAACGTACTACAACACTTTTCACTTGTATCACTCGTATACCCTAAGTTGACAAAACACTTTTGCTGTCCACCATTCCGTTAATTGCCCTTTGCAAGCACTGACATCATAAGGGTAATTTAGTCTTTTTTAAGTTTAATTAAATAAACGACATGTCATTCCATTTACCTAGTAAAAAATGACATGTCATATAATATATATTGATAAAAATGACATGTCATCCCATTTATCTAATAATTGTTAATAATTACTTAAAAAAATACTTTACAACCGAATCTACTCCTCTAAAATTTAACCTAAATTTTTGAAGATCTACTCCTCCAAGCTCTAACTGAAATTTTTTATGATATAATATGTATAATTGTAAATAATATCTTGTTAAAAAAATTTTTATGGTATAATATGAATATTTTTATAGATAATTATTAATAATATGTACCATTAATAATTTATATTTTTTAATAAAAAATATATTGTTAAAAACAAAATTAAAAAAAATTGTGTATTGAAAATTTATATTAATTTTTTAGGTACATTTATCTTTTACTTCATTTTGAGTTTTAAGGGCAAAATAGTCAATTTACCATAATTATGTTAACTTTCTAACGGCAATTAACGGAATAGTGGACGGCAGAAGTGTTTTGTCAACTTAGGGTATACGAGTGATACAAGTGAAAAGTGTTGTAGTACGTTTGATACCGGTGACACTTAAGGGTATATGATTGATAATTTCCCTTAATCTTATCTTCCCTACTATCAGACACCATTCCGAAAGAACATGGTTTTTTATTGCATATCGTTCTGGCACACTTATGACAAGCAACAGAAAGTCTTCGAGCTCGTCGTTTTCTCGCATAATTTCCTTTACCACAACCAGGCATGTATGCAATAAATTTAGGAGGCAACTCACCTGCCAAGCGTACTTTGGCCTCGATTAACCAGCGGATGTCAGCAGGTATGTCATTCTTCATAAGCAATCGCATGAGTTCGGATCGGGCTTTATAGATTGAAAGAAGTGTATTTTGAGGAAGTGAAGGGAATCGTTTGTGAAGCTTTGCTAAAATCTTGTCTTTGTCCATGCCTTCGTCTCAGAATATCAGTTATTATGGGAAACTGAAGTAACCGACTTGATTGTCACGGAGTACCGTTATCCGCCACTTCACCGGGGTGACAAACTTAAACACACAAAGCAAACTAAAACACACCAACAGAGAAACAAATTAAAACACACAAAGCAAGTTAAAATCGCCCTCTTATCGAATTACCTCAAGCTCCAACTCGGTGTTGTAGACACTTCTCTCAATTTCTCTGAGTTGTCTTTCTAAATCCTTAACGTGGGCGACTAACGCTGGTGGTTGCAAAGCCCAAATACGAGATGTTTTACAAAATCGTATCTGTTTTCTGAGATGAGTTTGAATACGTTGAAGTGTTCTAAGTATGTACAAGAGGTACTGTCTCATGATTAAAATGATAAGAGAAAACTGTAATGGTTAAGCAAACACACTTAAACAAAAATAATTTTAATGAGCAAAAGAATAATAAAAAGAAAGAAAAGAAATAAATCAAATCAAATCAGCGAAAAGAGAGAAAAAAAAATCTCAATTCAAACGTGGTGGGTCACTCAAATTTATTTCCCTGTCCTCTCCATGTGGTTGGTACTCTAGATATGACTTTAATATTTGACCATTAACTTTAAAAGTGAGTTCTTTGGATCCTTAATTTTAATTGCCCCATGTGGAAAAACAGTGTGAACAATAAATGGGCCAGACCATCGAGAACGTAACTTACCTGGAAATAGGTGCAAACGAGAATTGAATAAAAGCACTTTCTGACATGGAGTGAAAGATTTTCTCATAATTTGCTTGTCGTGAATGACTTTCATTCGTTGCTTGTAAATCTTGGCATTTTCATACGCGTCATTGCGAATGTCTTCAAGTTCTGCCAGCTGTAATCTTCTTTCTGAGCCAGCTTGCTGCATGTCAAAATTGAATTTCTTTATGGCCCGGTACGCACAATGCTCGAGTTTTGGTGGTAATTCTGATGATGGGCTGTGTTTCTTTTCTGATGGCACTAGTTGTTCAACTCTTGACTTCCATTTATTTGTGTCCATGGATGGTGCTGAGTTAAGTAGTATATTGACTTCATCGACTGATCTGTTAATATCAAAATTCAAACCAAAGTGAGTGAAACATGTTTGTAAAGGGTCATCACTAAGGTTTGAAAGAAAATTATTATCAACTAATGTTTCTATTAAATCCACATCAATAATTCCATCATCTGCATTGCGAGGTTGTTTGGCAATGTTGAAGATGTTGAGCTCCATGGTCATATTGCCAAATGACAACTGCATTGAATGCGAGCATCGCAGCTGCCAAGCAAGAAAGGTCGGCCTAGGATAATGGGATGTGCTTCCTTGAATCCTCAGCATCGGTTGAGTGTCAATTACAATGAAATCAACAGGAAAATAAAACTTGTTCACTGAATAAGACGTCCTCCACAATACCACTAGGTATTTTGTGGACCGATCAGTTCGAACACCACCTGAGTTCGTGTAATTCTCCCACCCAAGTTTCACAACATGAGTAAGGCAACAGATTTATACTAGCTCCAAAATCCAACAAAGCATACTCAATCGTGTGGTTCCCTATACTATACGAGATAGTGGTGAGCCTCGGATCTTTGTATTTTAGAGGCATTTTACGTTGGAGATAGAATCAACATTTTCAAAAAGGCCTTTTTCTGAACATGAATATTTCTCTTTTTAGTGCAAAGATCTTTAAGAAACTTGGCATACGATGGCACTTGTTTTATAGCTTCAAGCAAAGGGATGTTAACACTTACCTGTTTGAAGATTTCAAAAATCTCACCTGTAGATTTTTCATTTTTCCCTTTAGTTAACCTCTGAGGAAATGGAGCTTTAGGAACATACTCTCGTGGGTTGGTTTCTTCTTTCTCCTCTGGTGATGGGTCCTCAGTATTCACAGGTACAATCTGAGTTGATTTTATCGCTGGCATCTCCACTTTGTTGTCGACTTCTTTTCCTTTTCTTAAGGTCATGATAGCTTTGACCTCTCCATGCTGCTGTGGTGAACTGAAACTTGCTTCATGCACTGCTTTAGGATTAGATACTGGTTGACTTGGGAATTTACCTTTTTCAAAGGTCATTGTCAATGTTTGAACTGAAGAAGCAAGTTGTCCTACCATTTTCTCGAGGTTTGAAATTGATTGTGAATAAGCCCGCCTCATCTCATTTCACGCTTTATCAACGGTGCGGTTCGCTGATCGATTCGAGTGAGTAGAATTTTTGAAATTGAACGTGTCCTCCCATGGTCCGGGCCGAGAGTGGTTTGGGTTTTGATTGTATGGTCTAAAATGGTCGAGAGGCTTGAGAATTTTGAGAAATCGTTGCATCGAGGAATTGGTCGAGTGTTGGGTTCATTTTGTTGGAATCCTTGACACCATGAAAAATTGTGGGTCTCTCCATCCGTGGTTATATATGCGGAGTAAGGGTTGTAGTTTAATGGTTTTCATGACTCCATGGCATTGGCTTGATCCGAATACGAGTCATGGTCATGTGGTTCTCGCTGAGTCGACAATGTTAATGATGCTATTTGTCGAGAAAGGCCTTCAACCATCTCTTTGACTTCTTTAATTCCCGAGCTTGACTCACCAACTTGAACCTCATTCACTCCCTTAATTCTCTTGGTATTTCTGAGTGATCGACTTCGTTGTTGGGAATTATCCGATTGTCGCTGGAAGAATTCCCAAATCTCTTAAGCGCTTTTTGACATTAGCTCTCCTCCACTGGTCGCCATTAGCCATTCTTGGAATTGCGGCAATAATCCCTCCAAAACGTATTGGCATTGATGCCATTTCTCGTACCCATGATGTGGAAACCTCAAGAGTAGCCCATTGAATCGCTCCCATGCTTCGAAAAATTGCTCGTCGTCTCTTTGGGTAAATTCTAAAATTTCCCTGCGAATAGCATTGGTTTTATGAACTGGGAAATATTTATTTAAAAATTTTGTTACCATTTGTTCCCATGATGTAATGCTATTAGCAGGCAATGTATTGAACCATGAACGAGCTCTATCCTTTAAAGAAAATGGGGATAATCTGAGTTTAACATCATCGTCTGAAAAATTCTCATATTTAAAAGTTTGACAAATAGCATGAAAATCATTCAGGTGATTATATGGATCCTCATTTTCTAGGCCATAGAATGTTGGGAGACAATTTAGCACACTAGGTTTTAATTCAAAACTCCTAGTAGCTACATTTGGGTATCTGATGCATGATGTGCTCAAATTTGCTAAGGGACTGAAATAGTCCTTAAATGGCCTCTCCTGTGGTTCTGGTTATTGGTTTTGTAAATCCATGTCAAATTTCTTTTTAAATACAGTGTGTTTATGCGTGCGAAGTGTTTTCTCCAATTCAAGGTCTAAAGGCTCAAGATTAGGTGATAATGACCTTCGACCATGCATGCAAAGAATAAAATAAATAAAAGCAAAAAAATAAAAATAAATAAGAAGGAGAAATTACGATACTAACCTTGCCACGTTGTTACAACTTTACTATGAAGACACACTTAATTGCTATAAGTAAAAGAAATTACGTGAAACAAATATTAACTAAAATTAAAATAAATTTCAAAGAAAGATAACAAGATAAACAAAATTAAATTACAAAGAAAAATAATATGAAAATTAAATTACACACATTTAAAGAAGAGAAAAAAAAAGAAATTCTAATCTTAATTTTTTTTTAATGAGAAAAGGAGAAAAAAAATTACAAGAAAATAACTAAAAAAAAAAAACTAATTCTACGAATTAAAATACTTACCTCCGGCAATGGCGCCAAAACCTTGTTGTGCAAATTTTATTGAACTCGCAAGTGCACAAATCTATTGTAGAATAGATTAATGGTGACGAGTGTCGATCCCACGAGGAGGTTGATTTTAATTATATGTAGAATTAATTTTCTTTAATTGGGTTGGTTGGATTTGTGATGAAATTCATTTAAACTATGTTAGAATTTAATTGAGACTATCATAGAAATTAAATTACAATGGCAGGAATAAATTAAACTGGAAACTATTGAAATAAAGCACTTGGGTATCCGAATCTGCATCAACATGCTCCATGGGCTAAATATTCCATATTAATGCTAATTAAATCATGAGGGGGGATTCCACACCTCATGAACCACGCTCAAATAAATATGGTGCTATGGTTTATCGTAAATAATAATAACCTTGTACTAGTGCCGGTTTAACTGTATGTATCTAGACAAGACTATTACTATTTGTCGACGAAAAGTCAAAACAACCACAAATATTAGAGGGGAAGAGAAAGTAAATTTACCAAATTAAGCCCATGGAACATGTTGAGACTTCACCTTTAACCCAAGCTTAAAAGAAAATTAGCTACTCATTTTTAAACTAGGGGTAAAATGGAAATTTATTAAAATACGAAGAAAATACAAGAAGGAGAAGGAATTACAAAAATCTAAGCTTAGAAATGAATTCAGGGATATCAAATTAAGGGGGGGAGCCCCCTTTTTATAGATACATTAAGTGAGTCATGACCATCGGATTAAAAACAGTTCGGACGCTCAGGATTGCGTCACGTCATCAATCAACAGTCAACAGCCACTATTGGAACAGTAATACTATTTGCACAGTGCACACGGTTGGACTACTATTTACACAGTACACACGGTTTGACCACGGTTTTGTATAGTAACCCGGTTTTGCACAGTAACCCGGTTTTGCACAGTAATACTATTCGTACAGTACCATGAACAGTGACATTATTTCTTTTATGTGAATAGTGACATTTTTCCTTTTATGCTCCTCCTAAGGTTTTCGACCGTCCTGAGTTCAAATGTGACGTCCGTTTTGCTGTCTGATCACTCGTTCATTGTGAAACGATCGTGATGCCCCTAAAATACATAAAATACCTAATTATAATGAAACACACATAATTAAATAACAAAATACTTAAATAAATAAAAGTAGCAATGTTAGTGAGACTTGAAGTGTAAAATGACGATTTTCTCCTTGATAAATATACACTTTCTAACACTCAACATCTGCCGCGCATGAGATGGGTACTAATGTTCCTTCGGTTCTCGAGCCGCCCAGCCGATCACCTCACAGAGCCTTCGCCTCCTCGCCCAGCCTCCTGGCCACCCATTTCGATATTTCAGGCTGATGATGTACATCGGATTTCTGAGTGACAGCAGCTGATTCTTGATCGTCTAGATACTCTCTCCAACGATCAGCAGCAATCCGGTCTCAGGTTCAGACCTTCCAGGAGTATAGCATCGATCACCGGTACGAGATCATTGCTGCACAGCGACAGATTCTTGGCTATTTCGGATTTGACCCTAGCAGCACCTCTTCTTCGCGACCCACCTCTACACGACCCTCCTCTTCGCGGTGACCTTCTTAGCTTCTGATTTTTGTTTCGCACATACATTTCATGTTTTGATTATATTCTTATTTTTTATCTTGCATTATCTATTCTTGACGAATTATTTATTGGTGGATTGGTAATTTCTTTGGATTATCTATCTGTGTCTTTTTTATGCTTAATTAAATGTGTGTGGATTGAATGGTTTTGGAGTTGTTGGGGTGTGGACACTTGATTTGTTATTTTTGGAAGTGTTTTTAATCTCATGTGTATTTAAGGATTTCTCCAAATTTAGGGAGATTCTGCCAAAAGTTTTGCTCATGGTTAATCTCTTTCCCTCACATCCTTCCTTTACTTCAATTTTTGTTTTTAATGATTAAGGTGGAGATAATACTGGACTTTGCACATATTATTTTTTTTCAAACATCTTGTTTTTTTCCAAACATCTTATATTAGCAAAACTGCTTTTAGTCATATAGGTAGGGGGAGCATATAGTTAGGGGGAGCCAATTCTTGAAAGAAGTTTGTCATCATAAAAAAGGGGGAGAATGTTAACATGTAAATGTTCTTTTTATTGATTTTGATGATAACAAACCTTAATCTATTTTGATCAATTTGTTGGAGTTTCATAATATCAAATATTTTCTTAAAAGCCAAAATTTTCTGTGTGTGTTTACAAGCTTTGGTTAAACAGGAATAACATTCTCTGTAAAATTCTGTAAAATGTGGTTTTCTGGGCATAATCGGTGAACCGTGTATTTTAACAGTTAACCGATAAAATACAGAGAAGAGTTATTTTTCTAAAGCTTCAACCGATTGCTTTAAAACTTACTAAAAACCAGCCACTGGATATAAACGGCTAACCGTTTATGGTAAAGGCTAACCGTAATGTTCAGAAAAGGGTTATTTCTTAAGCTTTAATCGATTAGCTTCCAAACTCGCTGAAGGTAAACGGTGAACCGTTATTTTTAACGGTTAACTGATAATATTCAATAATGAATCATGTGCTAATCTCTTACCGTTTAAAGCAAACCGGTTAAGCATTTTATTTTATAAGTTACTGAAATTTAACGGCGAACCGTTAACAGATAACGGATAATCGATAATATCCAGTATGACAAACGTTGTTAACCCTTAACCGTTTAGGAAGAACGGTTAGTTGAAATTTGTAATGCAGGTTTTTGGAATTTAACGATAAACCGATAGCGCATAAACGGCTAATCGATAATTTCCAGAATAACATTCTTTGTTAATCTTTAACCGTTTAGCAAGAACGGTTAGAAGCATTTTATTGTGCAAGTCTCTGGTTTTTAACGGCGAAAGGGTAGTGACTAACGGTCAACCGTTTATTTGAAATTTAGCCCAACGGTAACTTTGACCAGCGCAAACGGTTAACGGCGATATGTTTTCTGATGAAAAATCAATAACGGCTAGTTTTCAGCTCCAACTATAAATAAGCTCATTCAAATCAAATCAAAGGTTGATCACAACATGACTATTGAGCTTATACTCGAGCATACAATTCTTTGTGAGCTTTAAAACACATTCTTACTTGATTTAATCACACATTGGGCATTGATTTGTAATCTTCAATATTGTGTGAGAGAAAAATAATTTGTAATCTTTGTTTTGAGTGATTGTAAGTGTTGGGATTCACTTGGGTCAAGAGATTGAGGATAATCTCTTCTTGTAAAGGTTTATTGACACCTTGGAAATCAATTGTAAGCATTTGAAGCCTTGGAGGCTTGCTTAGTGAAATTTTCAAGCCCGGTGTGCTTGGAGGCGTGGACATAGGCGGGGATAGCCGAACCACGTAAAAATCATTGTATTTGTTCTCTCTTATCCTATCTCTTTACTTTTCATTGCACATTAATTTGTTTATTTCGAATTTGATTGCTTAGTTTATATTGCATTAAATTTTTAGTTGCTCAATTTTTAAAATCCCAATTCATCTCTCCTCTTGGATTGCCTAGTTAGTATTTCAATAATGATAGTGGATTTGATCACACAAATTATGTTAATGATGGATGGACTACTAGTCCTGATGATTATTGGTCAAGAGATTACAGTAGAGCTGAATTAGATGACTAATCCGATGATGATATGAGGAAGATTGTAATAGATATGAGAAAATTTTCTAGAGGTTTGCATTTAGCAAATATAAAAAGAAAAAATTATCTTAAAAGTGTGGTCAGCTATACAAATACACTAATGATTTAAGAAAAGTAGTCAAGGCATTTGTAATCCAAAATGATTTCAGGTCGCAAAAGATAAAAATAGGAAGTCAAAGGTCACTTTGAAATGTGCAAGGTGATACATGCCAACCTTAATTGGAATAATAGGCACTTCCAGGTCAATACTTTCCAACCTGAGCACCCATGTGTAAGAAACAATGACAATCATGAAGCTAATTCTACTACTCAGATTATTGTGATATTCCTTTATGTAGTTATAGCTACTTAATTGTTTAGGCAATATTGGATCAAACGTTGTAATATAAGACTTTATAGGGCAAAGAACAAAGCATAGGAGCTATTAGAAAAGGATTATTCCGCAAGCTATAACAAGTCATAGCATTATATAGAAATTGGTTAGGTGGTGGTTAGTACTCTTATTTTAGGAATTTTTTTTTGGTGATGTTTATGCAAATATAATAAAATTCTTTGAAGGATGGAAAAAATGTATTAGAATTAATTACTATCATCTTAAAGATTTGTACAAGGGCATATTGTTGATTGTTGTTAGTATTGATACAAATATGGTATTTACGCATTTGGTGTAAGCATTGCAGAGAGTCAAAATATACAGTCTTGGGTGAACTTTCTAGAGAGGTTGAATGCAGAAGGAGAAAAAAAAAAAGATCGTCCAAGAGAAAAAATCGGAATAACAGCTCACCCCCACCTACTCGCTTTAAAAAAAAAAACCTCAAGAGACCAAAAAAAAAAACGCAAATAAGATTTAATGGGGCAATTTGAGGGTATTGGAGATGGTCGTCTTTGGTTCTTTTGAGGAGATATTATTGTAGGTATATTGATGCCAACTTCAAAAAGAAGTTTTCTTGTTTGTTATTGCAATTCTCATTTTAGAAAGCATACAAAGGCTTCAACTCAGCTGAATTTCATAATCATATGTTAGAGTTGTATAGTATCGGTCATGTAGTATATTATTATCTTATGTATATTCCAATTGTATGATGGGTCAAACACATGTTCTCGACTCACATCAAGCGTGCTCATGTCACTAACAACGTGACAAAATCCTTAGGTGAATGCCAATAATAGGAATACTTGAAATAAGAAGAAAAATCATTGTTATGATTCACATATGGTAGCAATAGGTTGTTGCTTGGCAAGACGAGTTGTCACCATTTGTTAAGAGGAGAATAATTGAAGGGACAAAAGAATTTAGGTCATTGTCTGTCATCTTTGGCCATAATGACACATATGAAGTAATGACAGATTCTTCTAAAAAAACTGTTGTTGATTTTAAAAAGTAAGTACTATGACTATTGGGAGTTGGATATGTCCAGTTTACCTTATTTATATAGACTATATTGCTTTAATGCCATGAGATACAATGTTAATGAGTATATACATCCTTTTGCTGAAAAAAAAAGAAAGCATTCATGAATATTTATAAGCATGATGAAAGCAAATGGCCTTCATTTCTCCATGGCAATTTACTTCTACCAATTATTGTGAAGGTTGCTGGCAGAGCACAGACTAAAAGAAGAAGAAAGGCTAATGAAAGAAGTCTTTCCATAGGAGTTATATTCGTAAGTGCTTTAATTATGATAAGTTCCAGCGCTATAATATTAGGAATTGTAAAGCTCTTAAAGGTTTCAAATTAGTCAAGAAATTGGTCTTGTCATCAACACGGGTTACTTACTTATCTTTGTTGATACTTTTTATAAATCATACTTTTATTTTTTATTACAATAAATTTGATAACTATTAATTAAATTCAGCAACTTCTTTGACTGTAGACCAAGGGACAGATCTCAGGCACTAAGAATAAAAGAGGTCAAAATTCAGGCACCAAGAAACACAAAACTCAAAGTTTAGGCACCAACAAACATGATCAGGCATCTAATGTATTATAAATAACTGTCCAAATTGATGGTTTGAATTTATAATTTTTCAACATTCTTATTACTCATAGGACTTATATATTGTTCAGTCAAATATTTACTAATGCTTACTTTCCTTTTAACGTTATATACGACATTAGCTCAATTATAATCGGTATAAACTTATGGTACCACTAGCAAATAAAAAGACAACATGGTTTGTAAATGAACAATTACAACAAAGGCCAAGCTAGTCCTATACATATAAATTTTTTTAGGGATTAAATGATGCATCACCTTTTAATTAAAAGTACTAAAATGATGAAGATGTTGCATAATTTTTTGTTACTCTTCCTTAGGTATATATTTGAGCTTTTATATATTTTGTGTACTGCGATTATATATTTTGTGTACTGCAAGATATTGATAAACTCACTAGCTTGATATCCAGTGTTGCCTTTCTTCGTGCTAGCCATAGTAAACTTTTAATAAATGCTTAAAGTTAGATAGGGGCATCTATTGATGTATTAGCTGATTGCATTACAACTTGATTCAATTGTCTAAATTGATATTACTGTACGAGTGAATTATTATTTAGTGTCTTGTATTTGTCTATTTGTTTGCTAGTGATATTTTGGTGCAAAATATATTAATGTTTGAATTTGCTTATTATGAAAATTTGTATGAGGTATTGGCTTAGTTGTTATATTCTGACTTTAAGTCGGTAAGCTAAGCTTTGATTAGGACATCTCCAATGGGATACAAAAAATTACACCAAATCATCTTTTACATCTTTTTGCAAAACGATTCCAAATTTTAAAAAATCAACACAAAACAAAGATGACAGATTGATTGCACCAAATATGCAATACTATTCATTTTGCCATGTAAAAAGTTCCCAAATATCCTTATTACTTTTTTTATTTACATATATGTCCTATTTTATATAATATTTTAAGTTATTATTATTATTTTGTTATTATTATTATTATTATTATTATTAATTTTTTAATATTATACTAATATTTTAAATAAAAATATTCAACACAAAAATTATTAATAATAATAAAATGCCAATAACATTAATTACTAGATTACATATTACAAAATTAAAAATACAAAATTAAATTAACACAAATTAAAAAAGCTACTACTACTAGCATAAATTAGAACAATTATTTAATAATCTTGGAGATCATTATTATATTCTCCAATATCATCAAAATATTGGCCAATATTATTATGAATTTAGTAATTCGAATAACTCGAGTATTATTATTGTTATTGTATTTTTCTGTATTAATGTGATGTCTAATTTTCATAATGTACTAATTTAGTTAATTAAATACAAATTTAATAATTTTCTATATTTTTTTGTTAATCGATATAAAATTACTTATTACTTAATTATCTATAGTAATAGTAATATTAATTGTGTTAATTGAATTAAATTCTTGAGGATTAAAAGAATAAAAAGAAGAATATTCTTTTTGGTGTAAATGGGTTGGAGATGAAATAGTAATTTAGTGTGAAAAAGGTATATTTTTGGTGTTGGTGTTACACTAAAATGGTGTTACCCATTGGAGATGGCCTTAAAATTACATAATATTTGTTATCTATGTAAATACATTTGTGTTCTACTATTAGAATAGAGTTTGAGATGAGCAAGTTTCTTTCATTTCATTTCTTAAGTACAGTTATATCTTGTTAAAATGCTACATAAGCATATAAAAGTTAGGCATAATATATTTAGGTATGATACCTTTTGGCATAATACACTACTTAATTGAATTCTAAAACACTAGGTCAAGTGGGTTGACATCAAGTACATCATGCTAGGGGTGGGCATCGGATCGGATTCGGATAGATCCGATCCGATCCGATCCGAATTAATTCGGATCGGATTCGGATTTGTCTTCAAATCCGATCGGATGGAATTTGTGTGATCCGATCGGATTTGTTTCGGATCGGATTGGATTCGGATCAATCCGAATTAACCGATCGGATCTACACAATAAACTAAAAAAAATTAAAAAAAATAAAAAATAAACTAACCACTTACCACTCGCGACACGCCAACACCAGTTCCGCAGTTCGTTCACTCATGACTCACTCCCAAATCTCAATCACAGTGACAGCCAGCGACATAGCCAACACAAACAAACGACACTGCCTGCAGGACCCGTGACCTCGGACACACCACCACCACCACTGTGTACCGCCCAAGCAAAACGCCACAACCAACAACCAAATTTCATCTCAATAAGTTCAGATCGGATTTAGCCACTCCCATTAACCCACCTGTGACCTGTGACTAGCGAATCCAAGCTGCCGCCGACCCACCGAGTGAACGAAAAAGGAATTTTGACCACGCCACACGCCGATCTCGTTAATCTACCCAAACCGCCGAGTGAACGAACGAAACCCAATTAACCTACCTTCACCACGTATCACCGATCACCACGCCAGAGCAATGCAGCCACTGTACCACGCCGATCACCACGCAGAAATACCAAGTACCAACTTTGAACTTTGTTCATGGTAAGCAAATTTATTCTTTTAATTTTTTTATTATTTCATTTTCATTCTCTAATAATTCATTATTTAAGGAGTTTTGTTGAATTTTATTAATTATTAACAAATTAAGAAACAATATCGTTTCATCAAAATTTAAAATTTAAAATTATTAATTATTAAATAATTATTATTATTTAATGTATAATTATTCATTTACAATATTAGTTTAATAATTTATTAATTATTAATAAACTAAGGAACAATATCAATTCTTTTAAACTAAAAATTCAACTTCAAACTGTATATTGTGGTAGTAGAATTATTTTTTCATAAATTAATGTCATTAATTGCTTTATTTTCAAATAATAAATTTATGAGTGAATTTGTATAGCGAGTAAGCTAGGCTGAAGAGATTATATATAGGCAAAAGTCATATTTTTTTTAATTAAAAATTCATAAACGAAAGTTACAGAATAATAATGATTGATATGATTTTTGTATTGTAAGATGACTGGACATTCAAAATCAAATTCTAATGATGATGATGAAGTTGAAAGTGTACAAGTACCCACAGAAAAGACAAATACAAAGCGGAAGAAGCCAACTCAGAGACGACCAATGAAGAAAAGATCCGAGACATGGAATCATTTTACTGTACTTGAAGACAATCAATATAAAGCAAAGTGCAATTATTGTGACAAGATATATCAGTGCCATCCTAGGTTTGATGGGATTAGCAATATGGGAACTCATATAAAAATGTGTGAAAAATACTTGAATGTTAAGCGAGAGCAAGATGAAAGACAACAAAAGTTGGCAGTCGAGAGTGGTGAAGGAAATGCAAGTAATATGGTTTTGGCCAAAGGATGGAGCCAAGAAGCTTGTAGAAGGGCAGTCAGTAAAATGATTATCTTGGGCGAGTTGCCGCTTAATTTTGTTGACAATAAAGGGTTTAGGCATTTTTGCAATGTAGCTGTTCCGCAGTTTATCATGCCATCTCGGAGAACTATTAGTAGAGATGTTATGGATATGTTCTTGGAAGAAAAAGGAAATTTGAAGAGTTTGATATGTAAGAATAAGCAGAGAGTGTCTCTTACAACTGATATATGGACTTCAGTTCAGAACATGAGTTACATGGTAATCACAGCTCACTTTATTGATAGTGATTGGTGTTTACATAGGAAGATTATCAGTTTTAGCGTGATTGAAGACCATAAAGGAAAGTCGATTGGCAAAAAGATCGAAGCTTGTTTGCTTGAATGGGGAATAGAGAGGGTATGTGCAGTAACTGTTGATAATGCGTCGGGCAATGATGTTGCTATTGATTATGTGAAGAACCAAATGCTTATGTGGAAGAATGTTGATGCACTTGTGTTGCGGGGTAATTATATGCATGTGCGTTGTTGTGCACATATCTTAAATTTGATTGTCACTGGGGGGTTGAAAGAGTTGCATGCCTCAGTTGCCGGTATTCGAAATGCTGTGAAGTATGTGAGATCATCCACTTCGAGGTTGAAAGCATTTAAACAGTGTATAGAACATGTGAAAGGCCCTAATGGAACTGTGGTTTTAGATTGTATCACTAGGTGGAATTCTACATATTTGATGTTGATGACTGCTTTGAAATTTCGGGAGGCATTTGAGAGGATGGCAGAAGTGGATAAACCGTATGAAGCATACTTTAAAGAGGAAGAAAACGGGAAAAAAAGGGTGGGCCCACCTGGGCTTGAAGATTGGGAACATGCCGAAAGAATTGTGAGATTTTTAAAGATCTTTTATGATGCTACATTAACTTTTTCAGCCTCTTTGAGTGTCACTTCTAATCTTTGTTATGACACAATTGGGTTAATCGAGAATTCATTGAGTGCATTAGAAAAAAGCAAAGATGTTTATGTGCATTTGATGGCTTCTAGTATGAGGGAAAAATACGACAAATATTGGGAGTGTACAGAAAAAATCAACAAAATCTTGATTATTGCCTCAATACTTGATCCGCGTTGCAAAATGGATTTTACTAAACATATTTTTAGTATGATTTTTTCCGGTGATAGTGTGAAGATTGAAGAAATGGTCACGGTGATGAAAGGCTTGTTGAATTCACTTTTTGATGCATATAGTGAATGGAACTCCTTACCACCATTGCGTAGTGAGAGTTTTCCTAATGCCAGTACCAGTGGTGGTGGTGGTTCTAGTTCTTCTCTGCACCTTGTAGATGACATAGATCGGCAACAAGGGTACATAATGGAACATGGTGATGATACTTTACGAGTTGCTCGCCCTTTTCTTGGATATGCTAAGAAAGTTTCAATTGAAAACGAGGGCAAGCTTGTTACGACCGAGGTGGAAAGATACTTACTTGACCCGATTGAAGATCCGAGTAATGATAAACTAAATGTTTTATTATGGTGGAAGGTGAACGGGTCTAAGTATCCGATATTGCAGAAAATAACAAAGGATATCCTTGCAATTCCTGTATCCACTGTAGCTTCGGAGTCTCCGCTTTTTAGCATCGTATCATTATTGAGTTCTTTAACTCCCACTATGATTGAAGCATTGATTTGCACTGAAAATTGGTTGCAGTCTAAACTTTTTGCCACTCCCATCTACGACCTTAATCAAGAGTTGAAAGATCATTTATATCAAATGGAGTTACAAGAAGGTAACTCTTTTATATTACATTTTATATATAATACCTCTTAAATTTATTATAACACATTTTTTATATTATTCATGCATTAATTATAAGTTATTCTATTTTTTTCATTTTAAAGAGTATGTTCAAGTACAATCACAAGCTTCAACAATTACAGCGGTGGACGCTAGAATTCGTCGTGATATTTGAATAGGTAAATCCTAAATTTAATATATCTTTTGGATGATAATTTTTATTTTGGTTTATTTCATTGTTGGATGATATAATGATAATATTTATTTTGTGATTTTGTATTGTTTATTTATTTAGAGACTTGGAGTAATGTTTAATTGTTTATTTTGTGTTGTTTGTTTAGAGACTTGGAATTATTGTGTTGTTTACTTGGAGTTGGAGACTTGGAGATTTTGAGTTGGAGCAAAGTTTATTTTGTGTTATTCATTTGGACTTTGGAGAGTTTGAGCAATGTTTATTTTGTATTGTTTATTTAATGACTTGGAGCAATTTTATTTTGTGTTGTTTACTTGGAGACTTGGAGTTGAGCAAAATTTATTTTGTGTTAGTCATTTGGACTTTGGAGAATGGAGAGTTGGAGCAATGTTTATTTTGTGTTGCTTATGTGGAGGCTTGAATTTGGAGTAATGTTTAATTGTTGCTTGAATTTGGAGTAATGTTTAATTGTTTATTCATCTAACTTGTAATTAAATGAAATGGGAGTGCTTGTACAAAATGAATGCATATGAGAATATAAATGAGCTATTGATTATAGATTATTAGATTTCATTACTTAAATGTTTTCATTTTAATTGTTTATATATATATTTCTTTATTTTTGTGAATGGAAACTTTGCAATTTGTATGGGCTTGTTTTCTTAGTATATGTCAAATTGTCAATGCCATATTGTCAAGGAAATAATACATTGTCATTTGTCAATTTGTTTTCATTTTCATTTTTTTTTAATGGTTTGTAAGTTTTTATTAATTATTGACGGAGTTGTCGAAGCTCCTCAAAAACAAATACTGATTCACCTAAATAAAATTGTAGAAATGGTGAGACCAGGTCGAATCCATAGAGAACTATGTATTTAATTTCTCAAAGTCTAAAATAAAATTAATTTTCCAAGAAATCAGATTTTCGAGATTCTGCCCAAAACCGGATCACCGTTTAAGAGAAAACGGTAAGCCGCTTATTCTTGTTTGATTTTCATTTTTCTGGGAGTTAACCGGATATCCGGATATGGGAACCGGATGGCCGTTTGCTGTTTGTTGCGTTTCTGGAATTGAACCGGATAACCGGTTGGAGAAAATTCGGAAATCCGTTTGTCTTTCTTCTCGGTTCTGACTTGATTCGGACAACCGGAAGAGGAATCCGGAAATCCGGTTGCGGCTAGTGATATTTCTGGATGCGATCCGGCTAACCGGTTGAGGAGAAATCCGGAAGACCGAATCTGATTTGTGATGGTTCTGGAAATAATCGGCAATCCGGTTATTGGAAACCGGTAGACCGAATGCAGATGGCAACAATTCTGGAAGTCTTTCGGCTGGCCGGATGAAGGAAACGGATAGCCGGTTGCGGGTTCTCTCCTTGCTGACTTAATTCGGCTTGCCGGTTGCTGAGATCCGGAAGACCGAATGCGCGCTGTCTATTTTCTGGAACAATTTCGGCTGGCCGGATGAGGAGAAACCGGAAGACCGGTTGAGGGAACTCTGGTTACGAGCTAATCGGCAATCCGGTTTATGAAACCGTAAACCGAATTCGTGATTTCTACTTTCGCTCACTAACGGTCAGCGTTTGGGATTAACAGTTAACCTTTTTTTTTTTTTTTTTCTTAACAAGGATTTAGATGAAATAAAATGAAATAAAAATAACAAGACTTTTAAAATTAAGCAAAGAGAAATTCAATCTTACCAAACTTCCAATCCAAGTGGTGTCAATTCCATCCAATTGTAATTTTGATCATAGGCCAAAATATAAATGACTCAATCCAAGAACTTAGTCTACTTAATCTAATCCCGCAGAAAGTAATTATTCTCCTAATGTAAATAGACTCAAACAATCGCCTAAATCCAAACTTATCACCAATTTAATCGGGCATCATCGCTCCATATCAAATTAAGTGATAGCATTAAGAATTGTGAGAATGACTAAAACAAGATTAATTAATTGATTACTCCAATTTAATCAATTTGTATTTTTATTTCCTAGAGCCTATCATGCAAGCTATGTAATTGTGGCCATCAATATACACACATGAGCCAACTCCTTGCTACTCAATTCAATCATTCATGACAATTACGGATCACAAACTCAAGACTAGCGATAGAAAAATAAATATTGAATTAAGGCGTCAACTCAATCAATATAAATAATTCATAGACAATAAGAATAAGAAATAAAAATTACTTGGATTGAAGAAATTCTAGTTAAGTTCAAAGCCTCACAAAACTACAACTGGAATTTGATTAACCCCTGGACCGGAATTAAAACCTTAGCCACTCATGGTGGCTAAACAAAACAAAAGATGTTTGAGAAGAAAATAATTGCAGCAGCCTTTTGTTTCCCTTCCTCACGTTCAGCTCTCCCTCCTAAGCTTGGATGTCCTTTTATATTCACACGCCCTTTGCTTTCCTTTTATTGCTAGCTTTCCTTTTTCCTTGCAGTTTCTTCTCCTCTTAATGCTAGGAAACCGTCTCCTTCAAGTCAACGGTCAGCCCCCTTATTATCCACTTTTTATCTTAATCTCCATGCTTTGGCTCCTAGATCAAATCAAACATAATTTACACAAATTAGCACGAGATCAATCAAAATATGAGGGAATTAAACTAAATATAATATGACTATTTATAACCTATCAATTATAGATTTCATAAATTTTTTGTGAGAATTGTTAAAAAGGTCCAAATCCGATTGCAATCCGAATTAATCCGAATCCAAAATATAATCCGAATCCAAAAAATAATCCGAAATTTAAACTAATCCAATCCGATCCGCATCCGAATTCAATCCGAATTTTCATCCGATCCGAATCCGATCCGAATAATTCGGATCGGATTCGGATCGGATTTAAATTCGGATTGAATTCGGATGACTTTTTTTTCAATCCGAATTATCCGAAATCCGATCGGATGTATCCGAATCCGATCCGAATCCGAAATTGCCCACCCCTACATCATGCAATTGAATATGAAGACCACCACATTTAGGATCATAAATATCTTTACAGTAATAGACCTTTATGTCACAGGTTTAGAGTTTGCGCGCAGCAATCCCATGCTACACTTGAGCAACCTTTAGCGTGCAAGGCGTCCAGTAAGCCTTGAGTGCTTCTCCAACAAGCCAAACACAAATACTTGTTGAAAATATTATGAGAAGCAAGAAGAAAATGGCTAAATGAGAGTATATTATTCACACTTTGGAAAGATTACAATTGTGTTTTACAAGAGAGTTTTGAGAGATAGAGTGTTTGTGTGTGTATGGTGGGTGAAAATGTTGGTGGGAAAAATGCGAGTGCTCACCCCTTTTTATAGTGGATGAGAGTGCTAATTCTAGAGTTCTCTACAACAAGTGGCAAAATGGTTAGGGGGCCAAGTGGTTAAACCTAGAAACTTCTAGTGTGTGTGTAATTTTCTAGAGTTGGGTCTTGGTGGGAAAAAGGCTAAGTGCACCATGCCCATTTCTAAGTGCAACCACCTTCTAAGTGCATCTCGCGTTGAGTACTAAGTGAACCCACGTACGCGGACTAGCCTCCGATCTCAGGAAATTGAGCGGCTCGTGACATTTAGCTGGCTGTAAAGACTTTTTCAGCATATCTTTTAGCTTTTCTTTCTGAATTTGAAGTGTAATTAGCAGCTCATGAGCCACTACTCTTGCCTTACCTCTTCAAAAGCTACTCCATTGTTAAAGTTAGTCCTCTACGATGCCTACCACCTAAAATGTCCACAACCTTATAACAACATTATGGACTATCACTTAATTCAAAAAAGCTTCAAATTAGCTCTCATAAGACATTTGCATATTCTGTTTGAATACTTTATGAGCTTGCCATTGACATAATTCCTCCAACTTGTAAAATGTGTTTGATTTGCTTGAAATGTTTGAGCCTTGAGATTCTATAGATACTCAAGTGTTAGATCTTTGTGTTCAGGAAATTAATGGTTGATGATTCTACGTAGAAATCGAGTTATATAATAAATGAGAATGATGAGATGATTTTGCAGTGAATGAGCTTTCTTTTAGGTTTTTGGTTGTGATGCAAATGTCGAAAAAACTATTTGTGAATGGTAATATGGAGATGATAAACATATAGCTAAGGGTGGGCAAAATTAGATTAGGGTCGGGTTCGGATCAATTCGATAGGGTTTCAGGTTGTTCGGATTTGACAAAAATTAATCCGAATACAACCTGAACTTACAACCCGACCCGACCTGATCCGATTATAATTCGGATCGGGTTGGCCAATTTTTTTTATTTTCTTACTAACTTTTAAAAACACATCATTACAACAATTAAATACTAAATATTATTTGTTTAATTAAACCATATATACCATAAATTCAAAGCTTAAAAAAAAAAGGCTTCAAAAGTGGAAACTCAAGCTTTAAAGGGCAGATCAGCGGCACTTGTAGCACAGATCGGTGGCACTTGCAGTAGATCGGCGACACTTGTAACAAATCGACGGCACTTGCAGTAGATCCGGGGCACTTGCAGCAGATCCGTGGCACTTGCAGCAGATCCGTGGCACTTGCAGCAGATCAATGGCCACGACACTTGCAGCAGAAGACCGACAGACGCGTAGCAGCAGATCAATGGATGCGCTGCAAATCGGGCATGGAGACGTAGGTGAGGCTATGACTTGTGTGGCGGCCTTCGTTGGTGACTTGGCGTTGGCCCAACGCCATTGGGGGTGATTGTGTATGTGTTTTGTGTAGTGAGATTGGGGATTGTGTAATGAGATTTGGGATTGAGGAGGGTTGTGAGTGTTTGTGTAACTGTGTATTGTGAAAATGGGAATTGTGAATCTGTGATTTGTGTGTGTGGAGTGTGTGCTTTAGGGTTAGGTTTTTTTTTTATTTTTATAGCAACCTGATTGTGTATTCGGATCGGGTCGAACCGGACCCGATTCGATCACAACCCGATCGGATTTCATTAATTTCATCTGATCGGATTTTTTTATAACCCGATCTGATCTGAACCGGAAATTTTTCGGGTCGGGTCGGGTCGGATCGGATCGAATCGGGTCGGATAATTTGCCCACCCCTACATATAGCCAACATCAGTGCCCAACTTTAAAAGGATTCTAGTTAAAAGTACAAACCTTCACAATGGTGCTACTTTTGCAGAAGCAGAGGCAATGAACTGAGGATTAAAAGTAGTTTTTGATCCAGGGCTGGCAAACATTATCATTGAATTGGACTCCATAGAGGCTGTAGATTTTGTCAACAACAGGAAGAGCAGCAGAATAGAGATCCAATGGCTAATTTCGCAAGTTCAGAATAGCTTGAAGGATTTTAATTCTTGGAAAACACTGTGTACGCCAAGATCTTGTAATGCCATTGCTCATGCTCTAGCAAAGTTAGCTTTAGATAAGCATATAACTGTTGTATGGGTGGACTCATACCCCTCTGAAGTCATGAATCTGTTAAACTCTTTTATGGAATGAATTTGTTTTCTTCTAAAAAAAAAAAAGCCCTTTATTGTTAAATTTCGATTTTTGAATCAGCAAAAGCAACTTGACATTTGTTAAGGGTAGTATGGTCATTTCATATTGTTTATATGCTTTAGCGCCAATTTTTACAAGAGGCTATTACCTAGGGATGGCATAATCCAGGTCTGGGTTCGGGTTTAGCCTTTCCGGATCCGGACCCAGATGAAAATTTTCCATCTAATTCGAAAATAAACCCGCATTTTCTACTCGGTCTAGTCCGCTCAATCTAAAAATGGGTTCAGTTGTGGGTTTTCAACCCGGATTGATGAAACGAATTGAAAAAAAAAATTCAACTGACAAATCAAATGGAAATACAGATCTAGGATTTCAGCAAATTAAATACAAATTAATGGCCTAAATAAACCAAATACAAATCAGCTTGGTTCGAACCTCCCATGAGGGAAGTAGGAACTCACGATTCGGTATTCACGAACTTGAAGGATTGGCATTCGATGAGACAACGAATGGTGAAGGCAGCGTTCAATCTGTATCATAGCTGGTTACCAGTCGCTACAGAGAAGACAAGGAAACGACGACTGATGATGACGATGAACAGATCTTCCATAACTTTGATTTCAATCAGTATCATCTGGATTTATCCGGGTCTGGAAAAATTTGTCATCCCTACTATTACCCAACAGATCTTCCATAACTTTGATTTCAATTGTACAAGGGTATTATGGCCTTTTACTTAATCATCAATAAACAGGCTTCCAAGTGAGATACTAATGCTAGGGAAGGTGAAGATATACCAATACTTTATGTTAAAATGGAGATACATGAAACCTCAAGGGAGGAAACTGAAAATTATAAGTGGTCCAGGGCTTATTAAAATGAAAATACAGATATTCTGTTAGTTTCTCACCTCATTTAAGCCCATAATTTTTCTCGGGAAAATATGTTGTGAAAACAAGTCACAATTTCAATGGGCATAATGGGTATAAAATTTGCACCTATTTGTGCAAGTAAAAGCTTTTGATTAAAGCCCAATTTATTAGGAGTTCGTGCTGTACGTGGTGGTGGTCTCAGGATTAGGCTTTCTTTATCAACCATTCAAACAAAGATAAAACTAGCCACGAAAATATATAGTCAGCTTTCATCCATTCTTTATCTGATAATATTTCTTTCACCCTATATGCTTTGAGACTTGGAGCTATACTGAAAAAATAAAGCAAATAAGGCATGGCACTCAGAATGTGGGCGTCGTCTACTGCCAATGCTCTTAGAATTTCCTGCGCCTCCAAAGCTCCTGCATTTGCCCTCTCCAGATGCTTCTCTTCTAGTACTCAATTCATTACATTTCCTCTTCCAAAGATTATTTTTTGCAAGCTAATGGGTTGATTTTTTTTATAAAAAAAAATTCAAGAGCAATTCTTTTGAGTCATTATTGTTAATTAGAGAAGATTACTTATTTGGTTTGATTTGTTGTAGTTTTGGATGGGTTGAAATATGCATCCTCGCATGAATGGGTGAAGCATGAAGGCTCTGTGGCTACTGTTGGCATCACTGATCATGCCCAGGTTCTTCTTATCTCTATTTCTTTCATGAGATTGGTTGGTTATATATGAACTTGTGGGGGATAATGTTTCTTTATTTAAATTCTATGAAAATTTTGGGAGGCTATCACGAGGATTTCCGAGTTTTTAAGTTAATTTTTTAAACCATGTTAATTGAAATTTCCTAAAGGTTGAAATAATGGTGACAAAAACAAGTTTTTAAACGACATCGTTTTGACTCTGTGTTTTGTTTTGGTGTACTTTCGACCAATTATTTGTTTCAATATTACAGGATCATCTTGGAGAAGTAGTGTTTGTGGAGCTGCCAGAAACTGGTGCCTCAGTCAAACAAGGCGGCAGCTTCGGGGTTGTAGAAAGTGTGAAAGCAACCAGCGACGTTAATTCCCCAATTTCTGGTGAAATTGTTGAGGTTAACTCCAAGCTTACTGAAACGCCTGGCTTGGTAATTTTCTCAGTCAGTTCTTTCACACTCTAGGAACCTAATAAAAGTAAAATGGGTATAAAATTTGCTAGTTTTCGTGTAGATATTTTGCTTAATGAAATTATTGTGTTATTCCATATTGACTAATAGAGAGCAAGTGCCTGAGTTTATATATAGGATAGTGATCTCACCATGAGTCCATTTGTGTCGTCCAATTTGGAAATTGTTGAGTTCTCTCACATTATTAAGAAAAATTGGAGATACTTAAACAAGTCTTAAAAGGGAAGAATCGTTCCAACTTAAGGCCTAGATGTCTGGCCCCATCCTGAAGCACTTGGCAACATAAAGCGTAACCAAAATTTTGCATCCGTAATCTAGGAACACTGTCACCATAAAAATTTTGGACTCTTTAACATGGATGCTTTCGAATGATGTTAGGTCAATTCAAGCCCATACGAAGAAGGATGGCTGATAAAGGTGAAGCCTAGCAGCCCTTCGGATTTAGAATCCTTGATGGATCCACAGGCTTACACGAAATTTTGCGAAGAAGAAAATGCAGCTCATTAGAATCTTCACACTGTTTCATTCTCTTTTCCCAAAACATATTAATAAATCTCTTTGTTTTACTCGCTATTTGTGTTGTAATTCTGCATCTTCATGTAATTAAGACCCATTTCTCCTTTCTCTTTTACCCGTACTAACTATTTAATTTTGAC
Organism: Citropsis articulata; assembly: GCA_030449925.1. Lineage (NCBI taxonomy): Eukaryota > Viridiplantae > Streptophyta > Magnoliopsida > Sapindales > Rutaceae > Citropsis > Citropsis articulata. Next base: position 11,071,781 of record JASUUH010000211.1, on the reverse strand, counting down.
TGTTTGAGGTCCGTTCCAATTAATTCTTGAAAAATTACAAAGTGCAAATGACATTTGTCTATTTGTTAGAACTGATTCAATCAAATGAAAATCTAACCTCCGAAAGCATAACTGAGTAGTTTTCAAATGATTTTATTTAACTGACTGCTCAAAGATAAAATTATAACTAAAAATTACAACTATTTGTTACTTATTTTTATTTATATTTTTAGTTTAAAATTTATTTTTATGTTAAAAATGAAGGTTCAGGATTCAAGATAGGCTCACATGTATGGATAAAAAATCGGGTTGCCGTTAAGTTGGTTAAAAATAAAAATATACCTAGAGACTAGAGAGTAGGGGTGGGCAATTGTCGGTTCGGTTCGGTTCAGGTCTCGAATCGAACCGAATCGAAACCGATCGGTTCTTAAGAATATGAACCGAATCCAAACCGAATTTAAAAACCGAACTAAACCGAACCGAAATATTTCGGTTCGGTTTTTAAATTCGGTTCAGTTCAGTTAAAAAATTTATTAAATATTTATTAAATTTGTTAAATTCGATTCGGTTCGATTCGGTTCTTAAATATTTAGGGTTAGGAATTTAAGAGAGAAATTTATTTTTTAGTTAATATATTTTTAATTAAATATATTATAATAAAATCAAATCGAACCGATTGGTTTTCTGTCGGCTTTTAAACCGAACCGAATAAAACCAAGCTCACTAATTTGTAACTATCTTGCCATTATCAATTAAATCGAACCGAACCGAATTTTTTCTGTTCGGTTCGGTTCGGTTCGGCAAAAACCGAACCGTTTGCCCACCCCTACTAGTAGAGAGTTAAGAGTATTGGGTTTGTCGCTTGTGGGCTTAAGGCCGACTCCAAATCAAATTTATTGACCCAATTTAAAAGCCTATTATCACGTATACAGTTTTTGCAGCATTATTCAGATAAAAAGCCTAATTTAAGCCTTGAGTTTGATGTCATAGCACAATTCAACCTTGCTATTTAAATAATAGATTGTCTCATCCCCTTTATTAATTTACTGTTGGGAAAAAGCTCTTTTCACCATTGGTGTTTGATGTAATAGCCCACTTCATCTTTACTTTGTAAACAGTAGCTCAGGTCATTTCTATTTTTCAAACAATAGCCCAATGCACCCTTGCATAAATTTAGAATTAGTTTACTCTATAATTCATTGAGAGCAAAATAAGATTTTCAGTTAAATAAATTCAAACCATTTAAAAATAAAAATCTCAAAAACAATTAAATAACATCTGACTTTCTGTATAAATTTAAAATTTAAGGATAATTTAATGAAATAAAAATAACACTAAAGAATATGTAACATATATACACGCTTATGTGTGTTCATTAATTTTTTTAATGAAGTCAACTTAATTTTTTATGAATAATTATTAAATTCTACCACCTGTTCAAATCTTAATAACACAAAATTAAATTCTTTAAAATATTTAATTTAAAGAATTAAATATTGTAATGTCTGAGTTTTTGTGTGAGTGTTCCCGATTGGGTTTTATAGGCATTAGCTGCCATGGTCATCTGTTGCAATAATCCTAGAATGTTATACTCAGACATTCCATCTATGTTCCACTCATAGACAGAAGATGTATTAAAATGATATTCATTTAATGCACTTGGTCTACTTTTTATAGCTAGATCTGGTGGATTACTGGTGGCTGGGAGTGCTAATTCCCAATGGATTTTATTGGCTTTAGGAATTGGTTCTTCTTTAAAGTCTTTTACATCGGAAGAGGCTATAGAAAATTGATCCTGTTCTAGTACCCCAATCTTGCTGGATTGAAAGAATTCGTTTGCATTATTATAGTATTATTATTTCTCTGAGCTTTGTGTTGCTTAGGTTTGCTTAAAGAACTAAACTTTTTATGGTATATTGGTTAGAAACCAGAACGTGCGGACTATTGATCTGTTCTATAAATTTTAATTATATTGTATTAGATGTATTTACCAAAATTATTATTATTAAATTATAATAATTTGTTTATTATACGAAATCTTTCTTATTTAAGCTTCACATTTAAATTTTTAGTTGCATCTGTTTAAAATAACTTGTAGGAATTTAAACATACATTTGAACCTTAAAATTTATTACAAGCTTTGCAAATAAATACATACTAAAACACATTTTGTGTTTTACAGTTTAATGATTTTGTGTTTGTTTTAAAATTATAATAAGATTAAAATTTTGCTAAAACGGTAATGGGTTTACCTTAGGGTGCTTAGGTAGCATTTGGTCATAAGTCCCGTTTTGTATTCAGGGCAGTAAAAACAATTCCTAAAGCCAATAAAATCCATTGGGAATTAGCACTCCCAGCCACCAGTAATCCACCAGATCTAGCTATAGAAAGTAGACCAAGTGCATTAAATCAATCTCGTTTTAATGCATCTTCTGTCTATGAGTGGAACATAGATGGAATGTCTGAGTATAACATTCTAGGATTGTTGCAACAAATGACCATGACAGCTAATGCCTATAAAACCCAATCGGGAACTTCTGACAAAGCTATTGCAGAAATTCTCATCGCTGGGTTTACTGGTCAACTTAAAGGTTGGTGGGATCATCTTCTCACTAAACAGCAACAATTAGAAATTTTAAATTCAATCCAAACGGATGAGGATGGAACACCCATCCTTGATGAGTTTAATAGCCCAATTCAGGATGCAGTTGCTACCCTGATCATTACCATATCTCTCCATTTCATAGGAGATCCTTCTCACCTTAGAGATAAAAACACTGAGTTACTATATAATTTAAATGTAGGAAACTTAGTGAATTTCAAAGTTATAAAACCACTTTCTTTACTAGACTTTTCTTAAGAGATGATGCAAACCACATAACTTGGAAAGAAAAATTCCTTGCTGGTTTACCTACTCTCTTAGGAGAAAAGGTTAGGAATTCCATCAAATCCCTTTATGACAATCGTATTCCTTATGACGAACTCACCCATGGTGAACTAGTTAGTTTTGTTAATAAAGAAGGTTTAAAAATATGCCAGGACTTGAAATTACAGAAACGTCTAAAATGGGAGCTTAGAAAATCTAAACAAGAATTAGGCAGTTTCTGTAAGCAATTCAACTATGATCCTTTCCAAACCTCCACCTCCAAAGATTGTAATGGTAAGTGCTCTTCCAGACCTTACAAAAAACATTATAAGTTTAAAGGCTATAAAAAGCCCATATCTGATTCTAGAGATCATTTTTATAAGAAACCCTCGAGGCCTTATAAAAAGCTCAACTTCTCTAAAAGAAAAAATCTTAAAGCCAAACCAAAAACCCCTTTCAATTATAAAGAAGCCACATGTTACAAATGTGGAAAGAAAGGTCATACTGCAAAATTTTACAGAATAAACAAAAAACTTCATGAGCTCGGTCTTAATGAAGAAATCCTCTCTAAAATTTCTCCTTTGCTCATTGAGTCTTCTGACTTAGATTCAAACTTCTCTTTGTCGAGAGACAGTGATCCTTTACAGATTGATGAACTGATTGACTCAGAGACATCTGTCACGAGTGATGATGACTCTGATTCAGAACCCAATCTAAAGAAAGTCAATGTTTTAACCAAAGAACAAGAAACTTTTCTTGAAATTGTTAAACATATTTATGACCCTACCCTTCAAAGAGAATACCTTGATAAACTTTTAAAGACTCTGGAAACAAAAGACAAGCCAGAAACTTCTAAAGCCCCGATAATTAAAAAGAATACTTATGATCTCACAGAGATCTTGGATAAAAAGAAGACAAAGAAAACAACTCCAAATATCCAAGACCTTCAAAAAGAGATTAAAGAAATCAAACTTGAAATCAAAGAATTAAAAGAAAAATAAAAAAATGACTCAGAAACTATCCAGCTTTTATTACAAAAACAACTGCAAGATAATTCTGATAAAGAATCAAATTCTGATAGTGAAAACGATCAACAACTTGAAAACATTGAAACAATTCCCAATGATTTTCTCTTTATTTTAAAAAAAATCACCACCAGAAAGTATCCATCATGCTGTTATTTTAGGAACTCCTTTTATAAATCTTATTACCCCCTATACTGTTAATTATAACAATATATCTTTTAAAGCGAAAAGAAAAAGATTAATTTTCCCTTTTATAGAAAAACCTAAAACCAGGAACTTAAACATTGTAAAAGCCTGTTCTGTTTATCAGAACCAAATAAATGCCTTGCTCAAATCAAAACAAACAAATTTAGTTTGTTTACAAAAAGAATTAAGTTTACAAAGAATAGAAAACCAATTGAAAAATGACTTTATACAAAGAAAAATTTCTGATTTTAAAACTCTAATTGAAAAAGAAATATGTGCTGATTTACCAACTGCGTTTTGGAACAGAAAACAACATTTGGTAGATTTACCGTATGAACATTCTTTCGATGAAAAACAAATACCTACTAAAGCCCGTCCTATGCAAATGAATATGGATTTAGAACAACACTGTAAAGAAGAAATCAAAGATTTAGAGTCCAAAGGACTCATTGTCAAATCTAGGTCTCCGTGGTCTTGTGCCGCTTTCTATGTCAATAAGAATTCTGAGATAGAAAGAGGAACACCTAGATTAGTGATAAATTATAAACCTCTTAATAAAGCCTTAAAATGGATTAGGTATCCCATACCTAATAAAAAAGATTTGCTTCAAAAACTTCACTCTGCATTCATATTTTCAAAATTTGATACGAAGTCAGGATTTTGGCAAATTCAAATTCATCCTAAAAATCGTTATAAAACTGCTTTCACTGTTCCATTTGGTCAATACGAGTGGACAGTAATGCCTTTTGGTTTAAAGAATGCACCTTCAGAATTTCGAAGAATTATGAATGATATTTGTAATCCTCTTTCTGAATTTTGCATTGTCTATATTGATGATGTATTGATTTTTTCCCAATCAATACATCAACATTTCAAACATCTAAAGACTTTCTATTTGGCAACTAGAAGAGCTGGCTTAGCCATTTCTAGTTCCAAAGTCTCTTTATTTCAAACCAAAGTCAGATTTCTTGGTCATTACATTTCAAATGGAACTATCACTCCCATTGAAAGATCTCTTGCTTTCACTAACAAGTTTCCTGATAAAATCCTTGATAAAACCTAATTGCAAAGATTTTTAGGAAGTTTAAATTATGTTCTTGATTTCTGTCCTAACATCAATAGAATAGCAAAACCATTGCATGACAGGTTAAAAAAGAATCATGTGGCAGGGTCGGAAGATCATACTAAAATTATTAAACAAATAAAGAACATAGTTAAAGACATTCCTTGTTTATTTATTGCAAATCCTGCATTACCTAAAATTGTTGAAACTGATGCATCAAATTTAGGTTATGGTGGGATATTAAAGCAAATTGATAATAATAAAGAGCAAGTAGTTCAATATGTTTCTGCACATTGGAATGAATGTCAGAAAAACTATTCTACTATTAAAAAAGAAATTTTATCTATCGTCTTATGCATTTCTAAATTCCAAAGCGATTTATTAAATAAAAAATTTTTGCATTTCTAAATTCCAAAGCGATTTATTAAATAAAAAATTTTTGCTTAAAATTGATTGCAAAGCTGCAAAACATGTTTTAGAAAAAGATGTTCAAAATATTGCGTCAAAATAAATTTTTGCACGTTGGCAAGCTATTTTAAGTATTTTTGATTTTGATATTGAGTTTATTAAAGGAGATACAAATTCTCTCCCTGATTTTCTAACCAGGGAATTTTTTCAAAACAGATAATGCCAGCAAAAAGAAACGACAAATGGAAAGGGATCCTCAAAGACCTTGTGTCCCAAACACCTTCTAAAGTCTCCCAGTCTTCCCCACCTAAAGAAAAGTTGCTTTCATCTGCCATGCCTATCAAATCTTAGATCGACATGATAGAAGAACAAGAAGCTCATGAAGCCCAGTCTAAAGCCCTTGCCTCCCAGGACCAGGTAAAGGATTGGATGAAATCCATCTCTAAATCCCCTGAGCTCATGCTCGCTTTACAAAGTTTTTCTCAAAACCAAATTTCTCCTAAAGAAAATATTCAAAAAGAAAACCCTATTTCTAAAGAAATTTCTAAAGCTTCTTCTCAAAATGTGATTCTCTCTGGTGAAAGTTCGTCTTCTCAGATTGTTCTTTCACAAACAAAGCTTTCAAAGAAAACCTTGGAATGGTTTGATAAAACCCATGCCCAAAATATTTTATCTATAGAAGATGGGTTTTACCACACTGATCCATTTCAGGCAATTTTAAAGATTTTCCTTAAAGGCTGGTTTTTCAAACCTTGGGATTTAACAAAACCTCAGCCTTATTACCAAAGCATTTTGGAATTCACTGAATCTGTGAAATTCAAACACTTTTACCTCAGTGAATCCCATTCTGAGCCTGCCTATTCTACGGCAACCATTATAAAAGTATTGAGCCCAAAACAGTAGGGTGGCCTACTCCACAAACCTAAAGCCTTCCCTCTAAATTTTCAAAGCCGTATGAACCATAGCCTATCTTTCCCCTATTGGGATTACCAACAGGCTTGGTTTAATACCTTCTTCATACAAAACTCTAAAAATGGCTTCTTCAGATATCATACCCAAGAGACCCAGCTTATTTTACAAAGAACCTTTAAAGTAAAATGGTGGTCCAAGTTTGATGAACAGTCAAAATTGACTGAAGAGACAGTCCAAAAATGGCTTGCCTCAAAAGGCCTCCTGACCCCCAGTATCAAAGATGTTAAAGCCCAGAGAACCTTCCTTACCCAAAAATCTAAAGCCCAATCTCTTTTGGCTAGTGCCAAAACAGAAGAAGAATATTTTAAAGTTATGCAGCAACTTCTGGCATCCAGATCTGAGCCTTCTGTTGCCAGCTCATCTGATAACGATAGTGCAGAGCCATTTATATCCCTTGGAGACGACAACGAAGATGATTGCTTCGGGATCCTTCCTCCAATAAAGCATTAAAATTCTATGTAATTATTGTACTTTCCATCAGTGTAATTATTTTCGTTTCCCTTGTAATTCTCTTTATAATTTTTGTAATCTCACTGTTCCTTTCACGGGAAATTAAAAAAAAAAAGTAAAAGCAAAAGCCCATTATGCTGTCGCCACTCCTTTCAATAAAGCAAAAGTAAAGATGCCCCGACATGATGATATCAGGGCCACTCCTCACCAACTCCTAGGCCCCCATGTGACTCCACAATTATGACTCCACACCATCAGCCAGCCTATAAAAGCAAGCAGAGGCAAGAGGATTCGGCATTCTCTACTCTTCTCCTCTAATTCTCTCAACTTCTGGGAATAAAAAATCAGAAGACATCAAGGAAATTTTCCTGTCTTCAGATTAATTTCCCGTTTCATTTGTAAAACCATTCTGTAATATTTTCTTTTAAAGCATTCAGATTAAAGCAAAGATTACATGTAAGATTTGTAATTTAAAGCTTGTATGTATTTATTTGCAAAGCTTGTAATAAATTTCAAGGTTCAAATGTATGTTTAAATTTCTGCAAGTTATTTTAAAGCATACTCTCCAGACTGATCTATATCAGAATCTGCCATAAAACTGCTACATTCCTCAGAAGCAAAGAGACCGGATCTCTGTCTTCTGTTGTATTTTCTCTTCTCCCTCCTTCCAATCAGAATATTAGTTCTGGGATCCAGAGCTAATATTTTCTCTGAGCTTTGTGTTGCTTAGGTTTGCTAAAAGAACCAAACTTTTTATGGTATATTGGCTGGAAACCAGAACGTGCGGACTATTGATTTGTTCTAAGTCAGATCTGGGTCCAAATGCAGACTAGTTTCTGCATCGATCTGGTCTAACAACGCCCCGTACCAATTAAAATTGTTTATTAAAACCTTTAATCTTACAGTTAAAGGTTTAGTAAGATATTTATAATGGTTAACCAAATGCTAGCATTGTTAATGGTTAACCAAACACTTGAACAATAGCATTGTTAATATCTTACTATTAACATAATAATAATAATATTATTATTATTATTTTCCAAATTAGGAATCACCATCTATATTAATGTGAAGGATAAGTTAAAAGATTAAAATACACACACACACACACCCACCCACACACACTACAATGCATTTTATTTTGTAGTGTTTTTAAATATGTATTTTCATGTCTTTAGTGAGTATTTTTTAAATAAATGAAGGATAATAGTATTGATTTATTATTTATTTATTTATCTTGACCATATTAAAGTCAAGAACAAATTAAAGGATTAAAAAAAAATTACTCTAATGCCTGAGAAATCTATTTTTTCTATTTTGTCCTAAATATAAATTTTAAATATTATTTAGTGTTATTATTGTTTATTTCTTAAGTTTATTGGCCTAAATAGTTACATTAACTTTAATTTTGATGATAATGAACCACATGTCAAATATAAAATGGTAAATATGTATTTTACAATAAATAAGCATTTTACAATAAATATGCATTTTACAATCTTATTGGTTTTTGAAGGACAAAAATCATTCATGAGATCAAGTTCAAGGTACTCAAATAGACAAAGGTACAAAGCTCATCATGTCACGAACAAGCACCAAAGGCACTAGCTTCGTCGATTTCTCTTGTTCTAATTCTTGTAAAGCTAGTGTGATAAATTGAATGCATTCTAAACACTTAAAAGCTCAAATTATTTTCATGACACATTTTAGAAAATCATTTTCATAAAATAAATGTTCTATATTTAAAAGAAAAATGATTTTATGAAATGAGTTGTTTTTCAAAGTTTATAAACTATAGTGATAAATGTTTTTAAGAACTTTAAAATCCTAGAAATGGGTTTGTTTGAAGTCTTATAGCGTTTTGGGGCCAAAATTGCAATTTTGAAAATTGAGAGGTGAACCGGTAATTTTAAGCGGCTAATTGATAGTGATTGATTTAGCCTCTTGAACTTATTGGTGAACCTTTTATGGAAAATGGCTAACCGATAAGGGTGAATAAATCTTACATAAAGTTTTGCTCGCAAAGAATGAACCATTTATGGAAAGCGACTAACTGATATCTTTGGAAGAGGTTCTTCCATTCTTGATGCAAAACAGTGAGCTGTTTACTTCAAATGAGCCAACTGACAACTTTTAGGAGAGTCTCTTCATTAAAACATCTATTTTATAAATTTTTAACTGTGATCTAAATTTGAAAATTTTCAAATTGGTTCAAGATAATAACTTACCAAATTGGATGAACAGCGATGTGTTTCATGGCAAGCGATAATCCATTTACTCCAAGATATAACGTAATGGCTAATTTTCTTACTCAAATTATAAAAGCCAAGTCAAACTCATTTCAAAATAGCTTGCTTATTTTACTAATCATTGTCTTCTTCAGTCTATCAAGCTTAACACTATTCATATATATCAATTTGAGCCTTTACTTGCTTATTCATTTATATTGATTTATCATGGAGTTATAACTTGCAAATATACTCTTGTGAGAGTGTAATCTTTATAAACTTCAATTTCATTTTAATAAATTGAGTGTTTGTAAGTGTAGAAAATACTTGAGAATGAAATGTGAGGTCATCTCGCATTGTAAAGGTCTATTGACATGTTATAAATCAATTGTAATCATCTTAAAGCCTTGGATTGTAAGGCTTGGATAGTGAAATTATCAAGCATGGTTGGCTAGGAGGCGTGGATGTAGACAAGTTTTGTCAAACCACGTAAAAATTTTGTGTTTACTTCTCTTTCCCTTATCTTGTTAAATTTACTTATTGTTGTATTTGTTAATTAATAATTATTTGGACTACAAATTTTTATTAGATTGTCTTTTTAGTTTTTAAAATTCTTTAAACCCAATTCAACCCCGCTTGGGGTGCTTTACTTAGAACTTCAAAGCTATCCATAAATTTTAAATTTATACAAAAAGATATTTTTTTAAATTATTTTTAAGAGTTTTATTTTAAAATAGTTTGTATATTATTATGTAAAAATCCTATTTTGCCATTAATGAATTATACAGTATACTAACAGTAAATTAACAAAAGGGAGTTTCAAATTATTTTTTAAAAAGTAAAGATGAAGTGACTTATTATTTAAATAATAAGGATGAAATAGACTATCGTATCAAATCTTAAAGGTGAAAGGACATTTTCCCTTTACTACTAGTGTTTTGTATAATTCATCGTTGGCAAAATAGGATTTTGAAATGAGGATATACAAATCATTTTAAAATATAACTCTCAAACATAATTAAATAACATCTGCATAAATTTAAAATTTAAGGATAACTTATTGAATGAACAATAATAAACCAAATTATATGTAAAATATATATTTAGGAAAAAAATAGATTTCACATGCACTAAATTGATTTTTTGTTTTTAGTTTGTCTTTACTTTAATTAATTTGATCAAAATAAATAAATAAATAATCAATCAGTACTACTATTTTACTAAAAATAAACACAGACTCCTTCATTTACTTAAAAACGCACACATACTAAAAATATAAAAACAGAGATTTAATTTACACTAATAAAATGCACCGCATTAAAGTGTGCATTTTTTTTCTTCTAAATTATTCTTGACTTTATTAATATGGTTAGTGACTATATATGTATATGTGTGTGTATGTGTCTATATATATATAAAAAGTATAATATAATATTATTGAATAATAAATAATAAATTTATTAATTTATGCTAATAATTTAATTAAAAATAAAAGAAAAGAAAATTAATATTATTTTAAATTAAAATTTTATATTTATTTATATATTATTGTAATAAAGTTAAAGAAAATCTAACTAATGTGGCAATTAAACCCGACTCTCGGTCGAGTTTGGCTTATGCTGCAATTAGCTATATTGTAGTGCATTATAATACATCATAATACAGTCAATTGTTACAACCAAACATAAGATTATATTGCTAATGTAATGCAACCTCTTGTCATGAGGAGTGCCAAATATCTCCTCAATAAATTATATAGTAAATTAACTGTAAAATTACAAAAGGATAATTTAGCCCATTTTTTAAAAAGTGGAGAAAAATTGGGATATTTTACAAAAAATAAAGATAAAATGAGCTATTTTATCAAACCCTAAGGGTGAAAGTGGCTTTTTCTCTATCAATAATATTAGAGATCTTAATATTTAAGTTTTAATTTAAGTCTCAATAGTATGTATTATTCATCTATTAGGTGTTAAATATAAAATTACTTATTACTCTATTCCACTATCTAACCGATAAATTTCATAATAATTAAAATTTAAATTGAAATTTAAATATTAGAACCAACGTTACTATAACTGTTGTAGCATAGACATTTTGTGGCTCTTGAAATTTAATAGAAGGCCCTTGAAAATTTTATGTGGCTTAGATTTGATACTTTTCTTTCTTTCTTTCTTTTTTCTTTTTTTTCCCCGACAACGGATTTGATACTTTGACAAGAAGCAAAGTGGCGGCCCGTGCTGACAGAAAAAGATAATTTTGTAAACATATTAAATTAAGTGTACAAACTAAAGGATACAAAATGAATGCAGAATATAAAAACCTTAGAATAAGAACATTCATTGTAGGAAAATTATATAATAAGTATCATAAGAAATTTAGATTTGAAAGTAAAAATATTATAGATTGTTTTAAAAGTCAGTACGTAGAAATGATAATACCTAAAAAATTAACCAGTAGTGAATTAAATGGTTTAGAATGGATATTACCAAAATTAGAACATGATAAAATGTTAGAAGTACCAGAGACTAGTTATACTTACATGAATAGACAAAATCAAGTTACACAGAGATTTAGTAATTATAGACAAACAAGTAATCCAGAATTAGAAGAAAATGAAGAAGAAGTAGAAATTAATATGGCAATAATAGATAATTTAGAAAATTTAAATATAGAAAAACATAAAACGTTGATTAATAATAGGGATAAAATTATAGATTTAATATTTAATGAACCGAAAAAATATTTAGATGAAGAATTATTTGAAGAACTATGTAATAATAATGAATTGACAGATGATGACATAGACAGGGAATTAATAAAAAATTTAGACTTTAAAAATTTAGAAATAGAAGAAATTTATTATTTAGAACATGTAGATGAAATATTAGTAGGAGAAGAAGACAAAAAACCAGAAGTAGGAGAAAGTAGCCATCAACCAGTATTAGAACCTGTAGTAGAACCATCAAATGTAGAAACTTACTTAGACAAGTGAGGAATCCCATACACTAATGAAAAATACACAGAAGCCGAAAGAGTATTTAAAGCTAAAACCAAATTAGAAAATTGGAAAACTATACCGCGAACTAGTGATTTATTAGTATTAGAATTAGAAGACCATAAACCTAGCCAATGGAAACAAGTATTTAATCAATGGGAAGGTAATTTACTTAGACATTCAATGGAAGCATTAGTAATAATAGTAGACCCAAATTATAAATTAATATATTTAGAAAGTACATTAGGAAGTAGAGAAAGACAGATATATTTAGGATGGAGAGACTGGATGAAGAAAAACAAATTAGAAAAATTAGACAGTTTTGATACAAATATTACAGTAATTAGTTTTATAGATTTAATGAAAAAATTAGTATTAGGAGTAGATGAAAAAGATGATATAATTAAACAAATTAAAGCTATTAGAAATTTAGAACAATTAAAAATTTGTGATTTAAGATATTTTGACGAATATGCTAATTATTTTTATAAATATTGGAGTGAAATAGGTAGACCATTTGACGAAGATTTATTATTAAAATTTGTAGACAAATTACCCGGAAAAATAGGAGAAAAATTACACAGTGAATTAATTAATTGGTTTAAGACAAAAAGAACACAAGGAATAAATTATTATGCAACATTATTACAAGTAATAGAATATGTTAGAGGTAAAATTAGGGAATATTGTGAAGAAGAAAAACATAGACATCAATTAAAATTACAATTTAGAAAAATGTGTTTAGATATGACAAAAGTACTGGCATTAGGATGTAATTACCCTAGTTACGCTAAACATAAAAAATATAGAAAATATAGAAAAAAGAATAGTCAAAATAAGCCACCTTATAGACATAGTAGTAGAAAATTTTATAAGAAGAAATTCTTTAAATATAATAATAATAAAAAAAAAGTAAAGAAGGCATTTAAAAAAGGAAAACGTGTATATAAAAAAAGATAAAAGAATGACACATCAAACCAAATTGTCCAGAAAATAAAAAAGTCAATCAGTTAAAATTAGACAATTATAATATAGAAGAAGAAATCTTAGACGTAGAAGAAATTCTAAATATAGATTAATTATCAAATAGCGATAGTATATGTATAGTCAATAATAGTGAAACAGACACTAGTAGTAATTCAAGCTTAGAACTAAAATCAGATGTAGATGTAGACATTAATGTTCTAGAAACCTATACTTCATTCTTTGGAAACAATTGTACAATTTGCGATAGAAAATTTGAATTAGGACATAGAGACACAGAAACAAGAAAATTCTTTTGTAATAACTGTAAAGATAAACAACAAATAGAATATAAAACAATAGAGATAAATAGAGCAGGTAGTGAATTGATAAATATAGATGTAGAATTATTGTTTAAAAAAGAAACTATTTATACTAAAGCTATGATAGACACATGAGCAAATAAATGTATAATATATGATAGTTTAGTATCTAAAGAAAATAGGAATAAACTTAGAAACCCTGTAAACATTAGACAATTTAATGGAGAATTGATGCAGATTACAGAATGTGTAAATAATATACCAATTAGGATAAATGGTGAAACACATGTTTTGCCACAAACATTTATTTCAAATCAAAAAATAGGATATAAATTTATCTTAGGATTAAATTTTATATTAAGAAACAATGGTAGTATTTTAATAACTCCAAATGGAGTAAATTTCTTTAAAAAGTCGACATTTATTCAACCTAAATACGAAACACATATTTTACCATACGAAAAGAAAACCTTAGTTGTAGAAAAAGACATAGACATAGAATTTTTTTATTCTTTATTAGAAGAAGAAAATGACATAGCCAGCCGTAATGGACTAGAATTAGACAACGATGAGACAAAAATCTTAGATAACGTAGATAGTATAGAAATAGAAAATTTTTTAGAAGACATAGTTAATATAGAAAAAGACGTAGAGTGTTTAGAATGTCAAAAATGGCCGGAAGAAATTAGGAAAAAAGGTAGAAGAATTAGAAAAATTAGAAATAATAGGCAATAACCCAATTAGAAAGGATATTAAAAAAGAATATAAATTAGAAATTATTAATCCAGACATAACAATAAAAACACAGGATTTAGCATATAGCTTAGAAGATAGAAAAGAATTCAAGATACATATAGATGAGTTATTAGAATTAAAAGTTATTAGAAATAGTACCAGTAGACATAGAAGCCCAGCATTTATTGTAAATAATCATAGTGAGCAAAAACGAGGAAAAAGTAGAATGGTAATAAATTATAAAAGATTAAATGACAATACTTTAGACAATAGTTATAAAATACCTAATAAAGATGAACTAGTAAATTGTATATAGAACGCAAAATATTTTTCTAAATTTGATTGTAAAAGTGGATTTTGGCAAATACGACTCCACGAAGAATCTGTTCAATGGACAGCTTTTAGTTGTTCAGAAGGACATTTTTAGTGGTTAGTCATGCCCTTTGGACTTAAAAATGCTCCACAAGTATTTAAAGGTAGAATGGATAGAATATTTAAATTTTATTCAAAATTTTGTATAGTTTACATAGATAATATTTTAGTTTTTAGTCAGAATAAATTTATGCATATTACCCATTTAAATAAAATCTTAGATTGTTTCAAGTATAATCATATAGTTATTTCTAAAAAGAAAATAGAACTATTAAAACAGAAAATAGATTTTTTAAGATTAACAATAGACAGAGGAACAATAGAATTACAACCACATATAGTTAGTAAAATATTAAAATTTCCAGATAAAATAGAAGACACTAAAGAATTGCAAAAATTTTTAGGATTGTTAAATTATTGTAGAAAATTTATACCAAATCTTAGTACATTAATAAGACACTTGTACAATAAATTAAGTAAAAATGGACAAAAATATTTTAATAGCAAGGATATAAAATTAATTCAAAAACTTAAAGGAATAGTTAAACATCTCAAACCCTTAGCTTTACGAATAGACAGTTATTATAAAATTATACAAACAGATGCGAGTAGTTTAGGATGGGCAGGAATATTAATCCAAAAGCCCAATAAAGATAGCTCTAAAGATAAAGAAGAAATAGCAATGTATACTAGCGGAAAATTTACAGAAATAAAAAGTAGAAAATCTAGCACATAATTAGAAATTTTAGGAATAATAAATTCTTTAAATTCATTTCATTTGTATATACAGAATGATACATTTACAATTAGAACTGACTGTAATAATATCATAGAATTCTATAAAAAAGTGCAAAAGAAAAACTTCGAAAAGAAAAATTCTTTTATTAGTAAAAGATGGATATATTTTTTAGAAGTAATAACTCGTAGAGGATACAAAGCAAAATTTGAACATATAGTAGGAAAAGATAATACTTTAGCAAACATTCTTTCAAGACTAATTACCCAATGATTATTTTGCTGGAATGGAGCGATTTATGAATTTTTGTTCAGTTAAACTTAGACAGTTCCCATCTGGAACAAATTTAAGTTTTAAAAGCAAATTTCAATTATTAGACAGCCAGCAATGCATATTAGACAATTTGTGGTGTGTAAATAACCCACAAGATAAATTAAAAGTAGCCAATGCACTCATGCATTATTTTAGACAAATTAATGATAAAGTAGACAGTAATCATTTTGCATTTTTCGTATTGGTTAGAGGAAGACAACCAGGAATTTATAGTCAGTGGAGAGAGATAGTTGATTTAATGATCAATTATCCTGATCCATATGTTAAAGGCTTTTACACATTTCATGAAGAAATAGAATACGCTAGACATGCAGTAGGACCAAATTATCATGTTAGTCATTTAATAAGTCCTAGTTGGGAAGTCATTTTGCCAAATTGATCTAGTCCCCATTCGGGTTGACCATCAGAATTTACGTCGCTGGTTTCCCGCCGATATACAAAGTGCTCCAAAAAAAGCTTTATGAAAATTGCGGAAGTCATTTTGCCAAAAACTGGCCTTTCAAAGCTTATTTTAACTGCTTCTGAAAACATGCAAATCAAAAACACCTTTAAAACTCCTGATCAACGCCCTAAAACGCCTTTTCAACACATCAACGGCTAAACGGGCCAACGGAGATCGTATTTAAAAAGAAGCTTTCAGAAAATCAGCAGAAACTTTTACTAAGTTCTTATTATTTTTGTCAAAAACAAAAACCTTAATTTTCATTGAAAACTTTCTCCCGAAAATTCTTCACATCGAATGATAACAAGAACCGCCTTTTGTTAGCGTTTTAAATACAATTTATACTTTCGTTAACTTGGCTAGACTTCTGAACCCGAAAGCTAAATAAAAATAAAAAGTAAAATTACTTACTTGCTTTGCTTGCTAGTTGCTGTCTAAAGAAAATACAAAGTGTTTATGAAAAAGAAACTTTTATTGATAAGTTGCTTTTGATGCTTACAACTTTCGCTCAAACTATGCACCAATTTTTGCGCAAATTACACACACTTTGTACTTAGACTCGGAACTCGTTATATACAACTCAAGACTTTGGACCATTATTGACATGACTCTTTAACATAAATTACAAAGGACAAAGATTAAAAGTGACACTTTACATGTGGCGAAAAGCCAACGATTAATTGAAAAAGTAAATATTGACTGACTAGTACTTATTGCTGACTTACTGACTATAAATAGTAACTGTTTACTATTCTTTAGTGCTGACTCACTGTCGGTAAGAAAAGACAAAATGAAAAAGGTGTTTTTACAGTTTTTCCTTTATCATGTAGCGAATAAAGGTTGTCTGTAAAACCACGTGACTACTTTGACTTTTATACTGACTATAACTGACATTATTTGTCTAATGCTGACTATCTTTCCATGTTGTTTTCTATGTTGTCTGCTTCTTCACTTCCTAAGTCCTCCCATTTCACTTATACAATATCTGTTCTCGTTCTCTTCGTTCTCTCATTTGGGCCTTGAATTCTTTGACGTATTGCTCCACCAGCTTTGTATGCTTGGTTTTGGATAAGAAGGGTACTTATGGAAGTGGATGCTTTGAGTAGATCTTCTGGATTGCATCTTCAGTGACTAAAGTATATTCTTCAAATTCAAAATGGCTCCAATAGAACTGTCTACCAATTACTTTGCTAATACAGTGTTTAAGTTGTTCTTCTATACTATGCTGTGTACAAGGCCAAGGGCATTCTATTCCGTAAAGTGATGGTTTATATTTTTGAAAAAGAACTATTATTTTATGTTGGGCTGGTATGATTCCAGAGTCATCCCATTCTAGCGGTTTACTGTCTATGATTAATTCAACAAAAAGGTTATTTGTATTGGCAAAGTGTTTAAGACTACTATGGCTATTTTTCTACTAAAAGGATCTGTTTGATCTGGGTCTAAAAATATTAATTGACCTAATAGGCCATAATCTAATAATAAGGTAGGTGTTAGGATTATTTTTTCATTTTTGTATTGGATTTCTAATGGTTTATATCTGGCTAAGTCTATACAGGCTGATGGTATATTGTATACAAGGTAGCATTGACAGGCAAATCTTTATAAGGGAACGGTTATACACAAGGGCTTTTCTTTGGGACAATTTACATCTTTATCAGTATAAAAGGTTTCCCATATAATGGTTAACCCATCGATATTTATTTCTGAGATAACTAGATCAATTAAAAACTTTATAATATATACATGTTTTTCAGTAGCTATTTTTGCTGCATCTTTTCTAATTTTTTCAATTAAATGCGTCGGAAGTGGATATTCTCTCATTGGAAAAAGAGAAAACTTTCATTTCTCAAGCTCATTCCATTCTTTTCTTATTATTTTTTGTTTATTCTATCTACTATGATGCTGAGTGTCTAATGCATGACTTTTATCTTCAAGCGTGAGCTGTCTAATTATTTCTACATTAGCACTTTCTAATGCATTTATTCTCTGTCTACATGCTTGTAGTTCAATGTCTAAATGATATTTGGTATCATTAAGTTTTCTAATAGTTCTGGTCATGACTTCACAATGATCACAGAACTGTATGGATGATGATGCTGATGATGCTACTGATGTGCTGTCTACGATATTTTCTGATTGTTTAGATGATGATGCTGATGCATTGTTTAAAGGACTTATTAAATGACTAACATGATAATTTGGTCTTATTGCATGTCTAGCATATTCTATTGCTTAATGAAATGTGTAAAAGCCTTTAACATATGGATCAGGATAATTGATTGTTAAATCAACTATCTCTCTCCACTGACTATAAATTCCTGGTTGTCTTCCTCTAACCAATACGAAAAATGCAAAATGATTACTGTCTACTTTATCATTAATTTGTCTAAAATAATACATGAGTGCATTGGCTACTTTTAATTTATCTTGTGGGTTATTTACACACCACAAATTGTCTAACATGCATTGCTGGCTGTCTAATAATTGAAATTTGCTTTTAAAACTTAAATTTGTTCCAGATGGGAACTGTCTAAGTTTAACTAAACCGAAATTCATAAATCGCTCCATTCCTACAAAATAATCATTGGGTAATTAGTCTTGAAAGAATGTCTGCTAAAGTATTATCTTTTCCTACTATATGTTCAAATTTTACTTTGTATCCTCTACCAGTTATTACTTCTAAAAAATATATCCATCTTTTACTAATAAAAGAATTTTTCTTTTCGAAGTTTTCTTTTGCACTTTTTTATAGAATTCTATAATATTATTACAGTCAGTTCTAATTGTAAATGTATCATTCTGTATATACAAATGAAATGAATTTAAAGAATTTATTATTCCTAAAATTTCTAATTATGTGCTAGATTTTCTACTTTCTATTTCTGTAAATTTTCCGCTAGTATACATTACTATTTCTTCTTTATCTTTAGAGCTATCTTTATTGGGCTTTTGGATTAATATTCCTGCCCATCCTAAACTACTCGCATCTGTTTGTATAATTTTATAATAACTGTCTATTGGTAATGCTAAGGGTTTGAGATGTTTAACTATTCCTTTAAGTTTTTGAATTAATTTTATATCCTTGCTTTTAAAATATTTTTGTCCATTTACTTAATTTATTGTACAAGGGTCTTATTAATGTACTAAGATTTGGTATAAATTTTCTACTATAATTTAACAATCTTAAAAAATTTTGCAATTCTTTAGTGTCTTCTATTTTATCTGGAAATTCTAATATTTTACTAACTATATGTGGTTGTAATTCTATTGTTCCCTTGTCTATTGTTAATCCTAAAAAATCTATTTTCTGTTTTAATAGTTCTATTTTCTTTTTAGAAATAACTATATGATTATACTTGAAACAATCTAAGATTTTATTTAAATGGGTAATATGCATAAATTTATTCTGACTAAAAACTAAAATATTATCTATGTAAACTATACAAAATTTTGAATAAAATTTAAATATTCTATCCATTCTACCTTTAAATACTTGTGGAGCATTTTTAAGTCCAAAGGGCATGACTAACCACTAAAAATGTCCTTCTGAACAACTAAAAGTCATTCCATTGAATGATTCTTCGTGAGTCGATTTGCCAAAATCCACTTTTACAATCAAATTTAGAAAAATATTTTGCGTTCTATATACAATTTACTAGTTCATCTTTATTAGGTATTTTATAACTATTGTCTAAAGTATTGTCATTTAATCTTTTATAATTTATTACCATTCTACTTTTTCCTCGTTTTTGCTCACTATGATTATTTACAATAAATGCTGGGCTTCTATGTCTACTGGTACTATTTCTAATAACTTTTAATTCTAATAACTCATCTATATGCATCTTGAATTCTTTTCTATCTTCTAAGCTATATGCTAAATCCTGTGTTTTTATTGTTATGTCTGGATTAATAATTTCTAATTTATATTCTTCTTTACTATCCTTTCTAATTGGGTTATTGCCTATTATTTCTAATTTTTCTAATTCTTCTACCTTTTTTCTAATTTCTTCCGGCCATTTTTGACATTCTAAACACTTTACGTCTTTTTCTATATTAACTATGTCTTCTAAAAAATTTTCTATTTCTATACTATCTACGTTATCTAAGATTTTTGTCTCATCGTTGTCTAATTCTAGTCCATTACGGCTGGCTATGTCATTTTCTTCTTCTAATAAAGAATAAAAAAATTCTATGTCTATATCTTTTTCTATAACTAAGGTTTTCTTTTCGTATGGTAAAATATGTGTTTCGTATTTTTTTTTTTAATAAAAAAAAAATGTCGACCTTTTAAAGAAATTTACTCCATTTGCAGTTATTAAAATACTACCATTGTTTCCTAATATAAAATTTAATCCTAAGATAAATTTATATCCTACTTTTTGATTTGAAATAAATGTTTGCAGCAAAACATGTGTTTCACTATTTATCCTAATTGGTATATTATTTACACATTCTGTAATCTGCATCAATTCTCCATTAAATTGTCTAATGTTTATAGGGTTTCTAAGTTTATTCCTATTTTCTTTAGGTACTAAACTATCATGTATTATACATTTATTTGCTCCTGTGTCTATCATAGCTTTAGTATAAATAGTTTCTTTTTTAAACAATAATTCTACATCTATATTTATCAATTCACTACCTACTTTATTTATCTTTATTGTTTCATATTCTATTTGTTGTTTATCTTTACAGTTATTACAAAAGAATTTTTCTGTTTCTGTGTCTGTATGTCCTAATTCAAATTTTCTATCACAAATTGTACAATTTTTTTCCAAAGAATGAAGTATAGGTTTCTAGAACATTAATGTCTACATCTACATCTGATTCTAGTTCTAAGCTTGAATTACTACTAGTGTCTGTTTCACTATTACTGACTATATATATACTATCCCTATTTGATAATTGATATATATTTAGAATTTCTTCTACGTCTAAGATTTCTTCTTCTATATTATAATTGTCTAATTATAACTGATTGATTTTTTTATTTTCTGGACAATTTGGTTTGATGTGTCCTTCTTTTCCACACAAGTAACATTTACAAGTTTTATTATTTTTATATACATGTTTTCCTTTTTTAAATGCCTTCTTTAATTTTCTACTACTATGTCTATAAGGTGGCTTATTTTGACTATTCTTCTTCCTATATTTTTTATATTTTTTATGTTTAGAATAACTAGGGTAATTACATCCTAATATCGGTACTTCTGTCATATCTATACACATTTTTCTAAACTGTAATTTTAATTGATATCTATGTTTTTCTTCTTCATAATATTTTCTAATTCTACCTCTAACATATTCTATTACAGGTAATAATGTTGCATAATAATTTATTCCTTGTGTTCTTTTTGTCTTAAACCAATTAGTTAATTCACTGTGTAATTTTTCTCCTATTTTGCTGGGTAATTTATCTACAAATTTTAATAATAAATCTTTGTCAAATGGTCTACCTATTTCACTCCAATATTTATAAAAATAATTAGCGTACTCGTCAAAACATCTTAAATCACAAATCTTTAATTGTTCTAAATTTCTAATAGCTTTAATTTGTTTAATTATATCATCTTTTTCATCTACTCCTAATACTAATTTTTTCATTAAATCTATAAAACTAATTACTGTAATATTTGTATCAAAACTGTCTAATTCTTCTAATTTGTTTTTCTTCATCCAGTCTCTCCATCCTAAATATATCTGTCTTTCTCGACTTCCTAATGTACTTTCTAAATATATTAATTTATAATTTGGGTCTACTATTATTGCTAATGCTTCCATTGAACGTCTAAGTAAATTACCTTCCCATTGATTAAATACTTGTTTCCATTGGCTAGGTTTATGGTCTTCTAATTCTAATACTAATAAATCTCTAGCTTGTGGTATAGTTTTCCAATTTTCTAATTTGGTTTTAGCTTTAAATACCCTTTCGGCTTCTGTGTATTTTTCATTAGTGTCTGGGATTCTTCGTTTGTCTACGTAAGTTTCTACATTTGATGGTTCTACTACAGGTTCTAATACTGGTTGATGGCTACTTTCTCCTACTTCTGATTTTTTGTCTTCTTCTCCTACTAATATTTCATCTACATGTTCTAAATAATAAATTTCATCTATTTCTAAATTTTTAAAGTCTAAAGTTTTTATTAATTCCCTGTCTATGTCGTCATTTGTCAATTCATCATTATTACATAGTTCTTCAAATAATTCTTCATCTAAATATTTTTTAGGTTCATTAAATATTAAATCTATAATTTTATCCCTATTATTAATCAACGTTTTATGTTTGTCTATATTTAAATTTTCTAAATTATCTATTATTGCCATATTTATCTCTACTTCTTCATCATTTTCTTCTAATTCTGGATTACTTGTTTGTCTATAATTACTAAATCTCTGTGTAACTTGATTTTGTCTATTCATGTAAGTATAACTAGTCTCTGGTACTTCTAACATTCTATCATGTTGTAATTTTGGTAATATCCATTCTAAACTATTTAATTCACTACTGGTTAATTTTTTAAGTACTATCATTTCTACGTACTGACTTTTAAAACAATCTATAATATTTTTACTTTCAAATCTAAATTTCTTATGATACTTATTATATAATTTTCCTAAAAAGAATGTTTTTATTCTAAGGTTTTTATATTCTGCATTCATTTTGTATCCTTTTGTTTGTACACTTAATTTAATATGTTTACAAAATTCGTTTATGTCTATATCTATATTGGGTATGCATCCTACTACTGCTACTTTATTTTTTAAATCTACTTCTGCACTAGCTATTTGAGCTTGCTCGTGATCATAAAATCTACTATCATATAAATATAAATGTGCCTTTGTGTCTAAACCCTCTCTAGCTTGACTAAGGATTCCTATAATTATTATTCCCATGTGTATGTCTGTGTAATTTTGTTTCTTAAGATAATCTCTTCTTACTGGGCTGATTAAAGTTAATTCTTCTCGTCTGTTTACTACTGATAATTTTGTTTCGTCTGTGTAAATATATAAGCTATTGTTTAATTTTGTTTTTAGTCCTTCATTATATAATCTTTTCTTTTTAATTAGGTCGAAACCTTTATCTAATAATTTATCGGGGTCTTGTTCGTCTATTATGTCTTCTGTCTTTTCTATTATTTCTTTACCTTTACTAGAAAATGAAAGCGATCTTCTAACTCTTTCTGCCATGTTTACGTTTACTCTACTGTTTCTTACTAGATCCATTACTTTTTAATATTATTTTTTGTCCTAAAATATCTTTGATGTCTACTGTCCTACGCGGCATTACTGGTCTACTAAAATTTAACTTTTCTACACGGTTAGTTAATATGTCTAGTTCTTTGTCTAAATTATCTAAACTGTTGCTAAGTTCTAGGTGAGATACAGATTCTTTATTTTTTCTAAAAGTTTGAAAATTATATTCTAGTCTACCAAGTCTATTGTCTAAGTCTTCTAGCCTATTATTGATTTTAACTAGTAATTTGACTATAGTGTTAGCTTGCGCTTGTTGAATATTATTACTTTCTTGACTAAATTCTTTATAGCTATATCCTACTGGATTTAGATGTGGAATTTCTCGTTTTAACTCTGCTAAAGTTTCTATCAATATTTTGTCTGTACTCATTCACTGACTATTATTTTTATTGCGTCTAATTGAATTTGTAAATCACACTGTGTATATTTAATATTTTCTACTTCTAATTTTAAACTTTCTAAAATTTGTTTAATTTCTAATTCTACGGGCTTAGGCGTTTTAATGTCTAATAATTGGATTAAGTCTATAATTTCTTTCTTGCTAGGAAATCGTTTAACTTGACTATTAAATTCTGTTAATAATTCTTTAATATAATCTAATTTTTTTCTTAACGTATTAATATTACTAGTTTCAAAGAATTTGCCTAGTCCTAATACTAACTCTTTTAGCCTTTCTATGTTGACTTCTAAGTTTTGTCCTAAATTAATTAATAAATCTACTATGAAGTTTTGTTGACTATTACTAGTGTGTGGAATATGTTTATATTGATTTTCTAGGTGTTCAATATTACAACTAATTTTTATTCTTTCTGTTAAATTTAATTTTTGCTTTCTATGATGACTAATTTATAAATCTAAATAATCTAATCGGTGGAAGTTCATAAACTAAAACTAATTTTCTAGATCTTCTAATCTATTCTTAATTCTTAATACTAAATTTTCATACTTGTCTAAAAATCTATTTTGTTTATTTATATTATAATACTGCAAATTATTTCTTCTAAAATTAAATATGGGTAAATTTGCAAAAGCGTAATGTTTAATATTTATTTTTCTTTCTATTTCAGGTGGTAAAGGAGATGTGTAATCTACTGGAAGTTTTAAATTGCCTAATCGTTCTTCTATTAAAGTGTCTAAACAAACTTGCTCTAAATTAATTCTATTTAGTTCGTTTTCTACAATTTCTAAAGCACTTTCTAAATTTCTAGGTAAGGGTTATTATCTACGATCAAAATCTTTATCTAATACAGCAAAGGGATTTTTATAACAATCATTAAGAGATTGGTCAAAATTAGCAATCGCGGGTAAATATCATATAACAAATGAAGTCTGCCTTGTAACTACTCATATAAAAAATATTTAAAACAAAAACAAAAGAGGTGCTATGATACTAAAGAGAAGGAAAGAAGGAAACGGACGCCAGTTGCTTTTCTAATGAACCTCAGACGCATTGTTAGTCAAAGAAGACAAAACCGACAGAGGAAGCCACACATAATTGAGTGAAGGGAAGGCAAATTCAAGGGTCAAATCGGGCTCCAGCACATGCTGAAATTTTGTAATGTGTTAGTAATCAAAAAGTTATTATAATAAAAAATAAATTAAAAAAATAATTATTTCAAAATAAAATTATAAAGAAAGAAAGTAAAGCGAACAAAAATTTATAAATTTAATTTTTTTAGTATTAAATTCTCTAATATAGATACCGTATTAATTTATTAAGGCTTAAGAGATAGTTAAATGTTATAAATTTAGGTTTTTTCAATCACCATTTATTTATAAATTATGAATTCAAGTTTTTTAATTATTTTTTATATTTTAATTTATTATTTTAACTTATAAATTGATATTTATAAAAATAAAGATCTTTTTATTAAGCCTTTGTCCAAACCGACGTTTGAAGGATTGGGGTGGTTTGACTTTTTTTACCAAGCGTAATTGAATGTTATTCAACTAATTTCTGCCTGGATTATAAAATTTATAAGTAATAATCTTTTATTTATGTTCATTGAAATTATTTGCATAGAATAGAAAAAAAAAACTTATATAAGATTTATTTTAATTGGTGCTTTAAATGAATGCATAAGTAGTGGTTGTCGTCTCATAAAATAATTTTAACTTGTCAGTGTAAACTAGGAAAGTAATTAATGATTAAATAATTATTAAGTTTAATAATGGTGGATTCTAAAATCTTAGTAAATTCAGTTTAAATTTTTAAAAGTAAAACATTTTTACATTAAACTAGGATATAATTATAATTAGCTTAGATTAGATTTAGTTTTCCTGAAATTAACAGTCTTTGTAGGTTTGACCCTATCATGCTGGTCTATGCTCCAATAGACTCGTGACCAGGAAGTATAAAAAATTTCAAAAACACATTAATTTTCTTATGTTTACTTAAACGAATTAATTGAGATTCTTTGCTCATCTTACCTTTTGCTTGCATAATTTTTAGGAATAGCAAAAAAGCCTGGGTTGACCCAAGCTGGGGTCGGTGCGACCCATTCCCTTGAACTTTGGCCTGCGCCTTTCGCATGACGGCCTGGACACGGACTTAAGGAAAAGAAAAAAAAAAAAAAGAAGCTCAAGCCATGCCTAAGCCCCTTATTTTTTTAAAAAAATAAATATATAAATTAGAATAATAAATTAAAATTTAAAAAATAATGAAAAAAAAAAAATTAAATCCCTGATTCATATATCAATAATGAATAAAAAAATTTAAAATTATAATATTAAACCCTCTTTCAAGTGTTAATTAATTAAGAAGATGCTTGAATTAGAGAATTTAGTATTGAAAAATTAAATTTCTAAACTTTTATTTATTTTATTTTTTTATATTTATTCTTTTATTTTAAAAGATTCATTTTTTTAATTCATTATTAATTATAACAGCTAGGCTATTATTAACTCATTTTTTAAATTCACAATAATTTAAAAAATGTAATAAGTGGAAGCTCAAACCCAATCGGGCATGCAACAGGCCCAACCCAAGCCTAACCTTACAATTCTACTCTAATGGGTTTGGACTTGAGCTTGGGTTTCAAAAAATCCGACCCAAGCCCACATTTTCACTTCCCCAACAGTTTTGATCTATTGGCACGTGTGCCTTACTCATTTAGATGGTTGTAATTTATTATTATTATTATTTAAATTTAATGCCAAAAAAAAGGACAAAGCATTAAAAGTAAGCAAAATGCAAAATGAGTCAGGGATTTTGATCATACGAGATACTTTGCCGCATCATATAACCCTATTGCGTTACAAATTAAATGAAATATAACCTTAATCTAAGAGTACTGATATGATATAAGATACTGAAGTTTATTAATATCCGAAAAAATTAATATTTTTACACTATTAAATCATATATTTTAATAACTTTCGTAAGTATTATATTATTAAACTACATAGTTTAATAGTATTCCCGGACTTTAACAAATTTGAAAAACAATTAATTAGGTGCAGAGGATGCAACCTTCTATTGTTTGTTTGATAATATATCAAATATTTGAGATGCAGGTGCCTCTGGATTAAATTTCTTGGAGAAAAGGAAAGAGCGTTAGTATGCTCGAATTACTTACTATCAATATACTAGGAGAATCACACTTTAATCTGTTATAAAAAATTATTTTTACTACTTAAACCATGATATATTTTTAATTCCTCATTTTATCTTAAAATAGTTATATAGAAAACATATACACGAAATGTAAGTGAAATATTTTAACAAGTAAAATAACTGGTTTTAACTTAAATATAGAAGTTTCAAGACTCAAATAATCAGTTTGTATGAGAAGATTGTTAATTTCCGCTATTAAAATCAATATATATCACTTACACCTTATTGTTTTCATAATAACCATAAACTATCCTATCAGTAAAATTTTACAGTAAAATTTTACAGTATTGTCTTTATTTCCAAATACACTTTTATTCATATTTATTATAATTAAATAAATCATATAAATAAAAATTAAAATAAAAACTTTTAAGTACTAAAATAAGAAATATATGTTTTGATGTGAATAAAAAATTAATAATAAGATATTTTTCTTGTATTTTTATTATTTTATTGCCGTGACTATTTAAACCCATTAATTTCCTCTCTACACCCTCTTTTCAATTAATCCTTTGTTATTAATATTTTTTTGAATGAAATTACCTAACTAACCATATATTTTTTTCCTCTAACCTTATTTTCTCTCTCCCTTTTAGGGATGGCAAAATCCGGGTCCGGGTCCGGAATTAGCCTTCCCGGATCCGGACCCGGATGTCATTTTCTTTTCCCGGACCCGGATTTTAACCCAGTTTTTTTCACCCGGGTCCGGGTCCGGGTTTAACCCGGAAAAATCCGGGTTTCCGGATTCCGAGTTTTGAACCCGGATTAATACAAACAATACAAACAATACAAACATTCATAAACAATCATTTTATGAATTCCAGATTCCATAATACAAACAATTCCATAAAAATTTAATACAAACAATAACCCATCCATATTCCAGAATTCCATATTCCATATTGTAATTTCCAAATCATTCATAAACAATACAGATTTCTAAGCAATGTAATTTACAACACATCCACTAATTTAAATCCATAAATTTCAATGCTTCAACACGGCCACGGCCACGGCCACGCCCACTCCCACTCCCACTCCCCTGCTCTACTGTTGTTGAATCCGGTTCTAATTCACCAACTGTATTATTATTTTCTGCTGTAGTATCCATGCCGACCCTCACACTCACACTTTCATCAGTTTCGGAGACATTCAAATCCAAATTAACTCTCTGTTCATTTTCCATTATGAATTCGACACCCTACAAGAATTATGTCCAAAAAAAATTAAACCAACCCACCATTCCTCCAATTTCTTCCATTTATGTGTTATTTTTAACTGTAACAACCTTCAAACATTTTAATGATACAATCAACAATATTTCAAGCATAAATCAAATAACAAATCATAACACAGCACAAATTAATATTAAAGCAAATATAGCGTAAATCACATATTCACATATCTCATGACAAAGTATAATGAAATCAAAGCGAATGGATAGCAACCTGGTATCTGGAATCCTGGATCGTTGTTTGAAGAATTGCAAGAACCCCGAAAGAATTGAAATCAAAACAAAAGGATTGCAAGAACCCGAGGCTGTGATGGATGTGAACCCGAGGCTGTGATGGATGTTCGAGTTGCGACTTGTGACGGACGACGGTGGCAGCGACGGTCGTGATGGATCCCGATTCCCGAGAACCGCGACTACCCAAGGTCACGAACCGAGAACCGCTACTACCCAAGGCTGCGAACCGAGAACCGCGACTACCCAAGGTCGCGAACCACGAACCGAAAACCTGGATGGTTGTTTGGAGCTGCAAGAACTCGACTACGCGAGGCTGCGACGGTCGTGAATGGTGATCCCGAGTGTATGAGATGCGACAGACGACGGTGGCAAAAAACCAAGCTTCTGACGCTGGTGAATCGCGATTCGCGAAGGCTGCAAGATTCAAGAGGCTGCAAGATTCAAGAAGGAAGAAGCCGACAGCCGAGAACCCAAGCGGAGAATGAGAGTTGTGAGGTAAGAGTACGCAGCCAACAAGTAGCCAAGATAGAAAACTAGGGTTTTTTTTCATGTTTCTATTTATATTAACTAATAAAATTAAATAAAAATTAATAATAAAATAAGATATCCGGGTCCGGGTTCCGGATATACGGGTTACCCTCAACCCGGATCCGGACCCGGATATATGCGGGTTTTAAAAATCTTTCCCGGATCCGGATCATTTTACAATCCGGTACGGGTTTAACCCGGCCCGGATTATCCGGGTTAATCCGGGTCCGGGCCGGGTCGGAATAAATCTACCATCCCTACTCCCTTTCTTTCAGTTTCTCACCAATTTTTATATTTCTTTTTAGTGATAATCTGCAAATGATTTTGGGAGATGAGACAAACTACTCAAAATTGAAGTAGATATTTTTATAATCTATAAAAAATAAAGAGGAACAAAACCAACCATCTATATGCAATCTTCACGTGCCATAAAGAATAAATAATTGTTTTTTCATCTAAATTTTCATAAAGAAAAACTAATATCTCCTAATTTCTATCTAAAGATAATTTTCATAAAGAAAAACTAGATTTTCATAAAGAAAAACTAATATCTCCTAATTTCTATCTAAAGAAAAACAAATATTTCCATTTTAATTTCTATATAAAGTTAATGGACTCTGGTTACAGGCAACCGTGGAAAGAGAGAATTTTGTTGCAATAACATTGAATGGAAAGAAATTATTGAGGGTTAATTTTGAAATTTTTAAAAAATTAAAATTTAATAATAAATATATATTTTTTCAAATGAGGTGAATTCAAATAACTTCACCCATATTTTATATTTTCAAGATAAATTATCAAACAAATAACCTACTTACCTTTTTTTTTTCCTTTAAATTTTTAGTATTAAGAATTTTTTAGATATTATAAAAATAGTAGAATTGTAAACGATATTTATTAATTTTAATAGGAGGAAAATTGATAATCTCATTATATCCTATAACAATGTTTTTTTTAATATATATTTTGTTTCAGTCTTAACACGTGAGAAGAACTACGTTATTAAAATTTTTATTAGAGACCCAAGCAGTAAACCTAAATTTTAAACAAGGTGAAAATGCCGTTTCCTCTTAACATATTTTGAACATACAAACAAGGCCCCATATATAGAGCGCGAATAATCTATCTAAAAACTCTGGAAGATCATTCGAGCTTAATAACTCTTGCAAGACAATTGTCGGAAGGTCTTGTTGTAGGTAAGTACGCTATCGGGCTTTCAGGATTAAGTTGTTCCAGCCTGCAATTACATAGAGAGAAAAAGAATTAATAGTTGCAAGAAAATTGGATTCGGTATAACATAAATTTACTTGTAGTTGCAAGAAAAAGAATTAAGTTGTTCCCCAAATATTATGTTGATAATTAAAGAAAACTCACTTGTAGTTAAGAAGAAAATAATGAATAAAAATCGAGACTTCTATTTTGGCCACGTCAATTCCAAGGCATCTCCTTGATCCTCCTCCAAATGGAATGAAAGATCCTGGTTCGGCTACATTATTCTGCTTACCAAGTCAGGAAAATTACAATCTGTGAGCTACCAATATAATTATATGCAAATTTATAGAGCAGTTCAAACAAGGGTAAGCTGTCCCTCAATACCAAAGATTTGGCCATTTACCGAGTTAGACCCTCCATTTAAAAAAAAATTATTGGAAACATTTTTTTTTTGGTTATTTTCATAGTTACTTGATCTAACTTTGCATGGGTAAAATAATACTTTTGTCTCATATAACATAAATTTGGGGGAAAAAAAGAAAAATGACGTGCACAGCAAGTAAGAGGTACAGAATAATTTAATAGATTTCAACGAAAATAAATTAACATATAATAAAACATCTTGTGTATTTTATGGATTTGGCTCAAACTTGAGGACTAAGTAGCCATTACCAAGACTTCAGATAAATATACAATGTCCAATTGAAATGAGGTTAAGTATGAAACTTACATCCCATCTTGAAGGATCAAATTCTTTTGGGGCAGAAAAATTTTCAGGATCCATATGAACAGCTCTGTTCCAAACCAAAACTTTCCACCCTTTTGGTATGGTATAACCTGAATTATATAATTTTTTTTAGAATAATACAAGAGAGATGAAGGAAAGTAAATTTATAGGAGTAAGAAAATATTTGGAACTCATGATTTGTAGTAACTGACCGTTGATGTTAGCATCTGCTTTCGCCTCTCGAAAATCCAAAAATGGCAGATTCACTAAGCGCAATGTTTCATCAATTACCTAAATCAATAATCATACACTAAGTAATTACGCAAGTTTTTAAGAATTAAACACGTCAACTCAGGAATGGAGCTCAGAGGAAACTTTCATGGGGCCAAATTTAACTCTCAACTTTCAAGTTCTTAAAAATAGTAAACTACTACCAAACCAAATCATCAAAATAAAAAGAATTACTAAGACAATTATTTAATGTCAACACTATATTAAAAAAGAAATTGCATGTATAATTTATGAAGGAAAATAGTTACAAGGCAAAAGCGCCACCCTCATACAAGCCTTAAATTACAAAAGCTGTCAAACATTAGTGTGGAACTATTAAATTACTTTATTATCCAATATATGAAGTTTATAAACTAAATATGTAGGTGGAAATATAGATGTTTTACACTAATTTTTAATATTTGTATAATAATCCTAAATTTTTTCAAAATCTGCAGGCGCCATAGCACTCTTTAGCCCTATGTATCATCGGCCCAATGTCAAATGTTCTTATTCCGTGCATTGAGTTGCCCTACATTTTCTGTTTTAAAAATAATTATCATAACCCCTTAAAATAATTATCATAACCCCTTGTTACATAAACAATATATTTACCTTAGAAAGACACTCCATTTGTTTAATTTCCTGAAGTCTCAATCCTTTTTGCGAAGATGGTCGTTTCTTTATGATCTCCTCCTGTTCTTCCTGTGAAGTAGATTTAATTTTCAGAGCAATAATCTTGAAAGCGAGGTCTTTTAAAGGCAGCTTAAGAATTCTATTAATATTATCCATCAATATACGTGCTTTAATTAAGCTGCATAATATAAAATGCTTAACTTTTAATCAATTGAACATTACCTTGGCTTTTTGCAATAATTGTGGGTGTCTGTATAGATAAATTGTCACCCACATTACAGTATGCGTGGGGCCATCATGAGCTCCTAACAATAATACGATTAGCAAATCTACAATGTCTTCATCCTCTAGCTTTTTACCGCTCTCATCTTCAATCTCCATCATTAAATCAATCATGCCTCTCTTTGCCGTTTGGTCACCATTTTTCTTCATTGCCTTTCTCTCATCAACTACCTTTTGTAGAATCTTTACTAGCATTTTTCGTGCCTGATTTTTAAAAAAAAAACAAAAAAAGCCCTTTTATCATCTATAGGGGCAGATATAAAATGGGAGCATCCAAATTTTTTTTCTTTTTTAAATCTAAGGGACAGATTCATTTTTTTCTTTTCCTTTTTTTTCCCCTATAATCTTCACTACCGACACAATGGCCATTGGCTAGCTTTTAAAATATAGTTATATATATATATATATATTCAAACTTTTCTTGTGTTAAAAAAATTAGTAAACCTTGACCGTATAAATAAAAGTGCATATGTCTTAAAAGAACTTTTCAAATTTAGATATGATCAGATCATAATAAGAGGATCCTTATCCTCAATTTTGATCTAATGACAATTCAATTTTCTCTTCATTTATGTAAATAAAATTTGAATCCTAAAATATGTCTTAATGATATTTAGAAAATTATGTATACACATACATAGGATTTTGTTCCGGTGCGCGATTATGCAGGTTTCAAAATATATGAGAAACGACTGTGCTATGTGCTTTCTCAGCACACACCAGATCATTACTCTACTGATATAAATTTCATATATATGGTATTATGTAAAAGAAATAAGAAATTGTACCTTGAGTGCTTTGTGGAAAGCGAAACCAGGAAGATTGACGGCCGTAGAATGAACGCCGTCATGCACATCAATATAGTGCTTCTCCACAGACGAAAAAATTGAATCACTAGTGGATCCGAAAAGTATACGCATAATGAACTTAAAAGAAACCTTGCTAGTTTCACAGAAGAACTCAATTGGCTCATCCTTTGATGCGGCTGCCCATTCCGCAAGTGAAGCAATTGCAACATCCTCAATGTTCCCGATATACATGACAAGTGCCTCATGACTAATCATCAGACTTGTCATCATTTTGCGGAGGCGCCTGTGTTCTGATTTTGCAATGTTAATAAACGTGTTTTTTCCAGCTAATCGAGTCATTGAATTACCGTAACCAAGCCCAAATTGCTCATCGTCCATCAACACTCGTCTGCATGTTTGTGGTGAACTCACTATGATGCTTGGGTTAGCAAATAGGTGGGTTTTGTACACTCCTGTTCGACCATACCTGCAATAAATCGTATCCGTTGATTATTAAGATACAACTGCCAGATATTTAAGTTACATATATTATTACAGAATAAAAATTAAGGCATAACTTTCACAGTACAACTGCCAGATATCAATATCAAACAGGGTCGAAGGGAAAATTATATTTAAAAAAAAAAGAAAGAAAACAAAGCAAGTGATTTGTTATAGAGAGAATGGTTCACACCTTTCGACTATGCTGTCGATGAAGGTTTCTGGATTGTCGGATCTGTAAGCACGAAGAAACGACGGCATATTGCCGAGCAAAGGCCAGCCCATATCACCGGGAGGAAGAAAATGTCTCTTCTCTCCCAATTTGCTTACATGATACCACTCGTTTACTCTCCTCACAAACGCAAACACAATAATATAACTT
Organism: Citropsis articulata; assembly: GCA_030449925.1. Classification (NCBI taxonomy): domain Eukaryota; kingdom Viridiplantae; phylum Streptophyta; class Magnoliopsida; order Sapindales; family Rutaceae; genus Citropsis; species Citropsis articulata. The sequence goes on along the minus strand of JASUUH010000211.1, from coordinate 11,038,032 downwards.
CCTGCGGCAATTGCAAGAATCAGCCACAACAGATCTAATTCCATTTTCGTGATATTTTGGTGTCTCAATCTAGCACCTGCAAGTTTACCTCCACGTACTTATATAACTTTCTTTGTAATATGTTGCCGAGAATAATAATCCTTAGATCCTTAACATATATCGTTTTTACCATTTAGGTCCACAACTTCTTTAATTATCAAGTACATCCCTAAAGGCTAAAGTTTTAATTTCAATGCTCGAGTTTTACAGTTTTAATTGGGGAAATTTACAAAAATAGCCAAAATTTTTTTACTATTTTCACAACTAACCCCCTAAAGATTTTCCTATCAACATTAGCCAAAACTCCCCCCCTTTGCCGAAAATACCCCTCTTATAACTCTTCCTTTTCCTTCCTCTCCTTCCTCTCTCTCTCTCTCTCTCGCTTTCTCTCACCGCCGAATTCCCTCCCAATGTGTCACTCGTCGTCGGCAACTTTCCAGAGTCATTCTCGGCAACTAACATCACCCAAATTCTGATCAAAAGCTGAAATTAAAAGTTAGGTCAAATACCCTAGATTTTTATTTTCTATTCTTCTTCTATGTTGTGGTTTTTATGTTGTGTTGGTGATGGTGAGTGAAGATTGAAGGGTTTATGATGTTGAGTGTATGGGTGAGAAAATTGTCATGGGTATGGAGGAGGAGTCTTGAAATTCTCAGGCGCGACGCGTGGACGGCGCAAACAAAAAATGAAATGCGCGACAGTCGCTTATCGACCATCGCGCTGCACAGTCGTCGTCGACCAAACTGTGTGCGATGTGCCTATCACACTTGCATTTTGGTGCGACAGGTGTCTGTCGTACTTGCATTTTGGCGCGACAGGCAGCCTATCGCACTTGTATTTTAGTGCGACAAGCAAACTTCATGCGACAGGTGCATGTCGCACTTGCATTTTGGTTAGACAGGTGCCTGTCGCACCAAGCTTCGTGCGACAGGTGCATGTCGCACTTGCATTTTGGTGCGGTAGGTGCCTATCGCACTTGTATTTTGATGCGACAGGCTAGATGTAATCGCACTGAAACTCTATCAGAAGTTGAGAAAATAGCTCTTACCACTCAGTGATGCGGATTAGTGTTGGATCCGGATGAATTATGCTCGAAGTTCACTTTTGTCTTCTCCCGTCGGCGTTTGCCGTTGCCTTTTGTCGTCACCGGTGATGATTTAACAGTGCAAGGCTGCGTTTGGTTTGATAAAAGTCCTAAGGAAAGTTGCTTTTGGTTTGTAAACAAGGATAATTTGGAGAGAAAATATTGTGTTTGGCTAATGTTGATAGGAAAAAGTTTAGAGGGTTAATTGTGAAAATAACAAAAATTTTTAGATTATTTTTGTAAATTTTCCTTTTAATGGGCTACTACCCTTTGACAAACACATAGACATAGTAGACTGATAAAATGGTTATAATAGTATGCTGAGGAATAGAATGAGTAATCTTTTTAAAAATGTAAGAAATTAAGTGATAAAAGTGAGAAACATTTAGGGACATTAACTGTCTTAGAATTTGGATTAAGTACTTATATCTTTAAAAATTTTGTGCAACGTGTACATTATAAAAATGCATTTTTAAGACTTAATCTCATTTACATTATTATTCAATAATTGTCAGTCATAATTTTGTAAAAAATTAGAATAAAAATTAGATCAACACTGAATCCTATAATTATATTTGTTGTAAATATTACAAAACAGATTTTTTAGATTGTAACAATTTGAAAGTACATAGTAATCGACAATCGAACATTTTCTTACTTCGTCGAATGCTAATTCATACTTCGCCATAGGGCTGGGCAAAAGCGGGTTCGGATTAACCCAATCGGATTTCGGGTTAATCGGGTTGAATAAAAACTCATCCGAATTAAATCCGAATTTACAACCCGATCCGATTCAATTCGGATCGGGTTGGATCGGGTCAAACAATCGGGTTTTATTCGGTTCGGATTGGGTTCGGTTAACAATTGCTAATCAATGATTTAGCATATAATTTATTACATAATACAGATTACATTTACAACTATTTGTATTTGAACTAAACTCAAAAACCTAAACTCAAAACAAAAATTCGGGTCGCCGTTTGCTGGAGTTGGATGGAACTTGGAGGAGGAACTTGGTGATGCCGTGTGTGGAGGCGTGGAGACAGCAGATTGGTGATGCTGTGTGTGGAGGTGTGGAGACGGCAGATCGATCGGCGGTAGCAGCAGATCTTGTCGCGGTCTTCACGCCTCCACACACGGCAAGAGACGAGATTGCAAGCTGAAGAGCAGATCCGGTCGCGTCTTCACGAGTGCAGATCGGCTAGGTCAAGGCCACCGTGATCGCGGGCAGTATGTGTCGGGTGTCACTGTATGTGTTTCTACTTGTGTTGAGTGTTGAGTGTTGATTTGAGGGTGAGGCAGTGAATCGTGAGGCATGAAAGAGGGGAGGGGAGGTTGGTGTGTGTGCTGTTAGCTGTGTGGTATATGATTGAAGCTTAAGGGTGGGCACGAGAAAAACATTTCGTTGCACTACCCTACAAGGACGGATGGGAAATGCCACATCAGACTGCTTCACATCCAGGCATGCCCCATGATGAAGAACTATGCAAGGCTGAAATCCAAACCCTTTTGGATTTAAAACTAATCAGGCCCTCCAGGTCTAATTGGGCCAGCCCAGCCTTTTATGTCAACAAGCATTCGGAGCAAGTACGAGGAAAGAAGAGATTGGTGATAGACTACCGTAAGCTCAACGACTGCTTGCAGGATATCAGATACCCTATCCCACGAAGATCACACTTGTTGAAAAGAATAGCCAAAGCAAAAGTCTTTTCAAAGTTTGATATGAAGTCGCTGCAGACGGATCAGGGAGGAGGATAGACACAAGACAGCATTTGTGGTCCCCCACGGGCATTATGAATGGAACGTGATGCCTTTCGGCTTAAAGAATGCCCCGTCAGAATTCCAGAACAGAATGGATGAAGTGTATAGATCTATCTCTGGATTCTGCCTAATCTACATAGATGATGCTCTTATCTTCAGCAACAGTCATGATGAACATGCTGAGCATCTATCTAAATTCAAGGCCCTGACCTATCAACATGGATTGGCGCTATCAGAATCAAAAATGAAGATAGGCCTTGAAGAAGTAGATTTCTTGGGATTACAAGTAAAGCAGGGACACATCATGCCTCAGCCCCACATAGCTGAGAAGATATCAGAATTCCCAGAACAGCTGTCAACCAGAAAGCAGATCCAGCAATTTTTAGGGATAATCAACTATGCTGCGGATCATGTCAAGGATCTGACAAAGATGACTAGTCAGATCTCAAAGCACCTAAAGAAGGGAGCCCCACAGTGGTCAGAAGATGCCACTAAGGCAGTGGCCGACCTAAAGCAAAAGTGCATGTCACTTCCGCCTTTAAAGATTCCAAGTGATGGCCAGCTCATCCTACAGACGGACGCTAGTGACAATTATTGGGGAGCACTGTTGATAGAAGAATCCGAGGGAAACAGGAGAGTCTGTGGCTATAAATCAGGGCAATTCAGTGATGCCCAAAGCCACTACCCTTCTTCAAAGAAAGAGGTCCTTGCAGTAGTAAAAGGGATCAGAAAGTTTCAATTCTTCCTCTCTCTCACTCCATTCATAGTCGAGACAGACTATAAGTACCTACAGGGATTACTAAGAAGAAGAGAAGGAGAAATTCCAGATCCACAACTTGCAAGGTGGTCAGAATCCCTCTCCAGGTTTAAATTCGAAGTCAAGCACATCAAAGGAGAATCCAACACAGTTGCTGACTTCCTCTCTAGACCTATCAACATGCTGAGCAAACGGAGCTTACCTAAGAGATTGAAAGGTGAGTCCTCTAAAGAAGCAGAAGAACGTGCTAGGAAGCAAAGAGAATGGATCCTCCAGGATCTCCATACCTTCATCAGCTGGTTACCAGAAGATCCGCAACGACTGGTACTTGAAAAATTAACGGATCACAAGAACCTCCTGAATGATGACTCCATGACATGGAGAATGTGGAATCTAATGGCAAACCAGGAGTTCAGACCAGCTTACAAGGGAAAGACACAAAGGCCCTTTGAACCACATCCGGATCGAGACCAGATGCATGAAACCACTTTCAAGATAGGCTGCAGTTTTCATTATGTCATTGATGAAAATTCCAGCTGGGGACACTACGTGATATGTGACATCACACCCCAGGCCTATTACATATTCTGGTACTGGCTCAACCTGTATCCGGTAGCCATAATCTTCGAACCTACCTTAATCCACACCAGCAGAAGGTACAACAAGGGAAGATGGTTCGACAGAATGATGGCCCCCATTTTTGAAGATATCCTCACTCTGACCTTGATAGGTGGTTACCAAATCTCGAGAACGACTATAGTCATAGTCAAGCTCAGGGATATCTGGGGAAGGTTTGAGAAACCCTTAGTCAGGGTTGTAGACCATCACCACACGGAAGTCGAGATTGATTCCATGTGGACAGGCTGTCTAAACTGCAGACAGGCCTTGGCTGACGAATATGGGACTGTTCCGATGTACAATACCCACAGTCCTATATCCCCTTCGGTCCAAACTACACCAGACCTCTTTTACAGAGAGTCTATCAGGAACCTCCGCCAGCACAACGAAGAAGGAGAAGCCATAGAGGTCCAAGACATCTACAACGACTATCTCACCAGACATGGAAGAGAAAAGGAAATTCCTCAGATCGAAAGATGGAGGAATAATCTCGAAGACACCATGGATTGGATAGACAACTGGCCAGAACAAAATGATAGCCCAGGAGGAGGTGATTGGCCAGACTGGGAAGATGTTATCCAAGATAGAGAGGCCTCTGGGATGAGTACTCCGACAAGTGGCAACTCTGGACTATAGCGGAAGACGAAGTGGACCCAGCGGTAGCGGTGGCGATAAAGTAAGATAGGATCGATGTCTCGATCCATGAGTTGTAAAGCTAGATTCCTTTTAGATAAGGATGAAGCTTTAGTGTGCTGTAAAGTAGTGAGAGTGCAAGTGTGAGTTGTAAAGTAGGATAAGGTTAATGATGATGTTCCCCACATAGTATTGTAACAGTGGATCTCTCTGGCCTATATAAAGGGAGCCTCTGGTAAGTGGAAGGCATCGAGTATCTGAGTGAGTGTTCATAAGAGTCTTGTTAAGTACTCTTGTAATCGTTAGTCCTTTGTAAGTGAGTTCTTGTTTGAATCAAATGTCAGTAAAACAAAGGGAAACAGGAGAGTCTGTGGCTATAAATCAGGGCAATTCAGTGATGCCCAAAGCCAGGTGAGGCCGTGAGGTGTGAGGGAGGGGAGTGAGGCTGCTGTGTGCGGCTGGGTGCGCTGAGTGTGTGGTCTATTGGTTTTGTTCCTCCATGTCTGTGGTGCGTGGTGTGTGACTGTACGTGTGTCGGATGCGTGAGTGATGTATATGTGTTTTTACTTTCATTTTAAAGCCAACCCGTTCGGATTGTCAGATCGGATCGGTTTTCACCCGATCCGATTACGATCCGATCGGGTTGGCAGCATTTGATCCGATCGGATATTATGGTCAATCCGATCCGATCCGAACCCGATATTTTTCGGATCGATTCGGGTCGGATCGGATCGGATCGGATCAGTTATTTTGCCCACCCCTACTTCGCCATCCATAATATATTCATGGGTAGAGATGTTTTCATTTCACTATTTGTGTAAGCCCTCCACACTTCTACAAATATTTATAGCAAGTTTACATTTTTTTAGAAAATTATGGCTAATTAATTAGCTAAATCCTTCTTATAATTTTTTAATTACTTAAGTTTCTTTGACCATCTTTGACCATTAAACTTTTTATTTGATTATTTTAATTTTATACATAAAATAACCTAAATTATCCCAATAAGTATGTGCTCTTATATATAGTAGTAGTTTAGATATTTAATTTTTTGATCTATAATCCAACTTTTTAAAATAAATTTTATTATTTTTAATATTTTATATTTTGATAACATAAGTTTGATAGTCCGATAATTTACATAAGTATTATACTATATAGACATTTTAGTTTAATTATAGATTAATAATCATTTCCTTTAAAAAAAGATCAATAATCATACTAACAATGTAGAATTGACATACGATTTAGAAACAATGAATTTTTTATGAAAATTTAAAAGAATTATTGAAGTTAAAATAAATTCTTGGTACTTTTACCTTTGATAAAATAATCAATTTACACCAACAAGCATGTAAATCAACTGGCATGAGGTTGTTATAACTTAACCAAGGTTCTCGATTTGAGGCTTGAGAATGCAGTTACATTAAATACTTGTTGGGAGAGTTTTGCTGCTCTAGTGGTCCTACCCAGCTCGAATCTTCGGGGCCTAATGTGGTCTGTAGATACCATATGTTTTAATACACAAAAAAAAATGATACATTTAAGGTAAAGCAATCTTAGTTGTCAATAGCCAAATATAATAAAAAATTCTTACTCACAAAAAAAAATAAAATTAAAATAGATTTAGTTAAGTAATTCTCTAAAATTTTTCTTCATCTAGAATTTTAAAAATTATATGATTTTTTATCTTTTAGAAATAGAGAGGGTTTACAAAATTTATAGGGTCAGAATATTACCATCCTATATTCTTTATACAATCAATTATTATTATAATTTACTACTCCCAAAAGTTTAGAAAAATTATTATGATTCCAAGTTTTCTATAAAGAATACCAAAATGACATAGCCCTTTTGATCATAATATCTTTTGATTCAATTAGCATAAAATTGAATCTAATGAGTTATAATAAATAGAAATATACTATTAAAATAAATATAATAATATATAAATTTAAAAATTATTTTAATATTTTACCATCTAGTAAACATATTTTATTATTTTTAAAATAAATTTTATAATAATAACATCATAATATTAGAATAAATATACAAAAATTTAAACTATTTTAAATATTATATAAATAATTTTAATATTATTAATACATGAGATATATTTCATTAATTGTGAAATTTATTTAACGTAAAAATTTATTTAAAATATTTATAATAAATACGAATATATTATCACATATATAATTTTCATTTTAAATACTAAAAATATTTTAATGTTATTAGTCTTATTAAATAAATTAAAATTTTTAATTATTATATTTAAAGAGTATTATCCTTAATTGAAAATTTAAGAATTTACATAATTATTTTTTTAATTTTAGAAAGTGCAGCTCCTTTTCCCTTCTTCGTTTGTATATTAAAATCTTCCTAGTCAACAATGTACATCTCCCTCATTTATTAATCATAAAGCTCTGACAGAGTTTCTTCATCAATTATTTTAACGATCCCTACGTTAACGTAACTTACAGCCGCTTTTGTCTTTTCTAAATTGTTACTGTAAAATAAGTTTTAGCCCCTTTCACTTTATATGATTTACAATTAATTAATACGTATATGAAACTTTTTGTATTGTAAACTTTCGTTTCACCCCTTGTACTCTATTTTATTTTATTAAAGCCTTCAAATATAAATTCATCACCTATAATTTTTAAATTTCCAAAATACCCTCCATTTAAATAAAATATAATAATTATTAAATGGATTATAATTATAATAATTATAAATTCATCACCTATAAGTATAATTTTTAAATGGATGACTATAATTATTAATTAATAACAATAATAAAAAAGTATTATAATTAATTAATCTATTAACAATAATTAATAATAATTTTTTAGTTAAATTGTTAATAATAATAATTAATAATTATTATTCATTAATTTTTGAATAATAATAATAATCAAAATAATTAAAATATAAAATAATAATTATGATAAAAATTAATTAAGGATTTTATAATAATTTGTTACAATTTAACTCATTCCGATTTTGATTCTAAGATAAAGTAAATAAATAAATGGTTATACAATTTATTCTAATTACGATTCTTACAATTCAAGTAAATAAATTATTCTGATTACAATTCCTCATTTCGATTTTAGCTATTTCAATTCTAACTTATTACGTTTTCAATTAATTTCAATTCATATTTAGTGAATGCAATATAAAATTATAGACATTTCATATATATATATTTTTCATTTCTTCTTTCTTTCTCTCTCTCACTCTTTTTCTCTGTGATGAGTCTAATGGTGGTTTCAATTATTGATAAATGTTGTAGATGACGAGAAATTAATAGTGGAGAGGGATGGATTCAAAGGAAATTTACTTTTTATTTTGTTAATCCTTTTATCGTGAAAATGTTAATTATTATGAGATGATATTATAAAGAACATGAATGGTAATATCTTTGAAGATTTTGTTGATGATTAAGATCCTTTAAGGTTGCTATAAAATCCTTAATTAATTTATATCATAATTATTATTTTATATTTTAATTATTGTGATTATTATTATTCAAAAATTAATTAATTATTATTATTATTGTTAATTATTATTATTAACTATTTAACTAAAAAATTATTATTAATTATTGCTAATAGATTAATTAATTATAGTACTTTTTATTATTGTTATTAATAATAATTATAGTAATCCATTTAAAAATTATAATTATAATAAAATAATTATTATAATTATAATAATAATCCATTTAATAATTATTATATTTTATCTAAATAGAGGGTATTTTGGAAATTTAAAAATTATAGGCGATGAATTTATACTTTAGGAGTTTTAATAAAATAAAATAGAGTATAAGGGGCTGAACAAATTTTATAATACAGAAAGTTTCATAATATTTGTTAATAAAATATAAATAATATAAAGTAAAAGGGGCTAAACGTTATTGTACAGTAACAATGGACAAAAGACAAAAAGCGGCTGTAACTTAGGGGATCCTTATTTTAATTATGGCGGGCTTTAAAATATATTATTTTAAACTTTACAAAAATGTTTCTCTTTTGTCCACAGGCACAAAATTGAGCACAGTCGAGAGAATGTGATCATCCCTTGCCTTAGATGTGATGGGATTGGGCTCCACAGTTCATAAACATGATGTAATTCCCATTTTCGTGGTGTTTTGAGCCTCTTGATAATTGGCACTTTGTAGTCAGATCTCCACAACATATTTATGACGGCCTTTATTAATATGTTATTATAGACGCTAGAAAGCAGATTTGTCGCTTTCTTTTAGTGGAATGCTAATTCACGCTACCACTAGTATATCCTTTGCACAATCAATTATTATGATTATTAAAGATCTTCTAAGTGATCAACTTACGTGCACTTGCCTCTTAATATTATAAAATTTGATCACTTATACTGCGTCACGTCAGTAAATGCACAATAAATTTGGAAATTCTAAATGTTTGTAGTAAAAAATGTATTAAAATTTTTTTTAAAAATAAAAATATATGAGTCGCGTAACAAATAAATAATGAGAAAGGCCCGATTAAACTAATAAAAAAATACTGAAGTTAAATAGATCGAGAAAGATTTAATCTTTTATAGTTGAAATTTCCTATCAAACTAATTGAAAATGATCTAGAAATAAAATCTAAAGGAAGATCAAGACATATTCTTTCTCATGAATGGAGAGAGAAACATTCTCCGATTACGATTACGTTTCTCCTTAATTTTTTATATTTTCCAAGGAATCATAGTATCTTTTACAAGTATCGAACCATCCCTTAAATTTTGGAATAGGAATGGCAATGAGAGTACCATTTGTTGGGAAAACAATTAGTTTTAAAAAAATAATTTTAGGACCGATCTCATAAAATATATATGAATTCGTAATCTAGAAATCGTATCTTAAAAATCTGATTTGGCTTTTTCCGCTAATGTGATTTAGGCTCTCAGATCACGATCCGTTACCACCACGCTCGTTAGATCACGATTCGTCACCAAACGATCTTCCAGATTATGACTCAGGATTGATCTGCACTTGACGTGTGGGCGCCGTTATCACCACTATAAGCAAACTAGCAGGAGAAAATTTTTTTCTCTAAAATTAGAGAGAAAAATTCTTTTTCTCTGATATATATAAAGTGGCTTTTTTTTTGTTTAGGAGAGAATAAGCCCTTTTTATATCTCCCTCATAGTGGAAAACATAAGGCTCCAAGAATTAAAACTCATGTTATTTACTTTTCTTGTCATAGGGGCCCACCTTGTAAAAAAACACAAGGCCCCTTAGACATAAGCATATTAAATGGAGCCTCCCATTAAAAAAAATTACGTTTTTGACCCAAATAGCTAGTTATCTTGCTTATTAATCCAGTAGTGGTGCAGTCAATTAAATGAGCTAACCCGGGGATCATTTGGGAACATACAATAGTGGCTACAACAATTAAGCATGCATTTAAACAAGCCTAATCATTTAGTTCCAACTCTACTCCACTATAAGATTGGAATTGACCTCCATAATTGTATGTTCGAATAATAATTCGTCCCAAGCCACATTGATTTCTTTACTGCTCAATCTTTTGTACCACATCGTTAATTAAATCGATATCTCAACTGTCCAATCGATTTAATTACATCTTATTCTTTGATACTTACCGGTTTTCTCTAATGATCATTTTCAACACACTAAATATGTTGACACACTCTAGCCAGAGAATTCTATGATCAAGTACCGAAAACCCATCAAGAGATGTGTTGTACAAATCCTATTTTGTTAATCTATAACTCCAATACTCATAATTGCTCCCACCAAGATACCGGGTAATCTTGACCACAAGTGTGTCTCGTGCCCATTGGTAACTCAAATGGAATAACAATTACAATCATGAAATCATAATTAACTCAATACTAAAATTACAGTAAAATCAATGCATATGAGATTTAATAAGGCTGACAGTCATTTCAAGGTTAATTAAATCTCATATGTGATCCAGCTCAATGTAGTCAAACTACATCAGTAAATTCATACATGATTAAGACAAATAATTCAATGAATTTACTACAGTCTAAACATAAATAGAGTGCCCAACTCTATTTATCAACTGCGAACTTAATTTATTTAATCATAAGATAACTTGTATTTATGTCTTCTGTGAATCCATATGATGATCACATAAATACATATAATATGATTAAACGAACCTTTTTCAATACATTTATGCAATTGAAAATATCTCAAATATTTTATTAATCAGAAAATAAATTAATATGCTTTACAAGAGCATATTATCCCAACAATCTACTACTAGCTCTTAAAGCATATCTGGCATATTGCACATGCTCTAGGGCTCTAAGTGTAGGTTATAAAGATTTTCCACTAATGGCCATTGTAATAAGATCTACTATTTAGTATCTTATGCCATTTAGGGTACTTTCATATAACCTATCTACACCATTCCCTTATAAGATGATACTTCCTCTCAATATGTTTTGCTTCTTGTGGTTCCTAGGTTACTTAGATTGAGCTACCGCACCACCACAAGATTTTGTGGGAACTTGTAGAGCCATACAACTTCTTTTGCAGCTTCAGATGTAGCCACATATTCAGCTTAAGTTGTGGAGTCTATGATACAAGATTGTTTCACACTCCTCCAACTAACAGCTCTACTTCCTAATGCAAACACATAGCCAGAAGTTGATTTTCTAGGATCCTTATCTGACATAAAGTCAGAATAAGTATAACCCACTGGAATGAGTTCATCACCAGTATACACAAGCATATAGTTTTTAGTTCTTTTCAGATACTCAATTATATGCTTGATTGCAGTCCAGTGTTCAGGTCCAGGATTAGATTGATATCTGCTAACCATCCCTGCTGCAAAACAGATGTCTGGCCTAGTACAAAGCATGGCATACATGAGACTTCCCATAACTTTTGCTTAGGGAACTCGTCTCATTTTTTCTATCTCTTCAGATGTCTTTGAAGATTGATCATTAGAGAATACAATTCCATGTCTGAATGGTAATAAACCAATCTTGGAATTTTCCATGCTAAATCTAGCCAATATCTTTTCGATATAGACCTCTTGAGACAAGGTTAAAGTTTTATTCTTCCGATTTCATATAAAGTTGATACCAAGAATATAACTTACCTCTCCCAGGTCTTTCGTATCAAATTATTTTGCTAACCAACTCTTTATTGTAGTCAATACTCCTATATCGTTTCCAATCAGGAAAATATTATCTACATAAAGAACTAGGAAGGCTACAGATTTTCCCTGATTTTTCTTGTACACATATGGCTCATCAATATTTTGAATGAATCCAAACGATTTAATCACTTGATCAAATCTGATGTTCCATGACCGGGATGCTTGCTTTAATCCATAAATGGATCTCTGCAACTTACATACCATGTGTTCTTGGCCTTTTTGTATGAATCCATCTGGTTGCTGTATATAGATGTCTTCTTCAAGATGCCATTAAGAAAGGCAGTCTTGACATCCATTTGCCAAATTTTACAATCTGGCACTACAGCAATATAGAGCAGAATCCTAATGAATTTAAGCATAGCAGCAGGACAAAAGTTTCCTCATAATCAATTTTTCTTTCTGAGTAAAACTTTTTAGTTACTAATCTTGCTTTAAATGTTTCCACCCTTCCGTTTACTCCTCTTTTCCTTTTGTAGATTCACTTGCACCTTATAGGTTTTACCCCATTTGGTGGCTCTACAATTTCCCAGACTTTATTGGAATACATAGATTCCATTTCTTGATTCATGATCTTTTTCCAAAATTCAATATCTCTGTCTATTAGAGATTCGTTGTAACTAGTGAGATCTTATACATGTTTATCTGAGATCGCCGTATAGGTTTCTCATAATAACATGTATCTCGCTGGTAACCTCGTTACCCTCCCACTACGACGAGGTTCTAAAAGTGATTGTTGTTCAGGGATAATCCTCTGTTGATCAGCTGGTTGTTGCTGTTCTTCCTGTTCAATAACAGGTGTTGAAAGCTGAGCATCAACCTGATCTCCTTTTTATTTCTCTAGTTTTACCTTACTCTTAGGTAATAAGTCATTATATAGTCTTCCTCAAAGAAAGTAAAGAATATGTCTATAAATACATTCCTATCTTGAAGACTATAATTCAGACTTTACCTTATTCCTTTAAGATACTTAAAACATACAAAGTTCTGAACACGAATTCATCTTTTCTACCTCTTATCCTAGTACAAATACTAGTAAACTCCAAATACGAATGTGTCTCAAACTATGTTTGTGACTTTTTCATAATTTCTTAGAGTAGTAGACACTGAGGTAGATGAATCTAAGTTCATTAAACTTTAACAGTTTTAAATTCTGGTATCTGGAATCAAAAAGGCAATTGGTAAATCACTTAGTATATATTGTTTTATCCAAAAGAATCTTGTTTCTTCATTTAATTATACTAATGTATCATAGTGTAATTATATGTGGGATTTTATCCTATTTGACAACCAAATAGAACTTGAATTCTCCAGGGAGATATTCTTTGTTTCGATCATATCGAAATTTTTTTATATTTCTGTCTAATTGCTTCTGTCTTATCCATATACTCTTTTGAATTTAAAAAACAATGGAATCATGACGCATTTAAACAAACATAAATGAAATGAATATTCATCAATAAAATTGATAAAATACTCATAACCTCTTTCCACATGTAAACTGATTAGTCTGTATACATTTGTATGTGCTAAATCATCCAATACAATGTCATGCTTTTAGCTCTAAAAGAGCATCCTCGTCATATTATTTTTCTAAATAAGACTTATAGAATTACAATGATCAATCTTAATAGGCTAAGAAGCCTATCATTAATCATTTTCTTAAAATCTTATTATAGTTTATATGACTTAAGCATAATCTTAGAGGTTATTTTGGTCAGAAGAAACATTTCTTTTCTTAGATAAAAGCATATACTATTTATCATTATATCTTACTTTGAATAGATCAATGGACTTATATGATATAAAATGTTTTTATAAATAACAAAAACAATAAACAGAGGATCCAAGATAACAGTGTACTCTTGTTTATTAAAACAAGCCATCGAAATTAAATTCTTCTAATATTTGGAATAATAAAGACAAATATCAAAACTAAAGTATCGTAAAAATTGATCTAGTCTTTCAATTGATATAAACTAGCTTGTCCTCAACTACTGCTTGAAGATTTCTTCACTTAATCTCTTGGTTTCCTAAAAACCAAATAAATGAATTACAAATTAGCTATCTCAGAATTCACTATTGCATAAATCAATAGAAATCTGAACTAATTAGGAAGCTTAAAGATTTCCTATACCTGATTTAATAATTTTAGGACAATCTTTCTTCCAGTGACCCTTCTGTCCACACTTGTAACACTTGCCTCTTGGCTTGCCACTTCTTTTAGTGAACACTTTGCCAATCCCTACTCTTTCTTACTCATTCCAGTCTTTCGACTTAAGCCTTGAAGAGAATCCTTTTTCAGGAAGTTTTCTGCTATGATAAAACTCTTTTATAGCATGTAGTTCATGCATTAATTCAATTAAGGTCATATCTTTATTGTTTAAGATATAGCTGACCTTAAACTCTTTGAATGTATCAGGTAAAGATTCAATCACCATGTTAATCTTTGTTTTGTCATCGATTTGAACACCATGAATCTCTACCTCACTCAAATAGTCCATTTTGAGGACATGTTCACGAACTTTTGTGCCCTCTTCCATCTTAGTATCCGTAATTCGTTTTAACGCTGCATCTCTGGCAAAATGAGTATTCTGCCCAAACATCTGATGAAGACTAGCCATTATTTCAGTGGCTGTTTCCATGCTGCGATGTATCTTATGCACTTCCACAGAAATCGAAGCCAATATATAGCGCTTAGTCATTTTGTTAGCTTCGCACCATTGCTCATAAAGCCCCCTCTGATTTCTATAATCGTATAACGATGGTTCTGGAGGGCAAGGTTGGGTCAACACATATTTGTAGCCCTTAGCAGTGAGAATATTAAATAGATTGGGTTTCCAATCTAAATAAATTTCTCCAGTGAGTTGATTTTTAACAAGGATAATTAATAATGGGTTGATGGAAGACATTTTCTAAAAAAACAAAATAGACATGCATAAATACTTTGAAACAATATTCACAATAAGTGACAAAAATGTAAAAAACCATAAATGCATTTTAATTTATTGTAACGATAATCTAGTACCGCTTTGACAAGCTATCTGTTGGGGAAGTCATGTCTGCACTTACTAGACCCAATTTTCTATTAGATTATTTACTTTCATGTAGAGATATGATAAATAATTATTGTTTTCCTTTTGGGCCTAAATTTGTTAACAGAGCTTCGTTGGGAAGGTTAATAACAAATTTTAGTTGAATGTGTAACCATTGTTTCAATCTACGTATTTTTTATATCAATAGTCACCGTTAGGGTGAACAATTAATTGAAAAGTATTTCAATTTTATCTATGAAGAAGTTCATCAAATAAAATATCTAATATATATACCCTCCGTAGGGAGCATCTCTGTATCATGAAGTCGATGTATATATATAATTTTATTATTGAACTAACAATTAGGGGTGGGCAAACGGTTCGGTTCAATGAGCAAAAACCGAATGGTTCTAAAATTAGTGAACTGATTGGTTTTTATTCGGTTCGGTTTAAAATCGAACCGAACTGAAAAACCAATCGGTTCGATTTAATTTTATTATAATATTTAAGAACCGAATTGAACCGAACCGAACCGAACCGAATTTAAAAACCGAACCGAACCGAACCGAAATATTTCGGTTCGGTTCGGTTCGGTTCTACAATTCGGTTCATGTTCGGTTTGAGTTTTTTGGAACCGAACCGGAAAATGCCCACCCCTACTAACAATGGAGTCTGTGGAAAAAATTATCTTGAATTTTCCCTTTCCCACTCAATATTTTAAAATTGGTTTTTCCTTGAAAACATACATTAATAATATATTGTTAATTGCATGCTTCCTATAATATTATCTAGATGATATCTAATATTATTAAGCACATGCAATTTTCAAACAATATAATAAAATTCATAATTAATGATATGTATCATTATCGGTGGTATATGACGATATTGTCGTGGCGTAATTCTATTAGTACGTTATCGCCAGACACAATTAAGCTGACGTATAGAAAAGCAATTAAATAATCTTAATTCATGACTTTCCTAAAATAAAAAATACGTTAACCCTAAGCCTAATCTTCGGGCTTCTTATCAAATCAATGTATGGGGCTTTGGCATCTTGTTTAATGGGCCCAGGGGAGATCAGAACTTAAATTTATTATTGGTCCAATTTTAATTTTGAAAGGAAATAAATGAATAATAATTAATTTTATTATTAAAAATAAAATTTTTAGACCAAAAATAAATTTAATGTGTTTAATTTTATCTATGCATTTTAATCCATTAAGCCCAAATTTTAATTGAGCCTAAAACTAGGATTCATTAAGCCCAAAACTATTATTGGACTTAAATGCAAAAAATTAAAATTTTGTGCCCAAAAGAAAAACTTTGGAACCATAGGGATCCTAATGATAAAAATCATTGGGACCCTAAATCCATCTTCTTCTCTTTCGTTTCTTCCTCAGCCGCCATCAACCAAAAGCCACCAGCTGCTGTTCACAATTTCCAGCCATCTCCGAAGCCGTTCTGACCGTCGCTGCCTCACCGGAATTTGACAGACCCGCGCGCTGCAGCTGCTGTACGTGCAGCGCGCGCATCACTGTTGGGCGTTGCGCGTGCAGCGCGCACGACACTACTGGGCATTGCACGTGCAGCGCGCTGCTGGCAGCGTGAGCTGCTGGCCTCCCTCACGCTCGCTGCATGCTTGCTGCGCGCGCTTGCTGGCAGCATGTGCTGCTGGCCGCGCGCTGCTGGGCCTGCCGTACGATGCTGGCAGCACGCTGCTGGCCGCGCGATGCTGGTCGCTGGTTGCCGCTGAAATTTTCAGCCTTCGTTCCTCCGAACTGTCATCCGTGATTTACAAATTTCCTAGGCCAATTTTAGCGTACAAAATTTCTATTACTGTAAAATAAATCAAAAGAGAAACATGCTGATAAAAGACCACTCCTCTTGTTACAGATCCATAAAAAAAATACAATAGATAATCTAACCATGAATTAAGACAAACCATAAGCATGCTTTATTCATATATTAAACAAATAATATATATCTGAATAAATTATGCCACTCTAATACATAATTATTAAAATTGATTTCATACAATATTCTTATATATTAATACGGTATTGATACCAATTAAAAAATTTAAAAAAACTTTGCGACCGATCTCATAAAATATATACGTAATTGAATCTGTAAATCTTAAAAATTCGATTTTTCCGCTTAACGTGACGCAGCTCGATCACGATCCACCACCACGTTAGATCACGATTCGTCACCAAATGATCTTCCGGGGTTATGACTCAAGATCGATCCGACTGACGCGCTTTTATCACCACTATAAAATTTATAAAATTTTTCTCTAAAAAATTAGAGAGAAAAATTCTTTTTCTCTGATATGTATAAAGTGGCTTTTTTTTTTTGTTTAGGAGATAATAAGCCCTTTTTATATCTCCCTTATAGTGGAAAATCTAAGACTCCAAGAATTAAAACTCACGTTATTTACTTTTCATTATGTACCACCTCAGAAAATAACATGCGCTTTGACATAAAGATATTAAACTCCCACAAAAGATATAATTACATTTTTGACATAAATAATTATCTCGCTTATTAATCCAAGAGCAAGCTTAATTAAACGCTAACCCGGATCATTTGGGAACATACAATAGTGGCTACAACAATTAAGCATGTATTTAAACAAGCCTAATCATTTAGTTCCAACTCTACTGCACTATAAGATTGGAACTGACCTCTATAATTGTATGTTCGAATAATAATTCGTCACAAACCACATTGATTTCTTTACTGCTCAATCCTTTGTACCACATCGTTAATTAAATTGATATCTCAACTATCCAATCGATTTAATTACATCTTATTCCTTGATACTTACTGGTTTTCTCTAATGATCATTTTCAACATACTAAATATGTTGACACCTTACAAGAGAATCATCGTCAAAAACCTATCGAGATGTGTCGATAAATCCTATATCATAATCTATAACTCCAATACTCATAATTGCTCCCACCAAGATACCGGGTAATCTTGACCACAAGTGTGTCTCGTGCCCATTGGTAACTCAAATGGAATAACAATTACAATCATGAAATCATAATTAACTCAATACTAAAATTACAGTAAAATCAATGCATATGAGATTTAATAAGGCTGACAGTCATTTCAAGGTTAATTAAATCTTATATGTGATCCAAATTCAACGTGAATAAACTACATCAAGAATTCATACATGATTAAGACAAATAATTCAATGAATTTACTACAGTCTAAACATAAATAGAGCGCCCAACTCTATTTATCAACTGCGAACTTAATTTATTTAATCATAAGATAACTTGTATTTATGTCTTCTTTGAATCCATATGATGATCACATAAATACATATAATATGATTAAACGGACCTTTTTCAATACATTTATGCAATTGAAAATATCTCAATTATTTTATTAATCAGAAAATAAATTAATATGCTTTAAAAGAGCATATTATCCCAACACCATCTACTGTTGGTTTATCATAAATTTAAATTATCCAACTCACCCACAACTTGTAACGAGTTTTTATTTTTAAAAAAGTCTACCCACTGTGGATTTTGACAATTATCAAATCCACTTGAAACCAACAGTTGATTTCTTTGCTGATTTTGTCACAAATATTAAAAAATACTTTTAATAATACATAAAAATTAAGTTATATAACTCAAACTACAAATTTATATAACTATATACCCACTCGAAACCAGCAGTTGATTTCTTTGCGGGTTTATCACAAATATTAAAAAATACTTTGAAGAATACATAAAAAGTTAAATTATATAATTCAAACTACAATTTTATGATAATAGCTTAAATAATTCGCACACATTAATCAATTCTGGATTTCATTAATGGAAATAAGAAATTAAAATTTGAACATTAAAACAAATAGATAAAATATATTAATCTAACACATAATATTTCTATTGTAGGCAAATTATCATCACTAATATCAGTGTCTTGCTTTATTTTTTAATCAATATATAAGTATTATCAACAATATTAACAAGTAAATTCTGTACAACTATTGTAAACAATTAATTAAACAAATAAAAACCCAACTGTAAAACAATCACCAGGTTCAAGTAATTGATGTAAAAAAAAACAAAATCAATCAATTAAAATAACATATCAGTAATATTATATGTGAAAATCATATGTGTGTGTGTGTGTGTTAAATTTAGAAATTAAGAACTTAAGAACTTTAACTTAAAATAACATATCAGTAATATTATATGTGAAAATCATATGTGTGTGTGTGTGTTAAATTTAGAAATTAAGAACTTTAACTTACATGTATTTATAATTAATTTTTAATGTGTTAAATTTAGAAATTATTGTTAAATTTAGAAATGAAGAACTTTAACTTACATATATTTATAATTAATTTTTAATATAATTTTATGATTAAAATTAAAAACATAAATAATGAAAACAAAGAATGTGGGTTTGGGTATTCCAAGGATCTTTTGTCAATAGTTAATACCAAACTCATCTGGAAGCTGCAATGGGTTTCAGTTTGAAATATCAAACTTATTCGCAACCCACAAAAACCACAACAAATGAATTTATGTAAGTGAATTTGGACTAATTTATAGATTGACGGATAATTTTACTATTCCTTAAAAGCTTGGGAGCTTAAACATAAATGACATAATCGTCATTTTCAGTTATTGAAGGAAATTTACTCGTTCAGTACCCAATAATAGTAAAGTTGCGATTGGTTTTCTTATCAAATTATTATGGACGGGCTTTAAAATATGTTACTTTAAATATTAAAAATATTTCTTTTTTTGACAAGCAGCACATCATTGCACACAGTAAAAAAAATTAAATGAGATAGAAAATGGCTCCATGGGTGCGCTTCGCGCGCTACATTGTCTTATTGTATTAAGATATATGCATTACATTATAGTGTTATAGTGCGAAAATTAATAATGATAAGAGGATAAGCAAAAATAATAATGATTATATATCACATGCACGTGTGATCTCATAATGCATATAGAAAATACGAAAACTTATCTTAAGGAGCTCAAGAGATACCTTTAATCGCTTTTATTTGGAGAACGTGGTACCGAAATCTGAACCTTACCAGAAATAGTAATTCTCTTTGGCTGGACTAAAGTTTGACCTTAATTCCATGTTATATATGTGTAGGCACAATAAATTGAGTGACTCTGCTAACGGAAAGAACACAAGTTCACACATAAAACTAGGGGTATTCGTGAATAAGATTTTACAGATCAAAAATTAATTTATATCCGATCCATAATTTTGTGATAAAATTTTAATTTAATCTAATTCACAGATTGGTGAAATTCAATCTAAATTCAATCTATGCACCTGCAAATCGGATGCTGATTTGACCTAATCTATATCCAATCTACCATTTTATAGATTGGTTTATGGATTAAAATTTTTTTATTATGTCCAATGTATGAATTAATTAAATAAAAAATCTAATATAAAAATCGTTTTACTATTAATCAAATTTAAAATTGAATAAGATTTAAATAAATAAATTATTTAAATAAAGTTAGAATAATGCATTCAAAATTTTAAAATGTAACATATCAAAAAGAAAAAAAATCTCATTTATTTAAATCAATATATGAAAATTAACTAAATTTATGAATTTAAATCTATATAAAAAGTTGAAACTTAAGATCTTAGATGATTTGCCAAAATGTCCATCTCCAATTTATATTTCATAAGTAATTTAATTAATTATCTAATTTTTTATTTTTTTATTTTGTATTATTAACGGATTATATATATATGGTGTTAACATAACTATATTTTAATTAATTTATTTATTAGTAAGTAGTAATGCCACATTTATAAGTTTCATTACTCTCTCTCTCTCTCTCACTCTCTCTATCTCTCTCTATATATATATATTTGCAGATTTTTGTGGATTGCACATTTTTAAAATTTTAACCCAATCCAATCCAACAATTCACAAATCGGAATTTTATGGATCAAATTTTTACTGATCAAACGAATTGAATAAATTGGATTCTGAACATCCCCACGTAAAAGAGTATTCTCTTTGTAGTCATTCTCTCTTAATGATGAAATTGCTCAAATATAGGTTGACTAGCATGAGTAACACTTGTACAACATGTACAACAATAGTGGTGGTAAAGATTGCAGTAGTCTTTTTTCAAATCTTCAACAGGAGATTAAGGCATTTTTTTTAAACCCTATGCATGTATACATAATTAAGAAAAGTTCCTGCCTTTCATTGATTTTATAAAGTAAAGAAATTATTTTTCTAGATCTGATTTCCAACATCATTAGCATCCATCACGAGGCCTATTGGAACCTCCATGAAGCTGAATTTCTAACCCCGATATCTCAAGTATCTTTGTGCTCGGTTTAATTATTCATTGTATACAGAGGTCGTACAAAATTCGATGAACATCTACTATATATATTCATTCCGGCAGGATTAGACATTGGCACATAACTGTTGGGGAAAGGGACTACCACAAGCAACTAAAAATTAAGCGGAAGAAAACACATTAAAAAATAATGTGCATCACAAATAAATATATAGAAAAATAAACGAATAAATCCAAAACAAAAACTAACTACAAGAGACACCGATTTTTACATGGAAAACCTAAATCGGGAAAAACTACGGGACAGTAATTCGATATAAACTTCTACTATATTAATAGAATTACAGAACAAATTCTTCTTCAGATTAAGATTCTCAACCAAAGGCTAATAACATTAAGATTCTCAATAATCTTAGCTTACAATAATAGATTTAAAATCTATTTCTTTAATAAGTGAGTATTTCAAATAATAGCTACAAAAAGAATAAAATAAAGATCAACACCAGTAGAAATATAGAGAATGATATCAGGAACTTACCCTCCAAGTTTAAAGAAAATCGGAGTTAAAATTACCTTTCGATCGTGAATCAAAGATTAAAACACCAAAGAAATTTTTCTCTCTGGCAGAGCGTCTCGTCTCTTCGCAAAATGACTTCAGCCCTCGCGATTCTCCACTTATTTCCTTTATATATATTTTTTAGTTAATTTCATCTAAGTCTACAAATTTATAATAATTACACATTAAATAAATTATTTTAAACTTTGAGACTTTTAGTCCAACGAAGTGGGATGAACCCTACAGTATCAAAATTTGATCCTTCGAAATTAGAACTTGTTCAAAAGCCTAATGTCAAAGTGGATACAATTCCATCTATATCATTCTGCCATAACAAAAAAGTAACATAAAATAAAAAAAACAAATGAAGCAATTTAATATTGTTTCAACAACATATTAACAACATATTAATTATTATTGTTATAATCTTTATTTGCAGCGTTTATTTGACAACAAGCATACATTGGAATATACATATGCAGACTTTATTGGAACTGCCGATGATGAATTACTTGAACCCGACTACTTTTGCAAGGCATTGGTCCGAAGGTCTTGGTACAGGCAAATACTCCGCTGGGCATTCAGGATTTTGTAGTTCAAGTCTGCAAATTAACATGAAGAGATAAATAATATCAGATTATAATTTTAAGAATAATGAAAAAAAACGATGATGAAGTAGAAGTCAACTCACTTATACTTGAGGAGAAAATAATGAATAAAAATTGAAATTTCAAGTTTGGCCAGATCAGCTCCAGGGCAAATCCTTGATCCACCTCCAAATGGAATGAAAGATCCTGGTCTGGTTGTATGATTCTGGTTACAAAATTGGGAACCATGCAAATAAAATTGTCACTGTGTACAAGATATTTTTTTTTCTCCTATTGTACAAAATATAATGCTTTTAATTATGCGCTCTACTTACATCCCATCTTGAAGGATCAAATTGCTTAGGATCTGGATAATTTTCAGGATTGTAGTGAACACCTCTGTTGTAGACCAAAACTTTCCATCCTTTCGGTATGAAATAACCTTGTATATTAACATCTGCTTCTGCCTCTCTAAAACTTGACGGTGACAGATTGGTCATGCGTAATGTTTCATCTATTACCTGCGTAGCAGTAAAAATAATTTGTTACATACAATTAGTGATGTAAATTTTCAACATTTTCGATTGGAGTTAATTTTACCTTGGCAAGATATTCCATTTGTTTAATTTCCTCAATGGTCAATCCTTTTTGTGTAGATGGTCTTCTCTTAATAATATCCTCTTGCTCTTCCTGCCCAGTAGAAATCAATTTATTTAATGCATATGAAAGTTTTGTTAGTTAATTGAAGGATTAGATCAACTATTAGTTGTGCAACCTTAGCTTTCCTCAGCGTTTGAGGATGCTTATGTAGGTGGATTAATGCCCATGTTGCAATATGGGCAGAGCTTTCATGACCCGCTGACAAGAAAGAGATTAGCATGTCAATGATATCAAGATCGTCCAGTTTTGTACCATTCTCATCCTCAACTTCCATCAATAAATCAATCAACCCCTTTCTTCCCTTTTGCTCATCACTTTTCATTGCCCTTCTTTCATTCAGGACAGGTTGAAGAATCTCTCCCAACATATCTCGTGCCTAACAAAGTAATAAAACAATTGATTAGTTATGCTTATGAAATTATTATTATATCAGGTGTCTGCAGTTTATGAAGTGTGAATTTGAATTATGTTATGTTTTCTACAACAGATGTAAGCCCTCATAACTTACTATAAAGTAAAGATTTTAGTTGTTATCTTTTCTACGGTACCACAGAAAAAATGACATAGTTCAAATCCACAATTTATAAGCTGCAACTAACCGCAGCTGTAATTGACTATATAAGCTTATTATTTGTTTACATATGTAGATCAGGATTCTTTCACTGTCAAATCTTTTATCTAAACAAATATAATCACGTATTGATTGATGTAGTGATAAATAAAAATGTAACAAATAAGTAAATAAAAAACTTTGTATACACAGATTAAAACATACAAGTGTTAAATGGTAAGTTCAGAAATGTTCAGATTTTATCCTATATATGTTTATGTGATAAAAAATAATCAATAATATAAATATTACTTACCTTCATTGCTTTATGGAAAGAGAAACCAGGTAAATTAATGGGGAAAGGAGATATCAATCCGTGTGCATAATCAACATAGTGTTTCTCAACTGATCCAATAACTGAATCACTACTTGATCCGAGGAATATATTGGCAATGATCTTGAAAGTGGCCTTCCTCATCTCTGTCAAGAACTCAATTGGTGTGTCCAACCTAGCCCATCCCTTCAATGACTTAATCACAACTTCCTCAATGTTGCCAATATAAACAGCAATTGCCTTATGCCCCTTGAGTGGACTTGTTGCTAGCTTCCTTATACGCTTTTGCCCTTCTTTGGAAGCAGTTATGAAAGATCCTCTAAATGTTAATTTATTGGTGGATGTTGGATAACCCATTTTGAAATGTTCATCATCCAAAAACACTTGTTTACAAGCTTCAGGAGCCACAACTATCACACATGGGCTACCAAATATATGGTTTCTGTACATACCCTTGCGACCGTATCTGCAAATTAAACCCCATGCATTTATACGTATGAACAAAACAAAATCAAACTCATTAATTATAGATGTATAAAGTACAAGTGGAGAATTGAGAAGAAATAAATACCTTTCAAATAAATTATAGATGAAGCTCTGAGGTTCACTAGATTTGAAAGCTTTTTGGTGAGACAACATATTACCAACCAAAGGCCATCCCATGTCACCTGGAGGAAGAGAGTGTTTCATCTCACCCAGTTTGCCACAATAGTACCACTCATTTACTCTCCTAAGAACACCAAACACAAAAGCAGAGGAGCCTATAAAAATTGCAAGCGCAAGAATCAACCATGAGAAATCTAACTCCATTTATTTTGATGTTTGAGTATGCTTTCCTGTTCGTTTTCTCTCGCATAGCCACACAATTATATATCGATCTCCTCCTTTTCGCTTTAAATTTTAAAAAAGTAGAGGGCCAGGGTGCAAAAATTTCAAATCAATTTTTTAAAACTTTATCTTTCCGATATTCAAATTAAATATGCCAAATTAAATATGACAAATTAAATTAGGTACAAACTTTAACTCGTTTATTAAAATAATTTTTCCTAATCTATCAAAAAACTTTAAGTAGAACCTTTATGTCCTTAAGGCTGATCATAGGAATGATAAAACACTTTATATGGCTATATATATATATATTACATTTTAATTGTATTTATAATAGAACTTGAAGGATTCTGTGTGACCATTTACAAAATGAAGTGGTGTATACATAAACTTAAGTAAACATTGCAAATCTTAGTGCTCTTTTTTAATTGTAACATGTGTTGAGAAAATGATCAAAACTCTCCCCTTGTTTTTTAAATTAACCGTTTCACCCTCATATTTTAAAATCCATAAATACTCCTTACAATTAAAATTTGTTAGGTTTAATTTTTTTTTTAACATTTTACTCTTAGAAAATTTCATTAATCAATGGTGGGCTTTAACATAACAAAGATAAAATAGAAAGAGACGAAAAAAAATTGAAAGTCAACAAATTTTTTTTCTTTTTCTTTTTAGGGCAAAAAGCTTTAGATACGTTTAAAACCGAAGGGAAATATGATTAATTTCGACAAAGAATAGTTTTATAGAGTGTAATTTAAATTAATGTTCAGGGGCAAATTCATAATTTCATCTTTTTCCGAGGCGAATCCCCTCTCCTGGGTCCTGGCTGTATTGCTTCGCTTCCTCGAATGGAAGATATTATACATTAATGTTGTTACTTTTAGAATATTGCTGGCGAGACTGTGAATACTGATAGATATTTATATTTATATGTGTGTGTATATGATTTCTTGAAAATATTTGTCATTTAAAAAGATAGAATTTTTTTTTTAATAAAAAAATATGGACGTTTTTTGACTTCTCTAAAAGAGCCAGTGGTCCCATTAAAATTAATAAAGTTTTAAAAGTTTATATTATAGCCAAATATATTATAAAAAAAAAAAAGTGATTATGGCCTTTTCTTTTGAACTTGCTTGTGGCTGTAGACAATACTAAAAGAGAACATGGACAATTCATTAGATCACAACGCCTTAATTTTATAAGAAAAATGTCAACCTTACTTTTAGGATTTACTTTTTTTTTTTTTTTTTTTGAAACTGGTTATGCACTCGTGACACATGATATTTACAACCGCTATTATACATCAATACATCGATATTTACAATCGATATATACTTTAATTTATATTATTACATTTTCATTCTATTAAAGTACGCTCAGACGAACGACCCTCCATGAGGAGGGATGATCTACTCCACTCGCATTTCGCATGAGAGTCACATAGAATATTCGCTCACAACGTTTTTGTGAACTGCCTCACACATGGCGAACTCCAACCACTTGGGCTATGAGGCCAAGTGTACTTTTAGGATTTACTTAAATGGTCGTATAAGTACTCTCACTTTTATATATAGTTATATATATCTCTTTTTGACGATTATACTCTTCAATTATAACAACCCAAAAATTTACTTAAAATAATCTTTTATAATAATTCAAATTAAATATAATATTATAGAAATCTAATTTATATAATAATATAAATTTTGTATATTATTTTGAATAGCAAAAAACTTAATTTCATATAATTACTAATGTATCATATACACTTTAAAATTAATAAAAATCTATTTCACATAATAATGATACCTTAATAATTATGTTTAGCATTAAAAATAATTTAAAAATCTATACTATATATGTGTTTCATTACTTTTTATGATATGCCTATATTAGCATAAATTTTAAAAGGGTTATTGTTAGATACCTCTCCCTGAGATTCAGGGTCTTCTCATTTGTAGAATTTATTGAGAATGTACCAGCATATTCTCAGAGACCCCGTTACATTAAGATTTCATTTCATATATGCTAGGCAAGGGTAAGATCGTAATTGAACATCTTTATCATAAAAAACTCACATTAGGTTCTGGTTTTGTTCCAAATATGTTAATATCCAATAAATAATTGGCAATAACTTGGCAATATCTAATTGGAGATGAGCGTTGTCAGATCCAACAACAATGACATAATGGTTTAGCAATAACATGTTGTTTTTGTCATAAACAGAACCTTAGTTCTGTTAGATATAGTCCCTTTGCATTAAATTTCTATATAACGTTGTTAGATTGAGTATGAACAATGAATGTGAGTTACTATTGTTGTTGAAACTGATTTAGCAAGTGTATATTGTAGTTATTTTGTACAGCATGATAGTGTGTGACAGCTATGCGGATAGTTGTTTGAATATTGTGTTTACATTATCTTCGGGACTCTTTTATTGACTATAAGTCACATGCTAAGACACTTGGCCTCATCAGTGAGCCGCCTCACACTTGTGAGGCGTTCAAGCCCACAAAAGCATTGTGAGGCAAGAATATTCTATACGCGACTCTCGCGAAACGCGATGGAGTAGATACATCCCTCCCATATGGAGTCATTCGTCTCACGACTTTAATAGAATGAAAATGTAATAATATAAGTTCTACGATATATCCGATTGTAAATATCGATTGACTTATAATAGTCAGAAATATCTCGTAATGCAAAGATCGATGCATAACCAGTTTCAAAAAAAAAAAAAAAAAAAAGTCACATGCTAAGACAATATTTTTATTAAAGAAGGATAATTAACCCAAGCCTAGAGAGATAATAGATAGTGAATCTAGTAAGAGCTTTGCAACAAGTGTGTTTATTGAACAGTAGTAGCAGAGCCCAAATTAACACCATACAACATATTTTTTTAAAGTGATCAGATGATACATCACTTTTCTTTCTTGTGTAATCCTTAAATTATAGAGATGTTATAGCATGTTTTACTTGGCCATATAGATAGGTTTGAGTCTTTTGTATATTCTATGGACTCTGTGATACATAGAACTGCTTTCATTGACAAGTTCAATCTTGCCTTTGTTAGTATTAATCTTCGCTAACTGTTACTAGTTGCTTATATGTAAGTATTGACTCTTATGGAGTTGTAATAATTTATTAGATTAAAGCAACTGATGAGGGACTATGTTAATATTGCTATTGGAATTTATTTTTATGTATCACATGGTTGAGCCGTGTTTCTACATTTAAATACTTGTGTTTGCCTATGTGATTTATATTGCCGTTGAAATTCTTTTAGGTGCCAAGTCACGCAAGTTTCTGTATTTGAATGGTTGTATTTGTGTTTATCTTTATATTGTTACTAAGGTTTTTTTATATATGTCTCATTCAGTGTTTGACTTTAAGAATTAGAAAACAATTGTTAATCTATACATTTATAATTTGTGCATTGCTCGTCTTAACTACTTTGTGTCTTGATTCTAGTTGCTAAAGTGATTTTGTTGTTGAATATGATATTTTGCACTGATTTAGATAAGTCATTTTGGAAATTGATGAGGGTGATCTAATTTCATAGTGTTAACCTTTGGTGCCAAAACAAGTATGAAATTATTAACCTGCAATACAGTGAAATCGTCACATACAATATCCCCATACAGATAGAGACGCCTATCAAAACGATACTCTGAAGGCTTCGGGATGAAGGTCTCATTAGCCGAAATTACTAGTCAAGGGCAATTTGATCATTTAATTGATCAACAGATAGTCCAAACTGACGGTAGGGAAGGTTTTTAGAGATACATCAATCAAGTGTAATTACCCTAAACTTCAGGGGGGGGGGAATTACCAATTTCAAAGTTTATTTTTAGATTAATATATTTAAGTATTACTAAAATTTGTCAGGACCTAATGATAAACTATTTGTTTTAATATTTATTTGTGTTCATAAACTTTTTTTATTATTTTTATCTTAGTATTTTGTTATGATAAACTATTTGTTTTAATATTTATTTGTGTTCATAAACTTTTTTTATTATTTTTATCTTAGTATTTTGTTTTTATGTAGGGCAAATAGCTATCGACAACCTATTATTTCATATTTTATAAAAAATACGCAAGATTTTCTCTTTTACATATTTTAAACTGAAGTTTACAAATTGTATCATTTTTTTTTATTTTTCCCTTAAGATTGTTTGAAAAATTAACAGATTACAAATAAAATGATTATTCTATCCTAAAAAATAAAATCACTATTTGACCTTACTATCTAACAATTCCCAAATCCATAATTCTATAATTCCTAATTCTGCCGCTGCCGCGCTTGTTGGTCAAAGCGTTGAGGTAATAAACTTCGTCAGATTTAAGTCTTGGCCGTAATTAATTTAACAAAATTGAAGATTTGAAACTCGTGTTGACAATGATAACACTACTTACATCTAGCGGCAAAAAAAATATAACAATTGATTGCAAAATTTTGAAAATTTATAGTTTTCCAACTTAACAAATGAAGAATGCGTAGGATAGGAAACAACTTCCCCTCGATTTCTTGCTCTTTCCTGAGAAACTAACAGACCCTCATCAACATATGTTTTTAAAGGAGAAATGGAAAAAGAAAGCTTATCATCGAAAGGATCATTTACTCCAGTACAAAACGACGCATCATAACAGCCCGCACCATCATCAAGCCAACGCATATCCCATAATTCAAGTAATCTATAATAACTAAAGTGAACAAACTCCAGTTCTAAAACAACAAAAATTCTACAAAGCTTTCTCTTCATTTCTCGTTTGTTTTCCTAGAAAACCCAACTCTAACCCACGAGCCAACAGGCAGACGTGCAAGTACTAAATTGATTTTTTTTTTCTTTAGTTAAAAAAAAATTGAAGTAGAGATTTTATTAAAGAAGATGAGATAAAAGAGGAAATGAGAAGGTTATGATAATAACTCGATGTCATTTATGAATGTTGAAGTTAAATGACAATTTTATGATTCTTTCATCATCAAATTTGTAACAGAGTTACGATGGCAGTGGAAAAGTGACAAAATTATAAAATTCGAGTAGAAATCTGCAAAACACAAGAATTCATGTATCTTTGATAAAATATAAAACATCATGTAATCAGTAGATATTTACTAGAAAGGTTTTGACAGTATAATCAAGCTATAATAGCAAAAAAAAAAGAAAAAAAAAAGAGTCTATTAAATCATTTATAAAATTAAAGGAATTTACATGATTATTTAAATAGACCTTAGAGTGTTAGTTGTTTTGTTCCTAACTTTGCATAATAACTTTTACACCATTTTTGAGCCCCGCATTGATATTCTATCAAGTGATAGAGATTTAATGAGTGTGGCTATGTTACTTGGAGTCACTTGTCCCTACTATTTACGGCAAAATATATAAAATTTTTTTTTGATAAATAGGTCCAAACTATTTTAAATTCTATACAGTTAGGTCCATTGACTTAATTTGACATTAAAATAGCTTATTTCACATTTTCATTAATACACTAAATAAAGAAACTTTTATTAATTAATTTAATATATTGTAAAACTATGTATTCTAACTATTCACAGTTTATGAGGCAAAGCTTTAACTCTAGTAGTAAAGAACAACATTCATAGGACTCAAATTCTTGGTTCAAGCCTTACTAGTGTGCATGTGTTAAATTAAAAAAAATAAAGCTTTATAATAAATGTAAATATAAATTTAATTTCTTGTTCTATGTACTTAATGTTTTATTCCCATTTGAGCAAAGTTTTTTGCAAATTTGGTTGATTTCTCTTGTCTCATCTTCTTAACATTTCAAACGTAAAAATAATAATGCTGCATTCGGTCAAACACAGACAATGATCTAAATGTGAAAAATTGAAAGAAGCAGGATTTTTATGTCAAATGTGGCTGAAGAGGCAGACATAATTTCTTCTGTTGTCGTCCAGCTCTGAGGTGAACATGCATATAGTTTATGGGAAGAAGAAGAAGTTATTTACATTGTTCAATTCTCTGTCTCCACTAATTATAGCCAATGGTAAATTTCTTCTCAAGCTTACTTCTGGGAAACTCTCTCATTAAGTAATGTGCTTGAAGTTCTTGAGATCAGAGACAATCTAATGCATGTCTGTTTTTGTGCTGAGTAAGACTCGAGGTAAAGTGTCTTTTGAGAATAATAAATTTGTATTAATAGGGAATGGAAATATTTTTTAGGGAAGAGTTATTGTTCTGGAGAGCCCTTCAAACTTAATGTACAAATTTGAAATCAATAATTTAGAATTAACTGACTTTAGAAAAATAATGACGAATTTTAAATTTGTACAATCTTAGAAAGGGAAGAAATTTATTATTATTTATTTTGAATCTTAATTTTTAATAGGCAGCAGACATCGGAGATTCATGTATTTATTGGAGTAACTATGCTACAACAATATACTCTCGGATATTTGACAATCACATACAATACGTAAATTTATGACTTCTTGGCAAAATGAGATGAAATGATCATCCGACCCTAATGACTTTTGCAAGACAATTGTCTGAAGGCCTTGGTACAGGTAAATACGCAACTGGACACTCAGGATTTTGTAGTTCAAGTCTGCAAAATAACATTTGAATTATTATTACATTTATAATTTTAACCATTCCAAATTTAAACAATTGCAAAGGAAGGCAGAGCACTGATAACGACCATAATGATTAAGTAACTTACTTGTAATTAAGGAGAAAATAATGAAGGAAAATGTAGATTTCGAGCTTGGTCAAATCAGCTCCAGGGCAAATCCATGGTCCACCTCCAAAGGGAATGTAAGATCCAGGTTTTGGTGTATGATTCTTATTGCAAGTGAAGAAAATAGCATTGTCAGCCTCTACCTTCCTAATAACTAATACTTGCAATGAAGCCAAGCTGATTTAAGAAATTTTGATAGTCTTCTAATTGTAAATATCAAAGCATTGTAAAAGATTCATTAGTAATACTTACATCCCATCTCGAAGGATCAAATTCTTTTGGGTTAGTGTAAACTTCGGGATCCATATGAACACCTCTAGTCCAGACCAAAACTTGCCATCCTTTTGGTACCGTATAACCTTGGATATTAGCATCTACTTTTGCCTCCCTGAATATTGGTATGAAGAGACTGGATCGACGCATCGTTTCATCTATTACCTAAAACATTAAAAAAGAAATTAAGAATTGTTGTCACATGTGTAAATTGCAAGCTAACCATACAAATTTCATACCAAAATTGTTAGAAAAAAATTAATTGATCGCATCCACCCTTTCGTTTCTCGATATTCATAATTTTCTGGTGTTTTCAAACCCATTGAAAATTTTATGCTGAAAAAAAAAATTATATTAACTTTCAATTTTTTGCATCTTTTACTATTATATCCCTAAGAATTTTTATTTATTTATAAAGAAGTTTAGCAAAGAATTTTTATTTATTTATAAAGAAGTTTAGCAAATCGAGGGTAGAATAGTAAAACAACCAACTCTTTTTAAAGGCATAGGGTTTTTATGAGTTTGAAACAAAAAGTGGAAGATATTAATTTATTAAGAAAGGCGGGCAGTGTTAATTGTTGTTATTTTTGTGGGAGTATTTTTTGGGGGGTTGTTTTGGTCATTTTATGCTTAGCCTAGTAATTATATTCATAAAATAATAATAGTTAGTAAATATGCAATTTCTCGCTCGCAGCGCAGCCGAGTGGCTTCAAATCCTTTTCTTTGGGTGGCCATCTCAATTTAACTTTTGGGAAGATAGGAGGTTTCCCGCTATTACCTAAAAATAATAACAATAATAATATTAAAAAATATGCTATTTTGCCTCGGCATTATTGTTAAATGTGTGTTAGGTCCACATGACAACCAACAGAAGTCTACCTTGGCAAGATAGTCCATTTGCTTAATTTCCTCAAGCGTTAATCCTTTCTGAGTTGACGGTCTTCTCTTTATAATCTCCTCTTGCTCTTGCTGCCATACGCAATATTGAATATTTGAGAATATAGTAACTTGGATGTATAATAACTAAAATACTCTGTTTAGATTAGACAAATCTCAAAATAAATACATGTATAAAATTTAAGAAAAAAACTCTCCAAAAAAAAAAACCTGACCTTGGCTTTTTGGAGCATTTCTGGATGTTGATTAAGATAGAGTACTGCCCACATTGAAGCATGGGCAGAGCTTTCATGTCCAGCTAATAAGTTAATGATCAGTAGATCAATGATATGTACATCCTCTAACTTTTGACCATTCTCATCTTCAGCTTCTATCAATAAATCGATCATCCCTTTCTGTCCTTTTTTCAGCTCAATTCCACTCCTCTTCTTCCTTTCCTCTAAGACCTCTTCAAGTAACTTCACCAACAACTTTCGTGCCTAATAATTAGGAACATAATGAACCTTATCTATTTATTGTTCAAGATATGAATATGATATGAATAGAATGTTAATCCAGAACAAATATTGGATAAAAGTATTGTTAAAAAAATTCTTAGAAATACAATTAATTCGTCACTTTAATATATATATATATATAGATATATATATACACACACACGTCCCAATATCCAATATGTAGACTATATATTAGATTGTACAAAGAATGCTTGTATTAAGAAAGATAACATCGATTTTCTTATTTTTGGTGGACCCCACAGACAGTAGGGAAACCAACTCACTTTGTCGTTACTTGTTGCGTTGAGCATCTCGAGAAACATTTCATTGTCACGGGAACTATGGGTGGATAAACAGCTCGGTGGCCACTAAAAAGTCAAATCAAATTGGGCCGGGACTCGGTTTAAAAAAAGGTAAAAATAAAAATCGATGGGATTGTATAAAAAGAGAAATCGAAAATCGAAAAAACCACAAGGTAAAAAAGAATTAATTAAGAAAATAAAAAAATTAAACCAAACCAAAAGTTGACCCAAATCAATTCAATTCACTTTGCTTTGGATATTGAATAAAAACCAATGGATTCAGTTCAATCAGGAACCGAACATAAGTCTGCTTGTTAAACATAAGTCTGCTTGTTAAACAGATCCAACCACACCGTAATCGATGATACAAAGTCCTCCAGCCAAGTCTCGCCTTTCTTTCCTTTTTTTTTTTGCCCTTTTCACATTAAAGAAGGAAAATAAAGAGACTTTAATAAGGGATCGTGCATTTAGTTAAAATGTGAGATCTACAATGTTTGCGATACATGATTAAAATCTAATGGGCTAAATTTTTTAGGATAATAAAAATAGATACATAAATAATTTTTTTTTTCATGATGAGAGTAATAAATGAAGTTTAGTTACATACCTTGAGCGCTCTGTAAAACGCAAAACCAGGGATATTAATCGCCGGAGATCTTAATCCTAGAAGTAAATCAGTGTAGTATTTCTCCATCAACTCAAGAAGATGATCACTAGTTGTTCCGAAAACAATGTGACCAATGACCTTAAAAGCAAGCTTCCTCATCTCAAACAAGAACACCACAGGCTTGTTCATGCGATCCAATTCATCCAACATATCAATTACAATATCCTCAATGTATCCAACATACATGGTCAGTGCCTTGTCACCTCTGAATGGATTTGTTGTTAGCTTTCTCAGACGCTTGTGTTCTTCAGTCGAAAGAAAAATCGTTTGCTTCCCCAATAATTCCTTTGTGGATTCAGGGTTCCCTCTTCCGAATGTTTCATTATCCATCAACACCTGCTTGCATGTTTCAGGCGCGCACACTACTATACTTGGGTTCCAAAATAGGTGACCCTTGTATACGCCTGTGCGCCCGTATCTGTAATCACATGACCTCAAAATTTAAGGAAAAAAAATGTTGTTTTGTTTTGCCTGAATAAAAAGTATAATGAGCTGCAAAATCTCAAAATAAAAATATAAAAAATAAAGAAATTATAATAATATTGGGATTCATAAATCATAATAAATTATAGTGATGATCCTTTTAAAATTTTTTAATTTCATTTCCTAATTTTAGACCTATATAATTTTAGGTGAGAATGTATGTAGAATTTTGTTAGATATAAAATTAATTTTCAAAATTTTATTTTGAAAAATTACTTGTCCCTAAAATATTATCAAATATCAAAAGAAGTTTTTCAGTTTTCAAAATCATCTTTAAATCAACCAACTATAATCCCAAATGGCTCTTTAGCATCTTAAAAAATAAAAAAAAAGCTTAAATAGCATGTTTATTCATATAAAATTAAATAGTAATTTAATTTTAACTGCAATACGAAAATTCTAAAAAATAATTTTCGCCTGGCGCCTCAAATTCTCTTGAAACTTCGCTGCTGGGGGCAAAATAGCAGAGTTGAAACAAAATAACGCAGACACACTCATATAGATTTCAGAATTTAACAATGAATTAAATGTTAAAATTGAATATATTTTGAATTTCAAATACCTGGCAACTAAGTTATGGATGAAGGAATCGGGGTCAGACGATCTAAAAGCTTTGATGAAGGACAACATATTTCCCAGCAAAGGCCAACCCATTTCACCAGGAGGCAGTGATTTTTTCTTCTCTCCCAATCTGCCAACATAATACCACTGGTTTATTTTCTTCAGAAATCCAAACATAACGACGAGACTTCCAAGAAGCATGGCAAGCATAGGCCACAAAAAATTCGAATCCATTTTGATGATGGTGTCTGTTATGTTCTTTAGTGTATACAAAACCTGCTTTTATAACACACTCACATTGCTGAACTTGCTGGGCCCCCGTTCTTGTCATTTTCTCACTCGGTTAAATGCTTGTTTATTCATGGTGTATTTACTTACCGGCTTGTGAGCTTGCCGGCTTGCGGAATGAGGATGAAAGAATGTCAATGAAATTCATATTTATTTGGCAAAATGAAAATGAAGGAATGAGAATGAAACCCAGTTCTTTTTAGTTTCACTCAATTAGCCAGTTGCATACAGGTAGTATTAAACTACTGGGAAGAATGTAAATGTTTGAATCACATCTAATGTTAAATAAAATTTATTTACATATTTTAAACATATACGTAAAGTATTTTCTTATTGTTTATATATAATACTTGATAATTAAGATAAATATTTTATATTATTAATTTATTTTTTTGTTTTCTTATCTCAATATAATTACTAATAATAACAGTCTTTTTAAAGTTAATCATTTTATTTTCTAATTAATAAGGACAATTTTGAATTTTTACAATATACATGAGGTATAAAATTGATTCTTAAAATTAAAATTTTAAAAATTACTCTTTTTTTGCTTTACAAAATCTATTGTAGAATAGGTAATTTTGCCAAAAAAATCTTTAAAATAATATATCAAACACTAAAATTAATTTTTAACTTTCTAAAATTACTTTTGATCCTTCAAAATGCAATTTCAAATGGGTCATTAGTCAGCCAAAAAAATTTTGTTATATAGTTGTTTTTGTTGAGATCAATCTCATTATTCTCTATTTTTCTATAGTATTGCTTGTTTGACTTATTTAAATTTTCAAATAAGAATACTCAAAGAAAAATAAAATCCACGTGTTATAGAACGAAACAAACTTTGTGAGTAAAGTTTTAAATGACAAATTCACTTTTGTGTTTAAAGATACCAAGGGCCCGTTTGGTATCATTTTACAGGCCTTGTTTTCATTTTCGTTCTCTAAATTTAGGTTAGTACGTGTTCGGTGGCTGGATTTCAAGAAACAAATTATAAAACAAATAATTCGAGATTTACTTTCATAACTATCAAAGTGAGAACATGTTAAACATGTTATCCACATATTCTAAAACTCAACTCAAAAATAAATTGAAAAACAAACTCCAGTGACTCTCTCTTTCATCCTTATCTCTTCGAATCTCTCTCCCGATCTACTCACAGCGCTTGCTCTCTCTCGGTGTGATTTATCTCTTCGACTCTCTCTCGCGATCCACTCGTAGCGCTTACTCTCTCTTTCATTCTTATCTCTTAGCGCTTACTCTCTCTCTATGTGCCCAAATCGGCTGCTGTACTCTGTCTCCGCCGCCACCACCGTTGCTGCTTGGTCTCAACCACTGCTGCTCCGTCTCAACTGCCTCAACTGCTACTGCTCTGTCGGCTCTGTGTCTACTATTGTGAGTTGCTGATTTTTTTTTTATTTGAGTAAATCTTGATTGAAATAATGGTGTGAGATGTGTATTCGTGTTATTCATTAATGATGATATATATGCTCATATGCTCATATTCGAGGCTAGAGTGTTTATTTATTGATGATGATATATACGCTCATCTGTCTCTACTTCGTTTTCCACTGATTTAATTTTATATTGAATTAAATTTTGCATGTTTTGTTTCAGTTAATTTAAGCATTATATTTACTTGTAACAATGCACGGAAAGCCGGTTGACATGAATTTGCATCATAAAATTGAGTTTTGAGATTTTATATTTGGTACATTCTACAATGAAATGTTAAAACTTTGTATCTAGCGGTTCCACTTATGTATGTTAAGAGCTAGAGTGTGCATTTTTGTGAAGGAAATTTGTTGAGCTGAAAATTTTAATTTCAATGGTGAATTTCTGTTTTTGCAGGGGGAGCAGTATGACTCTCATTTCGCGGGCTAGTCCATCACGTCGTGTATTGACTGATGTAACATGATTTACAATTCGACACAAGGGGATTTGTGGCATGGCAAACAATGCTGAGGCATCTGGGATGAAGGAAACTTGTGTTAGTTTCTCTTCCTCATCACGCTATTCTGCCAAGATATCACAAGTTTTACATCTAGACAATGCAAGGATAGAGGACGTCGACCTATTGTTGCAGCTACTCCTCCGACGGAGGATGCTGTTGTTGTAACAGAGCCATTGACCAAAGAGGATCTAGTTGGATACCTTGCCTCTGGGTGCAAGCGTAAGGAAAAAATAGAGGTACTTGGATTAACTCATCATTGTTTTCCGATGGAAGAGTTAGCATATCGCATTTAGCTAGTCAATCCAACCAGTTCATTGATTTGGAATCAAAAGCACAATTTGTTGAGGATCTCAGTGGTGTGAAGGAGATTTTTATTGCTTTAAGTATTTCGGTGGAGGAGACACATAATGCATGATGTCTATCATGTAATTTTTATAATTATTTTGTTTCAATCATATGTATTGTGTTGTAATATATATTTTAGTTATGGTGTAAAAACAATGACAATGTAAATTATTTTTTAATTAATGTTAATTCTAAAATTTTATCATCATGTAATTTTTTTATAATAATTTTATTTAAATTATTACGTTGTATTTGTGTACATATTAGCTAAATAATTATTTTATAACTATAAATATGAAGTAAATGTTTAGTAAAAACTGTTTTTGAAAAAAATATTACCAAACGCATATTTTTTGTTTTTATCATTTTCAACTGTGTCTACCAAACGCATATTACTGTTTTCAGTTTTAAAAAACAAGATACATAAAATGATACCAGACGCATACTTAAATTCGAAATACAACAACTGCAAAACACCATTTTATTTTTATTTTTATTCTCAAAAAATACAAATTCAGAAACAATACCAAACGGACCCTAAATTTCTTCATTTAATAAAAATATCATTCCTTTAACACTCTATTTGCGTTTTTTTCACTTCTCCTTACTTTCCTTTTAACTATAGTTTAAATTTTTTCAATGTAAATTCTCTATTTAACATTTTCACATTTCTATTCAAACAATAAATATAGTAAAATAAAATATTATTTTTGTAACCCTTTGAATTATTTTTGTTTTATTATCGTTTTAATTAAATTTTTTATTGATTAGAAAAATAATTAAACTTTTTAATTTCTATTTTTCTATTCTTCTATTGGATTTTTTTTAAGTTGCCTTGTAAAGAATTTTATAACAATAATTTATTACCAAAAATATGTTCCCAAACCTCAAATTCAATGCTGATTTTTTTTTTTAAAGAAAGCAACAATATAAATAAAAGGGAAAAGGAAAATCAAAAACAATGTATTTAGGGAAATAGATAAAACAATCTTCTAATATTTTCTAAAACGATGGACACACCTTATTATCTGTGGCAAATTTTGTTAGTTTAGATCCAAAAATAGTAATATAATATATTTAATGTAGAAATAAACGTCGCAAAATCTGATTAGTTATTTTATTTTATTTTTGTAATTAGCAAATTTAAATATTAATATACAGTAATTAATTTTTAATAAAATAAAATAAAATCTGATAGCCAATTAATATTTTAAGCAATTTAATTTATCTTGACGGAAGTTTTTATTTTAATATTTGAAAACTGATTATAACAACATTAACTACTATTTTAAATTTAGAAATAGTTGTTATATGTCGAGAATTTAGTGCTTCATAAAACTTTTTTAATTCGAGATTTTCTCAGAGCATATTACATTGTAACCCGCACATTCCATCTTGATTTTGATGTTTGTTTTTTGTCTTAATGTAATTGATTCATGCTAGTTCTTTATAATTCTTTAATTAAAAAATCAATAACTTAATAGCTCTTCATAATTTTTCCCTTAAAAAAAGATAAAAAAAGGACGTCCATTTTTGACTTCACTGTCATGCTATCTTTTTTAATAAAAATTAAAGATAAATTATGAAACAACGTTTCATATAAATGGGCAAAGGGAAAAAGCTATGATGATCAGGAAAGGGTGGTGTTGGTCACTACTATGGCCCCATTTACCAACAATATTAAAAAGAAAAAAAAAATCTCATTTGTTTTGTCTTAAAAATTATTTGATTTTCTTCAGGCCACAGCTTAATGTTTCAATTAACTTAACTCTTACAATAAAAACGAAAGTAACATATTTAACTTTAGGATTAGACTATATTACATATAATTTAACATATAGTAAATTAATGAGTTGTCATAGATGGCAACTCAATTGTTCCATATGTTGTAATTTTTTAGAGTAAATATTCATTTAATCTTTATATTTTAAGTTAAACATTCATTTAGTTTTGATATTTTTAAAAAATATCTCAAGGTACTATTGTTATTAAACATATTATATTTTTGTCCTTATTTTTTTAAACTTTTACAAAATATCGTTGCAATATCTTGGGGACGTTAATAAAAAAAATGTTAATTCATCAAATTAATTATGAAAGTGAGTAAAAATTAATATTAAAATTTCTTGTTATTATTTCACTTTTAAAGTTAACTTGATATTAATTTGGTATTTAAAATTTAAAATTATTATAAAGATTATTGTAAAATTAATATTGTAAAACAAAAGAAAGAATAAGAGAATTATACGAATACTTAATTCAAAATATGAGGAGTAAACAAATATTTATCCTCTTAATAATACTAATTGAAGCTCATAAGAACGATGCACATCAAGTTTTTTTTTTATTTAAAAAGATAGACGGGGTATATGTACATCGTTTCATCTCTCCATTTTGGACTTTGTTCCATGAATGGCTCCAACTTTATTGCATAGTCAATGTTGCTCCCTGTTTTAAATCGTTTATTATTGTAGTACAGTTTTGACTCGTCCATCATTCTATACTTTTAATTAATTCACTGTCCTTCCTGATAAAATTGAACACTATACATATCAGTTTTTTATTTCTTAATTAATATGAGTGGGACTATTAGAATCCCCAAAAAATTTAAAAAATCCCATAATAATTTCTTATATCCACTTATATGAAATTTTCATGTCACAAGAATATACACGAAAAATTACTCACAAGTACTATTACAATTTTGAAAAAAAGAAAAAAATTAAGATCGCCTTTGAGAACCATCTCACATTAAATCCTGTCTTTCTTCCTTTCTCTCTCTTCAATTCAATCCCCAATATGATATATAGATAAAATATTGTTAGAGATCTTAATTTTTAAGTCTCAATTTAAAATTATAATTTATATGGTATTCATCTATTGGATAGAGATTATATGTGGAATTTTTAACTAGAAGTGAAACTGAGATAAAAGTAGTAAAGAAAGAGGAAATATTGCAGTAATAGCCTTTTTCTCATTACCCTTCCAATATTTCCACATTACACATATATATCCTCTGAACTTTACACACATTTAGAACAATAGCAGAATAATTTGGAACATGACTAGACTCATGCTAAAAATTAGCATCCAAATCCAACGGAACCCACTACGGTCCCTAACTAACAAAATTCTAACCAACTTTACCAAGTCTTGATCAAGTTTTGACACTGACCAAGTCTTCCACTTTTGCTTGCCAATTGTGCATATAATCTCTCGCATATTGAGCAACATATCATTTCCTGCCCTTTAGAACCACCTTGCCCACAAGGTCAAAGTCAGGGTGAGTCTTTGATAATCGCCCACAATTTTCCCAAGTAGCATGCTCGACTAGTGCTTAAATCCTTTTAATTAATCCTTTTAATTATTAACAGATGGCGTGAGCAACACAGGATCTTCGATCATAAATAGCTGCAACTTTTGGCTTGTCATAATAACACAACAATATTTTATGATGAGCCTGTACTTCTTAGTTAGATAGCCACTGGATAGGAGGAGGAGGAGCAAAGACATTGGTTATTTAGTCAACCTTGGGAGGTGGACTTCAAACCCAGCATAACTATTTAGGGTTGAACCACGTCACAGAAACAGAAGGTGGCATAGAAAAGCGACTGGTAGATTGAGAGAGTGAATTTTCTCCTCAATCAGTCTTGGCACACCAATGCTCTTCGCCAAGTTAAGTGGCCTTTTAATCTTAACATCTGGTCGTAGATCATCCTGAAGATCTTCACTGAAGCAACCAAATAAAAAAGTTTTTAGTAAGTCATCAACTTGGCGTAAAAACTTTTCAAATTCTTCTTGATACTCAGTTATCGTGGAGTCTGTTTCAAGCATGTCAAAGCTTTAGAGAGACCTTTATAGTTTGTTGGACCAAAATAGAGCAATACAATTTTGGTGAACTCATCCCTAGTGAGATGTCTGCAAGGTTTTTTCAACCACCGGTGCCATTGTAAGGCAATCCCTTTTAGGTGAAAAAATACCAGCTAAACTTATTGTCTAATTTGTTTAAAGTCAAAGTATTGCTATGCTTTATATACCTAGCTAATGGGGTCTTCATCGTTAAACTTTGGAGAAGACAATTTGATATATTAATAGGGGTTATTGGTGGTGGTCTAAGAAGAGAAGAGCTTGGTTAGTTGGGCGGTGTGAGGATTCTGCAGGGGCAAAAAGGTTGGTTTTGGTATTATAATGTTTGAATTGTGTAGGCTTCAAAGGGCTTGTAGCTCAGTTGAAATCGTTTGCAAGGTGCCATTAACTTGATTGAGGATAGACTCATGTTAGGCGGAAATTTTACTATGACGTCGCAGAATTCAACATTAGTTTTGCCATGAATGTCCATGATTGGAACCGTGCTCTAATACCACTTGATATAGGATTTGTAATTAAAAAGTGAAACTGAGATAGAAGTAATAAAGAGAGAGGAAATATTGCACTAATAGCTTTGTTCTTATTTCCCTTCTAAAAGTTCTAAAGTACAGATATATAGTATCTATACTTTACACACCCTAAGCTAAGAAATAGAACATCAATAGCAAAATAATCCGTACTATGACGTCGCAGAATTCAACATTAGTTTTGCCATGAATGTCCATGATTGGAACCGTGCTCTAATACCACTTGATATAGGATTTGTAATTAAAAAGTGAAACTGAGATAGAAGTAATAAAGAGAGAGGAAATATTGCACTAATAGCTTTGTTCTTATTTCCCTTCTAAAAGTTCTAAAGTACAGATATATAGTATCTATACTTTACACACCCTAAGCTAAGAAATAGAACATCAATAGCAAAATAATCCGTACTATGACGTCGCAGAATTCAACATTAGTTTTGCCATGAATGTCCATGATTGGAACCGTGCTCTAATACCACTTGATATAGGATTTGTAATTAAAAAGTGAAACTGAGATAGAAGTAATAAAGAGAGAGGAAATATTGCACTAATAGCTTTGTTCTTATTTCCCTTCTAATAGTTCTAAAGTACAGATATATAGTATCTATACTTTACACATACTAAGCTAAGAAATAGAACATCAATAGCAAAATAATCCGTAATATGACCAGATTCATGTTGAAAATCAGCAACCAAAGCTTTTCCAATGGAACCCACTAAGGTCCCCAACTATGAGAATTCTAACTAACTTGACCAAGTTTTTACGCTG
This sequence comes from Citropsis articulata, assembly GCA_030449925.1. Lineage (NCBI taxonomy): Eukaryota > Viridiplantae > Streptophyta > Magnoliopsida > Sapindales > Rutaceae > Citropsis > Citropsis articulata. The sequence goes on along the minus strand of JASUUH010000211.1, from coordinate 10,994,918 downwards.
ACCAAGTCTTCGACTCGTGCTTGCAAATTGTGCACATAATCCCCAGGCATATTGAACATATATCAATAGATTTGAAATTTTACAAGTTATGAGATTGATCATCCAAAGAATGAGACACACGTAGCAAATATAGTTCAAATTTGGAACTCAAATTATATATGTTGGATGAACGGGTTGCCCATGATAGGTTGACTTGATCTAACCAATGTATGGTAACTACCAAGCAGCTGCCATACACGTTGGTTTATGGGGGTTTAGAGGAAATCAACTTCCTTAACTGTTGTTTAAATTAAAAAAATAATAATAACAATAAATCCATCGAAGGTAGAGACTTGTTCTACTTCTTCCTCAATTTCTTCTTTGATTCAATATACAAAAGAAAATAGAACAACCCATTAAATGATGGCATTTATACAATGGTGAAGAGGAAGATTTCCATCCGTGATTTCTTTTCAACCATTGACATGATCCAACACTTAATTATTCTGTTGCTTAGAAAAAGGTATGGCTTATTCAATTCTTTTAATTTTTCCATTAATGGTATCAGAGCCTGTTTTGTATTGGATTCGTGCATATGGTTGAGTTTATTTCCTGAAAATGCATAAATTTTACATGTTGATTATTTCTTTATGGAATGTATGATCTAGTGACTTGTTAAATTTATGTTCTAGAGTGCTTGAATCACTGTGCAAATTCTAAAATTGAAAGATGTAAAAATGACCTAGGTTTTAGGTTGCATGAACCCTAAGGAACCATGAAACTTGAAACTTCATTTCCTCGTATCTTTTGATTTAGGAAACCTGGCATTGTATGTAGTATATCATTGGAAAGATCTTTTTGAGAGCTTTCCAATGATATGTGATTTATTAAAAACATAATTAAGACGAGAAAGTTATGACTAAAATAAGAATACAATCAAATTAAGGTTACAAAAGTCATAAACCCTAATTTTAGAGAAGATTATGAATAATGCTAGAATCGGTTTCTTAACGATTTCAATTTATTCTAACATCCTTTCAAAAATCTAAGGGCACCATTAGATTCAAGATAAAAAAAGAGTCAGATGCTACTGGACCTCACATCGTGGAGTCACACAAGGTGGTGAGTGGGCCCTTACTCGTCGACTGTGTGGGTAGGGACGTGCACGACACTATAGCAAGACTATAGCGCACTATAGCGAGACTGTAGTGCATTGTAGCAAAACTGTTGTTGTGAAAATTTTGTTGAACTCGCAAGCTCTCGAATCTATTGTAGAATAGAGTAATAGTGACGAGTGTCGATCCCACAAGGATGTGAATTTTAATTATATGTAGAATTAATTTTCTAAATGGGTGGTTGGATTTGTGGTGAAGGTAATTTAAACTAGTGGTGAAGGTAATTTAAACTATCCTAGAATTTATATTAAAAAGGCATGAATGAATTGAAATGAAATCTATTGAAATAAGACGCTTGGGTATGTAAATCTGCATCAACATGCTCCATGGGCTAAACATTCTTTATTAATGCTCTTTATTAATGCCAATTAAATCATGAGGGGGGTTTCCACATCTCATGAACCACGCTCAAATAAATATAGTGCCAAAAGCTTATCATGCCAAATAATAATAACCTTATACTAGAGAGCCGGTTTAACCAGTGCGGTATCTAGACAAGATTATTACTATTAGGGATGACAATGGGGTGGGGTGGGGGTGGGGATGCCTACCTCATTCCCCACCCCATTAAAATTTTTGCCTCCATTCCCCACCCCATTCCCCAATAAATTTAGTGGGGTGGGGATGGGGAAACCGTTCCCCATTTATTTATTTTATAATAGATATAGATATATGATTTCAATAAATTAGAAATTAAAAACTTCAATTAAATCATTATCATATTACTAGGTATTTAAATTATGTAAAAAAAAAAATCTCCAAATATTTGTAGTAATATCTTGAAATAATATTAAAATTAAAAAATATTTGAAGAGAGTAGTTCTTAAGAGAGAAAAGAAAACACAATAATATTTTAAGGTTGAATAAAAATTATATTCTAAGATTTTCTTTTAGTTATAATCTATTTGTATCAAGTAAAAATTATAAAAAATTATTAACTAACATTGTAATTGATAAAATAAAAATAATTAAATAAAAATTAGAAAAAATATCTATATATAATGAGGATTGGGGTGGGGGTGGGGAGTACAAAACTAAACCCTACCCCATTAAGAATTTGAGGATTATTTTTCTCTCAATCCCCACCCTATTCCCCAAAAATTATCGAAAATTCATCCCATTTGGGGTGGAGCCCCATGGACCCCCAAACCCATGGAGGATTTTGCCATCTCTAATTACTATTTGTCAACGAAAAATCAAAACATTCACAAATATTAGAGGGGAAGAGAAAAAAATTTACCAAACTAAACCCATGGAATATGTTGAAACTTCACCTTTAAACCAAGTTTGAAAGAAAATTAGCTACTCATTTTTTAACTAAGGGTAAAATGAAAATTTATTAAAATACATAGAAAATACAAGATGGAGAAGCAATTACAAAAAACTAAGCTAAAAAATAGATTTAGGGGTATCAAATTAGGAGAGAGAAACCCCCTTTTTATAGATACATTGAGTAAATCATGGTCATCGGATTAAAAATCGTTTGGATGCTCAGGATTGTGCCACATCATCAGTCAATAGTACGTGGTTTGAACAATATGCGGTTTGACCACGGTTTGCATAGTGATGCGGTTTGCACAGTAACGCGGTTTGAATAGTGGCGGCTTGAATAGTGATGTGGTTTGAATAGTAAATAATCCCATGTATATGCATGTATCGTACGTAAGATTTTTGGTCTATTGAAATGCTGCCACGTCACCGATCAACAGTACATAAGAATTTTAGTCCAATAGGATCGTGACACATCATTAGTTAATGCCACGTCATTGGACAACGTCACATAAGCAGTCAATGTTATATTATTTTTCCAATCAAATACTGCCATGTCACAGGTCGGTACCACATCATTGGTCAATGCCACGTCATTGGACCATATATGTGAACAATATCGTGAACAGTACCATGAACAGTATCGTAAGTATGAACAGTATCATATATGTTAACAGTGACATTTTTCTTTTAATGCTCCTCTTAAGATTTTCGACTGTCCTGAGTTCAAAAGTAATGCCCGTTTTGCTATCTGATCACTCTTTCATTGTGAAACGATCATGATGCCCCTAAAATACATAAAATACTTAATTATAACAAAACACACATAATTAAATAACAAAAGACTTAAATACATAAAAGTAGCAATGTTAGTGAGACTTGAAATGTAAAATGACAATTTTCTCCTTTATAAATATACACCTTCTAACACTCAACAACTGTAGCGTATTATAGTGCACACTGTAGCGTACATGAAGCACATGAGCCTACATTTATGTGTGGGTGTGTGTATCTAGATTAATGTTTCTATATATCTTGCTATCCGAGACTTCGATTTAGGTGTTGTTTGCTTTGTTTGATTCGAAATTTAATTTTCTATTTAATTTTAATATAAAATCAAATTTCCATTTATTTTTTAATAAGATTTTAGATCAAATGTATATAATCTCATGGATGAGCATTATATGTTAATAAATATTTCACTCTAGTAGGAGCTCGAAAATATTTTTTTTAAATGTAAATTGGCTGAAATTTGATTATATGTTGTGTATCGTCATTTGTTAACAATCACTAACATAAACATTATGTCTTTTGTCATAGATGCTTCCCTTTAGAAGGTTGTGGACTAAAAAAGGTGGGTAAATGATATATAAAGCTGGGTTTCACCGATTTATCTAATTGAGATTAATTATGATTTATCTTATGAAGAACTTATGAAGAAAATGGAGAATTATGAGATGAAGCCTCACCGTTCCATGTGTGTGAACATAGAAGACATATGTGAGGTCTTTAGTCATTTAATATATGGAAAAGTAGACATATTTAGTGCAGACTAGGATTATTATCAACGAGTCCTCATAAATTCCTTACTTAATGATGATAATACACTTACTTTAAGGTTCGCGTGTTAGAGGAAATTGAGAACCTCCTGGGCAAATATTATTCATTGAGGTGTGAAATAGAGTTGATAGAGAAGCGCCGTCTTAATTTTAAGTTGAGGCAACTCTTAGTACTAAACATTTACATGAACCTTCGAAATGGGAGACAAGCTAGATGCCCTAGTAGAGGGCGTAAGTTATGGTATGAGAAAACTATAAACAAGATCATCAAGAAGGAACAATTATTTTTATATGGAAATACACTTGAATATAATTAGATGAAAGAATCACGAGTAACAAAGAATATACTAAGAATATGTAAAAGATTCTATATATTAGTTTGACTATGTTTGGTTATTTCTTTTGTTTGTTAATTTTTATTATTTTAGATGTTGTTTTTTTCATATTGTTGGTTGAACAATATGTTGTTATGACATTAATTAATGAACTTCTACATTAGTTGTTGCTCAACTCTATATACTTTTTCATGGTATCTCATGAATCATTCTATTAAGTGGGAGTTCTGATAAAATTGAATTTGATGAATTCATGATTAAAATTGATAATTTTGTGTATTAAAATCGAATTAATGATTAATTTAAAAAGAGAATTAGATGATAATTGGAAGCTTCGACGACCTTTTGATTCTAGTCCCAATATTAGTTCGTCATGTTTTTTGGTGTACGTTTGCGGCAAAATTAATTGTTTGTATGTAATTATTGATTGTGTTTTTGAATTGTCTCTATGCTAAAGAAAAAGTTGAGATGACATCTGCATCTAAGAGAATTGTGGCTGAGTTGAATAAGGGTGAGAAGTTGACGGTGACAATTATGATATTTGGTACCGTAAGATTCAGTATATCTTTGAAAAGTAAGAGATTTTAGAAACTCTTGACAATACCTTAGTTGAGCCTAAACAAGGTAACACTGCTCAACATAGAAGAGATCTTAATACTTATCAAGCTTGAAAAAGAAGAATAGTAATGCTCGTATAAGATGTTGAGCAATATGTAAGATGACCTCATGTGTACGTTTAAGAAGTATGAGACTACTCAAGAGATATGGCTCGCTCTAAAAGACAAGTTTGGTGGCACTTTAACCACTAAGCTAAGAAGACTAACGATCAAGTTCAATTCTTATCAAAAGTGCCTAAATTATACTATTAGTCAGGATATATTCTGATTGATGAACAACAAGTCCAAGCAGCAATAAAACCTCTTCCTAATTCCTAGAAACACATAAAAGAGAATATGACTCACAATGAGAGTATCAAAACTTTTAATGATATTGAACATCACCTAGGATTGGAGACAGAGCACCATGAGGCAGCTAAGCTTTCTGATTATGTTTGTATGGCCAAGTCAAGCTCGTACAAGGCTTCAGGTTTCAAGCGCAAAAGGGCTTTTAAATACAACCAGAAGAGTAAGATGTTAAGAAATGCCCAAGGGATAAGCATGCTGGCAAGAAAAAGGACAAAACTAAGATGAAATGCTATAACGGTAGCAAGCTGGGTTACTTTGCTCGTAAGTGCACTAAGCTAAAAAAGATTTAGGAGCAACAAACCATATAGCTTGTGATCGAGATGCATTTGTAGAGTATTGTTGATTTAGTTAAGGTGATAGATGGATATACACGAGTGACAACTCCAGAGTTAAAGCAAAAGATATAGGCACATACAAATTGATTTTTCATTGTGCTCATATTATTTTGTTACACGATGTCTTATATGCAACGGAGATTCGACGAAACTTTGTTTTTGTTTATGTTCTCCTTGAGTTAGGATATAAATTAAACTTTCATGGTGTTTCTTGGGAGATTTTTTTTTAATTCAGTTCTTATTAGAACTGGACATTTAGTTAATGATTTTATTGTGTCAGACACAATACTTGATGACTCAAGTTATGATAATAGTTGTTTTTCATATGTTACTTTTTAAAGTAATAATGAGATAAATATAATTACTTGGCATGCTAGATTATGTCATATAGGATGATAAAGAATGTATAGACTTGCGAGAGAGGGCATGTTGGGCCCACTCACCATGGTTGAATTACCTATATGAGAAAATTATCTAGCTAGAAAAGCAACTGGAAGACCATTTGGCTAGGGAATTAGAGCAAAAAAATTGTTGCAATTAATCCATTCTCACATCTGCGGTCCAATGACTGTAAGGGCTAACATGGAGACTTATATTTTATCATATTTATTGATGATTATTCATGTTTTGGTCATGTGTACTTGATTTCTCATAAATCAAAAGCATTAAATTACTTTGGATTAGATTTGAACATGGTAGAGAATCAATTAGACAACAATGTTAAATTCCTAGGGACTGATAGAGGACGTGAATACCTTTGGAATAATTCAAAGAACTATGTAACGAGAAATGAATAGATAGACAGCTGACTATTCCTATAACTCCACAACAAAATAGTGTAGCGGAAAGAAAGAATAGAACTTTGTGGGAAATGGTTAGGTTAATGATTACATAATCAAATTTTCCAATATCTTTCTAGGGAGATGTCTTGTTAACTACTGTTTTATGTATATAACTGAGTTCCTTGAATGTTAATTTGTTCCACCCTATATGAGTTATAGGTGGATAAGAAACCTAACCTATCTCATTTTTGCGGCCATGGAGTTCTGCTACTCATATTTATAATCCTACTTATAAGTTCAGGAAATTGGGAGGTAAAAGTAAAAAATGTATCTTTATTAGATACTTAGAACACACCAAAGGTTATATGTTTATTGACGAACATGAAAGTGTAATTGTGACTGAACTGGAAGCACAAATGTCAATTTTCTGAAAAATAAATTTCCTAACATTGGAGAAGTTGATAAGTATGAATTAGAAGATCAAAATTAGGTTATCACTTTTAACATCGATGTTGATGCTATTGCAGACCTTCAAGGATTTCCACTCTGAGTGAGAGTGAAACGCCGAACACTTCGATTCCAACTAGAGAATCAACACAGAAAGTAATCGTAGGCTAGTTCTTTGTCATGATTTTGAGATTGAGGGAGAAGTTTATCATTGCTTCACATGATGGTGATGAGCCAAATACTTTTAATGAGGCTCTCACATCATCTACTAAGAATTAATGGATGAAAATAATGAAAGAAGAGATGGAGTCTATGAAAGTCAATCAAGTCTGAGACTTGGTTGATCTTTTGCCTAACTGTAGAGCTATTGGAAATAAATGAGTTCTCTGGATTAAGCATAAGACAGATGAGACAATTGAGACATATAAAACAAGATTAGTCGCTAAAGGCTATACCTAAAAGTTGGGTGTAAACTATGAAGAGACATTTTCTTCTATAGTAAGATTTGCTTTTATACGATTAATCTTAATTATCGTTGCACACCTAGACCTTGAATTGTATCAGATAAATGTAAAAATTACATTTCTCAATGGAGAACTAGAGAAAGAAATTTATATGCAACAACCATATAGTTTTCTTGTTAAAGGCCAAGAGCACACGATATGTAAGCTTAGAAAATGTATCTATGGCTTTAAATAGTCCTCTAAACAATGGAACCTTAGATTTCATAAAGTTATAACTTCTTATGGCTTCAAGATGTTTGGTGAAGATCGTTATGTGTATGTTAAGAGGTATGAAGATGTTTTTTTGATATTTTCTTTGTATGTGGATGATATATTATTGACTATAAATAGTAAAGAGTTTTTCAAAACTGTTAAGGATTGGCTATATTCAAATTTTGACATGAAAAATATAGCGAAACAACTTATATCTTAGGAGTCAAAATTTTTAAGTATCGTTCAAAGAAACTTTTAGCACCATCACAAGAGCATTACATTAAGAAGATCCTTAAAAGATTCATCATGACTGATTGTAAGCCAAAAGATACCCCAATAGCCAAAGGACAATTTTTTAGTCTTGATATGTGCCCTAAGACTCCTTAAGAAAATAAAAGAATGACTAGAGTTCCTTATGCAAAGCCATTGGAAGTCTCATATATGTCATGATGTGTACGAGGCCTGATATTAGTTATACTGTTGGACTAGTAAGTACATACCAGTTAATTCTAGTCAGAAGTATTATAGCGCTATCAAGAGAATTTTAGCATATCTCAAAGGCACTACAAATTATTCTTTATGTTAACAAAGAGGTGATTTACGACTTGTTAGATATTCAAATGTCGACTGGGGTTGTGATCTGGATAAGTGCAAATTAACCTCATGATATGCATTCTTGCTAAACAAAGGAGCAATTACTTGGAGTAACAAGAAGCAAAAATGCACGACTTTGTCGATGATGAAAGCCAAATATATTACATGTTCTGCAGCAGTGCAAGAAGCTGTGTGCCTTAAGAGATTTATGGATGACTTAAAAATTAATATTAGCACTACTAATCCAGTAATTATCTATTATGATAGTCAAGCGGCTATCATTTTCTTTAAGGACGCTAAATACCATAGTAAGTCAAGACACATTGAGATTAAATACAATTCCATAAGAGATATTTTGGTGAAAAAGAAAGTAGTCATACAGTATATATCTATGTATAGCATGATAGCTAATCCACTTACAAAAGCTCTAATGAGGAATGTATTCACCTCTCATGCTAAATAGTTGAGGCGGTATAAATTGTAATCTTACATTGTTAAGATTTTTTGGTTTTTGTAGACATTTATGCTATAGGATTTGTCTCAAAAGGCAATGATATTTAAAGTTCTCTTATTTCAATTTAGTTTGAAAAAAAACATAATTACACACATACGATAGTGCATCATCAGGTCATAACTGGCTTTCTTACATGAGCGGTCATCTCAATTGTTCTAAGAGCTAGTTGAGATAAGACAAGTAGAATAATAAAATAATGTGTTTGCTTAAGAGCCAAAAAGGTTACTCTACAAATTTTTGTCCCTTTGACTAGAATCAACACGAGATTGTAAACGATATTTCTCATAGACCGATTATGATGTACCCCACCATCGTAGAGACATGATTAAAGCTAGATGTGAGATTTTATTTATACGCTAAATGAGAGTTTTCATTTCAAGAACTTAGGTCAGACACCGTAGAAGAGTGATTGGACTAAGATTTATATAGTGAAATGGTATAATGGGACATACGCCCTAAAATGGAAAATTTACTGTAACGCATGTATCATACCACGCGTACTTGGTGACCAAAATGGAAAATGAGAGAATCTCCTTCTTCCTTATTGTGTAAGTTTCATATCACTTTCTATAAGTCAATTCTAGTATTCTTATAACTATTAACTGTTTCTGAGATCTTTGATTGGTTCAGCTACTTTAGCATGTTATCTATGATCTTGACATGATTCGATCTATGAAACATAACTAAGAAAGTGTATTCTAGATTGATGGACATGAGTATAATAAGTATGATGGAAAGATTTATTTAATTTTTCCTTTTATGTGATTCACTGGTTGACCGAATGTATAATATCTTTGGGATATTATAATTGTGAATACATAAAGAGATTGTGCAATTTTGGTATACCAAGGACATGTAGTATGCTTGAGTATTAGAGTAAATTGAATTTGGGATACAATGAACATATATTGAAATTCTCTTGCATAAAATTGCAATCGAGACATCTCTTGCCTGGGTCAACAATTGAGATATGTTTTTTAGCTTCCCGAATGGGTCTTTGGATATGTTTATGGTCACACGGTATATCTGCCTATATAATTAGAGATATGTGGCTGTTCATTGTTTTTCCATTTAATACTCTACTATTTTGATGTCATCCCATTATATGCGACTAAGAGATATTGGATGGACAGGTCGCCAATGATGGGCTGACCCGATTTGACCCAAATATGGTAACTGCCAAGCAGTTACCATAGACTTTGGTTTATGGGAGTTTAGAGGCAAGTTGATTCAAAAATAAAATAACAAGAAATCTATTGAAGGTAGAGACTTGTCCTACTTCTTCCTCAATTTTTTCTTTGATTCAATATATAAAAGAACATAGAACAACCTATTAAAAGAGGGCATTTATACTGTGGTATAGAGGAGGATTTCCATTTGTGATTTCTTTTCGACCATTGACGGATCCAATACTTAATTATTCCCTTGCTTAGAAAAAGGTATGGCTTATTGAATTCCTTTAATTTTCCCATCAATATAATTAAAATCCCTAGTATTATTGATATAAATATCTGAACTAATCAATAATCATGATTAATTAAGATATTTAAATTTATTATTTGGAGAAATTAAAAGCCCCCCCCCCCAGACATCTGCCTCAAAATATAAGTAAGAATTACTTGCACCCAAACTTAAATGGGTAATGATAACCCCTTCTAGTGACTAAAGGTAACATATTCTGTTAATTAAAATAAAAGTCTATATTGCCTCTAATCAATTTAAGTTATTTTACCCAGGCAAAATTCACAAAAATAAAATTTTTAGAGTCACAATGTCCTTTCTCTTTATGAGTTGAATGACATGGCTGCAAAATTATGATCTTTGCATTCTCAATCTCATCTTTATTGAATTGACAATATCATCACCATTTGGCTTTACCATCTAATTGTTGGGAATATATGCTTTCTAAAGCATATTATCTAATAAATTTTCTTGATTAATAAAATTAATAAGATATTCGTGGAATCTCTTTAGTGCATAAATAATTTGAATAAGATTTATTTAATCATATTTTATGTATTTATGTGATCACCATGTTGATTCACACAATAAATAAATACAAATTATCTTATTATTAAATAAGTTGAGTTTGAAATTGATAAATAGAATTGGGTGCTCTATCTATATTTAGATTGTAGTAAATTAATTGAAAGTTTTATCTTAATCATTTATGAATTTACTAATGTAGTTTGACAACATTCATTAAATCACATATAAGATTTAATAATCTTGAAATGGCTATCAGACTTATTAAATCTCATACACATTGATTTTACAATAATCTCGATCTCGAGTTACCTATGGTTTAATGATTATGATTGTTATTTCATTAGAGTTACCAATGGACGTTTTATAGTCAATATTACCCGATATCTTGAAGGAGCAACTATGAGTAGTGAAATTGTATATTAACAATATAGAATTTATATAACACATTTCTTAATAGATTTTGGTATCTGATTATAGAATTCTTTGGCTTGAGTGTGTCAACATAAGTAGTATGTTAAAAATGATCATTAGATAGAACTAATAAGTATCAAGAAATGAGATATAATTAAATTGATTGAATAGTTGAAGTATCAATTTAATTAATGATAAGGTACAAAGGGTTGTTTATTAAGGAAATCAATGTGACATAGATCGAATCATTACTTAAGAACATTATCCTAGATAGTATATAATTATAAAGGTTAGTTCTAATATTTTATCGGAGTATATATAGAATTAAATAATCAGGATAGTTTAATTTCAAGGCTAATTAATAGTTTAATTTCAAGGCTAATTAATTTTTATAGCCACTATTCTATGTATCTAAATGATCTCTAGGTTAGCTCATTTAATTGACTATACTATTATTAGATTGATAAACAAGATAACTAGTTATTTTGGATCAAAATCCTAAATATATTATTTGGTATGAGACTCCATCTAATATGCTAGCATAAAAAGGGTATGTGTTATTTCATAAGACGAGCCCTTTGACAAGGACATGTGAATGCAACTATAGAACCTAGAGTTTCCGCAAAAAATTATAAAAAGAGTAGACAAGGCACTATATATAGAACCCTGAAAAAAAAAATCTCTCTAATTTCAAGAGAGAGATTTCAATTGCTAGTTGTTTTAAGTAGTGAAAAAGGCACTCATGCAGTAAGTATAAATTGGACTTGAGTCATAATTTGGGAGATAGTTGGTAACTGATCGTGATCTATTAAATTGTTGGTGACTTATTTGGAGTCTTCAGAGCCAGGATTACTGCTACTACGAAAAAAATATTTTTTCTAGTTTATAATAGTTTTATTTATTTTATAAGAGATAAGATGCAATTATCATTTCCACTGCAAAATGTTTTTTTAACCAACACTAATTGCTCTATCATAAATCTACAGTTACCAACCAAATAATTTCCTTTACCAGTCATATCATCAGCCACGTTATCTCCTTTACCAGCACATAATCTCCATCACTTTTTGAATTATTTGAATCAACATTATGCAGGATCGGTTCTGATGTATTTGGGATATTAGGAAAATAAGATTCTAGTTGAGTGTTTGAAAATGGGTTGTTGGTAACTTGGTTATTGGAAGCATTCTTGGAGAGTGAGTTGGTGGATTCATAGCGGTTTTTGTGGTTTTAAATGGGGTTAAATGTGATTGTGCCACAGAACCTGACTCTAATACATCTACATTAAACTCAATCTCAGGTTCCTTGCATCATAGTACTCAACAAATACACACATCAAATCGTCCCTTGAAATCACTTTCATCTCTTTGCTATCAGGCTTCTAATAGTAGCAACTCTACAGCATCTGAAACTAGTCTAATATCATCCGTCAAATTGTAGTCCCATGGGTCCTTAATCCCTATATTGACGATTTTTATGCTACTAATTTTTACAAAAACAGAGAGAGGTAGCATTCTTAAACAAATGTAAAATAATATCAATTAGACAATGTAAAGCAAAATTCTAAAAGAAAGAGTGATGTTATGCTTACTTAAGTGTGATACTTAGTTTGTATCTCAACTGATGTGTCATCAATAGAAAATTTACTATTTGAATAAAAATCATAAGGATTAATAATTATTTATCACTTGAACCAATCTCATAATGACACATCATTTACCACATCTTATTGGGATATAAATTGAGTATTCAAACTAAGTAAGTATAACATTATTGTAAAAGAAATAATAAACTCATGCATAAATCATTTTCTCTATCATAAAACACTATGTATTGCACATAAAATAATATGCATAATTTTCAAGACTTTTTTGTCATAATTAGTTTTTGACAAATGATGATTAATATTATTCAAATTGACGCAAATAAAATTTTGAAGCATTTATATTGGATTTTCAATTAGATTGCAACTACCTCAAAATGCAGAAATGGAAATGTGCCAACTAGAAAATGGAAGCACGTCATAATTTTTGCTGTTGAGAAGTAAAATTGTATCAAATTCCTGAAGACAGAAGTTCAGAACATTTTTCTTTCGTTTTTATTCTTGGTCAATGAAAGGTTAATCTATCTTTTATTTATTCATTATATAATATTTTAATTTAAATATATATTTACTTTATTATCGTTTTCTCTCTAACAAATTAGTAACACCTTTAGTGTTAGGTAGTTAAATGTCATGTTTTCAAATTCGAATAAGTGTCATGACTTTTAAACTTGGGCGTAAGTTTTTCTTATATATATTTAAAGGAGAAATCTTTAATTTTTCCTTTATTATTTATTTCACCGTTCTCCCAGCAAAATTGCTCGACTAGGAAGAATATAAACTAGTTATTATATTGAATTAGTGCTCTCTTTTATTTTATTTTTACTTCATCGCTGTTGGCTCCTTACTACTAAATTATTAAGAGACCTCTTTGTGTAGCAGCCCACTATTCAGCCCATAAGAATTGATGACAGAAATGACCAACATTATTCCATATTTCCATTGCTTCTTTGATTGAAGAAACGTGTTCTTACGTGAGTAAACTTGTTGCTTGTGAGTTAAGCAAACATTGCAAGCTGGACGTACAAAGATGAAGGTTTGCCTTCACTCATTACACAAAACAGAGAGCAATTTTGATGGTTAAATATAGAGCAAGATAATTTCACGCGTTTTTAAACTAGTTGGAGACCACTTCTCTATTTATGTATTAAGCATACTATTCAAAGCAACAAATATGAAGAAGCTATTCCATTATTCTTTCCTAATTATAATGGAATCATGTAGAGTGAAAAATGATTATGATTCAAGACCTTTAATTGAAAGTGATGCATATTAAGAATTCATATTATGCAAGGATATGTTTTTTAACTAAATAAGGTTTAGGACTTTTATTTTCTTTTCTAGTTTAGAACTTTATTTTCATTTTCCTTCATGGTTTAGGATATTTGCTACTACTATAAATATCCCTCTCTTGTAGCTTTTGAAAGCAGATTCAAGTTCAATAATATTTTCAATTTTCAAATCTTAGTGTGATTACTTGAGTTCCATTAATTCTCGGTATTCTGTAAAATTAACGAGTTTTAACCCTTAAATTTACGGTATTCTTTCGAGTCAACGTGAATTTAATTTGTTATTTTGATTCTGGTATTTTTTAGAATCAACGAAATATTTTAAATTTTAAATTTTCGCTGCATTAAATTAGTATAGAGCCGAAAGTCTGATTCTTATCTTTCCTCATCCACCAACCTTTTCTTATTTTGTCCCCTTTAACTTAAAAAAGAGACCAAAAAAAAAAAAAACCAAAGAAAAAAAGTTAGTACTACAACAGTCGCTGTCTACAGCGGTTGGAATAACTTTTCCATCACTGCCACCACCAATAGTGATAGAGCAAGCCGAGACATCAAACCCCAAGCATCGACCACAAAATGCAGGACAAAGAGCCAAGACAGTTGCATTAGTTGCCGCCGTAGTTTGTTGGATTCCGCTCGTGTTGGCTATCAGTACCACCACCAATCAACTCCTCTCCATTAGATGAAACTCTCTCACCATTTCCCACCATCAATCAACGAACAGATTGCCGGCAATCGAAACCAACACAAAACCACTGCCTTTATATCCAATTTTTGGCCAAAACATTTTCGGACAAACCACCACTACCATCATACTCATTTACTTGAAATCTTTCAAATCGATCCATCCTTGCTCGATTTTCGACCTCTGTCACCAGAAACCTCAAAATTTCACTTAATTATTGTTTTTATTCGGAAATTTGTTCAATTTTTAGTTTAGGGACCAGACACTTTTTTAAGCCAAATTGGGAAAATGCCGCCAAGAAAAGCTCGTGGCATGGCTCTCATGAAGTAACTTACGACCAAGATTGACATGTTAGTTGTACAAATAGCACAAATGGCAGAATTACTCGCCGAATGTCATCGTATACCGGAACACGAAGACAAGTCAAGTGAAAACTTAACTAACCCATTCTCTGGGCATCGACATAGAACTAAGTTTATGATGACAGAAGGTGGGAATTTGGGTTGAGAATTGACATTCCTGAATTCTAGGCAAGTGGACGACCCGTAGAATTATTGGATGGGATTAATATTGTTGACGAAGTTTTTGAATATACAAAAGTTCCTAATAATAAACTAGTCTCGCTTGCTGTAACTCGATTTCATGGAGGGTGGCAGCATGATGGCAACAAACTAAGGTCACAAGGATTAGGTAAGAAAAAAAGAAGATTGACTTTTGGGAAAAGTTAAAGAAGTACTTACGTAAGCATTCTAACCTCACAATTACGGTAAACTGTTATACCAACAATTGCATAATTTGAGGCAAGGTAATCAATTAATAGATGATTACACTATAGAATTCCATTGGTTAGTAGTGCACAATGACTTGATAGAGACAAAAGAGAAATAGGTTTCCTACTACATTGGAGTCCTACGATTACAATTTCAAGACTAGTTGAATTTATTCGATCCATATTCTGTCTCAGAAGTTCATCAGCATGCTTTGCAATTAGAAAAACAATTTAGCTGGCATACTAGTGACTCAAACTTTTAGAGTTCTCGAAGTGTTGTTCGTGATAATTCCGACCTAATTTCCCAATTCCATAATTTTATCCCTCTAAATCCTCCAAATAAAAAATATAGTGTTTGATGGGATAAGAAATTTGGCGAGATGTTATGGCTATGGATGCTTGTCATTTATTATGGGGCATGCCTTGGTAGTATGATCGAAACATAGTGTTTGATGGGATAAGAAATACTTACAGCATTATGCTTAACAAAACTAAGATCATTCTCCTATCTAACAAGGAGTTCACTCTCAAATAAGACTTAGGTGATTATTTGTTAGGTAAGAAGTAGTTTATAGGTGTTGTAACAAAGACAAAGAGGGTTTATATTTTATTAGAAAGAGAGTCACAGTAATTTAAAGATTCCTAAAGATGTGACATCTATTTGGAGGAATTTCAGGATTTGTTTCCTAACGAACTACCATATGGTTTACAACCTCTTAGGGATATCTAACACTAGATTGATTTGATTCTAGGTTCAACTTTACCAAATCGACCTCATTATCGTACGAGTCCTATGGAACATGAGGAATTGAGGCGTCGAGTGGAAGAATTACTAGAAAAAGGATTTATTCATGAAAGTCATAGTCCTTGTGTAGTTCTTGCTTTGTTGAGTCCAACAAAAGATGGTTCTCGGAAGAAGTGCGAGTGGTATCAGAGCCATAAGTACTTCACGCAAAAAGGAAATATCAAATGTTTAATGGTTTAGTTGACACCCTAGGTTTTCCAGAAGATTCTCAAATCATGGCATCAACTTCTACTACAAACGAGTCTTTAGTTTCGTTAACATCTACTCTTAGTATTCCTAAGTCTTGTCAAAAGCGTTTAGCATCTAAAATAGAAAACTTGGTAGAATATTCGTACATACCAGAGTCTGCTCAAGTCCGTGAGTCAAATCTTCCTGTTATGAGTCCTTACCAGTTGTACAAATAACCAGGTCTTACTCGTAGTATTAGAACTGTAATCTCTAGACGTAGAAATCTACCTAAAGAGTATATACAGTCTTCTAAGTTAGATCAGTGTTCCCTTTAGGCTACCTCAGCTGAACAGTATGTTACCCTAGAAATCCCAGATGATTTTATTTCCCAGTGGAAAAAAGAAGAGTACACACATCTTCACCTCGGGGGAATCCGACTTGTTCTTACTCTTCATGGACGAAAAGGTCTTCCTGTTATTGCCAGAATTGCTTTGTTGGATACCCGATTTAAGCAGTATTAGCATGCAGTAATCGGAACAGTTCTTACCACTCTAAATGCTGGAAGTGTTATTCTTACTTTCTACCTAAATTTCAACTTTTCCCTTGATGATCCAAATCTTTCAGACGCTCTTAAAGTCCAGATCCAGATCCAAGGAGCTGAGCAATCTACTACTTCCAAGATTGCAACTTTACACCATCAGTTGGTCTATCGCTTGCAAAACCACGCGTTAGATCTTCCTGCACCTTAAGCATCCTCTGATGCTCTGATGATCTTAGCCAACTCAGATTCTACTCCTACCATCATTCAAATTCCAAGACAAATCCTAGAAAATGAACTGAAACAGCTCATGCCACTTAAATGGATTTTTAACTATGAGAAATTCCATCAAAACACAGAACCTGTTCAAACTACCCAGGCATCCTTTGAACGGTGTCCTGATGGCACCGTTAAAACAACATTTCAGGCTCCAGTCTCAGATCTTCCTGATCTACACAGGTTGTCTTATACAACAATGATCCAATCTGTCAAAACCGGTCAAGAAAAGAAAATTCCCATTTGAGGATTCAATCCAGAAGGATACTCGGTTTATCCAGAAAATATTAATGGTCACTTTTTATGGGATGTTCTTCACGCCCATATGTGTGATCCAGGTTGTCCTTGCATGGATAACAATTCTGATGACGAAGATTTTGAGGTTATGAGCAGAATGAGAAAGAAGAAAGAAAAACCTTCTTTTGCAAAAACACCTTACAAGAACTATCCTCCCACAAAACCAGATGATCCATCTCCACCTCCTCCTTTGCCAATCTACAGAAAAGCCCTCAAACAGATCTGAAAGGATGAAAAAGCCTGTAGATCTCAAGTTAAGCCACCTCCTCTAACTCAAACAACTCCTGGCCAGTTGTGTATGATGTTCTCTACATCAGCACAAAGCTATCAAGAGAGTTTCCCTCCTTTGGAACGAAATACAGACCCACAAACCAGAGTTGTTTCCCAGCCATACATACAGTCGGCCATATCTTCATCAGGCTAACATGTGAGCGCTCAATGATGTAAAAGTAAGTTCTCAAAAAGTTCCACTTTGTAAAATCTTGATAAAAAGATTGAAAGGGTTTCGACCCAAGTCACAAGAACAGATAGCAAAGTCAATGCCATTTCTGACCAACTTGATCAGATTTATCTCAATCTGCAGAATAGAATTACCCAGTTGGATGTTGATCTCATAACAATGATCAACAACAAAATTTGAGGTCCTGAATTCTGTAAGAAAGAAGTAGAAATCAAAAGATTAAAAGCCGAAGTAACTAGAATTGAAGCTGATAGACAAAAACAACAACCTTCTTTATTTACCCCATCTCAGCCAATCCCAATCTCTCTATCAATGTTTACCGCCTACCAACGTTTCTACCAACCTGCGACATCTCCTATTGACCCAACTAAGTTCTTTGGTCTTTCCCAAGCCACACGTTTTTACCAAGAAAATAAACAGCAACAACAGAAGGCTGTTAAGGTAAAAAAGCCCAAATCATCTAAAAAATCCTCAGTTGTAATTTCTGAACCTCCTGTTACTCCTACATCCTCTATTCCTCCAGTCACAAATCCTCAACATACCTCACACAATTCACACCTGAACCGCATCCTATCCAAAAAGATAAAAATCCACTTCACCATTTCTGTACATCTTTTATCCACTAACCTGTTGAACCTAATCCTTCTTCAGAATTAACTTCTAGTTCAGATAATGATCAATCAGACCAAACAGTCACTTCTGAATATAGCTCATCTTCAGAATTACATCTTACAAATATTTCAGAACTAATGATGGTTCAACCATCAAATGAGCAAGCTGAATCTTCTACTAGGAGAACCACTCCTATTGTAGAAACAGAATCCAATGAAGAGGAGACTATTCCAGAAAGCACAACAACTCGTGCTACTTCAAATACTCCTCCAGTAACTAATAATCACTCCAAGTGATGGTTGTCGAAGCCAGCAAAAATAAATACCTACTCTAAATAAATTTTGTATAGTGATTGAGCAGGGTCGTGTCCACAGAGATTGGTAATTATTTAAATCCTTTCAAAATATAAAATGCAAAGTATGGGAGATTGTTGACAAAATTTAAAATCAAATTAAAAATAACAAGAATGCAAATTAAAATTGTAATTCAAATTGGAAAAAGCTCTGGTTGAAGGAATTAACTCAGCTTGATTCGACTACTGATCATTGATCTAAATATAAATCATTATTGCTTATGAATAGACTGGTTATAGCTACTGAGACGCTCTAATAGCCAATCTCTCCTTAACTAGTCGATAACCAAGGTACGACCATTAGTTATTTCCCTAATCAATAGACAACCCTAGATACGATCATAGGATTTAATCAATTGATAGCCTGAAAAACCAGAGAGACCCAAATCATAATCAACAAACACATACGATGGTTCATTTAAATTAGATTGTTTATTCTCATAACACAACTCACTGCTATGCTATTTGTCACAAACATTGAAATCTTCATACGATGAATCCTTTAATTGACAATAGATTAAGTTGGTAATTAAATAGTGGCCAATTATCTAATTAACAGACATAATCATGACAGTAATTCAGAGAATAAACAAATACCCAACAAGCAATAAAACAATTAAAGTATAAGAAAGATCTCACAGTAATGATGAATCAAAGCTTCATTAACCTTCAACCAGAAAAATAAATTTAGTTCCTCATAGAGAGAAGAGAAAAATTTAGATCTAGGGTTTTTCTTTTTCCTTCCTGATTGATCCTCTCTCTTTGTGTTTCAATCCCTTTTGTATTGTAGAGTTTTTCTAAAAATAGAATACTAAAATCTAAAATATTCTTAAATTCGGAATTACAAAAATAACCCAAAAAGGTGAAACACGTTAAAATAAAAACTGCAAGTTCTTTGTTGACAGCACGTGCCCACGCCTTATCAACAAAGTTCTTCTGAAATTCATAATTCTTCCATGCAAATAATCATCCTCAAACATCATCTTCTATCTCAATTTTAGCACCAATCAATAGAATTGCACCTACAAAATAAAACAAAAATAAATCACTATTATTAAGTGCAAAACATTGATATTAAAGGGAGTAAACAGTACAAAATTAGTGCATAAATTGCACTCTAACACCAAGTCATCTACTTTTCATTGGTTTACTTTTGTGACATTCCACGTCACAAATGGACAGAAAGATTCTATGAGTTTGCCGCATGGATGGACTTACAAATGTCAAAACCAAATGTTGATTCCCAAGCCATTCTCAAAGAATTCACATCGAGATTCACTGGATCTCTCCGAAAATGGTACGAAAGTCTTGGAGATTATCGCCAGTTACAATACATTCAATCAATACCAGGGGCTGCTCTTGTTTCCATTAATGAGCAATTCATTGGTGAACCCATAGCTGTAGTTGAGACAGCTAGAAAGGAGTATTATCAGATGAAATGTTGTTCTCTTGAAAAGAAACATTTGGAAATTCACTACAAGAGAATGAGCATGTTATTCTACAAGCTCAATGGTTTCAATAATGCTTCTCTAAAGCATGTGTTCATTGTTTCTCTACCCAAAGAGCTTCAATCAGAAATGCAGAGGCATATAACTTCCCACAACCTCCATGTTGACAATATGTCACTTGGAAAGATTTTTCAAGTTGCCTTGCAATGTCTGGAAAAGATTTGTGAACAGAAGATGTTCTTCAAAGATCTTATCAAAGACAAACCTTTGTTTGCAAAAAGCATGCAGAAACCTTTATATCTAGAAATCATGTGCAAAGATGAGAAGAGATGCACTTGCCCTACCAAAAAGAAAAAGCATTTCCAGAAATATCCTCATCGTCATCGGTCTTCTAAAAAATCCAAAAACCGATACCATTTCTTCAGAAAGAAAGACCCTTCATGACCTTCCAAAATACCTGTCTCACAAAAAAATGCTCGTTGTTACATTTGCAAACAAAAAGGACATTTTGCACGATACTATCCTAACAAGCCTAACAAAGCTGTAAGGCTTATCCAACACTTGCAATCCACAGATCTATTATCCGACAGTGATGAGATAGAGTCCAACTTCTCAGAACAATCAGAACAAGACAATAACACTGCTTTCATCCTAGTAGAGTCTAGTTCAGATTCGGATATAAAACCCATTTCAATAATATTCACTGTTCAAACAATTCCTCAGCCAACCTAATACATTTCTTCAGCCCAGACAATTCCTTTGGTCAGAATCTCCATCTTAGCCTAAAAGTTTGCTAAGCCCATTCCAGCTATCGGCTTCGTTGACATATGAGCTGATAAGAGCATGATAAACCCATGTGTTTTTCCAAAATCCTTTTGGGAACCTCATCATGAGTATTTCAAAACTGCCAATGATGAAATTTTCGGAATCACTCTGATTACAAAAAAACCCATTGGAATACAGTTCTTTCCCAACTGTATTGTTTGGAAAAAGCTCATTGGTTATGATTTGCACAACAAAGACATCCTCATTGGTTTCGACCTCATTTCCCAGGTCAAAAAGCTCAACATCCCAGCTAATGGTCTTAGTTATAAACACATGTGCCTTCCTTACACAGATATCCCAAATCTGTTCTCTCTTAAGGAACATCCTCCAGATTATGAGCCCATTTCCCAAAAAATCATTCAACTTTGTCCAAAGAATCATTCCCAATTTCATCATCCTTTAGCCCTCTGGAAAAATGAATCCTTTTTCATTCACCTTCCCTTCAAACTTAATGAAGATGCTAATCCAACCAAGGCATCTCATCCGGGAATGACACCTACAGACCTTCTCTTAGCCCAGCAAGAATGTGACCAACTTTTAAGCCAAGGCCTCATTGAACCCACTAAGTTAGATTGGGCTTGTCAAGCCTTTTACGTTGAAAAACGTTCTGAATTAGTTCGTGGTAAAAAGAGATTGGTTATTGATTATCAACCCTTAAATGTTTTCCGTAGGGATGATAAATTTTCTCTCCCAAAAATCCAAACTTTGTTCATTTATCTTCATCAAGCCAAAATATTCTCCAAGTTTGATTTAAAATCAGGATTTTGGCAACTTGGCATTCACCCTGATGACCGTCCCAAAACAGCATTTTGCATACCCAATGCACGTTACCAATGGACAGTCATGCCTTTTGGTCTCAAAGTCGCACCATCTCTCTTCCAAAAATCCATGATTAAAATCTTCACCCCCATCTTGCATAATGCATTGATTTATATTGATGACATTTTATTATTTTCTGCAGATCACCAGGCACACCAACAATTTACTCTCAGATTTCCATTTTATTGTACAGAAGTATGTAATTATGCTTTCAGAAAAAAATAGCATTGTAGCGCAATCATCAATCAATTTTCTTAGAATGAGAATCCACAATGGCCACTACCAACCAGAGCCCCACATCGCACAAGAATTGACAAAGTTTCTAGATCAGCATCTCACTAAGAAACAAATCCAACAGTTTCTTGGCATTATCAATTATCTGCGAGACTTTATCCCAAAAGTGTCCGTTCACACCAACCAGATGTCAGTTATGTTAAAAAAGAATGCTCCACTATGGGGACCTCTTCAGACAACAGCTGTCCGACAACTCAAAGGCATTGCATAGTCACCCCCACCTTTGAAGATTCCTTCCAATGGTCAGAGAATTCTTCAGGCAGATGCCAGTGACAAATACTGAGCAACTTTGCTTTTGGAAAAGCAAGATGATAAGGAATCCTGCTGTGCGCATGCGAGTGGACAATTTTCTGAGTCAGAAAAGAATTACCACATAATCTACAATGAGATCTTAGCAGTCAAATATGAAATAAAGAAATTTGAATTCCATATACTAAGTCACCATTTCGTGGTAAGAATGGACAATTCATCTTTTCCTAAGATTTTGAATTTCATGAACAAAGTACTACCTGACAAATAATTGCTTAATTTTAAAGCATGGTTTGCCAAGTATGACTTTACAGTCCAACATATTGAAAGTAAAAACATTCTTATCCCTGACTTCCTCACCCGGCCACATATAAATTAGCCAGCCCTCATCTCAACCGTTCATAACATCCCCATTATAGCAATGGCTTCTTCTTCAGACTCTAAGCCCTCATGGCAACGATCTCTCCCCTTTAAAGCCCTGCAACAAAAACAGTTCCCTCCAAGAGTTACTTTCACATCTGCCTACCAAATCCAGGATTATGCCAAGAGATTTCTCTTTCGATGGTTCATGAAGTTCTACTACGACTTCCCTCTCAGTGTTTCATCTTTCCACCCTGAACATATGTTCCTCACAGGTCTAATCCTTAATCCATCACGGGATATCACTGACAATGAAATGTGGTACATGTGGTGTCTCACTGTACTATATGCAACCAAACTTGTCATACCAGTCCAAGCAACACTCCGCCATCTTACTCACCCAAAAACTCAACCACTCTTTTATGGACATTTCTTGAGTGGTACAGCCCTCTCACATGGTGGCGAAAACCCCTTCAAAATATCTCCAACTTTCATCAACTCTCCAAACTTCCAGGACAAGAACCAGAGATGTTCACCTCTGTTTTCATTGTTCATCGTCCCTACTTTCAACACCCTCATACCAAGGATTATTGGACACATGACCAAGCTTTTGAATGGCATACCCTTCCTCATCCTTATCCTATCCTCCATGACCCTTCCACAAATGTTATCCTCAAAGCTTATTTGTTTGAGTTTAATAATATTCCATCTCCTCCTACGAAAATTCACCATACCTCCATAGGACCACAACACACTTTCCAGTTATTTCCACATCACTTCCCTGGCACACCAAGTCCAGACCCTCCTATCACAGGAATCCTTGTCAAGGAAGAATGATCAGACTACATGGATGTTTTATTCTAAGACTCCCAAGACCCTTGGGAAGAATTCATGTCCTTAGTCAGTCAAGTCTCTAGTCAATACTCCAGCTATATGGTTCCTACTCCTCAGGTCCCAGAAGCTTCACCATCATCTCCATCCAAGTTATAGGAAAAAACAAAGGTCGAACAATGACTAGCTCAAGTCCAAGGAAAAATGAAGCAAGTCCACATCAAGACCAGCCATCCCCAAGACACTACAGACACAGACAGTGATGATTCACTCAACTCAGTGAATTTTAAAGATAAGTTCCTCAAAAGACGAATCCAAAAAGCCCAAAGACGAGAAGAAAAGATGAACATGTCAATGTCTCCATCACGATTCCCATCCACACCTTGGCCCGGGAATCTTGGCTTTAAGACAGGGTCCCTCTCTGTCTCAGTGTATCGTTTGCTTTATTAATTAGTATGGTTTGCTTTTACTTTAACTTTTGTAAAGTGTGCTTTAAGCTTTTGTCTGTTTATGCTTTATCTTTTGTAAAAGATACTTTTGCTTTTGCAAAAGGAATCTTTAGCTTTAGCTTTATCTTTTGCTTTAACTTTTACTTTAATTATGTTTGCTTTAATCATGATGTCGAGGATAAGGGTCCTGTCTTATCCTTTTAGCTTTTGTTGTCTTTATAAGCTATGTTCTGGCTTTGTAACCGGGGAGGCATTCCTCAGTTTGAAAATAAAACATAGGTTTTCAAATTCTCTTGATGTCTCTCTGAATCTCTTTCTCCTGGGAAACTAAGCGGTTGTCGTCTAGCCATTAGCCTTAGAACAATTTGTCTCTCCTATAATTAAGTATGCTCTACACTTGCCTCTGTGGAGGATCCTGTGTATCAGAAAAGTTTCCAGTGCTCCGATCTTACCCATCTATCTCAGACCTAGATAAGTGCATGTAAGATCTAGAAACCCCAACAGTTCATCCATTGAAAGGTCAAGAGGACCGTGGTTAGGATGATTATCGAGGGTCTATAGGTTCTAAGTGTCCATCTGTGTTTGTCATGGATTCATCACTCTGATGGTTTTGGGTATATCGGCTAGAAACCCAAGCTTGCGGGCTACTGGCCCTAAGGACAATTTTAACTGTTGTAGCTTTGGTATAACAACGCCACGTATTCTGCCCCCGAGTGGTATCAGATAAAATTATAGCTCGATATCGTTTTCCAATCCTTCGATATCGCTTCCATGGATTGGTATCTTTTTATAGGAAATTCATTCCTCATTTTAGTACTATTATGGCGCCAATCGCGGATTACATTAAGACAGTTCTTTTGGACTGAAGAAACTACTAAGATGTTTGAGATTATCAAAGAGAAGTTGATTATGGCCCCAATACTTGCCCTACAAGACTTTTCTATCACTTGTGAGGTGCATTGTGATGCATCCACGTAGGCATTAGAGGTGTGCTTGGCCAACAGAGTAAGTTGATAAATTATTTCACTGAGAAGTTGAACAGAGCAAAGGCACGCTACAACACTTATGACGTGGAGTTTTATACAATGGTCCAGGCATTAGAACATTGGCGTCATTATCTGATTAATAGAGACTTTGTTTTATACATTGACTATGCTGCATTAAGGAATCTCAATAGTCAAGACAAGCTTTCTCACTAACACGCCATGTGGACAACATTCCTTCAGTAGTTTACTTTTGTGGTAAAGCATACCTTTGATGAACTTAATCGAGTAGTAGATGCACTTAGTAGACGAACTTCGTTGTTGACATGAATGCATAATCAAGTCCTTGAATTTGACATATTTCGAGAGTTATATACTATTGTCCCTTTCTTTGCTTCTTTATTAGAATATGTTGCTATAGGATTCTAATTATAGCATCATTTACATAATGGATTCTTTTTCCAAGGTAATCAATTATGTGTTCCTGACTTAAATTTAAGACTGAATAGTATTATAGAGTTAAATAATGAAGGTTGTGATAAAACTTTAGCTTTAATAGCTGACACTTATTTTTGGCCTACCATGAGGTATGATATCATCACTATGTCGAGACTTGTTGTATTTGTCAGGTTTTCAAGGGCACTGTAACTAATGTTGGGTTATATATGCCACTGCCAATTCCAACACAACCTTAGGCTAACATTGGCATGAATTTTTGTTTTGGGATTATCCTGCACTCAGAGGGGTATAAATTCAATATTTATTGTTGTTGTTGAGTGTTAGAAAATATATACATATAAAGGAGAAAATCGTTATTTTACACTTTAAGTTTTACTAACATCCCTACTTTTATATATTTAATTATCTTATGATTTATATATGTGTATTGTATTATAATTAAGTATTTTATGTATTTTAGGGACATCATGATCATTTCACAATGAACGAGAGATCAGACAGTAAAACGGACATCACTTTTGAACTCGAGACAGTCAAAAACTTTAGAAGGAGCATAAAAGAAAAATAATACTGTTCATACGTATGGTATCGTTCATATGTACGATACTGTTAATGACACTGTTTATTACACTGTTCATATATACTGTTCGATAACGTGGTATTGACCAATGATGTGGCACCGACCTATGACATGGCAGCATTCGATTGGACGAAAGATGTGGCATTGGTTACTTATGTGGGATTGACTAATGAGTTGGCGCTGACCGATGATGTGTCACCATCCTCTTGGACTAAAATTCTTATGTATTGTTCATCGATGATGTGGCAGCAATTCATAGACCAAAAATCATGCGTACGGTACATACATATACACAGGATTATTTATAACCAAACAGTGTCATTATTCAAGCCGCCACTGTTTAAACCGCGTCATATTCAAACTGCGTAGTCAAACCACGTACTGTTGACTAATGACGTGGTGCAATCATGAGCGTCCAAATTATTTTTAATCCGATAGCCATGATTTACTCAGTGTACTTATAAACCGTGTCATATTCAAACTGCGTAGTCAAACCACGTACCGCGTCACATCCGCCACTGTTTAAACCGCGTCATATTCAAACTGCGTAGTCAAACCACGTACTGTTGACTAATGATGTGGTGCAATACTGAGCGTCCAAATTATTTTTAATCCGATAGCCATGATTTACTCAGTGTACTTATAAAAGGGTCTCCCCTCTAATCCGATGCCCCTAATTTTAATAAATTTTTATTTTACTCCTAGTTCAATTATGAGTCGATAATTGTCTTTCAAGCTTGGGTTGAAAGTGAAGTCTCAACATGTTCCATGGACGTAATTTAATAAATTTACTTTCTCTTCCCCTCTAATAATTGTATATATTTTGACTTTTCATCGACAAATAATAATAATCTTGTTTAGATACTGCACTAGTTTAACTGGCTACCTAGTACAAAGTTATTACTATTTGGCATGATAAGCCCTTAGCACCATATTTATTTGAGTGTGGTTCATGAGGAGTGGAAATTCCTCTCATGAATTAATTGGCACTAATAAGGAATATTTGGCCCACGGAGTATGTTGATGCAGATCTAAAAATTACGAGTTCGTGCATTTACGAGTTCAATAAAATTTGCACAATAAGTTTTTGGCGCCGTTGCTGGGGGGGAGGTAAGTTATTTTAATTTATAGAATTAATTTTTGTAAATTATAATTATTATAATTATTTTAGTTGTTTTCTTGTAATGTTTTTCTTTTTTCTTAATTAATTAAAAAAAAACAAGTGAATCTACATTTTTAGGTGAGAATTTTTTTCTCTTCTTTAAATTTCTATAATTTAATTTTCAAGTTATTTTTCTTTGTAATTTTTTTTATTTTTTAATTTATTTCTTTATTTTAATTTTAGTTAATTTATTTCACTTATTTTTTATTGTAATTGAGTGTGCTTTCATAATAAAGTTGTAACAACGTGATAAGGTTAGTATCGTAATTTCTCTTTCTCCTTTACGTTTATCAGTTTTGTTTTTATTTTTTTTGTTCTTTGCATGCATGGTCGAAGGTCATTATTACCTAATCTTGAGCCTACAGGCCTTGAACTGGAAAAAACACTTAGCACACGTAAGCACGTTGCAATTAAAAATACAATTTAAATAGATTTGCAATACCAACAACCAGAACCACAGGAGAGGTCATTTAAGGATTACTTCAGTCCCTTAGCTAACTTGAGTACATCATGCATAAGTACCAAAATGTAGCTATTAGGAGTTTTAAATTAAAACCTAGTGTACTAAATTGCATTCCAACATTCTATGGCCTAGAAAATGAGGACCCATATAATCATCTGAATCATTTTCATACTATTTGTCAAACTTTTAAATATGAGAATTTTTTAGATAAAGATGTTAAACTTAGATTATTCGCATTTTCTTTAAAAGATAGAGCTCGTTTATGGCTTAGTATATTGCTTGCTAATAGCATTACATCATGGGAACAAATGGTAACAAAATTTTTGAATAAATATTTTTAGTGCATAAAACCAATGCTATTCATAGGGAAATTTTAGAGTTTACCCAAAAAGGAGATGAGAAGTTTTTCGAAACATAGGAGTGATTCAATGGGCTACTCTTAAAGTGTCCACATCATGGGTATAAGAAATGGTACCAATGCCAATACTTTTTGGAGGGATTATTGTCACATGTGCACTAATGGCTAATGGCAATAAGTGGAGGAGAGTAATGTCAAAAAATACATAAGAGATTTAAGATTTCTTCCAGCAATAATCGGATAATTCCCAACAACGAAGTCGATCACTCGGGAACACTAAAAAATTAAGGAAGTAAATAAGGTTCATATTGGCGAGTCAAGTTCAGGAATTAAAGAAGTCAAAGAGATGGTTGAAGGTCTTTTCCGACAAATAGCATCATTAACGACTGTCAAATCAATAGCGTCATATGACCATGACTCATACTCAGATCAAGCCAATACCATACGTGTAATGAGAAAGCCATCAAACTATAACATTTACTCTAACACATACAATCCTAGATGGAGGGACTACCCCAATTTTTCATGGTCTTAAAGATTCCAACAAAATGGACCAGTAGCTCCAGCTCCACCAATGCAACTAATTCCTCAAATTCCTTAAGCCTTGACGGAGGTTGTCGAAGCTCCTCAAAAACAAATACTGATTCACCTAAATAGAATTGTAGAAATGGTGAGACCAGGTCGAATCCCTAGAGAACTATGTATTTAATTTCTCAAAGTTTAAAACAAAATTAATTTCCAATTTAGATTTTGCAAACTTACGCATAAGCCGGATATAGCCGGTTTCTTAATGATAAACCGTTTGTCTTGTTTGATTTTCTGGGAAATATCAAGCTATAGGAAAATGGAACGTGACAAGCGTTTGTTGGCGATGGCGATACGGGGGCCTGAGCCGGATAGCAGGGCGAGAATCCGGAAGGCCGGTTGTTGATTGGCTTGATTACGGAAGAAGCGGATGACGGATGATGGAAAACCGGAAGACGGTTACGCGTTATGTGCTTTCTACGGGAACAATCGGACAGCCGATTCGAGATGGGAAGACGAATCGTCTTTGTGATGATTCTGGATGCGATCCGGTCAGCCGGTTTGGTGAAATCCGGTAGACCGGTTGTCTTTCTTCTCGGTTCTGACTTGATTCGGACAACCGGAAGAGGAAAAACGGCAAGCCGATTACAACTTGTGACGTTTCTGGAATCTATTCGGCTAACCGGTTACTGAGAGCCGGAAGACCGGATGAGGTTTGTATCGGTTCTGGAAAAGCGGATGGGATTCTCTGAGATGAGAGAAGCGGATGGCCGAATGTGAACAGTATGATTACGGGCCCGAAGCGGATAAGCGGTTAAGGCAATCCGGAGAACCGGTTTGACTTCTCCACTAATGCGGAGCGATCCGGCTATCCGGATGTGAGAAATCGATAAACCGTTTGGTCTTCTTCTTCTAGTTTTGTTTCGGTTGGTAGGATGTTTATGACAATCGGTTGTCAGGTTTAAGGGTTTTCAAATTGTTTTCTTTAACACGAAATTAAAATAAATAAAATAAAATAACAAGACTTTAAAATTAAACAAAGAAATTAATCTTACCGACATCGATCAAGGTGTATATTCCATCCAATTGCAATTTTGATGCATAGGCAAAAATATAAATTACTCAATCCGAGAACTTAGTCTACTTAATGGAATCCCATGATAATTATTCTCACAATGTAAATAGACTCGAACAATAGCTTCCTAAATCCAAACTTATCACCAATTTGCATCATCGTTTCCGTATCAAATTAAGTGATAGCATTAAAATTGTGAGAATGACTAAAACAAGATTAATTAATTGATTACTCCAATTTAATCGTCATTCATGACAATTACGGATCACAAACTCATGACTAGCGATAGAAAAATAAATATTGAATTAAGGCGTCAACTCAATCAATATAAATAATTCATAGATAATGAGAACAAGAAAATAAAAATTACTTGGATTGAAGAAATTCTTGTTAAGTTCAAAGCCTCACAAAACTACAATCGGAATTTGATTACCCTTGGATCAGAATTAAAATCTTAGCCACTCATGGTGGCAAACAAAACAAGAAAATTGATTAGAAAAGAAAATTGCAGCCGCTTCTTGACTTCCTCCCGTCCAGCTACCTCTTTTTCCCCCTTTTTGCTTGCTTTTTATATTGCTTCCTTTTTCTCACGCCCAAGCAAGGATTTCTTTTGCTGGTTCTCTTTCCTCTTTTGCCTCTCAACTAATCCTTCTCCAATTCTGATTGTTAGGAAATTAACTCCCTTTAGGAAAAGGTCAGCCCACGTTTGCAAAGCCCAAATTAAGTCTTTTTGTCCAAATTTTATCGTAACCTCCATGATTCATCTCCTAAATCAATTCAAACATGATTTCCACAAATTAGCACAAAATCAATCAAAATATGAGGGAATTAAACTAAATATAATATGACTATTTATAACCTATCAAGCCTCTTAGCCACTATTTAGACTATACAATCAGAACCCAAACCACTCTTAACCCAAACCATGGGAAGATGCATTCCAGAATTTCAAGAATCTTACTCATACCACAATAGAGCAACAAAACTACACCATTGATGAACTAAGAAATGAGATGAGAGCAGGTTTTAACTCACAAGTCCAATCAGTTTCAAACATTGAGAGGATGGTGGGATAGCTTGCTTTTTCAGTTTAAACTTTAGCGATGAATATTGAGAAATGCAAATTCTAAGTCAACCAGTGCCTAATCCTAAAGAAGTGCATGAAGCAAGTACTAGTTCACCATAGCAGCGTGGAGAGGTTAAAACCGTCATGGCCTTACGAAAAAAGAAAGAAATCGACAACAAGGTGGAGATGCCAGTGACAAAAACAACTTAAATTGTACCTGTGAATGTTAAAGACTCATCATCAGATAAAGAAGAAACCAACTCATGAGAAAATGTTTCTCAAGCTCTATTTCCTCAAAGGTTAGCTAAAGGAAAGAAAAAAAAAATCCACAGGTGAGATTTTTGAAACCTTTAAACAAGCGAGTGTTAACATCCCTTTGCTTGATGCTATAAAACAAGTGTCATCTTATGCCAAATTTTTTAAAGACCTTTGTACTAAAAAGAAAAACATTCATGTTCAAAAGAACATTTTAAACAGAAAACATTAGCTTTATACTCCAACATAAAATGTTTTAAAAATACAAATACCCAGGCTCCCCCACTATCTCATGTAGTATAGGGAACCATACAATTGAAAATGCTTTGTTGGATTTAGAAGCTAGTGCGAATCTTTTACCGTACTCAATTTTTGTGAAACTTAAACTAGGAGAATTATACTTAAATCCAGTGGTGTTATAGCTTGTAGATCGGTCCACGAAAGTACCTCGTGGTATTGTGGAGGACGTACTTATCCAGGTAGACGAGTTTTATTTTCCTGTTGATTTCATTGTAATTGACACTCAACTAGTCCATAATTCAAGAAAGCACATCCCCATTATCCTAGGCCGACCTTTGCTGGCAACTACCGATGCTCACATTCAATACAGGACTGGAAATATGTAGTTGTCCTTTGATAATATGGCCATGGAGCGCAATATCTTCAATATTGCCAAACAACCTCATAATATAGATGATGAAATTGTTGGTATGGATTTAATAGAAACATTAATTGATAATACTTTTCTTTCAAATCTTAGTGATAACCCTTTACAAATACGTTTAACTCACTTTGGTTTGGATTTTGATATTGACAGATCAGTCGATGAAGTCAATGCCTTACTTGACTCAACACTATCCATGGACACAAATAAATGGAAGTCAAAACTTGAACAACTAGTACCATCAGAGAATAAACTCAGCTTATCATCAGAATCACCACCAAAACTCGAGCTCAAACTATTACCCAATACTTTGGAATATATGCGTTTTTGGGAGAAGAAGTCACTCTACCAGTAATCATCTCTTCCTCCCCAAATAACGATAAAAAATATAAATTATTGGAAGTTTTAAAAGAACACAAAGAAGTATTAGTATAGACCATAGCCGACATAAAAAGGTATAAACCCAGTAGACTGCATGCATTATATTCACCTTGATAAAAATACTAAAGCTACTAGGGAAATGCAAAGTCATTGAACCCTAACATGAAAGAGGTTGTTAGAACTGAAGTCTTTAAGCTATTAGATGCATGTATCACTTATCCCATTTTTGATAGTTTATGAGTCAGTCCTGTGCAATTCGTTCCCAAAAAGTCAGGAGTCACAGTAGTTACCAATGCTGATAATGAATCGATACACACTAGAGTGATTACGGGGTGGCGTGTATGCATTAATTATAGAAAGTTAAATTCTGTCACATGTAAAGACCATTTTCCTTTACCATTTATCAATCAAATGCTTGATAGATTAGCAGGTCATGAATTTTATTACTTTTTAGATGGCTACTCAGGATATAATTAAATTCCTATAGCACTAAAAAGTCAAGAGAAGACTACCTTCACTTGCCCTTTTGACACTTTTGTATATATGAGAATATCATTTGAATTATATAATGCACCTGCTACATTTCAATGATGTATGTTAAACATTTTTTTCTGATTTGGTTGAACGATTCCTTGAGGTCTTTATGAATGATTTTTCTGTTTTTAGTGATTCATTTGATCAATGTTTACATCATCTAACACTAGTTCTATAAAGATGTATTAAGAATAATTGAGGTTGATAAAGCTAAGGTGGATCTCATTTCCATTCTTCCTACACCTAAAACAGTCACAGAAGTAAGATCTTTCCTTGGGCATGCTGGTTTTTATAGACCTTTCATTAAAGATTTCAGCAAAGTTTCTAGACCGTTATGCAATCTACTTACTAAAGATATACGTTTTTTCTTTGATGAGTCATGTCTTATGGCATTTGAAAAACTAAAGTAGTTGTTGACATCATCACTTATTATTCAGCCCCCAAACTAGAACTTACCAGTTGAGCTTATATATGATGCATCTGATTATACAGTAGGAGTAGTATCAGGACAAAGCGTTGATCAAATTCCCCATGTTTTTTACTATGCTAGTATGACATTGAATGATGAACAGTTAAATTATTCAATCACTGAAAAAGAAATGATAGTAGTAGTGTTTGCATTAGATAAATTTCGATCTTATTTTATTGGTTATAAAATAATTATATTCCTAGATCATGCTGCTCTTAAATATCTTTTCACAAAGAAAGATGCAAAAGTTAGACTAATTCGTTGGGTGTTACTGTTGTAGGAATTTGACTTAGAATTCAAAGATAAGAATGCACAAAAAATATTGTGGCTGACCATCTCTCTCGTCTCCATTTTGACAAAATTATGGAACCATTACCATTGAATGAGTCATGTCCAGATGAACAATTGATGAGTGTGAAAGTATTACCATAGTATGCTGATATAGTTAATTATCTTGTTACAGGTCAACTTTCAGAGCATCGAACTAAGCAAAATAAGGCCAATTTTTTTGCGAAAATTAAGAATTTCTTATGGGACAACCCTTATCTATTCAAGTATTGTGCAGATCAAATTGTCAAATAATGTGTCCTAGAAAATTAATTTCAAAATATCCTTTTATTCTACCATGAACAAGCTTGTGGATGCCATTTCAGCACTAAGAAAACAAATACTAAATTTTTACAATGTGATTTTTATTGGCCAACTATATTTCGAGATGCTTACATTTTTTACTCTTCATGTGATAGGTGTCAGCGAATGGAAAGCATAACACGAAGAAATATGATGGCACTAAACCTAATTTTAGTGGTTTAGATTTTTGATATATGGGGTATCGACCTCATAAGACCCTACCCCTTCTTTTAGCCATCAATACATATTGGTTGCTATTGATTATGCATCGAAATAGGTAGAAGCAATTCCACATAGAACCAATGATCACAAAATGGTGATAGAATTTATGAAAAGTAATATTGTTTCACACTTTGGATTCCTTCGAGCAATAATCAATGATGATGGTACCCACTTTTGTAATAAATTATTCAAAGCTCTTTTGACAAAGTATTCCATCATTCACAAAGTGGCGACCCCGTATCATTAACAAACCAGTGGTCAAGTTGAGATCTCTAATCGAGAAGTAAAACACATATTAGAAAAGACGGTGACGCCAGATAGAAAAGATTAGTCATTGAGACTCGATGATGCATTATGGGCATATTGAACAGCTTTTAAGATTTTGGTTAGGATGTCATCCTACAGGCTAGTGTATGGAAAAGCTTGCCACTTACCTGTGGAATTTAAGAAATTTAACTTTGATAAGCAGCAAGCTAGCTCAAAAAGAAGATTACAGCTGGCAGAACTTGAAGAAATTCACAATGATGCATATGAAAATGCCAAGAGTTACAAGTAGCGAATTAAAGTCTTTCATGAAAAGTAAATTATGCGAAAATCTTTCACTCCAGGTTAAAAAGTACTTTTATTCAATTCTCGCTTGCACCTATTCCCAGGTAAGTTACGTTCTCGAGAGTCTGGCCCCTTTATTGTTCACACTGTTTTTCCATATAGAGCAATTGGGATTAAGGATCCAAAGACCGGTACGACTTTTAAATAATGGTCAAAGCTTAAAGCCATATCTAGAGTACTAACCACATGAAGGGGACACCGAAATAAATTTAAGTAACTCAGAAAATTTGAATTAAGATTTTACAATCTTTTCGGTGATTTGATTGTTTTTCTTTTCTTCATTTTTATTATTCTTTTATGGATTGAAATTATTTTTGCATAAGCATGTTTGTTTAACCATTA
Organism: Citropsis articulata; assembly: GCA_030449925.1. Taxonomy (NCBI): domain Eukaryota; kingdom Viridiplantae; phylum Streptophyta; class Magnoliopsida; order Sapindales; family Rutaceae; genus Citropsis; species Citropsis articulata. The sequence goes on along the minus strand of JASUUH010000211.1, from coordinate 10,959,942 downwards.
AATTTTCTTTTATCATTTTTAATCGTGAGACAAATCATCTTGAACCTTCTTATATGACTTCAATGTGTAAAATCTCATATCAAAGGCTAGATACGATTTTGTAAAACACATCGTATTTGGGCTCGGTAACTACCAGAGTTAGAAAGCCAACTCAAAGAAATTGAAGGAAGTATCTACGACATCCAGTTGGAACTTGAGGTAAATTCAATAAGAGAACGATTGTAATTTTCTTTGTGTGTTTTAATTTGTTTCTCTATTTGTGTGTTTGAGTTTGTCACCCTGGTTATGTGGCGGATAACAGTACTCTGTGAAAATCAAGTCGGTTATTTCAATTTCCTATAATAACTGATATTCTAAGGCAAATGTATGGACAGAAATGAGATTTTAGCAAAGCTTCACAATCGATTCTCTTTACTTCCTCGGAATACTCTCCTTGCAATTTATAAAGTTCGGTTCGAACGTATGCGATTACTTATAAGGAATAACATACCTGCTGACATCCGCTGGTTAATCGAGGCCAAAGTATGCTTGGCAGGTGAGTTGCCTCCCAGATTTATTGCATACATGTCTAGTTGTGGTAAAGAAAATTACACAAGAAAACGAAGAGCTCGAAGACTTTCTGTTGCTTGTCACAAGTGTCATAATGAGATGCAATAAAAAAAAAATTCTTTAAGAATGGTGTCTGATAACAGAGAAGACAAGATTCAATTCATTAGAGATGACTTGAATAAAGAGTCATTGGATGATATTTTTTTGTCTCTTGAAACGTATCCCAGTGGATACGTACAAGGAGCAATTCTCTAGTTATGGCCATTATTCTAGAAAAAACATACACGATATAGTCTCAGGAATTTGATTATAAACGAACATGTTTGCCAGTTTATAAGAAAACTGGATAGAAAGCCTATCATCGACCCATAGAGGGCATTCATGCCGTTTCTGGATGTAAAACCAGAGAAAGATGTAAATCACAGTCACAACTACTTGCCAATATCCTTTTACTTTACTGTTGTTTTATTTCACTGTTATTTTATCATTTACATTACGTCTTTAATAATTTTATTTTATCATTGTTTGCTTTTTCTTTTTTACTGTTTTTTTTAACTCTCGAGCCATGTGCATTACGCGCTAATTGACACAGACGTGCTACCTCATACACAGTTGTGATCCACTGTCACCAAGGTCCTTAAATATAATTTTTTTTGTTAAGCACTCACAAATTATTTTTGAAGCAGTATTCTAATGGCAGCTACTCCCAATAAATAATTCGAGAATATTTACGTGCTCTTTGGGTTTAACTATGGCAAATATAGATCTTGGTATATGGATCTTGGTCGAGGCAACTATAGATCTTGGTCGAAGCATAGCAGTAAGGAAATTACACTTGGTATATGGAAGAGGTGACCGAGGGTTATCAAAATTGATCGTAGATGCTGCTTATGTCAAAGGGAGCCAAGTGTTAAGCATCATCCCAACAACGCTAAAACCTTTGGACTGTTTGTCTGACTCATCAACTGGAGAAGAGTTAGTCGTCTCAGGTATGCAAAAGAGAATAACTGAAATACTAAATCATGCTGATGCTTTTATTTTCCTACCAGAAGATCTTATAACTTTAGAGGTACTAATCATATTAGCATCTTGGGCCCATCTGAACATTAATCAGAAACTCATCGGTTTGTTAAATGTTAATAACTTTTATGATGGCTTTATCATATTTATTAATCATGCAACAAAAAACTATTTCATTCCTTCCACAAAGAAAATTTTTTGTTTGTGCTTATAATGTTAATGAGCTACTTGATCTGTTACAAGCTTATCGACTAGAGCCAGATCCCAGGACCTTTGTATTGGAGTGTTCAAATAATAATGGTAACAGTAGCCGCAATAAGAATCCACTTGTAAATATTTTCTTCTATGTTGCACTACCAGGTGATGTCTTCTAAACTATACTTTTTTCCTTTAGAACATTGAGGACAATGTTTCATTCTAGATTTCCTTTAAGTCAACCCTCTAAGAAAAAAATGATTAACAAAACAAAGAAAAAAAGAAAAAAAGTGTGTTGCTACATCTAAAGGTCCACCTAACTAATAGATATGGATGATTATTTAGAGCCCTAAAAGGCAATGGAAAAGCCATCTTTGACTTGTTTGACCCTTTCTAGCCATCCCTATTGTGAAATATCCATAGTTAGCCCTCTTGAGCCTTTAATTTTAAAAAAAAAAACTTTTTGTTTGTCAACTTATCATCTTAACCCACTCCGATTTTGAGTATTACCCGATATCTTACACCATCACCTATTTATGTTTGAGAAAAATATAAATAATTATTTTGTTCAGTAAAATTTTACCATACACAATATGTATGTATGTATGTATGTATGTATGTATGTATGTATGTATGTATGTATGTATGTATGTATGTATTAGTTATAAAAAATAAAAATAAAAGATATAATAATAATAATAAATAAGCGAAATGTATCTTGTAATTTCCAAAAGATCTCTACTTTTTCTCAAATATATATTTTGTTTTCTTTATTTCCCTTCCTTTGTTAGCCATGTCGCTAGCCTACGTTACGTCCTAATAAAAGTTATTTTTCATTTTAGGGAACTATAGTATGAAGTAGAAGCTAGTTATATGGAGTATAAAGATGTAGTGATGCATTAAATAAATAAATAAATAAAATAACTAAATAAGTAAATACATTGAGTTGACCAATATTTTGTTTGAGATCGTATTATTTCTAAGTTGTTGGCATATTTCTTTCATCTTGGTGAGAGTGTGTGATACTTCTTTATTATTTTCTCTTAATTTACCATTTATTGAAGTGATAATTTTTATTAGGTTTAATTTTCTTGTGAGAGTGTCACTACTACTGGTGAGATTTTGGGGTTCGACATGTCATTCTTGAAAGTAGCTTGATTACTATAGTTATGACAAAGTCTACTAGACTGATGCATGTGAATGGTTGATGTGGGTGTGATTTTTCTTTAGACTTGAGATAATGCTTATACTTTTATTTGATTGCTATCATTAGTCTGATTGAATAAACAAGATTTAAAAAAAAAAAACATTTTGGGTTTGAAATTTTGTCTTCACTTTATTTACTAGGGACTAGCAATAGGCTGGTTGGAGGGTGTGTTGAGTGTTAGAAGTGTATATTTATAACGGAGAAAATCATCATTTTTTATTTTAAGTCTCACTAACATCCTACTTTTATGTATTTAAGTCTCTTGTAATTTAATTATGTGTATTGTATTATAATTAAATATTTATGTATTTTAGGGGTATCATGATCATTTCACAATGAACAAGAAATCAGACAGCAAAACGGACATCACTTTTCAACTCAGGACTGTCGAAAACCTTAGAAGGAGCATAAAAGGAAAAAATGATACTGTTCACATGTACAGTACTATTCATGCATACGATATTGTTCATACATATGATATTGTTCATGGTACTGTTTATGACACTGTTCACATATACGGTCTGATGACATGACGTTGACTGATGAGATAGTATTGACCGATGACGCAGTACCGACCTATGATGTGGTAGCATTCGAATGGACGAAAAATGTGGCATTGGTTGCTTATATGGCGTTGATTGATGAGTTGACGTTGATTGATATGTCACCATCCTATTAGATTAGAATTCTTATGTACTGTTGATCAACGACGTGACAGTATTTCAGTATATCAAAAATCATGTGTACGGTGTATATATATACATGAGATTATTTATAACAAAACTATGCTACTATTCAAGCCGCCACTGTTCAAACCACGTTACTATTCAAACCACGTGGTCAAACTGCCTATTGTTGACTGATGACATAGCACAATCCTGATCGTCCAAATTATTTTTAATCTGATGGCTATGATTAACTCAGTGTACCTATAAAAAGGAGGCTCCCCCTAATTTAATACCCCTGATTTCATTTTTGAGCTTAATTTTCTGTAATTCCTTCTTCGTCTTGTATTTTCTACATATTTTAATAAATTTTCATTTTACCTCTAGTTCAATTATGAGTCGCTACTTTTCTTTTAAGCTTGAGTTGAAGGTGAATCTCAACATGTTCCATGGGCTCAATTTGGTAAACTTACTTTCTCTTCCTCTTTAATAATTGTGGATACTTTGACTTTTCATTGACAAATAATGATAATCTTGTCTAGATACTGCATTGGTTTAATCAGCTCTCCAGTATAAGGTTATTACTAAATGGCACGATAAGCCCTTAGCACTATATTTATTTTAGTGTGGTCATGAGTGGAAATCTCCCTCATGATTTAATTGGTACTAATAAGGAATATTTAGCCCATGGAGCATGTTGATACAGATCTAGATACTTAAGCGCTTCAATTATAATAGTTTCCACTTTAATTTAATTCCGCCATTCCAATTTAAATTCTAGGATAGTTTAAATCACTTTCACCATAAATCTAACCAACTACTTAGAAAATGAATTCTATACATAATTAAAATCCACCTCCTCGTGGAATCAACACTCGACACTATTGATCTATTCTATAATAGATTTGTGTACTTGCGTGTTCAATAAAATTTGCACAACAAGTTTTTGGTGCAGTTACCGGAGAGGTAAGTTATTTTAATTCGTAGAATTATTTTTGTAAATTAAAATTAAAATTATTATTTTTAGTTGTTTTCTTATAAATTTTTTTCTTTTTTCTTAATTAATTTTTAAAAAAAAGTGAATCTACAGTTTTAGGTAATAATTTTTTTCTCTTCTTTAAATTTCTATAATTTAATTTTCAAGGTATTTTTCTTTGTAATTTTTTGTTTATTTTGTTAATTTATTTCTTTATTTTAATTTTAGTTAATTTATTTCACGTATTTTTTATAGCAATTGAGTGTGTTTTCATAATAAAGTTGTAGCAAAGTTATAAGGTTAGTATCGTAATTTTTCATTCTCCTTTACTTTTGTTAGTTTTGGTTTTATTTTTATTTTTTTTGTTTTTTATATGCATGGTCAAAGGTCATTATTAACTAATCTTGAGCCTATAAACCTTGAACTGGGAAAAAACACTTCACACACATAAACACATTGTAATTAAAAATAAAATTGAAATTAATTTGCAACACTAATAACCAAAACCACAGGAGAGGTCATTTAAGGACTACCTTAGTCCCTTAGTTAACTTGAGCATATCACGGATAAGATACCCAAATGTAGCTGCTAGGAGTTTTGAATTAAAACCTAGTGTGGTAAATTGTCTTCCAACATTCTATGACCTACAAAATGAGGACCGATATAATCATCTGAATGATTTTCATACTATTTATCAAACTTTTAAGTATGAGAATTTTTCAGATGATGATATTAAACTTAGATTATTCCCATTTTCTTTAAAGGATAGAGCTCGTTCATAGCTTAATACATTGCTTGCTAATAGCATTACATTATGAGAACAAATGGGAACAAAATTTTTGAATAAATATTTCCCAGTGCATAAAACCAATGCTATTCACGAGAAAATTTTAGGGTTTACCTAGAGAGAATTTCAGGTAGGAGATGTTGTTTGGCTGTCCTAACCAAGGTAGATTCTCAATTGGTGAGTACAATAAGCTCTCTATAGGAAAATCATACCTTTAGAGATTATCGACAAGATAAATCCTAATACATACAGACTGAAGCTTCCTAGTGATATCCGCATCGTAGATGTATTTTATGTCAAGCATCTTATTCCTTATAAAGGTGATCATGACGAAGATGCTACTACTGACAATCCGAATTTGAGGGATAATTCTTTCCATCATTGGGGGAATAATGCAGATTAAGAATCCATATTATACAAGGATCTGTTTCCTTATTAATTAAGGTTTAGGACTTTTATCTTCCTTTCTAGTTTAGAGCATTATTTTACTTTTCTTCATGGTTTAGGATATTTACTACTAGTATAAATATCCCTCTCTTGTAGCCTTTGAAAGCATATTCGAGTTTAATAATATTTTCAATTTTCAAATCTCTATGTGAGTATTTGATTTCAAGTAATTCTCGGTATTTTACGGAATCAACGAGTCTTAACTCTTAAATTCGTGGTATTCTTTTAAATCAACGTGAAGTTAGTTTGTTCTTTTTATTCCGGTATTCTCTAAAATTAATGGAATATTTTGAACTTTAAACTTCTACTGCATCAGAAAGACTTCACTAAATTTGAAGTATTCTAATAAATACATTTAAAACAAGTTCGATTATATTTTCAAGTAGAATCGAAAAAATTAAACAAAATACACCATCACACTTTTCTTTAGAATTATCAAAGGGAATGTTACCCCATATATGTGTACTAAGACCTCTTCATTTATTTTTTTTTAACTGCCATTTATTTGAAGATGATGATGGTGCAAATACATTTCGTACTTTTAACCTTATTCAAGCTGAATAAAATTAAATATGCTTTAATTTTACAACTATTTTTGTGCATGTGATTTAAATATGATTATATATATTGTATATTGTTATTTATATGCTTGATTTGGTTAGGGATATATTTTTTGAATATTTAATTAAATATAACAAATAATGTACAAATTTGTACAAAATGTTTGATGAAGCAAGAGGTAAAAATTACTTACAAGGTTGACTAAACCCATTACCTTAATAAGTATTTATAAGATTGTCCAACCGAGCCTTTAGTCGGATTGGCTCAATCCTAATTTTAGGGCTTTAACCGAAACATAAGGTGTCAAGGGTGGGGTTAAGGCTCAACAAAAAGCCCTAACTTGCCCTTGACCCTTAAATTAGTTTTTAAAATTAAAAAAAGTGACGCTTAAAAATTAAAATACGCACACAATCACGACTCACTCCACTAATCTTTATCTCTATTTCATATTAATTTAGTATTTTGTATTTGATTTATTTACTTACTAATTTGGTTAGATTATTACATGTTATATTATTGTTAAAGCTGAATAAAAAATAATTTATTAAATTCCTTACAGCCAAGCACAAGTTGCCTAATAATAAAAAATATTATTAATAAAGAATAAGGAATTGGAGTCTTATTCTTAAAAATAATCTAAAATTTTAAAAAAAGAAAAAAATTATAGTTGGGCTTAAACAAAGCACAAGTCGCCTAAGTTTATAGGGTTGAACTTCTAAAAGATGGCTGAAGCTACAATGCCGGGCCTCAATGCCTGACATTGTGCTGGCTTTTAAATACAACTGTTGTATTCAAGTAAAATGAATCCAACAGATGACTTTGAAAAGAAATTAAAAAAAAAGGAAAAATGGGCAACTGAAGGAATCGGTTTCCAAAGGTTGCAAAACATGTTTCAGCAGGTTTCTCAATATATTGCATAAATCACAAATCTATAATCCCTAATTTTCTTTTTTTCAATTTCTTTGCTCATCACTTAAAATTGCATCTCTCTCTCAAATCCGTCACTTTTTTGTTCAATTCCTTTACTAATGACATAAAATTAAAGCCACGATCTTGCTCACGTCAAACAACTAATTCAATCCATCAACTCCGATAATTTCTTTGTGCATGGGAGAGAGAGTGAGAAAGCTATTGCTTTTCCAATTGGTGACCACTACTCATGTTGCATCGTCGTCTTCATTATCAGTCATTCAATCTCGATAATCATTGCCAAAATCGTTACTGTGAAACTTAGGCGAAAGATTTATTTTTAATTTGTTTTCTCTATAAATTTTCTTGAGATGGTTAATGGTTTGGAAGCATGAAATTAGCAAGAAAAACATGAGAAAATAGTGGGTTGTAGTGAGAGATAGCATAGGTTTTGAGTTTTGGAGAGAGTAGATGAAGAAACTAAAAAAAGTTATCAAACACGCTTCTGTCTGGAAATACACTTCCTACTGGGAGATATCAGCTAACCGTTATCAAATAAACGGTAAACCGTTATCTTTCAGAATTAGAATAACATGTTTCTGGAAACTGTCAGTTTACTATTATCTCAATAACGGTTCACCATTATTGTCTAAAATTGTAAACATTGTTATTGTTTTTTTCTTTATCTCTTGTTATAAATTTAATTGATAATGCATTTATGTGTGGTCTATTTCAAGATTTGAACAATAGTAAACAGTTATAAAATAGAGTCCACAGAAGCTAGAAGGGGCAGACATAGTCAGAGAGCATGGATACACTTTTTGTAAGTATAAAATTATTGCTTTGAATAAAGTTCTTATTATAAATATCAATTTTGTTGATGTAATTAGCTGAACTAAAATGCTGTATACAGTAAACATGAAGCAGAAAAGGTCAGGCACTAAGGGATAAAAAAAAGTTTGTAAGGCAACAATTGTTGAAAAATGGAAGAAATTAACGAATGAGGAGAAGTGTCGATTTAGTACGATGCCTGAGGACCAAAGTTCAAATTTTGGTGAATGAGCATTGAAAATACAGATGAAGCACAAAAAATTAAGGATAAGCATAGCCAATGTAATTTATCTCATTGTTGTGTCAGTGCATTCACTAAGGTCATTTCCACACTGTCGTCCGACCAATAAGCTGCAATTAGAGAAATTGGCTTTAGAAGCATGCTAGAATTACGATGTGGTCGCCTGAGACAAGACTTTTGTGAAACACTTGTCCAATAATGTGTTACAAAGAGACACTGTATAGGTTTGCACGGGAGAGAGTTTTGTTAAAACCCTACAACCTTCAGCATCATAATGGGGATCAAAGATGGAGGGAACCCATGGACATTCGAGAAGAAGCGGGTGATATTATTGAATTGTGTGCCAAGTATAGAATGGATGTAAAAAGAATTGAAATAGCCGTAGTTAGTGAAAGATTGATAGTTAGTAAGAGTAGTGATGATGACCTTAAGATCATGTTTTGTTTGTTTCTTCTAGGAATTGTATTGTATCACACAAGTGCTAGCTACATCAATCCGATGTATCTGCATGCCCTAAAAGATATGCAGTTAATTAGAAAAAAAAATTGGGCTACATAGTGCTTCAACTTTCTGTGGGAGGGTATAGCGAAGTATAAAGATCATCAAATGAAGTCAGTTAGTGGTTGTGTTCTGTTTTTAGATGTATATTTAAGAAATCTTAGATGCCATAATTAATTTGCCAAATACGAAAAATAAAATAAAGTAGTAATTATTTTTTAAATGAACAATTGTTCTACTTTAGTGTTGTTTTTGTATGATTGGTGTTCCATCGACAAAATAGTATACCCCGTTAGTGTATGGACTAAGGAAGAGATTCGCCGCTTATTGAATTGGCGAAAAAAGTTTGGGGACATGACAAGTACTGAGGTTTGTTTTATTTTTTTTCTCTTGTTCATACATGTATTTAATTTTGTTTATGGTAAATTGCATATATTTTGATTGTCATTATGTATGATTGTTGTACATATTTATTTTAGGTTCCAATGCGTGAATCAAATTTTCTACAGCTCGAAAGAAATTTCCCTTATTTTGAACAAACCAAAGATATTGGGGTTAGCACTATTAATATAGAGGAAGCTTTTAGGGTGCTAACAGAATCTGTCTAAAGAATTCAACACAAAATGAATTCGTTCAATGTGAGAATGGAAATGGTTGAGAAGTCTTTGAAGGAATTGAGATCAAAATCTTCGGTTGGTGCACCATCAAAATAACCATCTGATCTATCCCCGCCATCTCTAAGCTTCAGAATACTAGAACCAACATATCCAGTTGGAAAGACCGAGCCAACCACTGATGGAAAAAACAAAGTGGTAATGGATAGCAATGAGGACTCTGTGAATCGTAGATTGAACCTGAGCCTCGGTAAAATAATGGGCTGGATGGGGACAAGAGAAGTAATCGGTGAATTTCGCAAAGATCTTACCCACTTTGTTGCAGATTATGTCCCTATTTCGCCACCTAATCTCTGAGATGAGGTACAATTTTATAACATTGTTTTCTAAAAATTATTTCGATGATAACTCACTTATGAAGTAACTTACATATAAATTTATTTTTTATAAAGGATATAGACAAACCAGTTGAACTTAGGTAAGAACCTCAAACATCTACTGGTGTTAGTGTCTTGCAAATGCGACCAAGTAGGAATCATAGGCCAGGCTGATACCAAATTTTACCGTACGATCAAGTGTCACAGGAAGAAAATCCCAAGTATAAAGTTGGTTCGTTTTAAGTCAATGATCCAGTTATGCTAGAAGAATTGAAGCTTATTCAGTATGCTTTTGACAAAGAGGCTAACGAAAGGTAAAATTCAAAAGACTGAAATTAGTTTTGTGTATATGGTTGTTATGCTACACGACTAAAAAATCACTATGTTTTGTCTTTAGTGAAATCATTATTTTCAGTTACGGCGAAATTTTTAATCGATATTTTTTATTGACTCTTTTGTCTGGGGCTTGTTTATGGAGAGGTATTAGGTTTCAACATTTGGTGATGTCACACTATATGTTTGTCGTTTATTATATACCTCAATCAATGTGATCACTTTTAGGTGATTTTTATGAAAGCATATCACCTCACCCTCATTCAGTAGGTGGTGGAGAAAGATATGCCAATGAACTGGTATTTACCAACAAGTTATTCTGTGAGTCTCGCCGATACTTTTTATATTGTATTTTGGTTTCTTTATTGACAAATTCCTTATGCGACGTTGTGTTTATTATGTGTAACAATCAATTCTAATGATCGGAGCTGAGGTGGATTATTTTGCAAGGGCAATTAGATGTGGAAAGAATTATATGCAGTAGTTGCAAAGGTGCCGAAAGGTTAGTTTCTTAGCATTTTACTTATTTCAGTTTATACTAGTGTGCTTGGTGTACGACATTGACAATTGAAATGTCAGATTTATGTGCCAATAAACGATGAATCATCTCATTGGTACCTATTAATCATGAATTCATAAATACAAGTGTAGAGATATGGGATCCTCTTCCAGATCCCCACCGTAATAGAAGACGGCACGATCAAGCCATGCGCATTGTATCTTAATCATGTTCTTTTTTTTTCTTAATCTATTTCACATTATTAGTTATGTATACTCACATCCATAATATTATCTGGTTTTCGACATTGTCGACAACTACATTCTTTGGATTGGATTCTGCAGCCATAATTACCAAGCAATATGCAACACGTGAAGTTTCAAGACTATCCAATCAATCGCGGCATTGGAGTTCTTAAGGAAAGGGATGGATATGACTGTGGGTTTATGTGATAAATTATATGGACAGCCCAGAATTTATTTCAAAGAAATCGTCAACTTTGGTACGACTATGCGAAACTTGTTTAATGGTTGAACTCAAAATTTTGTTAACTTGATAATTATATGAAACCTATTAATTATATGAAAATAATATTATTTTCCTTTGAAATTGACCAGTACATATCTGAGGATATATGGGGTAGGCTAGTCATTCAACTCATTAATTCCGCATTGAATCAAAATCAAGATAAATTGCTGGAACTAAGCAATGTTCAGTTTACGAATCATGTTGCAACAGTGAATCCTTTCAAGTGAAAAAGCCATCTCACCAACGAAGTGGCAGTATTTGTAAGAAGAAGAAAGTTAGCACAATAACGCGCGCGTGATATCAAACCACACTTGAGAATAATTTTACAATTGATTACATACTATTTTTTGTTGTAAGTTGTTTAAAACGTGTTGGGAGGTGATAGCGTAACTTTTTTTTGTCTTGTTGCTTACGATGGTTATAAAATGATTTTTGATTGAGAATTATCTTTAAATTTATGACATGGTTATGTATTCTTGGCTAGGACATTATTTAACTATGGTTATGTATTCTTGGCCAGGACATTATTTAACTATGATATGTGTTCATATCTCATCATTTGATATTGAACTGGTTGTCATGTTGGTACATGATAGTGGATTTAAATAGTTATACATATTGACTCATTATAATGTCATTGTTTAATGAGGCCACCAATAGAAAACATTAGAAAATTTGTTGCCTGCATGAGCTAAGAATGTTGGATTGTCACCAGCAAAGGCTCTAGAATTCTAAGTGCTTGATGAATCGGATGAGGTAAAATATTTTCCATCGATACTGAAAATCGATACCATGAAAGTTATTTGCAATGAAATGTCCAACAATGCAATGCTAAATGTATTAAGTTAATTATTGTAATAAAGAACTTGGGACATACCTTGGGTGGGTGCTATCATGCCCTTGAATAGGACAAGTTAGTGCTGTATGCCCAACCTGACGACATTTTCCACACTTTCTAGAGCTTTCTTCTACATATTTCGCTTTAGACATACTGCCTTTGGTCTTTCAGGATTACGTAGTTTTGTTCCCATCCGTACTTTTTTATTTGGGAGACCGTCTCGTTTAAATTGTTGTTCATAAATAAATGTTAACCGACTGATTTCCACCAACACATTTTTGTAGGCTTCGACATTTTTTTGCTGCATTGTAGCATATTTTATTACAAGTTACAGACGATGCACTAAATCTAGCCACCTCTAAAACATCGGTGTCAACTTCTAGTTTTGCGGTCATGCAAGTATTGTGCTCCTTGGCCTTTTTTGTCCATCTACGAAGAACCATATTGTCAGGAATCTTTTGAATTTGTTCCACTTTCAAGACATGAAACATATACCTATACGGAAGCCTAACGGACTTCATCATTTGACAAGAGCATTGTATGTGATTTTCTTGTAGATTATGGATGACATTCCACCATGTTGATAGTGTCTCAAATTCAGTGACTATGTACAAAGCAGTATCGATAGTTTTGACAGCTTTTACCTCGATGACCGCGCCTTCTTGTAGCATCTCATGTCTAACTTTCGCAAAAACCCTCAATGGAAACAACTGTGGAGCATGCTTCTCCAGGCTATGTAAGTGCGTTCTTAAGACAAGAGTACTGTATTTAGTTTTGTACTCATCAGATGTTTCTGTGGCACGAATATTATGGAGAGCACGATTGATTTGTTGTACAAACTCATACAATTTTAGTTTATGTTGGACAAACCGGCTAAGATATGCATTCATACTTTCACACCGTTGAGTATTTTGCATACCAGCAAAGAATGTTCCTCTAAGATAAGCTTCCGCCTAGTTGCACCACTTCGAATACATTTTTTGTACCATGCATGATGTTGAAGTTTGAATGCAACCACTATAACTGACCATTAGATTTCAAATTCAGCTACCGTCATGAAGGTTGACATCAAATCATGAAATTTCTTTGTAAAGTCTTCGTTCTTCACATTAGCCTGTGTATTGCGCTTGAGATGCCAACAATAAAGACGATGCATACACCCGGTAAACACTATCTTTATTACCTTCAACATTACCTTGTCGCCATCAGTAATTACATATACGGGCTTTCAGTTGCCCATAATGAGTACGAAAGTTTACAACAGCCACGTGTATGAGTCAACTATCTCATCTGCGAGCAAAGCAAAACTAAAAACTGTTGTTCTGAAGTGATGGTTTATTCCGATAAGTGTAACGAGGGGTTTCTGATATGCATTAGTCTTATATATTACATCAAATGCCAACACATCACCAAAACATTTATAGTCATAACGAGCCACAGAATCAATCCAAAAAAAATTCAGTTGTCTATTTTCATCATCTAGTGTTTACTCAAAGTAGCGCCTAGGGTCATGTTCAGATTTTACCGCAAAGTATGCTATAGTTGTGTCTGAGTCAGAATCTCTAACCTCGGCACGAGTGGAAGCATCTAGCGTGTTTTGCATGTCTTTGCATGTGATCCTTAGGTTTTGAGGTCCCTCTTCCTAATCAGCCATGTAATCTATGAATTGGCAAGTCTTCACGCCAACATGCCTTAATGCCTTTGCTTGCGCAAGGTCTGCATTAGTAACCTTTTGATGGGAACGAATGAAATGAAATTCATCATCAGAAGCCAAAGGATGGTTGTGCTCAGACCTGAATTCTTTGACGATATATTTACCAACTAATTCATTGTAATTCACTCGAAATGAGGCCCAACACTCGGTTTGTGTTATAGGTCGTGGTTCTTGCACCCTACTGCAGTTTTGAGATTGTCTTTCATCTCTGAGCCCCTCGAAATGACAAACCCAACGTCGAATTATGATTAGTCCTGACTTTTTTCAGCGTCACATATCATCTTTCCTAAAACCAAAACCAATCATTCGGGCATAATTATTATACCACAATTTTACATCTACTACTGAATCGAAATGACTGCCAAATACGCCCGATGCCTGTAAACTAACCTTTGGAGCAATGGATATTCCTAAGTTGCTATTATTATGTGGGCTGCTCATATTTAACCCCTGTTCAATTATAACGTTAATAACATAATTCACACCCATTATCTTAAGAATTTAATATGATAATAAATATGAAACCATCTATGGGATCACAAATCTACTACTTAAATTACAGCACATACCTTTGTTGGAAAGAAACTTGACTCATCAAAAGTAAAAAACTAGGCATCCAGAGATGTTCAACGAGATTTTAGAATATAGCAATTGAAGTGAGTGTGTTTTTTGTGAAGAAGTCTTGGACTTGGGCCTTAGAATAATCCCTCATTAATGGAGAGAAATTGAGTTTTTTTTTCATCATATCTATTGCAAACTTAACAAACCAAATGTGCTAATTTTAAACGACTAACGCGCTAATTTGATCTTCGAAGATACTGTTAATTGTTTTCAGATAACGGTTCACCATTATCTTCTACCCATCTAGAATAATTCTGAAAAACAACGATTAGCAAATTCAGTTCACCGTTATTGTCCAGAATCATTCTGGAAGATAACGGCGAACTGTTATCAGATAACGATGAACCGAATTTGGATAACAGCTAATCGTTATCTTTCAAAAATCATGTACCTACTAATTTGATTATGGACAATACAGCGAACTATTATCAGATAACGACAAACTGTTATCGTCCAGAATGATTAGGCTCATTGCTAAGCCTATTATGGATATAGGTATCCCAAAAATTATGTGGTACAACTTTGAAATTACCTTTAGAGTAGGGCTATTGGCACCCCATTATTAATCTCTTAGAACCTCTTTTCTAAACATATCTAATAAAATAATTTAAAATATCACATTACTTCTATTAACACCATAACAATTCCACAAATAATCCTGTTTATTTTTGCATAAAGGCCTATCTGTATATCGAATCTCAAATATCACGTGAATTAAACAAATTTGTCTCCTAATTCATTTTCTTTAGTAGTTACAATTGTTAAAATTTATCTATTGCTCAATCTTCTCATATGAGTTTGACAATTTCAAAAGTACACGGAAAAAAAAAACTCAAAATATTATATCGGTAGAAATATTTGAGTGGTCTGAAAAGTAAAGTGTAGATTGTTCATAATGAGTGGTATTGGTAGAAATACGTGAGTGGTCTGATATGTTAATTGTAGATTGCTCATAATGAATTCTGAATTTTTATCAAAGAAAAAAGAATTCTGAACTTAAAACTATATTACACATTTGTTAGTCTACAAACTCAATATAAATTTTTAAAATTGAACTACAATTTTGCTTTGGACAAAAACAAATTCTTATCAACCTCTTGAGAAGTAACGGTTGTAGGGGCTGTTGATGGAAGCTCTAGCATTTGCATAAAATGGTTTATTGATTACAAAAAAAATTAAATAGTACCAATATAATTAAAATAGTATCATAATAATTAGTTTTGAGAAACTACTCTGAAATTATTTTACTTGTTTTATGTTCATCTCAAAATAGGGACACTGGGTTGTAAAAAGTTCGTTAGAACGTTAACATCACTGGTACTATCATGTTATACTGTGCTTTAATGTAGTATTAATTGTGGGCGAAAGTGCACAAATGGGAAGAGGGGTTTGGACAGGAGATTAAGAGGGTGGTAATAGCTCTACTCTTACCTTTATCCTTTCAAGCCCACTTCTTTTACATTTGTATCGTAGCTAAGTTTTACAATTAGACCTATTAAATTAATGTTTAGGTCACTAGGTGATTCTATATATAGTTCCATGTTAAATCAAGTTAAACAAGCTCAATTTAAATCTAATCACGTTATCAGTGCGTGACAGAATTTTTTTTTTTTACCTCCTAATTGTGTTTAAATAAATTAAACGAATTGAATCACATCATTTGTCTAAGAAATAGGTCAAGCGTGAATCTTGACATTCTAATCCGATTAATAAATTGGCGAGTTTTGGTCAATCAAAATTTGAAACAAATTCTACCCATCAACACGTACTGCCACTCCATGCTAAATAGCACTATTATTTGATCGACGTTTAGGATATTGTGTTACGCTGTAATAATTATATTTTATTATAGGTATTGTAATATTTTATTATATTATATTGTACTAAGTTGTAATGCAAATACTAAGTTTTATGAAATATGGACAGAATAATATAAAATATTATTATTTTATGTTAATATTAAAATATTATTTAAATTTATTAATATTTTAGGGTTCTAATTTTATCTATTAATTTTTATAAATAAATGGTTACTAAATAATAAAATATTACGATATTATGTTATATTATTAATAATATTACATTCCAATAAAAATTTATTTCCATATGTTAGTTATTATAATGCAGTATAATCATATTATAATATAGTATAATTTGATATTACATTGTAAAAATAATACTATATAATTATATGATATAACATAAATTATATCATATTATAAAACAATATAATATTGAATTACAAACTTATTTTTATTTATTAATTTTTTAATATAATTATTTAATTTAAAGTTTAGTAATATAGTCGATAATAAATGATTAAATGAATTTATAAATTATTTTTTAAATTATAAATTATAAATAAAACTATTTAAAGTAAAATAATTAAACTGATTTTATTAATGAAAGCAAAACAATGCATTATCATTTATTTATTAAATATCTAGGTTTATTACTATCTTATGTTATTATTCAGTTATTTTTTTATAAATATCTTTATAAATTAATAAATTTAAGTTTGTTAAATAACAAAAGTTATTATATTTAAAATATGAACAATGTTCTAATACAATAAAGCGTAAACCATTCCCCTTGTAGATTCATTTTATGCCCTTCCATTGTATTAATCACCTTTTTAATGGAGTGCAACACAATTACAAATTGTAGCCAAATAGCATAAGAACAATATTTTAATACAATGCAATATTTTGTAAGCAAACTACAAACGCACCCTTTATTCTCTCACTAAAAAATGATTAAATAAATAAATCAAAAAATGATTTAGAAAAGTAAATGAAATAAAGATTGCACATAAGAAATATCAAACTGAATTGAAAACTTAATCGAATTAGATAAAATGTTATAAAAACCGTTCAACCAAACACTTAGACCGATAGGTAAACCTCCAATAATAATACTATTAAAGACATTTCATTAACAATATTAAATCTAGAAGGATTTAGAAGGATTCGACTAATTTATATCCCAATAAATTTATTTTATACCCATTTTATTTTATTAACTACCTTTTAATGTAGTGCAGCAATACAACCAAAATTACAAGCAAATATTAGCATAAAATCAATATTTTTAATACAATACAATACAACGCAAATTACCGAACACACCCCTTATTCATTCTCATTCATTACATTGATTTTCCAACTTACATTAAATCAATTAATCAAAAAGTGAATGAAGAAAGTAAATGAAATAAAGTTTGGACGTAAGGAAAATCAAACTTACCTTAATTGAATTATATATCGTGTTACAGAAACCGCTTGACTAAACACTTAGGCCGATAGTTAAGGCTCTAACAATAGTATCAAAGAATACTCCCTAACAATGTTTAAATCCAGTAAGTATTCGACTAATTTTTATCGGGCTTCGCTAAATAAAGGCCTCATTGGAAGAAATAGCCAATTTGGCTATAAGAGATGAGGTATTGAGTTGCATTACGGGGAAACATGCCTCACAAAATAAATAACTTTTCCGAACATAGCAATCTGTTAATTTCTGGAGTAACAAACCCGCTTACTTCTGGAGTAGTTCTTCTGTAATACCATATTAACCACACACGGCAGCTAGCTTCTGCCAGATTTTTCTGTCCTACCTGATTGACCACATTCCAGGATCTCTGTACACCTTGACTGACCAGATTCCAGGAATCCGATGCAACATCTAATGGTAACAAGCTAGTGCCTTAATTTAGCCAGCATAATCCCCTCAACATCGGCCATGGCTTCTGCAATTTCCACCCCTTTCTGATAATTGAGATTAATGATAAGGTCACAAATTCTTCTACTAATTGATATGATATAAGTCTATTTGTACAAATTCAGTTTATACAAGAGTTTGTGACTCTATGACTACTACTTTGGTAACTAAAATGGTCACCACAACAGTTGTGATGGCCAGACTGACTACCAGCAAGGATTCTAGGACTAAACCCAACTAAACAATGATGTTAAGAGCTAACAATACAGAGGTGAGAATCCATTCAAATATATATCATTAAATTTTGTGCAAATGAGTAAGCTAGAGTACCTTGAAACAGAAAATGCAGCTCACAGAGGGATAATAAAATCAGTGACACACTAGGTACCATTTAAAAACAGATCCCTTGCATAACAAGGAAGAGGGGGAAAAAGAAAACCTGGTAGACAGAAGAAGCATTTGCCGGGTAAATTTTCCAACTGAAAAAGGAAAGAGCCTCAAACTCAGCAATAGAATGTATAGCAATCATCATGAACTGCACATTCCTCAAATATATGTCTTATCCTACATTGACTCCAACAATAAAATTTTAGTTACTCTTCAGATTCAAGCATTCAGTACTTAAAACAAACAATTGCAGAGCAACACCAGAAACCAAGAAGAATAAACCACAAACTGAGAGCAAAATCCAATTATTTATTTAAATCACACCGTAAACTGTACATAAAACTGAAATGTTGTTCCATTTTTTATTCATAGTGACAACAAACAGAATACAGACAGAGAAAAATATAGAAAAACAGATAAAGCATCTGCAAAAGTATCCACAATAGAAAGTTAATTTACACATCAAACCTTGATTACACACTACAACAGGCAATGGTGACAGTTTCAGTCCCTGCTAAATCTTGTAGTTAGCCAATGCAATGGGTAAGCTATTAAAAACATCAGGTGATTCAACGTAGGAGAGTGAGATCAAGTCAGACCTATACTTTTCAGCTTCATCGCCGTTTGTCACCGCTACCCCATTTGCATTCTCAAACCTTTGAGGAAGATGGTTATCTGCACTCAGATGTTTTTCAGGCACAGAATTAGATATCGCAATAAGTAACTCCCGAGCCAACTCTTGAGGCAACTCCTTAACACATGCTTTCATATCCATATAACTCTGCCTGTAAAATTGTCGCACATAAAGAGTTAACAACTGATTAACAGAGGAAAAGATAAAAGCCTAGAGGAATTAAAATAAATAATCAGTTATCGTACCAACCAAATTATCAATAATCACATAAATACAAGATCCAATTTATACCTGGCAGAAAACTTTTAATGCCTCGACCAATTGTGTACTATAATTTATTGACCTGTTATGAGAACTAGGATCAGTGCTCGAAGCTAATTTTGTACTAAGCACTAAATCAATTGTCAGAAGTTATTCTTAATTTTATTTTTCATTTTTCTAGCCGGACTAAATATTAATTCAGTGTTCGGTTACAAATCATCCAGCTCAGCCCTCAATCTTTGTTCCAATAATTTACCTATGTGTAGAGATATCTAGTATGATGAATAAATGAACCAAAAAAAAACCCCTCAAGAGCTTGTTTTACATCACCAATACTATTTTCTAAAGAAAGCAAAATAACCCAATTGGAGAAAGTTATGAGACAATGAACCTGATTTATCTGTTTGGCTGCTAGGAAAAGGTACGGAAAACGAAATCCGTGCGGCGGCGCTGATGTCGAAGAGAAACAAACACAAACAAATGACTGCGGTGATGAAAATTTAACCAGCAAAGTAACAGAAACTCAGAAGAAAGATCAAACTGTAATATCGTACCTTTTTGCTGGTAAAGGCTTTCAGTTGAGGATTACGGCCGCGTACTAGAAGGTATTGTTAAATTTTGGAAGGGTTTTTTTCTTTTTCAGTTTTAATAACAAGAAGTACAGTTTTCGCCGACCCTACACGTTAGCATAACGTGTTGTTCTTAGCCTCTAGAGTTTTCTCGAGCGCCAACCAAAATGTATTAAAAAACAGAACACAATTACATCACGTGAACCGACAAACTGTCCCCATATTTAACGGTAGGGAGGATATACGAATATTAAAGAGTGAAATTGTAACTGAAAAGACATTTTCACCTCTCTACTCTCACAAACTGACATACGCGCCCCCATGGGCGGATCCAGGATCTTTGATCGTACTGGGTTAAATTATAAATTTATTGTATATACTTATGGGAACGTCAATGCATGTGTGGAGGAACGTCAATGCATACATAAGGGACAAAAAAACACATAAATCAAATGAGCAAATCTTGCACCTCAGGGCGGAACTAAGATCTTTGATCAGACCAGATTAAAATTTTAATTTGTTGGTTATATTTGTGTGAAACTGTGAATGTCGATGTATATATAAAGGAGAAAAAAACAGATATATCAAATAACGTGATTTTACCTCTCATAAAAAAAGTGATATTAAGAATCCTGCCTTAAATAAAATAAATATATTTAATAAAATTAGGTAGCGTTTGTTTTTTTATCTAAAATCTAAATAGACTTGAATTAGTCTGAATTCTAAATAAAACTGAATATCTGAATATGAATAACATGTTTGTTTTCTTGTCTGAATCGCTAAAAATAAATATTAAGGTGACGTTTATTTTTTAACTTAATGACTTAAAGTGACTGAACTTAATTAATTAAGTTAATTAGAAGTACTTGTTTTTATAACTTAATGAGACTTTTTAGATAATTTTGACTTAATAAAATAAGTCAATTTTTTTAGCTTTTTACTGAATGGAGAAATTTGAATTAAGTCAATTACTTTCTAATGTCAAAAATATCCCTGCTTTATAATTTATTTTTCATGTCTATCCCAAAACTCACCCATAGATATTTACCCAACATAATAATCTCATCATTATTTTTTAGCCGTCATGGAATTGCTTCACACTTTACTCCTCTCATCTAGTTCTTAAATCTCCCATTAATATATTATTTTACTTATAAATTTTAAAATATTGTGGTATTTAATATATTATTTATTTGACATTCAAATTTAATAAGGATTTTAATATAAAAGTATATATTTTTAGTTTTTTAAGTTGAAAAAAATAAACAACTTAATACTTATTTTCCGAGATTCAGATGAAAAAACAAACATATTATTCAGATTCAGACACTCAGATCTATTCAGAATTCAGACTAATTCAGGTTTATTCAGATTTCAGATAAAAAAACAAACGCCACCTTAAGTTGTTTGTTTTTTAAACTTAAAAAAATCTGAAATCTGATATTTTTACATCTATACCCTTACAAATTATCATATTAAACAATTAATAATATCTCAAATAATATAAACAAAATAATATATTTTTATAAGATAATCATACTCAATTGAGTACAACCCTTTAATATTCTAAATTAGTATATTATAATCAATTTTATCATTGTCTAAGATGTTTTATACGAAAAATATTCATTAAAAATTATAAAGAAAATTAATACTAATTTGAAGAGAGAAAAAAAAAAGTTTACCACTATATTATCACAAATTATAGAGATGGATAATAATGTTAATTATTAAATTTAATTAGTTATGGATGAAAATTAATTAATTAGATGGGGAGATTTTAGAGAATATTTTTTAATGATGTCATTCAAACTTTTTAGATTAAGTAAAAAGTTAAAAAATTTAGCTTAATAACTTAATGACTGAAAATTTTAATTAAGTTGAAAAAACAAACAAACTTAATGATTTAACTGATTACAATTAAGTCAATTAAGTCATTAAGTTAAAAAAACAAACTGCTAACGCCAACTGAAAAATCAAATTGCTTCTTCAATATTGCTTCTAAAGATACCAATGTAACAGTAATGGGCTGTTTGTATTTATGTTTGAAGTTTTAATTGTCTTAAATTCAAGATGTTTTGATGTTTTGGCTTGTTTGTTTTTGTATCTGAAATCTTATTGTGAGACATTTTTATCTAGATGAAAAAAGTAAAATTTCTTGGGATTTATCCGAATGGAAAATAATTTTTTTCTTACAAATAGTTTTATTAAATATTTTTATTTCCCACTTAGCTATTAGATGTCATATTAGAATTTTCCTTGATCTCAAATTCACTTGGTATTAAATACTTAAAATACAATCAATTTGAATTTTAAACAAATTCTTTTTTCATTAGATAACAACTTTTTTATGACAAATATTATGTTAAATTGTAAAAAATAATATTATCAAAATTATTTTTCATAAATTTTATATCAAATGTTACCTTATAAATATTTATAAGGTATAAAAACTATTATACTAGAAAACACTGTAAATAGATACCTATTTAAATTTCTAAGTATATATAACACTTTCAAGGTCATAAGTGTAAAAATTTTAGATTTTAGATTTTTGAGTTTATAAAAACAAACAACTTAACACTCACAATCAAATGTCAAAAAGTAAAAAACATACATATTTTTCTTACACATGCATTGAGACCCATTCAAATTTTAGATAAAAAAATAAATATTATCTAACGTAACTGTAATAAATATTATTTTAACGTAACTGTAATAAATGTTATTTTAATTATTTTAGGAGAGATTAATATAAGAACATAATAGAATGAAAAAAAAGAAGAAGTAAAAAATCATTTATATACAAATAAAAATAAAAAAACCTTAAGGGATAATAAAGATATTTTTTTTAAGCTAGACTATGCATCTTGAACTTGGTATGAAGTGTTAGTCTACGTACTAGAATTCTTAAATTTAATGATAAAAAGATGTTACAAATACTATGGTAAAAAATAATTAAAATAGGGATTATCATATAGGGATTGGAAGTTCTTGTATCATAGAGGGGGTCAATGTCTAGAGCCCTTAGAGCCGAACAACTTTTTTAATCAACAGTAACTGGTTGCTTAATTTACTTATATTTTTTATTTTAGACAAATTAAAATAAATTTATAAGATAAATAATTTTTTAAAATATTAATAATATTAAAAAGACAAAAATTTAAAAATGAAGCAAATATTTTTTATTATAAATATCATGAGAAATAAAATAAAATAAAATAAGCGTTCACAAAAAGACAAAAACTTAATTTATGTACTA
This sequence comes from Citropsis articulata, assembly GCA_030449925.1. Classification (NCBI taxonomy): domain Eukaryota; kingdom Viridiplantae; phylum Streptophyta; class Magnoliopsida; order Sapindales; family Rutaceae; genus Citropsis; species Citropsis articulata. The sequence continues at coordinate 10,936,702 of JASUUH010000211.1, read as the reverse complement.
TAAAATCTATCTCATATTTAACGTTTAAAATTTCATGTATTTTGTTTTATGTTTCATGTAGCATATTCCAAATACACCCAAATTTTTCTTTTTTTTTCCTCACATTTTATGTTCATGTTCAAGTTTCATTCAACATATTTAGAGTTTTGTTTAGCATTCTATGTTTTATGTTAAAAAGTACTCATGTTTTATGTTAAAAAGTAAAATGTTCCATATTTTGTTATTATATGTTTCATATGGTTATAATCCAAATACACTCAAAATTTTCTTTTTACACCCATTTCATGTTTGTGTTCAAGTTTCATATCACATGTTTAGAGTTTCATGTTTAGCCCACCATGTTTCATTTCAGAAGGTAATCATGTGTTATGTTCATTGTTTCATATTAAGTAAAACATTTCAAGTTTATTGTTTTATATTTCATGTAGTTATAATCCAAACACCCCTAACTTTTTCTTCCCCCTTCACGTCTACGTTCAAGTTTTATGTTACACATTCAGAGTTTCATGTTTAGCATTCTTTGTTTCATGTCACAATGTACCCATGTTTTATATTCATTATTACAAATTTAGTAAAATGTTTTAGGCTTATTGTTCTATGTTTCATGTAGTTATAATCTAAATACCCCTAAATTGTTTTTCCCCATTTCATGTTTAATTCATGCTTCATATCATATGTTTAGAGTTTCATATTTAGTATTTTATGTTTAATGTTAAAAAATACTTATATTTTACATTCATTGTTGCATATTTGTTGCTCTATGTTTCATATAATTATAATCCAAATACCCTAAATTTTTCTTCTTTCTCTCTTCCTTTCATGTTTACATTCAAATCTCATATCACATGTTTAGTTTGTTGAGAGTGAAACTAAAATTAGAAAATGCAAACCAGCACAATAAAATCATTTATATGATCATAAGTTCACTGTTTTATCTTAGTGCAATAAGTGAAGCACATGGTTGGTCACATGAATCATTTAGTGGCAGAACCACTGATGGGCTAAATCGGCCTACAAGGAGGTATAGATAAAAAAAAAAAATTGTGTTAACTAAATTTACGAATATGCTATCAATAATTAATTACAAATGTGCTATTCAAATTAAAAAAAAAACTAAGCTAATTAACTTTTCCTCGTTTTCACCAACAACAATGCCGATAGCAAAAAATGAACAGAAATTGATGGTTCTCTTCACAATTCTTCATTTTCTTGGTCTTCCAATTTCTTTGGGTTTATACTTTTTTCTATTGGTATGCTTTTAGAACTTATATTAATAAATTATTTTTGTGATGAATTTTACTGATTTACTCTACAAAATTAATTTAGTTCATTATTTTTGAATTTTTTGTTGTTAGCTTATTTTCGTGATTGGTTTTGTTGATTTGCTCTGTAGTTTGTCTTCATTCATTATTTTGAAAAGTTTCAATTTTGATTGTTGTCCATATATTTACGTTTTTTTTTTAATATCACAAAGACTAAACTTTTCACACTTTTAAACTTACCTGTTTTCTATATTGTTTTTCAAAGAATCAAAGTAATTGAGATATTATTTATTTAATTTACAAAACAAAAGAATGAGAGTTTGAACATAATAAAGTAAAACAAGCTTCACAGGTAATTGATTGAAGACTTATTACAATCAAATAGCATTTTAATGTAAAATTCTAAGTAAATGTTGTGTCCTAGAAGTTGGTTGATAAAATTCAAGTAGATTGAATTCAAATAAAGACAATAACTGTGCAAGGTGTTGGCTCAATGATGCAGCAGAAATTTATTTTTCAAAATATTCTGTTGATTCTAGAGAATACCGGAATAACAACTAACTCATATTGATTCAAAAGAATACTGCGAATTTAGAAGTTAAGACTCGTTGATTCTGCAGAATACCGATAATTAACTAGCTTGAATACTCACGCAGAGATTTGAAAATTAAAAATATTATTGAACTAAAAAATCTCTCCTTGTAAAAGCTACAAAAGACACTTATTTATACTAACTATGACTTATCCTAATTTGACTAGAAAACCTATTTTAAGAAGACTTATACCTAAATTAGGAATATTACTCCAATAAAGTATGCATAAATAGTAAGACTCTAAATAAGAAACCAAATTAAACTAGAATATAAATTAATTAAAATATTCATAAATATTATAAATTTCGATCTAATTAGGATTTCTTTAATTTCTTGCTCTGCATCATTCTCGTCAGGCTGGAAAAAATTCGTCCTCGAATTTTTTATGTTGTAGTCTTCAAGAACATCTTGATATGTATAAGGATTAATTTTCAAAACAGAGCTTCGACGTATACGACAAACTTTAAATTTCCAACTTTTGTAATAATGTCCATCCAATCACTCCAATAGTGTAAAATAAATTCTTCTATTAACAATTTCTCTAATAATGCCTTCTCATATTGCTCGCGTTGAACTTTAACATAGTTGAGGAAACGATTTCTTCTCATAATCCACTAACTATTGAAAAACATCACATCTCTTTTTGTCTTCCTTTTCTCATTCCATAATGTCAAGATAGACATCAAATTTCGATGGATAATCCAAATCAATGTCTGTGTATTGAGAATTTGTTGTAGACATAAATGACCAATTAATATTCTCCTCAAAAGAAATAATATTATCGAGTGAAACAAACTTACTATTTTCCTCTTTATCCTCACAACATATATTATCATGAATAACTTCATCAAATCAATATGCTTGCTTTATGTGTAAAGATTTTCTATTTCAAAGTTTCTTTAAATCTTGAGAAATGAAGTGCAAAATCCTCAACATCCTAATTAAAACTCCTTTCAAGATAAAATCTTTGTGGTGATGTTGTGGTTTCATGATTTAATTCTAAAACATATCGGAATAAAAGAACAACTAAATTCACGTTGATTTAAAAGAATACTGCGAATTTAGAAGTTAAGACTCGTTAATTCTACAGAATACCAAAAATTAACTAGCTCGAATACTCACGCAGAGATTTAAAATTTGAAAATATTATTGAACTAAAAAATCTCTCCTTGTAAAAGATACAAAAGACACTTATTTATATTAACTAAGACTCATCCTAATTTGACTAGAAAACCTATTTTAACAAGACTTATACCTAAATTAGGAATATTACTAAAATAAGTAATGCTTAAATAATAAGACTCTAAAATAAGAAACTGAATTAAACTATAATACAAATTTATTAAAAATTTCTAAATATTAAAAATTTCAATCTAATTACAATTTCTTCAATTTCTTGCTCTGCATCACTCAACAATTGGAGTTGGGGTACATATTCTTTTTTCCCCCCTAAAAATAACTATTTAATAATTGTTGAGTTACTGGAGAGCATTTGAAGTAAATACTTATTTTTTTTATATTTTTACAAATAATATTTTTAAAAATTGAAAAGATGAACAAATTTTAATTGCTTAATTTATTTAAGTATGCTAATTAAGATTGTAATTATTAATTAATTTATTAATTTATTAATTCTTATATAATTTTTTTTATTATAGTTTATAATGTCCCACAAATCCAAACTAAAGAAAACTCTTCTTTTCATTCTTTGCTAAAGTAGATGGTGATCAAACATCAAATGAGACAGGTTCTTCATTCAATATTGATGCCTCAAGTTCTTCTAAAATTCAAAAAGTCAAATTTAAGAAAGTCGATACTCCATCCACTATTGACATCTCTTGTTTAGAATGCTCACATCTCAATCGAAACTTATCTTATTGACAAACTTGAAAATTTGCTTATAGCATACATAAATATGAGACCATTTCAACTTGAGCTACAAAAGTACCTATCGACTAAACATGGAGTGCACAATCATTGATTTTAATTTTCTTGTTCTAAAAAATTTCCTTGGCTTGAGAATTCCATACTAAAAGATAAAGCATTTTGTTTTCCATGATTTCTTTTTTATTATATGTCAACTACAACTAAGTATGATGTATTTAATGTAGATGGCTATCAAAATTGAAAATATATTTCTTGTGACAAAAACTCTCCTCTTACACTACATGAAGGGAGTCATGGTTTTCTTCACCATACTGCCATGATAAGATTAAGTAATTTAATGGATCCATCTAAACATAAAAAAATGAATGCACAATCTTCATAATAAGTTTTAGAGAATAGATTGTGGCTAAAAACCTCAACGTAGCTATCAAGTGGTTAACAAAACAAACTTGTTCTTTTAGAGGCATAATGATTTGGTTAATTCTCTTAATTATGGGAATTTTATTGAAGTAATCAAGTTGTTAGCAACAATGAATGAGAAGATCAATAAAATTGTGTTAGAAAATGCTCTTAAAAGCACCCAATATATGGTACCTAAGATTGAAAAGGAGTTATTGGATATTCTAGCTAATGAAGTGCGACATAAGGTTTAGAAAGAAATTGAAGATGCTAAATTTTGTATTCTTATTGATGAAGGGCTTGATGGATCTCACAAATAGCAAATGGGTATTATTTTGAGATATATTGATTGTGAAAGATTTATTGAAGAATGTTTCTTTGAAGTCGTGAATGTTGATAACACAAAGGCTTCGACTCTAAAAAAGGAGATGTTTAATGTTCTTGCCTGGTATAATCTTTTAGTTATAAATTTAAGAGTTCAAGGATATGATGGTGTTCACTGGGGAGTCTTAATTCAGTTGCTTGTTAGTTTAAGCTCAAAACTATCAATAAATATCCTTTATTTTACTGTTCTTTTATCGTTTGCATTATTGTGTTTAGAGATGCGATTTTGTATCTCATCGTTATTTGTTTTCTTTTACTTTTTGCTTTTTTTAATCATTGTTTACTTTTTTTTTAACTGTTTAGTTTTGAATTATTATGTCACGAGCTTTATGTGTAATTTGACAAATACACCAACCTATTTATAATTGTTTATCATTATATTTATCACCAAGATCTTTAAATATGAGCTTATTTTTCAAACACTTACAACTTATTTTTTAAGATTATTCTAATAGTAGCATTTTTTAGTAGACAATACAAAAACACAAGGAGTTTATTCATGTAGCTGTAGATTTTCATTATGTCATAGTAGAGGAAACTATACCTTGTATATAGAGGAGGTAACCGAGGGTTATCAAAACTTGTCTCAAAAACTATTTTTATTAGAGAAAGCCAAGTGCTAGACATCATTCCACAAGCTTTAAAACCTCTAAGATGTCTGTCTGGCCCACCAATCGGAGAAGAATTAGTCGTCTCAAATATGCAAGAGAGAATATCCAAAATATTAAATAATGCTGACGCTTTCATTTTCTTGCCAAGAGATCTTACAACTCGAAAGGCACTGATTGCATTTGTAACTTATTTGAACATCAATTGAAAACTCATCAGCTTGTTAAGTGTTAATAACTTTTATGATGGCTTGCTAGAATTTCTTAACCATGCAATTAAGAATCATTTTATTCTAACCTCCATGAGAAAACTATTTATTTATGCTTTTACTGCTAATGGGTTACTTAATCTTTTACAAGCTTACAAACCAGAGCCAGATCCTAGGAATTTGTCATTGGATTGGTTGACTAATGATGGTAAACATAGCTCTAGTAAGAAGTGTAAAATAGATTTAACTTTTCGTTTGTAAAAATTTTCTTGGACCAATTAGGTAATGTCTACTAAACTATACTTCTTTCTTTTAAGATATTAAGGACAATGTCTCATTCAAGTTAGGGGGAAGGAATACTTGATAGTTGTGAAATATCTCAATCCTAGTGATGTTTATTGTTAGCATTTATGTATCCATAATGTTGATTTTGATGATAACAAACTAGATTAAGAATGATTAAGTTTTTAAAAGCTTCAATTATTTTTTATACATTTTAAATAAATCATTATTTTCACATTATAAAGGTTTTATATTTAATAGAAAAATGATTTTATGAAATTAAGTTGTTTCTCAAGTTGTGTACTAAAATAAAAGAATTTTACAATCTTTGTTTTTAATAAATATTGTTTGGAATTTCGGATTTGGACCTATTTGAAAATATTTTAATATTTTGGGCCATTTCATAATTTTAGAAATTTTTGGGATTAATGAGTATTATTTAGAAATTCTGAAATTGGACTTATTTGTAAAGTTTTATAACGTTTTGGGTCATAGGATAATTATAGAAAGTTTTGGGGTAAAACTGTAATTTTTGGTAAACTGTTCACTGTAGCAATCACTGTAGAAAACGGCTAACCGTTTATTTAAAACGGCTAACCATTTATTTCCAGATTGCTGATCTTGATCCGTTTAGTAAAAACAGTTAAACCAAATTTATTTTGTAGCTCTCTGGAAATTACCCTTGAATCGTTTACAGGAAAACGGTGAACTGTTTATTTCCAGATTGTTAACCTTGAACCGTTTTGTAAGAACGGTTAAGCCAAATCTATTTTGCAGGTCTCTGGAAATTACCCTTGAACCGTTTACAGGAAAACGGTGAACCGTTTATTTCCAGATTGTTAACCTTGAACCGTTTAGTAAGAACGGTTAAGCCAAATTTATTTTGCAGGTCTCTGGAAATTACCCTTGAACCGTTTACAAGAAAACGGTGAACCGTTTATTTGAAATTCAGCCCAACGGTAACTTTGACCAGCGCAAACGGTTAACCGTTAAGGGGTTAACCTTGATCCGTTTTCTGGCAAAAAGTGCATAACGGCTAGTTTTTGAGCTCCAACTATAAAAACTCAAATCCAACTCATTTTCAAGCTCTCTAGCACGCACCAACAAAAGGCATACAACATATCTTGAGCTCTCAATTCGTGAATCACAAATCCTTGAGCCATCTTTGGTCTTCATTTTGTATATCTACTCTTAAAGAGAGTTTTTGTTGTACTTTTCAATTTCTCATCAAATTTGTGAGTGTTCAAGTGAGGAAACACTTGGGGTTAAGAGATTGGGGAGATAATCTCTTGATTGTAAAGGTCCATTGACACCTTGGAAGTCAATTGTTAACATTTGAAGCCTTGAGAGGCTTGGATAGTGAAATCATCAAGCCCGGTGTGCTTGGAGGCGTAGACGTAGGCGGGGATAACCGAACCACGTAAAAATGCTCGTGTTTGTTTTCTCTTCCCTTACTCCTTTATTATTGTGCTTTCATTGAATTTATTGTTTTCGAATTTATTAAGGCATTAGATTGGATTGTTGTGTGGTTTTGATTAGGATAATTTTTAAAACACCAATTCACCCCCCTCTTGGGTTGCACACTTGTATTTCATTTATATTAAAGATGATTGAATATGAGGTATAGCGACTCTAGAAACACATCTTCTACAACCAGTTCAAGTGTGATATTTCCTATTTCTTCTTTATTATTTATGTTTTCTTTATCTTTTTTCGCTTTTGCATGCATATATTTAAATTATGAATAATGTTTAAATGAGGTCGGAGGGAGGGGATAGTTGATGTAAATTGTAAATAGGTGCATTTGTTTATTTTTCTTAAAAAAACCAAAAAAATATTTTTTTTGGTTTAGGATAGCTGTGTAAAGAGTCACGACTTTTAAGATACATCCTAACAGCCATGTGTTTATTATATTTTGATTTTGAAATTCATAGTAAATTATTTTTGTTCCCCTTTTTAAAAAGTATTCAAAATTTTAAATTCTCTATTTGGTTATTAAGTCATTTTGTTGTTTACTCATTTAACATGTATTATTAAATCATTCTTTACACACACTTTATGACACATACCAGTGGGTTGTAATTTAAAATATTTGCAGCATTTATTTCTTTTGATTTATTAGAGATAATATCTAAAGTAGTAGAAAGTATATATTGTAAAAAAAAAAAGATAAAAAAAATTGAATGTGTTTAATTTTGTTATATCTAAAATCCGAGTAAGCAAGTCCGTAGGAATGTTTTAACACCTAGTGTCCTAAGGTCAACTGGTCTAGGAGTCATTGGTCGAAAGCTCGCTATATAGGCTATAGATATATTGTTAGCTTATTTATTAAAAACCCGAGTAATTAAGGTCGTAGGGTTGTTTTAACACCTAATGCCCTAAGGCCAACTGGTCTGCGAGTCACTAGCCTAAACCTTGCTACATGGGTTAAAAATGTAATATTTTAAAAATTGTGTGAATAATCTATCACCTAAAGATAGAATTTCTAATGAAATTTAGAACGAAAATGTTGTTTTCTTTTAATGAAGCCCTATAAGTATTGTATTAATAAGTGAACGATAAAGAGTTAAAGAAATTTGGAGGAGTTTATTTATTTGGTAGTTTAGAAGATAGATGAATAACTATTAACTTACATGTAAATTTTGTAAATCTTAATTTAATATAACACTTTAATTGTTAGGGGTTAGCAATGAGTTAGTTGAGGGGTATGATTCGTGTTAAAAATTGTATGTTCATTAAGGGATAAAAATGTTAATTTGTGCTTATATTATAATTTACATTTGTATTTATGTAACATATTGTGAATTTCTAATTATGTTTTTAAATATTTGATCTTGTGTATTTTTGTGTGCTTATTATGTAAAAATAATAATTTCACACAATTTGAGGCTACAAGCAAATTTGGAATCCAGAGTCCAAGAAGTTAGGTCATTGTCGAGAAGGATCAGCGACTTTTGTTGTGAAATGATAAGTTTTTATCACGTTAAGTATGGTAATTATGAAATTATAAGTTTTTACTATATTAGGTGTGATAATTTTTAGTGAAATGAATTCAATGTGCTTGAGTGGATTGAGTTAGATTTATGTTTGGTTAGTGGAACAAATATATAGTCCTGATGTAATTGGCTTTATTTATGTGTGTGGTGTGGATTGATCATAAATTAATATAAATAGAGAAGGAGGAATACACCTCTCTACACACCTTTCTTCACTTCTTTCTCAATAAATTCTTCTTCTCTTCTCTCTATCCTAATTATGTTTTAATATTTTGTAATATATTTTCAATAAATAAAATTAGTTTTATTTCCAATTTTCAAATACCAATTTTATTTAATTATGTACAACTTAATTTTAATATTTACTTTTATTTCAGTTATGTTTAGCTAAATACTAATAGTTAGGATAAGGTGAAACTCTTAGTAGAAAAAAGTGATTTAATCAAATTATATTTTTTATTATCTTTTATTTTGAAAATTTGATTTATTGTAGACAAACATGAGAGTTTGACACAATAAATTCTTAATATCTTAGTATAAAGTATGGTAAAATTGTATTTTGACTTATTGTAGATAAGTTAAATTTTGACACACTAAGTACCTAATCCATAATAGAATTAATGACAAATAATTGTAATTTATACAATTAAAATTTTGGGTAATAAAATAAAAATAAAAAGAATTTATTAAATTGTAATTACTACAAGAGTGGATCCATAACTCTAACTAATTTAATTTCATAGTTTCACTTAAATTAAGTTGCATATATTTAAATTCTATTTTCGTTTCTTCGATGGATTAAAATAAACAAATTAAATCTTTTTTCTGAGTATTGACCTCGGACTCACGAGCTATATTATAACTAAATACTCTTATATTTGGGAGTAAATTAAACACTTTTGAGTCATGTTAGTACTTATATAATATTTGGCTTTGAGCTATGCTACACCATATTTTCCACTTTGCATATTGTGTTGGTGACAAGTGTGAATTGAAAGATTCGATGAGTAAAATTAATTGAACTATTTGAAGAAATGTACATGTTATAATAAATTCCAAGTGGGGTTTTAAGCTTACTATCCTTGGAGAGTAACCTTGTTTACCTATATAACTTAATAGCTTATGATTTTATACAGGATCTCTATATGTTCTTTAAAACCAACATATAAGAAAAAATTAAAAAAAAGGTTTGTGTAGCTGTATCTGAAAGTTTGTTGAACTAGTAAATATGGTAGACTAGAGCTCTAAAAGATGACAAAAAAGCCACATTCAATCTATTTGAGCCTTTTCTAGCCATCTCTATTGTAAAGTATTCATACTTAACCCTTTTGAGCTCATATATATATATATATCCTTTCTAAAATCTCTCCTCTGCTTATTGAGTCCTCTGACTCAGATTCAAATTTCTCTCTAACTGGAGACAGTGATGAGTTCAGAGTCTTTTAATATTAAAGTTTTAATTAAACAATTGCTGTTATACCGGATCGATGCAGAATTAATCATTGACCAAGAGTCTGCATCGCTCGTTTCCAGCCGATATACCTTTAAAAATTTTAATCTTTAAGCAACTCTAAGCAACACAAAGGCTCAGAGATAATAATAGTTCTGGATCCCAGAACTACTATTCTGATTGAATGGAGGGAGGAGAGAAGATACAACAGAAGGCAGAGATCCGGTCTCTATGCTTCTGAGGAATGTGACAAGTGTTATGGCAGATCTGATACAGATCAGTCTGCTAGATATGCTTTAAAAAGAAAATACAAAAATTTAAACATACATTGAACTTTAAAATTTATTATAGGCTTTAAATAAATACAACTAAAAGCTTACATGTGATCTTTGCTTTGATCCAAATGCTTTAAAGAAAAGAGATTACAGTTGAGGATTAGAAATATGAAGATAGGAAAATTTCCTTGAAATCTTCGATTTCTGATCTTGAGAGAATTAGAGGAGAAAAGAGTTAGGTAATCTCTGGATGCCTTCAAATGAGCCCTGAGCTTCCTTTAAATAGACTGAGTGACGTTGTGAAGTCACATGAGAGCCTTGGAGTTGGTGGAGAGTGGGCCCCTATGTCGGGCAACTTTTGACTTTTACTTTAGGTGAAAAGAACAGTAATCTGCTTTTACTGTGCTTTTGTCTTGTCGCTTTATGCTTTTACATAATCCGTGAAAGAAATAGTGGAAATTCAACAAAGAAAATTACAAGGAAACAAAATGATTACAATAAAGAAAAGTACAATAATTACAAAGAGATAAAATATAATAATTACATTGATTTCTTTAGAGATATGAGGGGAAGAATTCCGAAGCAGTCATCTTCATTATCGTCCCCGAGGGATATAAACGGCTCTTCACTATCATGATCGGATGATCTGGCAATTGATGGCTCTGATCGAGATGCGAGGAGCTGCTCCATAACTTTAAAATATTCTTCCTCAGTCTTGGCACTGGCTAAGAGAGATTGGGCCTTGGACTTCTGAGAAAGAAAAGTTCCTGGGCTTTAACGTCTTTGATGCTGGGGGTCAGGAGATGTTTTGAGGATAGCCATTTCTGGACTATACCTTCGGTCAATTTTGACTGTTCATCGAATTTTGACCACCATTTTACTTTAAAGGTTCTTTGAAGGATGAGTTGAGATTCTTGGGTATGATAACGGAAGTTCCACATCCATACCCATGGAAGGAAGAAGTTTGTACAGAAACAAAGAAAGGGGGGAAAACGTTTCTCAGATTCTGTAGGGGTATAATGGGCCTTGAAAAGATTTAAACAGTGAATGGCATTAGGAGTGAGAATATCTGGGCTTGGCCCAAAATAATTCCACCACTGTTGAAACCAATTTGGAAGGCTTTGGACGGTTATTTTTGAATTGAAGAAAAATAACCATGAATGGGTCTTTTTGGGGTTTTGTATGAAGAAAGTGTTAAACCAGGTCTGTTGGTAGTCCCAATAGGAAAAGGACAGGCAATGGTTCAAACGATTTTCAAAATTTAGAGGGAAGGCTTTAGATTTATGGAGTAGATCACCCCATTGTTTTGGGCTCAAAACTTTCAAAATGGTTGCCGTAGAATAGGCAGGCTCAGAATGAGCTTCACTTAGATAAAAATGCTTGAATTTCACAGATTCTGTGAATTCCAAGATGCTTTGATAGTAAGGCTGGGGTTTTGATAAATCTCATGGTTTAAAAAACCAGCCTTTGGGAAAAATCTTTGAAATTGCTTGAAATGGATCAGCATGGTAAAACCCATCTTCCATTGATAAAATGTTTTGGAAATAGGTTTTATCAAACCATTCCGAAGTTTTCTTTGGAAGCTTTGTTTGTGATAGAACAATCTGGGAGGATGTGCTTTCACCAGAAAGAATCACATTTTGAGAAGATGTTTTAGAAATTTCTTTAGAAATAGAACTTTCTTCTTTAGGAGAAATTTTGCTTTGAGAAACACTTTGTAAGGCGAGCATAAGCTCAGGGGATTTAGAGATGGATTGAATCCATTTATTTACATGTTCCTGGGAGGCCAGGGCTTTAGACTGGGCTTCTTCATCTTCAATCATGTCAATCCATGATTTAATAGGCATGGCTGAAGAAAGTAATTTTTCTTTAGGAGGAGATGAGGCTTTAGAGGGTGTCTGGGACACAGGGTCTTTGAGGATCCCTCTCCCTTTGTCTTTCTTTTTGGGCGGCATTATCTGTTTTGAAGAAATTCCCTGGTTAGAAAATCAGGGAGAGAATTTGTATCTCCTTTAATAAACTCAATATCAAAATAAAAAATACTTAAAATGGCTTGCCATCGTGCAAAAATCTGTTTTGAACATCTTTTTCCAAAACATGTTTTGCAGCTTTGCAATCGATTCTAAGTAAAAATTTTTGATTTAATAAATCACTTTGAAATTTAGAAATGCATAAGACAATGGATAAAATTTCTTTTTTGATAGTAGAGTAATTTTTCTGACATTCATTCCAATGTGCAGAAACATATTGCACTACTCGTTCTTTATTATTATCAATTTGCTTTAATATCCCACTATAACCTAAATCTGAAGCATCAGTTTCAACAATTTTAGGTAATGCAGGATTTGCAAGAAATAAACAAGAGATGTTTTTAACAATATTCTTTATCTATTTGACAATTTTAGTATGTTCTTCTGACCATGCAACAGGGTTCTTTTTTAACCTATCATGTAATGGCTTTGCTATCTTGATGACGTTAGGACAGAAATCAAGAACATAATTTAAACTTCCCAAAAATCTTTGCAATTGGGTTTTATCAAGGATTTTATCAGGAAACTTATCAGTGAAAGCAAGAGATCTTTCAATGGGGGTGATAGTTCCTTTTGAAATGTAGTGACAAAGAAATCTGACTTTAGTTTGAAATAAAGAAACCTTAGAACTAGAAATGGCTAGACAAGCTTTTCTAGTTGCAAAATAGAAAGTCTTTAAATGTTTAAAATGTTGATCTATTGATTGGGAGAAAATCAATACATCATCAATATAAACAATGCAAAATTCAGAAAAAGGATTATAAATATCATTCATAATTCTTTGGAATTCTGAAGGTGCATTTTTCAAACCAAAAGGCATTACTGTCCACTCGTACTAGCCAAATGGAACAGTGAAAGCAGTTTTATAACGGTCTTTAGGATGAATTTGGATTTGACAAAATCCCGACTTCATATCAAATTTTGAAAATATGAAAGCAGAATGAAGTTTTTGGAGCAAATCTTTTTTATTAGGTATAGGATACCTAATCCATTTTAGAGCTTTATTGAAAGGTTTGTAATTTATCACCAATCTAGGTGTTCCTCTTTCTATTTCAGAATTTTTGTTGACATAGAAAGCGGCACAAGACCATGGAGACCTAGATTTGACGATAAGTCCTTTGGACTCTAAATCTTTGATTTCTTCTTTACAATGTTGTTCTAAATCCATATTCATTTGAATAGGACGAGCTTTAGTGGGTATTTGTCTTTCATCAAAAGAATTTTCATATGGTAAATCTACCAAGTGTTGTTTTCTTTTTCAGAAAGCAGTTGGTAAATCAGCACATATTTCTTTTTCAATTAAAGCTTTGAAATCAGAAATCTTCCTTTGTATAAAATCATTTTTCAATTGGTTTTCTATTCTTTGTAAATTTAAATCTTTTTGCAAGCAAACCAAATTAGCTTGTTTTGATTTGAGTAAAACATTTATTTGGTTCTGATAAACAGAACAGGCTTTAACAATGTTTAAGTTCCTGGTTTTAGGTTTTTCTAAAAAAGGAAAATTCAATTTTTCTTTTTTTGTTTAAAAAGATATACTGTCGTAATTAACAGTATAAGGGGTAATAAGATTTATAAAAGGAGTTCCTAGAATAACAACATGATGGATATCATTTGTTAAAAGAAAGGAAGTCCTAAATTCAAAACCATTGTTATGTACGGATGCATCAACTTTGGATTTGATTCTCAATTTTGAATTATTGGCGGTAGAAAGCCTTTCATTTGTCTTTTCATGGAATTTCTTTGGAACGATATCTTATTTAATGCAATTTAAATCAGCACCAGTGTCAAATAAGGCAATGGTGTCAATTTCAAATTCTTTAGAAAAAACTAAAGTAATTTTAATCAAATATTTTCTTGTGGTGATTTGTTTTAGAACAAAAAGAAAATCATTGGATATTGATTCAATGTTTTCAAGTTGTTGATCATTTTCACCATCAGAATTTGATTCTTTATCAGAATTATCTTGCAATTGTTTTTGTAATAAAAGCTGGATAACTTCTGAGTCATTTTTTTGTTTTTCTTTTAATTCTTTAATCTCAGATTTAATTTCTTTAATCTCTTTCTGAAGGTCTTGGAGATTTGGAGTTGTTTTCTTTATTTTCTTTATTTTCTTTTTATCCAAGATCTCTGTAAGATCATAAGTGTTCTTTTTAATAATTGGAGCTTTAGAGGTTTCTGGCTTTGTTTCTAATGTCTTTAAGAGTTTATCAAGATATTCTTTTTGAAGAGTAGGATCAGAAATATGTTTAACAAGTTCAAGAAAAGTTTCTTGTTCTTTTGTTAAAACATTGATTTTCTTTAAATATGAATCTGAATCAGAATCACTATTGCTCGAAACAGAAGTGTCAGAATCAGAATCATTTAATTCGTCAATTTGTAAAGCATCATTGTCTCCAGTTAAAGAGAAATTTGAATCTGAGTCAGAGGACTCAATAAGCAGAGGAGATATTTTAGAAAGGATTTCTTCATCGAGACCAAGCTCGTGAAGTTTTCTATTCATTCTGCAATATCTTGCAGTATGACTTTTCTGATGACATTTGTAGCATGTTGCTTCTTTGAAATTGAAGGGAGTTTTTTGTTTGGCTTTAAAATCTTTCTTTTTAGAGAAGTTGGGCTTTCTATAAGGCTTCGTATGTTTCTTATAGAAATGTTCTCTAAAATCAGATTTGGATCTTTTATGGCTTCTGGACTTGTAATGTTTTTTGTAAGGCCTCGAAGAGCACTTACCATTACAATCTTTAGAAGTGGAGGCTTTAAAAGGATCATAATTGAATTGCTTACCGAAACTGCCTAATTCTTGCTTAGATTTCCTAAGCTCCCATTTTAGACGTTTCTGTAGTTTCAAGTCTTGACAAATCTTTAAACCTTCTTTATTGACATAGCTGACTAGTTCACCATAGGTGAGTTCATCATAAGGAATGCGATTGTCATAAAGAGATTTAATGGAATTCTTAACCTTTTCTCCTAAGAGGGTAGGTAAACCGGCAAGGAATTTTTCTTTCCAAGTGATATGGTTTGCATCATCTCTTAGGAAGAGTCTAGTAAAGAAAGAGGTTTTATAGCTTTGAAATTCACTAAGTTTCCTACATCTCAAGTTATGTAGTAACTCAGCGTTTTTGTCTCTAAGGTGAGAAGGATCACCTATGAAATGAAGGGATATGGTTATAATCAGGATAGCGACTGTATCCTGAATTGGGCTATTATACTCATCAAGGATAGGTGTTCCATCCTCATCAGTTTGAATAGAATTTAAGATTTCTATTTGTTGCTGTTTAGTGAGAAGATGATCCCACCAACCTTTTAGTTGACCAGTAAACCCAGTAATGAGGATTTCTGCAATGGCTTTGTCAGAAGTCCCTGATTGGGTTTTATAGGCATTAGCTGCCATGGTCATTTGTTGCAACAATCCTAGGATGTTTTATTCAGACATTCTATCTATATTCCACTCATAGACAGAAGATGCATTAAAACGAGATTGATTTAACGCACTTGATCTATTATCTATGGCTAGATCATATGGACTATGGACGGTTGGGAGTGCTAATTCCCAATGGACTTTATTGAATTTAGGAATAGGTTCTTCTTTAAAGGCTTCTATATCAGAAGAGGCTATAGAAGATTGGTCTTGCTCTAGTACTCCAATCTTACTAGATTGAGCACTATCAGGAGCAATTTGGATTTTAGAAGTAGAAGCAAAAGAAGATACTTCTATTCGATCAAGTTGTTCTTTAATGGCTTTGGCAAAATCTGATTTGGAATCTTGAATAAGCTTTTGGCTATGTTTCGAAACCTGGAAAGGTTTGAAAATAGGTTCTTTAAGCTTTTTCAAAGAATCAGACTTTGATGAGACAGGAGAAGGAATTTGAATGGTTGACTTCTGGAATTGACTTTCCATCCTAGTCAACTGTTTTCCTATTGTATTTAGATTAGCATTATAGAAATTATTCTGTTGGATAATGCTATCTAAATTTTTCTCTAGATCATTTGGCTTTTGAATTTTATAAGAAGAAGCTTTAATCTGGATAGGTAGTTCACCATGGTTAATGGTGACACTCCTGAGAAGAGGATGCTCAGATTCAATGGTTCTATCAGTGTCTGATAGATTCCATTCAGTGATCTTTTTACTCATTGTGATTGGGTTTGATTTTTTAAAAGGGTAGGAAATGTTATTTTTCGATGCATAAATTTCAAACCAATCAAAAAACAATATATGGACTTTATGCAAATTTACAAATTCATAATAAAGCTCTTGAATTTCTTTTCTTTGGTCTAGGAAATGTTTAAAAAACCAAAGTCTTTTTTCTTTATTATTGTCAGAATAAAAATCTTTATGTAAAAGAGTTTTATCAAGCTCAAAATCTTTCTCAAGGACATTTATTACATTTTCTGTGACAGCAGAGAATGTAGGAGAGGTTGGAGGAGAAGGTTCTTTCTCTTCCTGTCTTTGTTCTTGTTGACTACTAGTATAGATTGGGTGAGGAACACTAGTAGTATAATCAACAGAACGTATGGAGGAACTAGGTATATCCGAAGTGGAAAACCTAGGTTGGCTTTGGAAAGGTTGATTTATAACAGAAGGGACTTTTGAGAATTTTCTTTCCAATATAGGAATACTGGAACTTGAATCTTTGTCTGAAGATGTAGAGAATCTGGAAGACATAGATCTTTTGAAAGATAATTTGACTTTACCATCAGAATACTGAGTCACATTGTGCAACTCTGTATTGGGCTCAAATTGTTTTGGAATCACTAGTTCAGTGGCTCTTTCAAGAATCTATTCCTCTGGAAGATTAATATCTTTCCATTGGATAGGTTTAGGTATAACAGTGTTTTCTTTGGACAAATCAGTCTGCAAGAGAAGAGTTTCATTTCTTTTCAACTGAAATTTATGCTGCGTATTAAATGCTGAAACCATGGCTTTATAAGATATTTTGAAAATCAGTGCTACTGGAACAGATCCTTCCAACATATGATAGTTATGTGTTTTGATCTGTAAAATCATGCTTTTCAAAATATTTTTGTCTTTTAAAGAAATTGTTATGTTAGGATAACAATCAAATGAGATTGGTCCTTTACAGAGACTGGATTCAATACTACTGAGTAAGGAATCATCAAAGGAGATGAATCTTTCATCCCTGAGGACAGCAAGAATAGAAGTATTTAATTCTTCTTTAGTTAATGGCTTTATACCAACTTGGATCAAGCCGATATGAACATAATTAAAATTCTTTTCTTTTAGTTTCTTTAAAGAATGTTCTGAAAACAAGTGAATTGTCTCAAATGGCTTTGAAAGTGTAATGTCTCTTTCTTCTGTCTTTATAACACAATCAGTCTTTATAAAATCAAATTTGTTCATTTTATAAATCTTGTTTTTGGAAATCTTTGGTAAATCCCAATTGTCAATTGCTTTATTAAAATCTTCAATAATGAATTCCTCTGAATTCACCACGTTCTTTGAAACACTAGTCTTCTCGGAAGAAGAGCTAGAGAAAGATGATGCTCTACAGAGTAAAGACTCCATGAATGCAAAATTTTTAAAAGACTTCAAAATTTTCTAAATAAGCAAATCACCCTAGGCTAAGAATTGGTCTTACTGCCCTGGACAACTTCAACACGGGACTTACACCCAAATGCTACCTAGGCACCCGAAGGTAACCCATCACTAGTTTAGTCAATTTTTAATCTTGTTCAAATTTTAACAAACACAAAATCTTTAAACTGCAAAACCCTACTTCCCCTTGGCTCTGATACCAATAACGACCGGGATCGTGGAAAGTATGTGAGTGTGTATATATATATATATATAACTTATCATTTTATCCCACTATAATGTGGAACATTACCTTATGTTTTATGTTTTCCACTACCCAATTCTATTTGGAAAAGTAGAGATGATTATGTATTCATGAAAATGGTGCAGTATCAATAAAATAAAGTTATAATAAAAATAATAAAATAATAGAAAAAAGAGAGAAAAATGTGAAGAGCACCTTACACTCTCCACAAAATCTTTATTTTTCAAACACATATTTTGTTTTTCTTTTCCTATTATCAATTCTTTTTTAGCTATGTCCCTAACTAGTAGTACGGACAAAAAGATGTAGTGATACATAAAAAAGAAAATAAATAATATTATTGATTTGGCTAGCAATTTGTTTAACTTTTAGCATAAGAAGGTATTTATTTAATAATGTCCAGCAAAAGAATGTGACCTTCAGTTGTTTAAAGACTTCATAAATCTCTGGATTACAGTTTGATTTCTTTAGCTTGATTAGTGCTTGAGGAAATAAGGGTACAGGAAGAAAGTTGATTTCTTCATGGGTTAAAAGTTTGGACAAACTCTTCCTTACTATCTGAAATTGACCCCTTATTAATTTTACAATGATCAAGAATGTGTTTTTCAATAACTTTACCATAAAAAACGATTATAACTGATTTGACTTATTTCATATTTTAGTTTTATGCATTACTTATTTGAGGATATTCTTGACTCTTCGGGTTTGATTCAGTTTGAGAATGAAACTAACCTTTTTCATGCATGGTAAAGGCATATATAAGTTTGTCTGTCAAATTTTTCAAGGTTTGCATGGTTGAGTTATTGATTGACTCTTGATTTTAATGAATAAATGCAAAGTATCTGGAGAGCTTTTCTTGATGATGGGACATATGTTGGGTAACTCTTGGAGTTTTTAAAATTCTAACATGGAGGAGTTGGTTGTGAATGTTGTGCATGATTATTATTTCTCCAATTGAAATTTAGGTGGTTTCTCCTACTAGAGTTGCAGCTCTGGGAGTGTGAATTGGGATTCAGTTTTTTGAAATTGTCCACGACATTTATTTATTCGTGCAAATTTTCTCTCAAAGTTGGCAAGATTGGACAGTCCTGCGTAGAGTGGTTAGTAACATTGCAAACATGACACGAACATCTTCAATAGACTTTACAAGATCATTCTTTTTCGACTCTAATTCTTTGAATTTTCTAACTATGAATGCAAATTTGGCTTGAAGGTCATGGTCTTCCCTAAGGTTATACATTCCTTTACTAGACGGAGATGTCTGGGGTTTTCTTGATGACTCTTAAGAACCAAATATGTCATAGTGTTATGCATCCTCTGCGACATAGTCAAGGTAATCTAATGCAGCTTCAGGACTTTTGTCTCTAACTCAGCATTACGCATCATTTCAATGACCTGTTTATTTTAAGATGTTAGTCCCTCCTAGAAATAAGACACCAACCTCCATATTTCAAAACAATGGTGTGAGCAAATGTTAAGTAACTCTTTGTACTTATCTTAACATTGGTAGAGGGTTTCTTCTAGCTTTTGAATGAAAATGGTGATTTATCTTTTAAATTGTGCGTGCATTTCATGATAGATGCCGACCTAAGATTTTGTAGTCAAATTTTAACTTTTTTCTTTAATAAGAAAGGGAAAAACTTAAGTCTGAGCATGTTCATGCTATAATTTTAATTAGTACAAGTGTTACAAACTTACTCAAATTCTCTTAAATGCATGTATGAATTTTCAGACTCAAAATCACGAAAATTAAAAGTAGGTGGAAGTTGAATGATACCAGGTTTGAAATTAAAATAAGATGTGTCAGGACGAAAAACTATGTATGACGGTGCCCTTGTTCTAGTAGGATGCATGAAATCTCTAAGTGTCCTAAGCTATTGATGAAGATTTTGCAAGGCTTGGTTATTTCTGTGCTCTAAAAAGTTATCGGCCTCGATGTCGGCCATGTCCAAGGATGGTGATGGTGATTTCGTAATTAATCTACCACTTTCCATATGAGACCAACGTCGCATGCAATACTAATGATATGTGAGTGTGTGTCAAATTAAATTAAGAAAACAATGCACAAGCAAATGAATAATGCATAAAACACTAAATAAAAATTGCAAAAATGAAAATAATAAATAAATAATCTGAAAACTAAATAAGAAAATAATATAAATTTACAAAAATTAAAAATAAAAAAATGCAGGATAAAAAAATAAATAAACTGAAAATTAATTAACTAAAACTAAAATAGTAGGCAGTTATCAGCTTTGATGTCCGCCATGTTTAAGGATGATGAATGTGATTTCCTAATTAATCTACCACTTTTCGTATGAGAACAACTTCGCCTCCAATACCAATGATATGTGAGTGTGTGTCAAATAAAATTAAGAAAATGATGCACAAACAAATGAATAATACATAAACACTAAATGAAATTACAAAAGTAAAAAATAAATAAACTGAAAATTAAATAAGCAAATAATATAAATTTACAGAAATTAAAAATAAAATAAACGAGAAATAGAAAATATATAAATTGAAAATTAATTAATCGAAATTAAATAATAGGCAGTTAAACTAGCCATATAAACAAAGTAATTAAAGGAAACATAAAATAACACACTAAAAAAATATTAACAATTCAAGCGGTGTTATAGAACCAGGCAAAATAAATTTTACACAAACTAATGTGCAAGAATAGTTAAACTGGAAAATAACTTGATAAGTAGCTAAAGCGACCATATAAATTAACAACAAAAAAAAATATATAAATTAAATCGTAGAAATTAAAAGAAGACAAAAGGAAAAAAAATACTTACCTCAAGATGTTGACATTTTTTTTAACAATTTTTACGGATTGTTGATCGATTAGGTACTTAATTTAATTTATGGGCCTTAATTGTAAATTTGAAAGTCCATGACCATCATGTCCACAAAGTCCAAAGGTCCAAGTTCATTTAGTCTTTAATTCAAAAAGTTCAAAGAATAAATCCTAGTCCAAAGTTCCAAGTTCTAATTGGATTTAGGGACTGATTTGCGAGAGTTTCTAAATCAAAATGAAGTTTTTCACAAATTTTTTTGATAATATCAAAATTTGAAGAGAAGAAGGGTGCTAATTGAAGTTTTATAAAAAAAATTAAATCACAAAAATAGAAACAAGTGGCAAAAATAAAGATAAACTAACACTAAATTTTGAAAACTCTACTAAACATGTGTAAGACTATCTAGTTATAATATCATCCGATTTGTTCGAGTTGAACCACAAGAAATTTAAAATTTTAGTAGTCAATTATTAAACAAAAAATTAAGTGCAGAAAAAATAAATTAATAGGAACCAATCTAATTTAAAAAAAAGTTAAGGTTACGAGAGCCACTCTCGAGTTTTAAATTATGGTCATAACACTCTCTCATACTTGTATTTTGCATTTCTTTTGTCATTTAATTTTTATAACCTTTAATTCTTAACTAACTATTTGTGTGGATAAATATGAGACTAAGTATCTAATGTGCCATATCTATACTGGAATGTCGATATTATGTCAAAATACCATAAAAATTTAAGCAGATCTAAAATCTATAAGTTAACATGATATAAAACAAAATGAGTAAAGAAGAAAAATACAAACAAATAAAATAAACTTTAAAACATACTTGAGACAATAATTAATTTAATAATTTGAATTATTGAGATTCATCTTTTGCCTTAATTTAGAAAATCAACAACTCATATGATAAACGAAACACTCATTTTATTTAATAAACTTCTCAAATATATTATAAGAAAATTAACTACATAAAAGAAGAAATCATCTTAAGCCTCAGTCTTCAACTCTTTTCTCCTCTTCTCTCTGTGTCCCTCATTCTTCCTCTTCTCACCTTTTATAGCCAACAAACATCTGTACCTTCTTTTATTTTATTATTATTTATTTTTATTACTTATCTATTTACATAGAAATGAGTGATAGTCAACTGGCAAAATGGTAGCTGCTAGTTGACTATCACAAAAATACATGGCTCGCTTCTCTATTTATTTATTTATTACATTTCCTCAATAATATATTCCAAATGGCTCTAATAATTTATCTTACTTGTTTCCCACTTTTGGTTCTAATTCCCTTTTTATTCCTGAAATATTTACAATACAAAAATTAATATAAAATTAACATACTACAAATTAATTTAACATAAAAATTTATTAGGAATATATTAACATAATTTATAAGTTTAGCACGCATTAATCAATACTGTAAGTGAAAAACTGATAATTTAAACCTTATTAAATATATACTTTTTAGTGTTAATCATTGGTGACTTCTCTAAGTTTCATATAGTGAATGATGGGGATGATATTGATATTGATAAAGAGGTCGTTGATCCACCATTATCCCAATTTTTCAAGGATTGTCCCTCACAACCATCTTCAAAGGATGCTATCCCTAAAGAACCTCCGATAAAAACAGTCATGCCACCTACACAAGACCTTTCATCACAATTTAACCGACTAGAATCTTTTATAAGAAAAGAAAAAAAACCATTATCTTTAGGGAGCCCCTACGTTACAAGTATTGTAACGTATGCCCCTCACAGCAACAGTTGTGGGTGGGTCCCACATCCACTGTTGCTGTGAGAGGCGTACGTTACAACACTTGTAACGTAGGGAAATCTTTATCTTTAAGGAATACAGTCAAAGGTTCACAAAAAGAAGCCAACAAAAAGAAGTCTACATCAATCAAAGTAAAAGCTTCTCAGAGGCAAGCAAGTGAAAAGCAGTATGTAATTATTCGAAAGATGGTTTAAAATAAGAAAGCAAATAAAACAAGAAAGAGAAATGTTGTAGACTCAGAGCATTTAATAAGGAGGCCCAAGACAACCAAGAAAAGGAAGTCAAGCATGAATATAGATGATGGTGCAAGTTCATCATCACAAACTATTTGTCATAATGATGAGTTATCAAAAGCAGAGGATAATTTATATATATTTTCAAAATCAAAAGATGATATTGATGATGGAGAATCTAGAGAACAAGAAACTTAAGATCATTTGAATGAGCATGATGCAAATGATGACTTATTGGACATATATGAAAGTGACAATAAAGATTATAGGCTATTGTCAGAATTAGAAAAAGAGCATCATTTTATCAAAATGTCCATTTGTTGGGTCCTCAAATGCTTGTACATGGAACAAAGCCTATTGAATTTAAAGTTGGACAAGTGTTCAAAAATTTTCAGTCTTTTGCATGGGCTCTGAAGGATTTCTGTATAAAACAAGATTTCAAAACGTTTAAGAGAAAATGAGTTATATGTATCTATTATATAGGCAGGTGCCTCTTCAAAGAACATACAACACTTTAGAGATTTGGACAATGTTTTTATATTAGGACTTTACACAACATATATACTTGTGAGAATCTTGTTAAAAATCCAAAGCTTACAGTTGGTTAGATGGTAAGGAAGTATAAGAATAAAGTGATAGATGATCCAAAGATTACTGCAGGTAGCTTATTGATGATCTTAAGAAAATATATGTAGTAGAGGTAGATCTCTAGGAAGTTTACAGAGCAAAGAAAAAGATATTTGAGTCAGTTACTGGTGGAGATCATGTTAAAAGTTTTAGACAACTTTGAAATTATGTGCATATCATTAAATAAAACAAATGCTAGGGGCTTTATCGTTGCTTAAAGTAAAAAAAAAAAAAAAACCTACAGAGGTTCATAGTGAGCTTTATATGCCTTATAGATGGCTTCAAGGAAGGGTGTAGGCCATTTATTAGACTGAATGATTTTCATTTAAAAAGCCCTCTTAAAGTTTACTATCAGCTGTCACACTTAATGCCAATCAGGGTATTTTTTCAATTACAAAATGTGTTTGTGAGTTTAAAATCACTAACAGTTGGACCAACTTTTTAAGGAATTTATAAGCATATTTGGCTAATACAAGGCAGCTTACCCTCATGATTGATAAGCATAAAGGTGTTCTTGCAACATTAACTTGGAATTGGTGAATCACATAATAGAGTTTGGGCAAGACATGTGTTTCTAAAAGCAAGGCTCCCAACGTTGAGTTAAGGAATCCGTATTCAAGGGTTGTTAGAGCATCAAATAAGGATGCATTCACTATTGCAATAAAAGATATACAAAATATTGATAGTCATGCATTTGAGTAGTTGAGAAAATTGAACACCAAGTACTAGTCAGTCTATACTTTTGATAAGTTTGTCAAATGTG
This sequence comes from Citropsis articulata, assembly GCA_030449925.1. NCBI lineage: Eukaryota > Viridiplantae > Streptophyta > Magnoliopsida > Sapindales > Rutaceae > Citropsis > Citropsis articulata. The sequence goes on along the minus strand of JASUUH010000211.1, from coordinate 10,912,318 downwards.
ATCATGTAACAATATGACTAATAGTTGGAATGCATGGATTGGTGAAATAAGGAAGGCACCCACAATCACTTTGGTGGAGTACATTAGAAAAAGGATGATAAGAGCAATAAATGATAGAAAGATTAATTATTCAGAATGGAAAATTGATGTTCTTGCCTTCATTAACAATAAAATGAACCACACACTGAAGAAATGAAGAAAGCTTAGGTTACACCAGTAAGTGAGATGCTTTTTGAAGTTGAATCTACTACAAAGTCATGGGTTATCAACTTAAAAGAGCATACGTATGAATGTAAGCTATGGAAAATCATTGGCTTACTTTACAGGCATGCAATTCTTTGGATGGCTCACATAAGTGGTACATACGAGAAGTTTGTTTACTACAACAATATAGGCTCTTAATAGTTAAGAATATTTTCCGTTAAAGGAATGTAATGGCATAAATTGACAAACTTTTGATGTGCAAGCCATTAAAAATCACATACTTTTTGCACAAGCCATTAAAAATCACATACTTTTTATGGCATTAATATGATTATGTTATTATGCCATTGAAAAAATTATAAAGCTGAAAATATTTGCCATCATTGATAGATTGAATAGCTTTTACCAGTTTTCTATTTTAACCAAAGACTAGCTATTGCATTTGCCATTACATTGTGAGTTGATAGCTAGCTTTAACAAATGTTATGCAAATAAATCTTGTGAACAATTTTCAGTCAAATGACGATCAATAAAATTTAAAAATCAAACAATTCCAACTTTATATATATCATAAACAATATCTCTTCCATTCATGAAATACAATTATGAATACAAGAATTTGCACTGTCAAATTGTCAAGTGGCATTCCATAAAATTTGAAGCCAATACATACATAACACTCAAACAATGAAGTTGTTATATCTCAACAAAATGAAAATGTACAAATAAAACAAATTGATTGAACATTTATAAAATAAGATAAATTTCAACTTCAATAAGAAAAAAGTTCTTCAACTTTTTCTTCTTGAACTCATATGCCCTTATTAACAAAAGTCAAATCGTTGTATTAAAAAAATGATAATAAGATTAAACTTAGCATTTAAATTATTTGTGTGTGCTACCAAATGATTTCAGTATCAACAAAAGCAAACTGAATGCATTTCTGTGACACAAATAATCAAACAGTTGGTATGCTACTATACTCTATATATGCAGAACATGTTAATGCCACCATATCCCCAAAACATAATCCCATGCCAATAAAGCTGCCATCAATCAAATAAACTTTAATATATACCTCAAAGGAAAACTTGAATTCTAAACTAATAGAAAATCAATGGTTTAGAGAATTTATAATATAGAAAAGAATAACAAAAATAATTAAATAACCAAGCTAGAAAATAATCCATAAAATCGTTAAGAAAAAATTTAAAACAAAATAAGAAACTCATAACCTTGATTGATTTGAGAAAAGGACGATAATAGCCATCAAAACACCAATTGGCCATTTTTTTACATTTCATCTTAAAGGAAAGTTTTTCAGTAGAGAAGACAAGTTTTGTAGGGTTTGTACACTGAGGGTTTTTACTAATTATTATCTATAGTTTTGACAAAAGAGTTTTTACGGTTTTGAATTTAAGGCCATCTTAAGCTTATCATCCATGACAATTATATGATTGCATATAAATACCTTTTTTTCCAGTAATTAAAAATATGATGATATTAAAAACAAATTTTTTTTTTTTTTAACCGCACGTAAAAACCACTTGCTGTTGTATCACATGTTATGGTAATTAATAATAGCAAATATATCTCATATGCAATTATTAAAAATTTACCATACAATCTTCACCGTGAAAAGTTATATTTGTTGTAGTGGTTGCTCCTTGTTACTTAAAGAATGCATATTTAAGATGTTACTCAAGCATGATTAATCTTTTGCTTGACAAATCTAAAGGGCCCTAAATAGAAGCAGAGGAAATCTTTTCTATAAATATTGAAAGACCTCCTAGCAGGTCGAAAACATGCAGAAGAAGAGACCTTCATAAACCACCAACTTATAACAATCGATTCACTGTATAATGCAAATTATATAGAGTTATTGGACATAATAAAAGATTCTACCCTGCTGCTCCTCCCAATGCATATAAGAAAACAAGGAACATGTTAGTAAGGAAATGGTTGAAACATGTAATAATTTTGTATAATTATATGATGTTTCTTTTCATTTGTGCACAAATTTATTTGGTTTTTACTTTATGTTTGAAGAAACATAAGAAGACATTGGTAGCAGCTTCAAGCTCAGGTGCATCATTTATAAGAGACCATGTTGTTGGGAACTTACAAAATATTGGCATTACTGCAAGTAGCTTTGTGCTTGGTGGATTAATTTATAGTGGTACTTGTATAAGTGCATCTCAAACTGGTGGATCTATATCATGTTCTTGATGTTGTTTTTTTTTTTAGTTTGTAACCGGTACTTATAATTATTGTTTATAATTGTCAACATTCACTAACTTTAAGTTCTGAAGTTGACTTTTGGTTGGGGGATAAATTAAAGTATATCAGTCTTGGTGGGGGATAATTTGAAATATGTCAATCTAGGAGGGTGTAAAAATTAAAGTTTATCTTTAGTATTTTAACATCTTCTTTTCTTCCATTAATTATAAAGGGGCTTTTGTTAAGTTACATCATCATGTAACATACATGATGATGTAACAGCCGTTGGATGAAATCCAACGGTTGTGAAAATAATATTATTTTTTCATCTCATATTTTCACAACCGTTGGATTTCATCCAATGGCTGTTACATCATCATGTATGTTACATGATGATGTAACATAACAAGATCCTTATAAAGGCACAACAGCTCAACCCTCACTTTTGACATCAACACAAATGCCAAGTCAAATAGCAATGGATTCAACAACTAGCGGAACCACAAGGAATGCAACAACAAAGAACACAACAACAATGCAAGCAGGAAAAACAACTAATGTTGTTGATCTATTACCTCGGACATCTATAGGAGGGGTTCTCATTAGAGAAGGTTCAACATCTCAATGATTATTCCACAGTTTGCCCTTGCAAGATTGAGAGCCTTGAAGGGCAAGGACAAAGTAGTGCTTAAAAGTGTTTTGAAAGCATCTAATCTGATTGAATTATCTATGCATTTTTCTCTTAAAGTTATTAATTATACTCTAAATTGTTTGGCTATTCATTTCTTGTTTTGTTCTTAAGCTGTGAACTTGTCTTGTAGAGGCTATTAGATTCAGTTAAATGAAGTAGGGGTAGCATTAAACTTTTGCTTTAGTGTTCGCTAATGTACAATGATGTTGCTGTTTTTTTTTTTTTTTTTTTTGTTTAGTTAAGTGTGAAGACAACAATTATGTTTAAGCTTATTTAGTATACCTTTAAGAAGAAGGTGGAGCTCATATAATTATTTTGACTAATTTTTTGGGGGTGTTGCAAAGAATATTTGATATGGATATTGAAGTTCTCATAATTGCGGCAGAAAAGATAATGTGGTTAGCTGCTGTTGAATATTAATTGCAACACTCGAACTAAATATATGTATCATATATATGTATCACAAACACTCTAATAAAGCTTACAAAATGCAATACATAAGCTTTTTTATGGAATGCCACATCATTTTTTAATGCTAGTTTTCTGCTTTTACTTGTTTATATTATAGTTAACCCTTAATAGTTCCTAAGCAACATGCCATAAATACAAAATACATAGTGATAATATTATGAGGATAATTTGCAACAACCTTATCATTGAATCTAATTTTGCAACAATATTGTTAACAACCTCCAAAACTTTTTTGCTCTTCAGCTACCAGCTCATAGTTCCCTTCAAAATCATCATCGAACATTCTTACTCCTCTAGCAATTATTTTGTACTCTTTCTTAGTTGTTTCCTACCACTTGAAAAATTACAAGTTTCCTTCTCGCATTTGTAGTATAGCCTTTGAGGATTTAGAATAGGCTCTTAAGATTTTCACAAATACTCAGTCAAAATAGTTGATGCAAAATTTGTTTATGAACATAATAATTTTGCTATTGATCTGCACCTCCCCATCTTCATTTGCATAACCACTTCAACTATCTTTGGATGATGACATTGTTGTTGTTGTTATTTTCCTTTGCTTTGTTGATATTTATGATGCCATTTATGATTTTATGGCTACTGAAATGTGTTTAAGAGCTGGATTTAAACGCACAAACCTAACAGATACAATTTTGAATTTTGAATTTTGGCTGTTTCTGCAATAGTCAACTATTTTAACTATCAACTGATGGCGTAATATGTCTAGCTTCAAAGCCAAAATTCTATTGACATTAATGGCAATCCTTGTAATCTTTTCAATTTCAAAGCCTAATTAACAATAACATTAATAGCAATCTTCGTAATTATTTTTTTACCTCAAAGACCAAATTAGAAATAATAATTATATTTTTTGGCCCATTAAGATATTTCACTTTTTGAATATTTAAATCTTATAAACAACTTACTTTTTAATATTTTATTGTTTATTTTGTAAGTGTTCCTTTTTCCCCTTGCAGTCACGTCAAATCAATAGTTACTTTTGAAATCATATAATACCATTAATAGCTTACTTCATTAAAGTTAGGTATTTTTGTATTTCAATTAGTTAACATTATCCAGCTTTTAAAAATAACAGTTTTTTTTGTTGTGACACGACCAAAAAATATTTAATTTATTCTTAAGTATAAGAGTGTCCAGTTATACTATAGCTCGACGAGTCGGAGGTCGATTTACAGGAAAAAGATTTAATTTGTTTATTTTAGTTTATCTAAAACAATGAAATAAAATTTAAATATATTGAATTTAATTTGAATAAAACTATAAAATTAAATTAGTTAAGGTTATGGACCTACGCTTAGTAATAAATACAATTTAATAAATTCTTTTTATTTTTAGTTTATTACCCAAATGATTAATTGTATAAGTTACAATTATTTTCCCATTAATTTTATCATGGATTAAGTGCCTAATGTGCCAAAATTTAACTTGTATCTAATAAGTCAAAATATCAATTTATTATACTTTATACTAAGATATTAAAAATTCATTGTGCCAAACTCCCATGTTTGTCTCCAATAAATCAAATTTTCAAAATATAAAATATGGATAAAATTAAATAGAAAATAATTTAATTTATATAATTAAAAATAAAATTTGATTAAATCATATTTTTTTACTGAGAGTTTCACCTTCTCCTAACTATTAATATTTAGTTAAACATAATTGAAATAAAGGGAATTATTAAAATAAAAAACATAATTAAAACAAAAGTATTTGAAAATTGAAAATAAAACTAATTTTATATATTGAAAATATATTACAAAGAGAGATCAGAAGAAGAATTTGAGGAGAAAAAAAAAAGTATGGAGAGGTGTGTTTTCCCCTTCTCTATTTATACTAATACATGATTAATCCATACCACATAATTAAATAAAGCTAATTACATCTTAGTCATACATTTGTCCAACTAACAAATGTATATCCAACACATCCAACACACACATCCAACTCAAGTACATCCAACACATTCCACTAACAATTAACACACCTAATATAGTAAAAGCTTATAATTTCACAATTACCACATTTACCATTATCAAAACTTATAAATTTACAACAAAAGTCATCGATCCTCCATGAGAATGACCTGATTTTTTGGACTTTTGGAATCCAAATTTGACATTTGTACATTTGTTTGAAGCCTCAAATTACGTGAAATTATTATTTTTACCTAATAAACACACAAAAATACACAAAATCAAATATTTATAAAAATAATTAGAAATTCATAATATGTTACATAATTACAAATGTAAATTATATTATAAGCACAATATAACATTTTTACTTCTTAATAAACATACAATTTTTAACACTAATCATGGGGGTAGATTGAAGTTTTTATACTTTTGGGGGTAAACAGAAGTATGTCGATATAATAAGGGAGTAGGATGAAATTGACCCTTTTTCTAATTCAAAAAATCGTGTAGCAAACGATGGTCAAAGATAACAAATTTAAATGATAGATTTTACAAAGCAGTAACTTATTAAAATTTACTTATAAAAATTACATAGACTTTGGCGTAAATTACTTGTTTATGTAGGCTATGATTGATCAAGATTCTCTCATGAGCAATTTCACTCATGCATCTGGTAATTAATAAATTAAAAAATAAAAATAATTAGATCCTAATCATACACTAGCACTAAAAGATAGTGACACAAAATTTTTAAAAACTTATAAGAGCTCAGATTAATAGAAAATCCTAATCCATGATTATTATAAAAACATGGGTGAAAAATACATACATACTTTTATTGTTTTTTAAGTTGCAAGGTTTAGCCCAATGTCTTTAGGCCTTACACGATTTATTTAATTACCAAAGCCTAATCGCTTAAAAAATTCAATCCTTGAAGTCGAACAAAGTTTAAAATTTCATAACTCATTAAGCTTACGACAAATGCAAAATGTTTTAATTATTTTGATAAAATTTTGTGAGGACTTACATTTAGTTCTTTTGGACCTAAATGCAGTGAGGACTAGTTTTTGCACAATAGTATAGATCAACTTCAATTAAGGGGCAATACACAAATAATTTACTATCGTGGCAAAACTTATTATTCAGTTTCCTGAAATTTTCCAAAAACACCAATACGAAGGGGCATAGCATATATAGTACCTAGTGTATGCATGTGATTTCTCTTTTTTTTTTTTTCTTAACCAAATTTGTTAATTCTTGTTTAACATTCTCTATAAAGTGAGATATCTTTTAACTTAGTTTGATTAATAAAAGCATGTTAGCTTTTCTCTCAAACTTTAAATCGTGATCATTGTTATAGTTTTTTCTTTATTCTTTGATATTTCTGATTCTAAACTTTGTTTTGCTTCTAATTTGATCATTTTTTCTTTTATCTAGTATCGTGTTCTTTACTTTTTGTTTTGACTTGATTAATCTCTGAAAGCACAACAAATGGTACAATAGCGTAGATTAATGCTTGACTATTTCACTCCTAATACCCAAAATTGATAAGTTCACCATTGGTTGTGATTTCTCTCTTTAAAAGATGAAGATGATTTGTGTTTTCTTGACTTTTTGATATCTGAAGACAAAATAAGTGTTTTCAAAGCTTAGATTGATCATAGGTAATGTCACTACACCATTGGTGGTATAAGCACGAATCGAGTTGGGTCAGGTTGATATACAACTTAACCTGTTAAATATCTCAACCCAACCCATAGAACTGTAGATTAGGTCAAATTATGTTGATTTGGTTGGGCTTTTGAAAAAGGCCCATTTTGATAGTCCAATTAATGTTGTAGAAAAATAAATTAATTAATTAAAAAATGCTAAATAAATACAAATATTAAAGTCCTTACAACAAATATAAGATTTTAGTGTCTAACAATCAAATTATTAGTTCATGGTCAATAGAAAAAATAAGTCTAGAAATTCAAATTCTTGTTTAAGACAAACCATTAGAGTTTAAACAAAAGCAGCCAATAAGAGTTTGATAAAGATCAATCCAAAATAATTATGTCAAAATCTAATGCCAATCTTGACTCTACAAAACAATAAAAAATGAAAATATTAGGCATATATGTTATAAGAAATAACTACAAGGAAGAAAACAAACAGAATAAAAATAAAATTCACAATGCAAATATTTACCTAATGTAATTGATTTGTAAAATACCATAATGTCAATAGAAAATGTATACTCTTTTACAACAACATGAGAAGAATGAAGCCAACTTTGCCTGCATATTAAGCTCCTACTGTATTAGGACTAAAAAAAGCTCGAAAGAATCAAGAATGCACCCTCCTATACTAAATGCAGACTTAAAAACAACTATAGATATTGGGATTGAAAGTATGCCATTAGCAACACTAGACAAATTTTATACTTTCTAAAAGGAAATTAGATCTATTGTAAATAGATGTAGGCAATCAAAACCCTAGAATTAACAACTTAATTAATTTTAAAATATTATTCACCATTACTGTTTATAATTATTGTTCACCATATTATTCACGATTACTGCTCATCCGCATAAAAAAATATTAATTTTTCAGAAACACAATACTTTGCAGATATTAAATGACACAGAGATTTTACATGATTCAGATTAATCAATCTTACATTCACGAGGCCACGCCTAGATGAAAAGCAATTCACTAAGTTAAGATGTTACAACCTATCGATTTACCAAACCTAAAACTCTCATTTACAGTTTATCATCATACAGTTTACTCAATCTTAGACTGCATCTGTTTTTCTTGAATAATTGCTACCCCTCTTTGTTAGCCTAAGGGCTGTACATATTGTATTTTTTATGATAATAAATGTGTCTTAAGTGATATGATAAATATTATATTTCACATTTTCACTGGTTCTTGAAGGATAATATTTACGCAAGTAAATTATGTGAAATCAAGCTCAAGACAGTCAACGAATAACGGCTTGATCAAGAACAAAGTTTAGCTTGACGGAGTTGTTATTGTGACAAATTTTTGTAAAGTCAGTATGATTTATTATATGTATGGTTTAACATTTGAGAAGCTCAAGATTTTATTTAATAAATCATTACTTTTTATAAACCAAAAAGATTTTATATTTATAAGACAAGTCTTTTGTGGATTTTAGTATTTTTTAAAATTTGGATTAAATTAAAAAATCTTTGAAATCAATAAACATTATGAAAAGAACCTCTTTAAAAAGTATTATAAAGTTTTGGGCCATATCATAATTTCATAAAGTTGTGAGAATAACGAGTATTATTTAGAAATTCTGAATTTGGACCTATTTGTAAAAATATAAAACTTTTTATTCATAATGTAATTTCAAAAGGTTTTAGACCATATTTAATTTTTAAAAGTATTAGAGCCAAAAAATAAATATAAAAAATATGGTGGGAAGACAGAGTTTTAGAGGCTAGCCGCTTGAGGAAAATTTTGAAATTTTCAAAAACAAAATTTGCAGCAGTACTTATACTATACTAAGCAGTGATATGACTAATTAAGAGGCTAGCCGGCTATTTGTTCATTTTGTCTATAATGACTAGTTTTTGTGTCAAAATTATATAAACTCAAATCTAATTCAATTTTTATAACTTTTGCAAGAAAGAACAAAAGCATTCATCATATTTTGAGCTTCCACTTCGCAAATTATCATATATTAAATCTCTATTGTACTATCATTTATATATCCACTCTAAAAGAGAATTATTTGCTGTAATCTTCATTTCTTTATTAAATTTGTGAGAGTTTGAGTGAGAAACACTTAGGTTAAGAGATTGGGGGATAATCTCTTGTTGTAAAGGTCTATTGACACCTTGGAAGTCAATTGTAGGAACTTGAAGCCTTGGGAGGCTTGGATAGTGAAATCCTCAAGTTTGGTTTGCTTGGAGATATGGACGTAGGCAGAGATTGTCGAACCATGTAAAAATACTCGTGTTTGCCCTCTCTTCCCTTACTCTTTTATTTTTTAGTATTGTTAATTTTTTTTTTATTAAGATATTAGATTAAATTGTTGTGTAGTTTGCTTAGCTTAAGTTTCAAAAACCCAATTCACCCCCCTCTTCGGTTGTATAATTAGTATTTCACTCTTGATCCACGATCCTCAAGGCATTTTGCAAAGTGATCAATGGCAATTCTTTAATGTCTAGTGATTCAATATCTACATAAACTCTCCACAAAGATGAAAAGAAGATAAGAAAACAAATCAACATAATATTATTTGCCAAATCTGGATTCTCTAAGAAGGAGGCCAAATTTTACTTCTCTACTTTATGCTCTGTGTTATGCGCCTTCAATTGCGACATATCTCTCTTTATATAAGCACAAGTCTTTCAAAAAAATTGCAAGTCTTAAAAGACTTAGATTCTTTCCCAATAAAAGTTTCTTTCCTCTTATAATTCTTATGAATCTCAATAGGAATAAATCTGATCTTCTTGCATTGCTTATATCCCAAGAAATATCTAGACCATTTAATAAACTTCTCGTTTGACCCAACTTCTTGCTCTAAATAAATCTTATGCGTCAATTATAGAATCCCATCATTATTTGACTTACTAAATTAGACATCTAATTAAATTAGGAAACAAGTATTCATAATAAATTAGAATCTCACTAAATTAGAGAATTAATAAATTAATCCCTATTATAAGATATGCAATAAATAAAATTTTAATATAACTAGACTTACCATAGGATGTCAACTCTATAAATAATAGACTTAAACACTTCCCACTATTCAACTTCACCAATTCAACAAATTAAATGAATCATTAAAACAATTTTTAGAGTCATTTAATAAATATTTATCTACTTTTCTTTTGACTTAGCATCATCCTGCTTCAATTGCTTCTCTTTCAATTTTGAAAGCTTAGCTAATCTATATTCGACAGTATTACTCCTTTTCTCCAACTTTGATGACAAAATGACAATATAAGAGAATTGGCTTTGGTTACCACCATTACATCTGGGGTTGTGTAAAAAGATACAAAGAAGACAATAAATCCTAAATCACTTTTATTAGGCTACTCACAATTTTTTTTTTTTTCATACGAAAATTCACAAAACTTATTTTATAACATGGTTCAAGTATAACAACAACAGTGAGCAACTTATTTAGTGTGTCAAGGGAACCCCAATATTTTTCATACTTCTCTTTAATCTTCTTGGCCATCGCACTTAAATAAGAATCTTCACTTAGTATTAATTCTTTTAACTTTGGGTCAATAGATTGCATCTCATGAAAATACAAATGTGCATCCCAAACAAAGAAGCACTAATTTTTTTTTTTTAGTTCATAAAAATTCTCTAATGAATTTTTCAACACACTTCCGTTCACCCAATCTCGAAGTTCAATTTCTCTTTAAAATATTATCTATGACATCCATCATCATCTTCCAGTCATTCAAAAGCTTTCTAATATTCAAGAGCACTCTCTAACATCAAATAGGTGAAATTCTACCTAGTAGGCACATCCATCATATCAATATGTCTATAATCAAGTTTTTCATGCTCAACACACTTATTAATCTAGAAGGTGATGATCTTACATATTTCACAGCATTATAAATGCTAGAAATATAATTATTCATCTATTTTAACCTCTTAGTCACAATCAAATTTACAATATGTACACAACATCTAACAGTAAAATAATCACCATTCAAAACAAGTCCACCCCAATTATTCAGCTTCTTTTTTAAATAAAAGAAGCCAAATCATTCGAACTTGCATTATCAACAATAATTATAAATAAGATTTAATTAATTTTCCAACCATCTCCCCTTTTATGACTACTAACCTAGCAAAAGTTTCTAATCCTTTTATGAAGTTGCTACTTTTCATCATTAAAATCCAAATTTTGTATTAAAGTCTAGAAATCAGTTGTTATACAAACACTATATTTACTAGAGGCAAACACTTTTTTCAAAATTTTCTTCTTATCTAAGTGCAACTGATATGCATCTCTAGCAATAATTCTCCTAGAAAAATGATCAAGTTTTGGACAAGCTTTGCTTATAAGTTTCTAAAACCCTTCTTTCTCAATAAAACTAAAAGCCAATTCATCAATGATCATTTCGATGCATGCTTTTCTAAGTTCTTTTTTGCTTCAAGACATTGCCAAAAGACCACCGCTACCATCGTTCATGTTATCCTAAAGAACGGAGGGATTTTGTTTTAAATCAAATTTCATGTCAACATAGACTGTGCATATTAACAAGTGATTCGATAAAGTACGAATCCTAATAAGTCTAGAATGATACACATGCACTTTATATCAGTAGTTACACTTACATTTTGTATCATTCTCAGTTTTTTTGTAATGTTCCCGTACTTTTGAAACTTTCGCTCCTCTTTTCTAGTTCATATGTGTATTAGTAACACTTTGAGTTCTTGGAGGTGCAAATATATTACCTCCTCTAGCATTACTAGATGAATTTGCTTGCCTCTGTGAGGGAAAGTTTTAAGAAATATGAAAATTGTCATTATGCTATTAAAACTTAACAAATAAAGATAATAATTATTATTATCATATTTGTGCTAATTTGATTGAGCTTGACACCTTACAACCAAAAATTACCAATTTGTTTCATAAAAAGTATTATAGAACAATGAATAATTGTATCCAAATCGATTGGGCTTGACCTCTTAACAAACCAAAATTGATCAACTTGTTTCAAAACAATAATCAACTAGTAAATTAAAAAGAAATAAGAACCTGTGTGCTTGGGTTGCCGTTCACAAAGGCTTGCGAGTTGTGATGTTCTGTTCTATTTGGTGTGCGAGCAGCTGTATTTTAAGTTAGAGGATTTGCATCTAGGGTTCTATAAATGAGAAAGCTACAACTATTCTAAGAGAGTTTTCTTATTGTTTTATATTTATATTTTATTTTTTGCATAAATATCAAAATTTAGATTATAATAATAATTGTGTGTGTGTATAGTCCTTCTTCCGTGAGGACATCCTTACTTTAATAATAATAATAATAATTATTATTATTATTATTATTATTACTATTATTATTATTATTATTATTATTATTATTAATATGAGTTGGTAGGTTGGGTCAAGTTAAAAAATTTTCAATCCAACCTAATCCGCAAACAATATGGATTGGGAATTTTACAACTAATTCCAACCCATATAAGCATATAAGTGCCTATTAAGCATGTAACAAACCCATTAAATGGTGTTATATATGGCACTTTGCAGCATATTAGCCCTCAAGATGTGGCCCCCACATAGTCTCAAGAGATGGCCCTCAATGCAAACTTTTATAAACTTAATATAATAACAAATTTCATAAATAAATCATAATTTGCAAATAAAATTAATGAACGTAATTCTTTTTATATAAGGACTTGTAAGAACATCGCATGTTCATGCTTATGCCAAACACATATATCAAGAAGATTGTCAAATAAACTTTCTAATGGTGTCCACCATGAACACATCAGACTAGTCTTTCCAAAATTCACATAAATATATATGTTCATTGTAGTCTAGTTTAATTACCTCTCGATGATCACAACGATAAGGTTAATGTTGATCGTAATCTAACCACCATAAACTAACATTAAAAATTGACCTCCATGAACATCATACTTATAAAAAAAAGCTAGTAATAATCTATCCCTCTCAAGAAACTGTTTCCTATATAACTTCATGAATTAAAAGGTTTAAATTTCATTCTCACGACACAAAAACATAAATGACTAGTCCTCAATCTTTGATTTTTATAAAATAAAATGCTAATTCAAAAATGTTAAAATTTTGTAGGACTTAAATAGAAATAATAATATATAGGTTGTAAAAATTTCAAAGCCTAACTGATTGAGAATTTGCTGCAAATAAATCTTATTTCAAAACTATTATGTCTTGGAATCCAAAACCAAAAATTAAGTATCCTTCAACAATCAATTCACAACAATTAAAATACAAGGAATTAGAACCCCAATTTTACATATGATAAGCTAGACATATAAGAGAGTAGATCAAGAAAGTTTCATAAATATTTTAGAAGTTTTGATCTGTCTAAACAATTTTTTTCCATCTTACAACACTATAAAAGTGTCAATTTTCTAGAATCACAAGGCATCATTTGAAAATTCTTTTAAAAAAATTTCAAGACATTTTTTAATGAAACAAAATTCTATTTGACCCCCCAAGATGTCTAGTTTCAGATATAAACAAATTTTCTAAGTCAATATGTAAAATTTTAAATAATTTTCGGAGTAACTTCTAGTCATAAAAATCCAGAACAAAATTTCCTTAATCCTCATGGTTTTTATTTAATTAATAGTTCCCTAACATATAATATCGATGAAAATCCTGCAATAACCTCAAGAATAATAACGCCCAAAACTTAGTCATAGAGATAAAACCCAATAATTCTAAAATTATATAGGAAATAGCGTGCTTAAAAATATGCATACCTTAATCTCCTCCACAATTTCCCAACAATTTTTGCATTTAAATGATAAAAACCAAGAAAAGCTTTAACCTTTTTCTTTCAAATCTCAAAGTCACAACTAAGAGAAGAAGAAGAAGCTAGCTCCTATCTCCTCTTTAATTATATATTTGCACGTACGGTTTTTAGTTAATGGGCTTGGATGAAATGACTAAAATGAGCTTGGGCAAATACTAGCCCAATAACAAATGATTCCAAGCACTGATGTAATGTTAATACTAATATTAATAGTAAAACAATAACAATGACAATAATAATTATGTAATAAAATAGAGGAAAATTTTAGCAACCAATACACATATAGATCAATAATCACAACAATGGAATTAAAATAATATTAATAATTATTAACTTAGTTTTCAAGTATTACAAGTTAAGAATATCAAGATAAGAGATAAAGATAAACCTCACTTTCTTGTTAAGTTCATTACCAAATTCTTATTAGGATTTTGTTGACATCATGTTGCATGAGAGAACAACTCTTAACATTAGAGCATGTGAAGACTTCTTTATGTTCAAAGAATTTTTAGAAGCATTCAGAAGAGATAGATACAAGCACTAGGGAAGACTTAACGGTAAGATCTGGAAAGAAGAAAGATAAGAAAAAAAGAAGAACAAGAATTAGTTTTAAAAGGAAGATGACTTTAAAAGAAAATTAAAGAGTTAAACGTGTTTTTATTGCAAGAAACAAAGGCACTACATCATAGATGGTGCTGAAAAAAGAAAGACAACAAGGAGAAGTCTAATAACGCTACTACAACTCAAATAAGTGATTTGATGAGGGATATCATAGTTCTGATCTACTGGTTGTATCAGATAGAAAGATTAAAGGTCAACGGGTACCTGATTTTAGATGTTCTTTCTACATGAGTTATTATAAAAGTCTCTTTTATGATAATGAGTATATTGATTGTGGGGGAGTCTTGATAGGAAACCACAATGCATGTGAAATTGTTGGTATTGGTTCCATTAAAATCAAAATATTTGATAAAATCACAACGCCTCTGGAGCATGTTAGGGATGTGCTTAGATTAAAAAAGAATTTTATTTTATTTTTTTGGCACACTAGATAACTTAGGTTATTTCTTTAAATCTACACATTGAGGTCTAAAAAAATGAAAGAGACTGTCGTAGTAATGAAAGGTTTCAAGATAAATGGATTGTACGTGTTACAAGGCTTATCTGTGCCTATATTGCCTATTTTGTACATTAAATTTGATGTCAGCGGAACTAAGCTTACCATCTTAGTTTTGGCATATAAGTGTTAAAGATATGCGAGAAAACAGGGGCTGCTGTGTGGTGGTAAAATTGATAAATTAGATTTCTTTGAGAATTGCTTTCAAAAGGCACACAGGATCAAGTATGAAAAAAGATTGCATAAGTCCAAGAATGTATTAGATTATGTACATTCTGATCTACGGGTGATTGTTGAAGTTCAATCCTTGATTGATAAGAGATATTTCATGACTTATTCGAGGAAAGTATGACTTTATGACACGTGTTAAAAGTGATTTCTAACTCTCAAGTATAAGAGTGCTTAGTTATAATATATCTCAGTGAGTCCGAGGTCGATCTACAGAGAAATGGTTTAATTTGTTTATTTAAGTTTATATAAAAAATAAAAATAAAATTTAAAAACATGCAATTTAATTTAAAAAAATATAAAGTTGAATTAATTAGGGTTATGGATCCACTCCTAGTAATAAATACAATTTAACAAATTCTTATTGTTTTGGTTTTATTTCCCAAAAGATTAATTGCATAAATTAAAATTATATTTATATTTATTTTATTATGGATTAAGAACTTAATGTGCCGAAACTTAACTTGTCTACAATAAGTCAATATACCATTTTTACCATATTTTATACTAAAATATTAAGAATTCATTGTGCAAACTCCTATTTTTGTCGACAATAAATTAAAATTTTAAAATATAAAATATGGATAAATTAAATAGAAAACAATTCAATATATAAAATTAAAAATAGAATTTAATTAAATCGTATTTTTTACTAAGAGTTTCACCTTCCTCTAACTATGAATATTTAGATAAATATTTTTAAAATAAAGGAAATCATTAAAATTGAAAAACACATAATTAAAAAAAATAGAATTTGAAAATTGAAATAAAACTAATTTTATTAATTGAAAATATATTACAAAGAAAGATGAGAAGAAAAATTTGAGGGGAAAGGAGAGAAGAGATGATGTGGAGCGGTGAGTTCTCCCCTCTCTATTTATACTAATACATGGTTAATCCACAACACACAAATAAATAAAACTAATTACATCTTAACCTTACATTTATCCCACTAATTACATCTTAACCTTAAATTTATCCCACTAATAAAAGATAAACCTAACTTAATCCGCTCAAGCACATCCAACACATTCTACTAACAATTATCATACCTAACATGATAAAAACTTATAATTTTACAATTACCACATGTACCGTGGTAAGAACTTAAAATTTTACAACAAAAGTCTTGAATCCTCCTTGACAATGATATAATTTCTCGGACTTCTGAAATTCAAATTTGACATTCATATATTTGTTTGGAAGCTCAAGTTGCATGAAATTATTATCCTTACCTAATAGACACACAAAAATACACAAAATCAAATAATTAGAAAAATAATTAGAAATTCATAATATGTTACACAATGACAAATATAAATTACATTAATAGCACAAAATAACATTTTTACCCCTTAATAAACATACAACTTTTAATATTAATCACACCCCGCAATTAGCTTATTGCTAGTCCCTAACAATTAAAGTGTTATATTAAATTAAGATTTATAAAATTCACATGCAAGTTAATAGTTGTTCATCTATCTTCTAAACTAACAAATAAATAAACTCTCCTAAAATTTCTTTAACTCTTTGTCATTCACTCATTTTTCAGAATATCATAAACCTTCTTTTGTGCTCAAGTAATCAACACAATACTTATAGGGCTTCATTAAAAGAAAACAACATTTTCGTTCTAAAACTCATTAGAAATTCTATTTTTAGGCAGTAGATTATTCACACTTTTTCTTTTAAATATTACATTTTAAACCCATGTAGCGAACTTTAGGCCAGTGACTCCAGACCAATTCACCTTAGGGCACTAGGTGTTGGAACACCCCTACTGACTTAATTACTCGAGTTTTTAATAAATAAACAAACAATATATCTACAACTCATGTAGTGAGCTTTAGGCTAGTGACTCCCAGACCAGTTGACCTTAGGGCACTAGGTGTTGAAACACTCCTACATACTTAATTACTTGGGTTTTAAATATAACAAAATTAAACTCATTCAATTTTTTTTCTTTTTTTTTTCAAATACACACTTTCTACTACCTTATATATTATCCCTAATAAATCAAAAGAACTAAATACTGCAAAAATTTAACTTACAACCTACTAACATGTGTCATAGTATGTGTGTGAAGAATGATTTAATAATATCTGTTAAATGAGAAAACAAAAAAATAACTTAATAACCAAATAGAGAGTTCAAAAACTTGAGTAATTCAAAAAAAGGGGAATAAAAACAACTTACTATGAATTTTTAAATCAAAATATAATACAATAAGACCATTAGGGCGTGTCTCAAAAGTTGTGACTTTTTACATAGACATCCTAGACACAAAAAAAAATGTTGTTTTTGGTTTTTTTGGGTTTTTTTAAAATAAAATAAACACACCTGTTTACAATTTACATCAACTATCTCTTCCCCCCAACCTAATTTAAACATTATTCATAATTTAAAAATATGCATGCAAAAAGGTGAAAAAAATAAAGAAAACATAAATAATAAAAGAAGAAATAGGAAAGACCACTTCTGAATAGGCTACTAAAGATGCATTTTTATAGTCGCTACACTCCATATTCAATCATCTTCGACATAAACATTGATAGGATTTGCTATATTCCACAGCTATCAACTATTTCCTCCCCCCACCCTGAACAATACATTGTCCTTAATGGCTTAAAGGAAAGAAATAGAGTTTAGAAGACATTATCTCATCACTCCAAGAAGATAGTTACAGTCGAAGAGTTAAGTTCAACTTGTACTTCTTACTATGGCTAAGGCTACCATCATTAGCCAACCATTCTAATGGTAAGGTCTTAGGATATGGCTCTGGTTTGTAAACTTGTAAAAGATTAAGAAACTCATTAGCAGTAGAAGAACAAACAAAGAGATTTTTCGTAGAGATTGGAATAAAATGATTCTTAATTGCATGGTTAATGAATGTGAGTAGCCAATCATAAAAATTATTAACAATTAGCAAGTTGATGGGTTTTTTATAGATGTTCAAATGGGCCCAAGATGCAAATGTAATTAGTGCCTCTAAAGTTGCAAGATCTCCTAGTAAGAAAATAAAAGTGTTAGCATAATTTAACATCTCAGATATTCACTCTTGCATATTTGAGACAACTAACTCTTCTCCAATTGCTACATCAGACATGCATCCCAGAGGTTTTAAGGCTTGTGGAATGATACCTAGTACCTGGTTTCTTTTAATAAAAATAGCTTCTGAGATAAGTTTTGATAACCCGTGGTCACCGCCTCCATATACAAGGTGTAGTTTCCTCTCATCTGTGACACAACCAAGATCTACAGCTACCTGAACGAACACCTTGCATTTTCCATAATGAAATTCAGAAAGCATACAAATGTTTTTGAATTGTCTACTCGAAGATGCTACCATTAGAATAATCTTCTAAACAAGTTGTGAGTGATTGGAAAAAGAGCACATATTTAAAGATCTTAGTGACAGACAAAAATGAGAAACAGTTGTAAATGGGTTGGTGTATTGTCAAATGACGCGTAAAGTTCATGTCTTAATAATTCAAAATCAAACAGTAAAAGGAAAAATAAACGGTGAAAAGAAAAAGTAAAAGAAAACAAATAATGATTAAATACAAAATCATACCATTAAATGCAATAATGCAAATGATAAAAGAAATAAAATAAAAGGATATTTACTGGGAGTTGTGATTGCGACTCACATCTTCCTCTGATTTTACGTCCAGTAACGGCTTGAACGCCTTCTATGGATCGAGGATAGGCTTCCCATCTAGTTTTCTTATAAACTGACAAACATGTTCTTTTTTAGTCAGATTCCCAAGACTAAAATGTGCACTCTCTTTTGGAATAGTCTTTATAACCTGTGTATCTTATATTGCACATGTCTGCTTCGATAAGTCTCAAGAGATCGTAAAATATCATCCAACGATTCTTTACTCATGCCATCTTTAAAGAATTTAATTTTATCTTCTCGATTATCAGAAACCATTCCTAAAGATTTACAAACTTCTAGCTTACAATTAAGTCGTACACAATTATGACATTCTGAGCCAAGTCTTTTAACTCTCCGTTTTTAGCAAATGTGCTTTTACTAAAACCAGGCATGTAAGAAATAAATGGATTAGAAAACTCACTAGATAATTGGATCTTTGCTTCAATTAACCAACCAATATCAGAAGGAATTTCTTTGATCATTAACAAACATAATCTTTCACAATGATTGAGTGCATTTTAAGGGAGAGAAGGAAAATGCTTATGCAATTTATGTTATATTTCTTCCATGCTTAATTTTGAGATCTCAGTTATTGTGAAAAACTGAGGATACTGACTTAAGAAGTCACGGAGTACCATTATTCACCATTTATACGGGAAAATAAATCAAAACACACCAAAATCAAATCTATAAAATCAAATCAAACGTGAAAGTGAACAACAAAAAGAAAGACACAATGTAAAAAGGAAAATGAACTTATATTCGTCCTTTTATTGCGTTAACCTCAAGCTCCAATTGAAATTCATATATACCACGCTCTATTTCTCTGAGTTGTCTTTCTAGATCCTCAACATAGGCCACTAATGTTGGTGGTTGTCATTCCGAGATTGGATGTGATTTACAGATTTGCATTTGGCCTCTCAGGTAAAATTTTATTCGCAAAAAGTTTTTAAGATGTCTGAACAGAATCTTCCTTATTGAGGTGCTCATGATGTATAAAGATGAATAAAACACAATTATTAAACACACTTAAGCAAGAAATGTCACAAAGTGTATTGTTTAAGACAGTAAAACAATTCAAACGATAAAGCAATGGTGAAAAGTTAAAACACTCGTTAAAAACTTAATCAAGATTTGGTCAGTCATTTAAATTTATTTCGATGCTTGCTTCAGATGGTTGGTATTTCAGATAGGGCTTTATTATTTGTCCATTAACTTTAAATGTGACACTGTTTTTTATATTCTCAATTTCTACAACCTCATATAGATATCATATTTTACAATAAATGGGCCACTCCACTTTGACTTTAACTTTCCTGAAAACAAATGAAGACGAGAATTATAAAGTAACACTTTTTTACTAATCTCAAATATTTTTTGGAAAATTCTTTTATCATGGAAAGCTTTTATTCTTGCCTCAATAATTCTTGAATTTTCATATGCATCATTCCTTAATTCCTCAAGTTCATTCAATTGCAATTTTTGCACATTACCAGCATCATCTAAATTTGAATTAAAAGCTTTAGTAGCCCAAAATGATTTATGCTCAAGTTCAATAGGTAAGTGGCAAGGTTTACCATAAACTAGCTGATAGGGTGACAGTCCTAAAGACATTTTAAATACAGTACGATAGGCCCAAAGTGCATCAATCAATCAAGGAGACCAATCTTTTCGATTTGAGTTAACTGTTTTTTTTCTAAAATTTATTTTATCTCTCTATTTGCTAATTCAACTTGACCATTTATTTGAAGATGATAAGGGATAGTAATTTTATGTGTAATTCCATATTTGTTCATTAAAGATTCAAAAGACTTATTACAAAAATGCTTACTTCCATCATTAATAATGGCTCGAGGGATTCTAAATTGACTTAGAATGTTTTCTCTTAAAAATTTAACCACAGTTTTACTATCATTATTTCGACAAGACATTGCTTCAATCTATTTTGAAACATAATCAACTACAACTAATATGTACACAAATCCAAAGATGGTGGAAATGAACCCATAAAATCAATTCCCCAATAGTCAAATATTTCAATTTCAAGTATGGGATTTAAAGGCATCGTATTTCTTTTAGTAATTAATCCTAATTTTTGACAGTTTTCACAAGTTTTACAAAATTCAGATGTGTCTTTGAATATGGTAGGCCAATAAAATCTATATTGTAAAATTTTAACCGTAGTTTTTCTCGAAAAGAAGTGTCCACCACATGCTTCAGAATGACAAAAATTAATGACGCTAGTTACCTCATTATTAGGAATGCATCGTTGAAAAATCTGATCAGGATAATATTTGAACAAGTAAGGGTCATCTCAATAAAATTTCTTTATTTAAAAACAAATTCTTTTTCTCCTAAGTATTCCATTGCAAAGGCATTTTACCTGTTACAAGGAAATTAATAATGTTAGCATACCATGGCATTGAAGTAACATAAAATAAAAATTCATTAGGGAATGAGTCATTGATAGGTGTTATATTAGTGTAGAATTCAGATGTGAGTCTTGATAAATAATTAGCGACGGCATTTTTGGCACCCTTTTTATCTTTGATGGTGAGGTCAAATTCTTAAAATAACAAAATCCAACGAATTAGTCTTGGTTTGGCATTCTGTTTAGTCATCAAATATCTCACAGTAGTGTGATCAGTGAAAACAACAGTTTTAGAACCAAGCAAGTGTGAACGAAATTTATTTAATGCAAACACTAGAGTAGGTAATTCATTTTCAGTTGTCGAATAATTCATTTGAGTACTATTTAAAGTTTTACTCGCATAATAAAAAAGACTTACGATCCATTCTTTATCCTTAAATAGCACCAATAGCAAAGTCACTTATATCACACATTAACTCAAAAGGTAAAGACCAATCAAGAGATTGCATAATGGGTGCAGATGTCAAAAGACAAATTATTTTCTCAAAAGACTTTTGACAGTCATCAGTCCATTCAAAGAATGCATCTTTTAATAAGAAGTTATAAAGTGGTTTAGATGTGGCACTAAAATTTTTTATAAACCTCCTATAAAATCCTACATGTCCTAAAAAAGATCACACATCTCTAACGATTTTTTGATATGACAATTTAGATATGACTTCAATTTTTGTTTTGTCAACTTCAATTCCTTTAATAAATACAATGTGACGCAAAACAATTCCAGAAGTAACCATGTAATGGCATTTTTCTCAATTTAACACGAGTTCTTTTTCAACACATCTTTGTAAAAAAATTTCTAAATTATCAAGAAAATCATCAAAAGATTCCCCAAATACAGTCAAATCACCCATAAAGACCTTTAAACAAAATTTAACCATATCACTTAAAATACTTAGCATACATGTTTAAAATATTGCAGGAGCATTACAAAGTCCAAATGGCATTCTTTTAAATGTAAATGTTCCAAAGGGACATGTAAATGTAGTTTTTTCTTGGTCTTTAAGTGCTATAGTAATTTGATAATAACCTGAATAACCATCTAAAAAGCAGTAGTAGGGATGTCCAGGTGCTCTTTCTAAGATTTGGTCAAGAAATGGTAATGGAAAATGATCTTTTCTAGTGGCTTCATTTAACTTTCTATAATCACATGTGCCAACTAGATGTAATTCATGTTGGAATTAATTCATCTTTTTCATTTTTAACAACAGTGATTCTAGATTTTTTAGGCACTACTTATATAGGACTTACCCACTTACTATTAGAGATAGGATAGATAATTCATGCATCAAGTAACTTAAGAACTTCTGTTTTTACTACTTCTTTCATGTGTGGGTTTAATCTTCTTTGAGGTTATTGACATGTTTTAGCATTTTCTTCCAAATTGATTATATATGTGAAAATTAAAGGATTAATACCTTTAATATCATTTAAAGTCCATCCAATTGCGTTTTTATGCTTTTTAAGAACAAATAGTAGCTTACCTTTTTAGTCATTTGATAGGGTTGAAGAAATCACAACAGGATGAGTTTGCTCTTCTCTAAGATAAGCATACTTCAAGTCCTCTGACAAAGGCTTCAATTCCAATTTAGGTGTTTCTTGTTGCTCAGTCTTTTCAATGATTCCAAGCTCGTCAAATTTGGTTTCTCATTATCATTTTGTAGAGTCTGACAAGAATCAAATAACAAATTTATATTAGAAGTATCATGTTCAAATATCACTAAGTTTAGAAAAATCCCCTTTTTGAATATTCTCCTCTATACAAGATTTAAGTAATTCCTTCATTCTCATTTTCTTTATTAGGTTACCGATACATGTTAAAAACATTCAATTCAAGAGTCATATTTCCAAATGACAAATTCATTAAATCATTCTTACAATTAATCAAAGCATTAGCATTTGATAAAAATGGTCGACCTAAAATTACAGGAATTGGTTTATAATCATTCACAAAAGGTTCAATTTCTAAGACAATAAAGTCTACAGGGTAAATGAATTTATCAACTTGTACTAACACATCTTCCACTACTCCTTTTGGTACTTTAACTGATCTATCGACAAGCAAAAGTGTAGTTGAAGTTGATTTTAACTCACCAAGATTAAGTTGAAGATAAACTGAATATGGAAGCAAATTAACACTAGCACCAAGGTCTAGTAAAGCATGCTCATTTTGTGATCTCTAAAAATATAATAAATAGTAGGACAACTAGGATCTTTAAATTTCAACTTATTATTAGTAGATAGAATGGTACTTACCTGTTCCGCCATGAAAGCACTCTTTCATACCTTTCAATTTTCTCTTAACAGTGCATAAGTCTTTTAAAAATTTGGCATATGAAAGTACCTGCTTGATTGCACCTAACAGAGGAATGTTAACTTTCATTTGCTTAAAGATTTTATAAATTTCAGAAGAGTGATTTGATTTCCTTGGTTTATTCAATGCATTTGGAAATGGTGGTTCAGATGGAACAATAGTTATTTCTTCACTAGGTGTAAGTTTATTTAGTTCTTGCTTGCCCTTTGAATTTTTATTGTTGTTATCTTTACAAGGTTCAGGAATAGGCCAATCAATAACCTTACCACTACGAAGAGTTATAACTGACTTGACTTGGTCCATAAGTGAATTTTGTTGAATCTTCAGATTTGGTTGTGGTTGAGCTAGAAATTTTTCTTTTTCTTGAATTGTGAGTGCATAAGCAATTTTAACAAGAGTATCTTCAAATCAGAAAAAGTTTGTGCATTTTGATTGTTAATAGCATCTTACTTCCTAATAAATGAATGCATTGTATCTTTTAAATTTTTCCATAGTGGTGGAATATATAGTGCATAAGGCTGAGTATTTTGAAAATTTTGTAGAGGTATTGCTTGTGAAGATTGTGCATTATTATTATTCCTCCAACTAAAATTTGGAGGATTTCTCCAACCAAGATTATAAGTTTGTAAATATGGTTTGTTTTGTGAAGAGTGTTGATGGCATTAGCTTGATCATGCAAATATTCTTTGAGTGCAAGCAGAGTAGAACAATCTTGAGTGAAATGATCATTAGAACTACAAACATCACATGCAATTTCTTGAACAGATTTTACTTGATCATTTTTTTTTAAATTTTCCAAAGCTTCAACCTTTCTAACTAGGGATGCAAATTTTGCTTGCAAACCATGATCTTTCCTAAGGTTATAAATTCCTCCGCTAGATGGAGATGGTTGTGGTTTATTAGTCAATTCAAAAGTTCCAACAAAATCACAATGTTGTGCATTTTCAGCTAATTGGCCAAGGTAATCTAGTGCATCTTTAGGATTTTTATCTATAAATTCACCATTACACATTATTTCTACAACTTGTCTACTTTAGAATGTTAAGCCCTCGTAGAAATAAGTGACCAATCAATAATTTTCAAAACCATGGAGTGGACATATATTAAGCAATTCTTTAAACCTATCCGAACATTGGTATAATGTTTCTCTATTTTTTTTTAGTGAAAAAAGTGATTTTCCTTTTAAAAGAATTGGTTTATATGAGGTGGAAAAAATTTTTTCAAAAATTATTCTTGTATATTATTCCAAGTTCTTATTGATCCAGATCTAAGGTTTTATAGCTAAGTTTTAGCTTTATCTTTTAATAAAAAAGGAAAAAGTTTTAATCTAATTATGTTCAAGCTACAATTTTGGTCTGTGTATATATTACAAACTTATTCAAAATCTCTTAAATGCAATTATGGATTCTTATATTTTAAACCATGAAACGTTGGTAAAAATTAGATAATACCTTATTTGAAGTTGAATCGAGACACTTCTGGAGGAAATACTATACACGATGGTGCTCCGGTTCTCGTTGGTTTATGTAATCTCTCAAAGCTCTTGATTGATTCTAATTATGTTGAGATTGGTTGTCTCCCTGATCAACTAGAGGATTAAGTTGGCCCATAATGTTTTCGTCTTGGATCTCGTCCATGATTAGTGGTGGTGATTGAGATCTACGAATTAACCTACCACTTGAAGTTTAAGACCAACGTCTCATGCAATGATGATGTGTGAGTGTGAAATTATATTGTAAAAATAATACACAAACAAATGAATAACAAAACAAAAATGAAAAATTACACAAATTAAAGAAAAAATGAAAATTAAATAAACAAGATAAATGAACAAGAAAAAAATACAAAATAAAAATAAATAATAAACAAAGAATTAACTAACTGAAATTAAAATAACTAAATAAGCAATGAACCAAACAAATACACAAAGTAAATGCCAAAAAGAAAAATAAAATAAATGCAAAAATTAAATTGCAGAAATTAAAAAGAAAGAAAGAACGAAAATAAATAATTATCTCAAAGTGTAGACCTTTTTTTCAAATTTTTTTAAAAATTACTAACCAATTAAGTGATTAATTTAAATTAATGGGCATTGTAATTTTTAAAGTCAATATTCTTTTTATTGAGTCCTAATTAGGTCCAAAGAAATCCAATTATGGTCCAAAAAAAGTTCAAATTGTAGGTCTGAATTTGAGATTTATAGGAAATATTGGCTGGGGACCTATTTGAAATGTTTTTGTAATTTTGTAGTCAAGCCATAATTATGAGACGAATGAGCCAAAACGAGATTTTTTTAGGGTGAAACTAAAATTATAAAAGATATGGGGATAAAAGAGAATTTAAGAAAAGAAAAAGGGGGTAACGAATATTTTCACAAAAACTAAAAAAATAAAACAAAATAAATATCTCTCCCCAGCAACAGCGCCAAAACCTTGACACGTCTTAAAAGTAATTTCTAACTCCCAAGTATAAGAGTGTATAGATATAATATATCTAGGTCAATCCGAGATCGATCCATATAGAAAGAGTTTAATTTGTTTATTTAAGTTTATAAAAAAAATGAAAATAAAATTTAAAAACATGGAATTTAATTTGAGAAAAACTATCAAGTTTAATTAGTTAGGGTTATGGATTCACTCCTATTAATAAATATAATTTAATAAATTCTTTTTATTTTATTTTATTTCCCAAAAAATTAATTATATAAATTAAACTTATTTTCCTATTTATTTTATTTGGATTAAGAACTTAATGGGCCAAAACTTAACTTGTCTAAAACAAGTTAAAATACCATTTTACTATATTTTATACTAAGATATTAAGAATTCATTGTGCGAAACTCCCATTTTTGTCTGTAATAAATTAAAATTTCAAAATAAAAAATAGGAAAATTATCCACTGTCCACCAGTTTTTTCTAACTTTTTCAAAAATACACAATTCCTTTTTTTTTTTACCTGGAATCTACCTGAAGTTACATTTCTTTTCACTTTTCCACTTCCGTTTGGAAACCGTTAAGTAAACTAATGGAATATTATTTAAATGATTTTTTTAACCTCAAATTAAAAATAAATTATCCACCGACCACATTTTTATCGTATTTTTTTAAAAATACAGAATTCTTAATTTTTATTTTCTGAACTCCACTTGAAGTTATATTGTTTTTACACCTATCCACCATTGTGTCATTGTGAAATGATAATTTTACCCTTATGATGTCAGCAAAGTTCCAATGGTGTTATAACGAGAGTAGAAAAGTGAAAAGAAATGTAACTTCAGGTGGATTCCAGTAAAAAAAAAAAAAAGAATTGTGCATTTTTGAAAAACGGTAAAAAAAGAGTGGACGGTGGATAATTTTCCTGTAAAATATGGATAAAATTAAATAGAAAGTAATTCAATTTATAAAATTAAAAATAGAATTTGATTAAATCATAATTTTTTACTTAGAGCTTAACCTTCCCTTAACTATGAATATTTAGCAAAACATTTTTAAATAAAGGAAATCATTAAAATTAAAAAACACATAATTAAAAAAATGGAATTTGAAAATCGAAATAAAACTAATTTTATTGATTGAAAATATATTACAAAGAGAAATGAGAAGAAGAATTTGAGGGGAAAGAAGAGAAGAGAAGATGTGGAGTGGTTTGCTCTCCCCCTCTCTATTTATACTAATACATGGTTAATCCACACCACACAAATAAATAAAACTAATTACATCTTAACCATATATTTGTCCTACTAATAAAACATAAATTTAACTTAATCCACTTAAGCACATCCAACACATTCCACTAACAATTACCATACCTAATATGATAAAAACTTATAATTTTATAATTACCACATTTATCGTGGTAAAAACTTAAAAATTTACAACAAAAGTCTCGGATCCTCCTCGACGATAACATAATTTCTCAAACTTTCAGAATCCAAATTTAACTTCCGTACATTTGTTTAGAGGCTCAAATTGTATGAAATTATTATTTTTACCCAATAAACACACAAAAATACGCAAAATCAAATAATTAGAAATTCACAATATGTTACGCAATTACAAATATATATTATATTAATAGCATAAAATAACATTTTTGCCCCTTAATAAACATACAATTTTTAACACTAATCACTTTACATACTCAAAGCTAAATATCAAGCTCTCGAAGAGTTTAAAATATGGAAAGCTTTAGTTAAAACTCAATCTAGTATGAAAGTGAAAGCATTAAGGATTGATAATGGATTTGAATTCTTTAATAAAAACTTTAAAGTGCGCTGTCAAATTTGAGAGATTACTCGACACCAAACAATCAAGTTCACTTCAAAGTAAAATTGCTTAGCTAAGAGAATAAATAGGAGTCTCATTGACAAAACAAAGGTGTTTATTAATAAACTCTAAGCTACAAAGATTAATTGTTAAAACAGGTGTTTGTAGGCTATCCAGATAGAGTCAAAGGGTACAAACTCTAGTGTGGAGTTACTCATAGGTGTATCATTAGTAGAGATATAGTATTTCATGAGGATGCAATGATCAAGAAAACTAATCTTGTAACTTTTGACACAAATCCTTCCAATGATAAGTCTGATAAAGAGAAAGCAACTGTAAAAAATTCAAAGTTTAAGGTGGAGTCATCTAGTGATAGTGGAGATGAGGTACAATTTGAAGATTATGTAAAAGGTTCTCAATAAATAATTGAAGTTAATGAATTAAGAACAAAATCTTCTAATTTACGAGATTAACAATTAGCAATGGATAGAGCTAGAAGAGATATCAGGCCACCTGTTAGGTATGCTTATGTTGGAATGATCGCATATACACTTTTGAGTGTAGATGATATGGCTATTGAAGGGCCTAAGAATTAGTCAGAAGCATTGAAAAGTAGTGATAGCAATAAATAAATTCAGGCAATGACTGAAGAGATGGATTCTTTAACAAGAAACCAAACCTAGACATTTGTAACAAACTTAGGCAATAGAAAACCAGTTAGTTACAAGTGGATTTTCAAGAAAAAAAAAAGATTAAAAAAAAATTCTAGATGTTGAAGCTTCTAGGCTGAAACCAAGGTTAGTTGTCAGCGGGTTCACATAAATAAAAGGGTGAATTTCAATGAAATTTTTTCTTCTATGGTAAAACAAGGCTCTATAAAGATCTTGTTGGACAGGGTAGCATTGTTTGATTTAGAGCTTGACCAGATGGATCTAAAGACTACCTTTTTATAAGAAGCTTGAAGAAAAGATATTAACGACGCTGCATGAAGTATTTGAGGTCAATGGAAAGAAAGATCATGTTTATCTTCTCAAAAAAAGTTTTTATGGCCAAAAACAGTCTCCAATGTAATGGTATATGGGTTTTGATTCCTTAAATGGCTATTGCAAAAGCAAGTATGATAGTTGTTTCCATTTAAGGGTCTTAAATTTAGGTAGAGTAGTATATTTTTTGCTATTTGTTGATTCCAATAAAAATATAGGTGAATTAGAAAGCTTAAGGGTCTGAGATTAGAGAATTTGAAATAAGGGATCTTGGTTGTATTAAAAAGATCCTAAGCATACATATCATCAGAGATAAGGCTGTTAGAACTCTGTTTATAAGCCAAGAGAGATATATAATAAAGATTCTTGAAAAGTTTGATATGCTAAATTCAAAACCTATTCAAACACCTTTAGGCTATCAGTTTGAACTCTTCACAGAAAAAGCACAGGTAACTCACCAAGATAAGTTCTTGATCGATGAACTTCCTTATGCTCAAGCAATTAGAAGCCTCATGTATGCCATGTTGTGTACACGAGCTGATATTGCATATGCCGTTAGTGTTGTTAGCAAGTTCATGAGCAATCCTAAAAATGTGCATTGGTTTGCTATAAAATAGATTATGACATATCTCGAAGGCACTTCTAATTATGGTTTGATATATAAGAAAGCTAAGCTAGATGAATGTAGATTGTGGGATATGTGAGTTATGATTTTGTGGGTGATTTGGATAAGAGGAAGACAATTACAAGCTATTGTTCATGTTAAATAATTGGTTGGTCGATAAAAAAGAAAACTTGTAGCCTATTATTGCTTTGTCGTCTACAAAAGCAAAATTTGTGGTAGTTATTGAAGTTATAAAAGAGTCAAATGGCTTAGTGTGATATTAAATGAACTTTGGTTCAATCAGAAGACTGTCAACATGTTCTGTGATAATCAAAGTGTCATTCAACTCATTAATGATCAGATTTATCATGAAAGAACCAAATATATAAATGTTAAACTCATTTAATCAGAGATGAAATAACTAAGGGAATTATAATAGCATCCAAAATTCACATTATGTTAATCTTGCTAATGTACTCACAAAAGTCATCCCCACTGCTAAATTTAAGTTATGTGCTAACTTAATTGGGGTTATGACTAATTCTTGTTAATTGTTGTTGTGTAATTATGTGAAAAGCTATGTGCTTGAAGGTGTTTGAAGGCATCTTTTATGGTTAAAAGTTAAACTAAATTAGATCTACAAAGTGAAGAGAATGTGATTACCTATATTCAATTTTGGACCTAAATAGAATTGAGGAAGAGTTTCGGGTCATAGTGTAGATAAACTTCAATTAAGAGGTCAATTTGTAAATACTTTGCTAACGTGGCAAAAGTCATTCGGCAATTTCCAAAAAATTTCCAAAAAACACCTATATAAAGGGGGTAGTACACAACACCTAGTGTTAATGTGTGATTTTCTTTTGTTTTTTAAACAAATTCATTTATTCTTGATTATGTGTAACCTGTGCAACGTCCTGTGTAAAGTGAGATCTGTATCGAGTTAGTTTTTTTAATGAAAGCATGTTAGGCTTTCCTTCAAACTTTGGGTAGTTTTTCCTTCAAATTTTGGAGCTCGATCACTATTATAGTTTCTTTTTCTTTTTTATTTCTTTGATATTTCTAATTCTAATTTTTGTTTTGCTTCTTATTTATTTATTTATTTATTTATTTTTGCTTTTGAGTTGATATATTTTTTTTCTTATCAATTATCATGTTCTTTATGTTTTGTTGACTTGATTAATCTCTAAAACATAATAATTCTTAACGTTATATATACATAAAGTTTTGGAGTTTAGTCTCATCAAATGGTAATTATAGTTTATATAATTTCATGGTTGTTTATCTTAGAGGACATTTGTTTTTTTAACGATTTAATTGACTTAATTTCAATAAGTTAAGTCATTAAGTTTATTTCCTTTTTCAACTTAATAAAAATTTTCAGTTATTAGGTAATTATGTTATTAAGCTAATTTGTTTTAGTTTTTTAATTAATTTAAAAAGTCTGAATAACACTAAGAAAAATATTCTCCAAAAATAACTAACTAATTAATTATTTTCATCAATACCTAAATAAAACTTACTAGTTAACATTACTCTTCATTTCCATACCTTGTGATAGTTGATAATGTAGTAGTAAATTATTATTATTTTTATATTTTTACATTATTCAAATTAACATTATTTATCTTTACAATTTCTTTTGTGTATTTTTCATATAATACATAAACAATTAAAATAAAATTGATTAACATCATTTAATTTAGAATATTAAAGGGTGGTTGCATTCACTCTAATATGATTTATGTTATGATAAAATATTCTAATTTATGTACCTTGAAATATTTATTATTTATTTAGTATTTAAAATTTGAAAAGGCACCGGATATCCATGGAACATGACTTTGCTACGGAAATATTTCTTGCCATTGGATATCCATTCTATTATGAAAATTAAGCTCCCTTCACAGAGTTGTCATGACCGGGTAATATGGCACTATGATCATTGTGGCGAGTACATAGTGAGGTCTGAGTATCATATTGCGAGAACATGGAAGAATCTTGATAGTGCTGCATCTTATAGTGTTCATCAAGGCAGTGGGAAACCATTTAAAAGTTAATTGTTCCTTCCAAGGTTAAGATATTTCTATGGTGTGCACTTTCAGGATTGCTTCCATTTATGGAAAATTTGGAACTGAAAAGGGTGGTGGCTGATTCGCGGTGTAGGATTTGCAGTGAGGCTGGTGAGTCTATTTGGCATGCTCTATTTGTCTATCAACATGCTCATGATGTGTGGGAGCTTAGTTCATTTACTGTTATGAAATTTTTTGACTAAGTTGCATGTTTGTGGGATGTGTGGGATATTATTTATTCTAAAATTACTTTTAATGAAATTCAACTCTTTGTCTTAATTATGTGGGGGATTTAGGGGGTGAGAAATAGGATTTTATATGATGGGCTAAACCATCTCCTAACTGTATGGTGGCTTCCACCGAAGGAATTTGGGATAGTTGTGTGATCAGAAATTGTAGGAATATAAATATTGTGATTTGGGGCCAGGGCCCTCCATAGTTGGTTTGGTTTAAATTAAATAATGATGTGGCAATGGATGTTCAAAATGGTAAGTTCAGTTATGAAGCTGTTATTAGAAATTATGATGAATTATTGTAAGGATGTGGCTATTTCTGAGGCAAAGGCTATTCGCTTTGGTATTCGACTTGCGAAGGAGACTAGTTTGTCTCCGTTAATGATTGAGTCTGTTACTAGTTTGTCTCTGTTATTAGAAATCATGAGGGGTTGGTTATGTTGACTGGAACTAATTTTGGGAATTATTGTGAAGATGTGGCTATTTCTGAGGCAGAGGCTATTCGCTTTGGTATTCGACTTGCTAAGGAGACTAGTTTGTCTCCGTTAATGATTGAGTCTGTTACTAGTTTGTCTTTGTTATTAGAAATTATGAGGGGTTCGTTATGTTGACTGGAACCAATTTTGGAAATTATTGTGAGGATGTGGCTATTCTGAGGCGGAGGCTATTCACTTTGGTATTCGACTTGCTAAGGAGACTAGTTTGTCTCTGTTAATGATTGAGTCGGACTCGTTGTTTGTTATTCAATTGATCTAAGGAAAGCAACATACTCGTACAGAGCTTTTGTGGATAATTTCTTATGTGCAACAACTAATGCAACCAAAGTAGGACTTCAGGATTCGGCATATTTCAAGGAGTGGTAACCAAGCTGCGGATGCTCTAGCTAAGTATGCTCTTCAAACATGTTCATCATTTGTACTGCTAGAAGACTTTCCACAGTCTATAGGTTGTTATCTTTGAATTTTTTCCTAATTTAATGAGAATTACTTTATTTCAAACAAATATTGAAAAGGCACAAATATAAAAGTGCTGGTTTTCAGACCTTTTAAGTTGAAAAAACCAATAACTTACTACTTATAATTAGAGATTTAGACAAAAAAAAATGCATTCAGATTCAAGGATTTATCTCTATTTAGAATTTAAATTAATTCAAATCTATTAAGATTTTAGAGGAAAAACAAACATCATCTCATTAATAAAATGTGTAGAATTGGTATTAGAGATTTGAGATTCGAATCTCGCTTATATATTTGACCCTAATTTAGATGGGATGAGTAAAAAATTAGATTTTCATTAGCTATAATAAAAAATAATAATAATACTAAGATCCCAATTGTTATCCTTACTTTTGAATCATAGCATCTTTTTTCCTTTGTAACTGTCACATCATGTTAGTTATTAATATTATATTAATCTTCATAAATTATAATCTTACTTTTGAATATCAATAACTGACTAATGTGATATTTATAGCTAAGTTATTACATCAATTGGAACTAAAATGTTGAAATTGTACTTGTGTAGTATTAAGTTATTATAGTGTTTATACACTTTTAACAAGTTATAATAATTACAATGAATTTCTCTCACATCAATCCGTGGGAATGGCGGACGATGCTATGGTGCCCCAGGTGCATGGTATCCCTAATTTTTAGTAAACTATTTTAGTGTCTCTCTTATTTATTGAAAAGTAGAAAAAAAAATTAGAAGCTTTAAAATTTTAACACATAAGTCCAATATATATATCTATGTATATTTCTATTAATGGTCATATTATTATTATTAAATTAAATTTTAATTATATACTTAAATTATTTCTTAAATTGATTTTATATTACTTCCCAAAAAGAAAAGATTGTATGTACTAAAAAATTTTACAGGTTATTATCCTTATACTCTCATTAGTTTTAATAGTCAAATTAGGTCAATTGATCAAAATATAAAAATTTAAAATAATTTAAAATTATGTATGAAATCTATTACTATTTTACTTTTTTAAAAAAATCAAAGGGGCATCAATGTTAAAAACTAAGGAAAATACATCCACATCATTGAAGCAAGTTCCGTGTTAGATCTAATGGGGAACTCACATGTTGACAAAATGGGTGGCACCATGCACCAGGTGCACGAAGTTGGACCCGGGAATGGCCCAATTGGGTGATGTCCTTTGAAATGAAAAAATTTAAAAAAATTAATATTTACCAAATTTCCATTGTAGCACCATATGAAAATTATATAATTAACTTTTCATACAATCTTTTTTTATTTTATAAATTAATTTCTTTCAAAATAAATATAATTAATTGGTTTTAAATTAATTGAAGTCAAATATATATGACAAGCTAATTGATGAGACTGAAGCCTTGAAAGTAGATTGATAGAAGAAACAAAGGTTTCCGAATAATAAGTTTATTAAATAATTATGAATATTATAAAACTAGGGTTTTCGACCCCTTTTACTAAAATAAGTAAATCTAAAATATTATTTGATAATAAAATTCTCCTAACTAGAATTAGAAGACGAAAACAAACAACACTCAAATCCAAGTTCTAGGGAAAAAAAAGATAAAAATCATAAAAAAATTATGAAAAATGTGAAAAATCTTAAAACTGAAAAAATAACTAGGAAAGAAATAAAATTTCTAGTTCAACTAGAGGGTAGAACGGCATGAGCAGTTTTGGGTTAGATTCGTCTCGTCACTAGCTTCAAAACGATATATTTATACACTGAAAATGAAAACATGTATTCAAAGTTATGCCCTCTGAAAGATATCCCACATATAATACACAACTATCCTAC
The DNA here is from genome assembly GCA_030449925.1 of Citropsis articulata. Classification (NCBI taxonomy): domain Eukaryota; kingdom Viridiplantae; phylum Streptophyta; class Magnoliopsida; order Sapindales; family Rutaceae; genus Citropsis; species Citropsis articulata. The sequence continues at coordinate 10,877,566 of JASUUH010000211.1, read as the reverse complement.
ATCATTAATCAAGGGGAGACACATGTTAGCCATTGATTGGTAGCTGAATTTTTAATATTAAAGCTATTGAAAAAGAAATAATTATATTAAGAAGGTAATTTGATCTTAATTGCTTGTTCTTCTAAGAGTAATATTTATATTAATTTTTATAAATACTTATCAATTACAATATTGAATTTATTAACAATAATTAATTATTTTATCTTAGTCATTTTATCTTAGTCATTTTTTTAGCAGTTATATTTATATAAAATTTAATAAATACATATCAATTATAATAATTATTTACCAATTTAACTTAATTGTTGATTCTTTTAACGCTCATATTTATATCAATTTAATGAAAAATATCAATTATAATATTAAATTTAATAATAGTAATTATCTTTGTACTTTCTTATTAGGAAATTATCAATTTACCCCTTGACTTATGTGAAAAATTCCGAATAGCTTGTAATTTTCTCATTTTGTATCAATTCACCACATTATTTTTACTTGTAAATGGTTGTTGTTTTCACTAAATAGACCTAAGTTGATAAAATATCTTAAATGCCCTTGTGATGTCAATATATTATTAATGGTGTTAATAATGTGCTGGTAAATTGATACAAAACTAACAAAAAAAACTAAAAACTTGAGTGATTTAAAGCTATTGCTAGAATGGATAATTTTCGGTTTCCTCCCCTGAGGTTTGGGGTCTTTCCATTTTAATAGATTGTATGAGTGTATCTCTACTTTACAAACATGCCGTTAGTATAGTATTTATTTGACTATTAATTGATTGACTAAATGACTAAAACACACTTGCATCAATAAAACAATATTTTAATAACCAACTGGAGCCGATCTTTTTCTCTCAAGCTTATTAACTAAACTGAATGTCATAAGCATAGAGAGATTCAAAGATATAACAGCTCGTAAGTACAGACCACAAAGTAGAACTTTGTTCAAATGATAATGATCATAATCTAAATTATTGACGCAGAGAAATCATCAAATGAAAATAAGAACACAATACATAATTACACAAATATTAATCCTAATTAATTATTTAGATTCACCACATCACACAACTTCCTTATCTGCAATCTTCTTGTATCTCATATTCTTAGGGCTCAGATCATCACCATGATCATCAAGATCACTGAATTCCTTACATGAATTGTGGGAATCATGACGATTATCAAAGAGACTCCACACCAAATACATGGAAAATGGCAGTAGGCGAACTGTCAAAAAGCTCTGACGAATCCAATGGGCTTGAGGGTTTGATTTGCAAACATGAAAGATAAGTGCATTGTTTTGGTTTCTGTACAAAAAAGAAATGACAAGCATTTTTTTGTTATTGGTGAAAAGAAAAAAAGAATGTATATTAGCATGTTTTTGTTATCACGGAGTGTGCATCAGAGTGTTTCAAGACATTCCAGTCTCCAAAGTATGAAAATTCAAACTTATTTTAATATTTAATTAATTTTATATGCCATTACTTATTTGCCCTCACATACTAAACATATACTAAACGTTATACTAACTTTAGGGGTATACCGTGGAGATATGAAATACACGTGTGCAACCCAAGAGGGGGGGTGAATTGGTATTTTAAAAGTTATCCTAACAAAACCACACAACAATCCAATCTAATGTCTTAATAAATTCGAAAGCAATAAGTTCAATAAAAGCACAATAAAAAATGAGTAAGAGAGAAAAGAAACAAACACATGAATTTTTACGTGGTTCGGCAATCCCCGCCTATGTCCACACATCTAAGCGATCCAAACTTGAGAATTTCACTATCCAAGCCTTTCTAAGGCTTCAAATGCTTACAATTAACTTAAAGGTGTCAATGAACCTTTACAACAAAAAGATTATCTCCCAATCTCTTCACTCAAGTGTCTCACACACTCAAACACTCACAATTGAGATGAGGAAATGAAAATTACAATAAAAACTCTCTTAAAGAGTAGATGAATAAATTGAAGAACAAATATGATTCAAAGAATAATGATTTGCGAATTGAGAGCTCAAGATATGTTGTGTGCTTTTTGTTTGTGCTTGCTTGATTCCTTGAAAATGAATTGGATTTGAGTTTTTATAATTAGAGCTTAAAAACTAGCCATTATGAGCTTTTTGGTGATAACCGAAATTCCGCTTGTGTGAATCCGGTCTTCCGCTTCAAGTTACCGTTACAGCAAATTTTTGAATTTTTGAAAATCTGGAATGTCGCTTTTGAAATCCGGAATTCCGCTTTTGTTTCAATAACTTACTGTCCAAATCCGGTCTTCCGCTTAGAACAATCCAGAATTCTGCTTGCTACAGTAACCACTACAATGAACTATTTTTCTAAAATTATAGTTTGACCCCAAAACTTTGTAAAACTATATTATGGCTTAAAAATGTTATAAATTTTACAATTAAGTCTAATTTCAGAATTTCTAAATAATACTTTATTAATCCTAAAACTTTTTGAAATTGTGATATTGCCCACACTTTATAAAATTGTAGAATGACCCAAAATATTTAAATATTTATAAATAGGTCCAAATCCGAAATTTAAAACAATATATATTAAAATAAAAAATTGTAAAATTCTTTCTTATTAGTTCACAACTTGAGAAACAACATAACTCCATAAAATCATTTTCTTATTTTGAAAAGGACAATCTATATATAAAATTTTATTTAACTACTCTCAATTTTCTTTAACCAAAACATATGGTTTGTTATAATCAAAATCAATATTTATAGCCATATAGGCTAACAATCTCCTCCTTTTTTATAATGAAAAAATACATTATAGAAAATTGATTTAGTTATGAAAAGCTTTCCCTTAATCAATGCAAGGTTAAAAAAAATAATTTTAAAAAGATTTTACTCCCCTTGCATAAATGCATATCAATATTTTTCATAACAAATAAATTTCTTATATTTCCCCCTTACAAATAATATCTCCCCCTTCATCATCAAAAAGAAGAGAAGCTCCCCCTATCAATCATCAAAATCTCAATACAAGCACATTAGTTCATAAATAGCCAAAGCATAAGGAAATAACATAATAATCAATCAAAGCAAATCCATATCATCCAACACAAATACATAATTCAAAAGCATAACAACCATTCATATAATTGAAAATAAAAGAACATAAAGCAGTAAATGAAATGTTGGTGTGTCCAAATACAAGTATAAGAGACTACTGAGGTGGTGAGGATGGTGGTGATGGAGGTGGATACGGATAAGGAATGCCGAAATACTAAAAAAGGAGGCGTTGTCCATGAATAAGTTGTTGTTGATGTTGCTGCTGAAACTCAGTCTGTCGCACAGAGAGTGTCCTCACCTCATCCATAAGCTGCTGAAGAGTAACCTCATCAGAAGTAGAAGGCTCGGGAGATGGTAAAGCAGGTACAGAGGTAGCAGGAGCAAAAGTAGATACTGGACGACCTCAACATCTATGCTGACCCCGAAATAGAAGAGAAAAATCAGGTAGTTGATCAACTGGGACAACATTATTGAGTGGCCGATCATCACTTGGAGCAAGAAAAGTATGCTTATTGTCAGAAAGTTGCACCCAAGCTCTATTATCTCACTCAAAACCTAAGGCACTAATAGCTTCATTCCCAATGCCCTTAGATGGCCTACATGATTGTTCACGGATAGGTACCTTAAAGTAATTAAGGATCCAGGTGATAAAATTACCATAAGGAAGAAAACGGGTGATCAGTTTAGAAATAGAAAGTATATTCTGGACAATGGAGTATCCTATATCAATTAGACGACGTCTAAGAATACAATCAATCAAGGCAACATCCATATGAGAAACCTCATCCAAATGGCCTGCTCTAGGAAGCACAATTGTCTGAATAAAACGAAGTAATATACGAGTTTGAAGACAAAGACATTTTGTGCGGAAATAGATAGTACAATCATCATCGGAAAGGTCAATACGACGACATATATTCTTAATAGCGTCAATATAAACATAGTCATCAATATCGGGAGATTTCCTAGGTGAGAAAATATCTAGGCCACCATTAGAAGTGCCTAAAATAGAATTCAAATCCGAATCATCAAATTCAATGGAACTCCTCCAACATTGGTGATTACTCGATTCTCTTTATCCGCGGAAGTATCCATATTCGAGTAAAATACTTTCACCAAGTCAGAATATACATTTTCTTCAATCACAAGGGCATTTATCCAACCAACATCTTATAATAATTGAAATAAATTTCTATTACTAAAACTAAGAGTATGAAGCCAATTCGGTAAAACGAAAAACATAGGGAGTACTTCACGAGTCATGAGCTGATAATGAAATTTTTTCACTAAATGTTTGGCTGGAAAATGCATGGACTCAAAGGTAGATTGATTGGAGGAGCCACTGGCTTGCCGTGGCCGTTTGGTGGGTTGAACCGGTTCTTTGCCTTTTCCTAGAACCAGCCAAGAGCTTGACATGGTGATTTTGAGTGATTTCAAGTGAGATAAAGCAATGAGAAGGAAGATAATGAAGATTGGAAGAGGTTTTGAGAAGCAATTTGGTTCAAAAACGGCTTAAGAAGAAGAAATCTAGAGAGAGCAAAATCATTGGAAACCCTAGGTTTGATTTTGAGTTTAAAAATGAGTTTTAAAGATGATTTTGGACACAAGATTGGATAGGGAACAAGTTGTATGTTTCAATTTGCATAAAAAACGAGTGAAAAATGATGAATTTTGGAGTGAAAACTGTTGTGCAAATTTTATTGAACTTGCAAGCGCACGAATTTATTGTAGAATAGATCAATGGCGACGAGTGTCGATCCCACGAGGAGGTGAATTTTAATTGTGTGTAGAATTAATTTTCTTTAAATGGGTAGTTGGATTTGTGGTGAAATTAATTTAAACTATGCTAGAATTTAAGTGGGAATGTCGAGAATAAATTAAACTGGAAATTATTGAGATAAAGCACTTGGGTATCCGGATCTGCATCAACATGCTCCATGGGCTAAATATTCCATATTAATACCAATTAAATCATGAGGGGGGATTCCACACCTCATGAACCACGCTCAAATAAATATGGTGCTAAGGGCTTATCGTGCCAAATAATAATAACCTTGTACTAGGGTGCCGGTTTAACCAGGGCGGTATCTAGACAAGACTATTATTATTTGTCGACGAAAAGTCAAAACAACCACAAATATTAGAGGGGAAGAGAAAGTAAATTTACCAAATTAAGCCCATGGAACATGTTGAGACTTCACCTTCAACCCAAGCTTAAAAGAAAATTAGCTACTCATTTTTGAACTAGGGGTAAAATAAGAATTTATTAAAATACGTAGAAAATACAAGAAGGAGAAGGTATTACAAAAATCTAAGCTTAGAAATGAATTCAGGGGTATCAAATTAGGGGGGGAGCCCCCTTTTTATAGATACATTGAGTGAATCATGACCATCGGATCAAAAACAGTTCGGACGCTCAGGATTGCGCCACGTCATCAGTCAATAGTCAACAGTCAACGTGTGAACAGTAACACAGTTTGTACAGTAACACGGTTTGACCTGGTTTGCACAGTAACGCGGTTTTGTACAGTAACACTATTTGCACAGTAACGCGGTTTGTGAACAGTACCATGAACAGTACCGTATATGTGAACAGTGTCATTTTTCCTTTTATACTTCTCCTAAGGTTTTCGACCGTCCTGAGTTCAAATGTGACGTCCATTTTGCTGTCTGATCACTCGTTCATTGTGAAACGATCGTGATGTCCCTAAAATACATAATTATAATAAAACACACATAATTGAATAACAAAATACTTAAATAAATAAAAGTAGCAATGTTAGTGAGACTTGAAGTGTAAAATAACAACTTTCTCCTTTATAAATATACACTTTTTAATACTCAACACACCCCCTAACCAGCTTATTGCTAGTCCCTAGCAAATAAAGCGAAGATAAAATTCAAAACCATTTTTTTTTAATTTATAAAACACACGTGTTTATTTAATTAGATTAATGATAGCAATCAAATAAAAGTACAAGCATTATCTCCAGTCTAAAGAAATATCACAACCACATCAACAATCCACATGCATCAGTCCAGCAGACTATAGTAATCAGGCTACTTTCAAGAATGACATGTCAAACTCCAAAATCTCACTGGTAGTAGTGACACTCTCACAAAGAAATTAAACCCAATAAAAATTGTCACTACAATGAATGGTGATATATATATATATATATATATATATATATATATATTGAAGATGCATTTTATTTATTTATTATTATTGCACATCTTTCTTTCTTTTTTCTTTTCTTTTCTTTTATAGCACAATCCTCATTGAACAAAATAATTATTTATATTTTTTCCAAAATTAATAAGTGATGGAACCTAAAGATATTTTAGAATATGGAAAACAAAATACATGTTTGAGAAAAAATAAATAAATAAATAAATAAATATATATATATATATATATATATATATATATATATATATATTGAAATAAAAAGATGCATTTTGCTTATTTATTATTATTGCATATCTTTTCTCTTTTTTTTTCTTTTCTTTTTTTTCTTTTTTTTTTCTTTTTTCTTTTTTATAGCACAACTTTGCTGAACAAAATAATTATTTATATTTTTTCTCAAACATGAATAAGTGATGGAACTTGTAAGATATCGGGTAATACTCCAAATTGGAGTGGGTCAGGATGGTAAGTTAACAAAGAAAATGCTTTTTTTTTTTAAAAAAAAAAAGGCTCAAAAGGGCTAACTATGGATATTTTACAATAAGGATTGCTAGAAAGGCTCAAACGGATCAAAGATGACCTTCCATCGTCTCTTAGAGCTCTAAATAATCTTTCATATCTACTAGTTAGGTGGGCCTTTAGATCCAGCAACACACATTTTTTTTTTTTAAGGGTTGACTCAAAGGAAATCTAGAGATCATGTATAAAATAATAAACTGCTAAGCTGTATGAAGAATGGGCAACAAGGGTTACTCTCCAAGAAAAATTATTAGGATCAAAAACTCACTTGGAATTTATTATGACATGTGCATTCCTTCAAGCAACTCATATTTGTCTCCAACATCAACATGTAGAATAGCAAATATGGTGTAGCATCACTCAAGACCAAAGATAATACAAATACTAAAATTCGAGAGTCATCATATCATCCAATATCAAAAACTCACACAAAATTATCAAAAAAAAAATTTTTTTAACGAAATTCTACACCCCCAACCTATTCTAAACATACATGTAGAAAAATGAAAAAAAAACGATGCAGAAAAATTAATTAGATGATAGAAAAGAAAAATGTCTGAATTTTTTTTTTTTAAGAAGATGTGTTTCTAGAGTTACTACACTCCATATTCAGCCATCTTCGACTCAAAAACTTGAAAATGTATATTTATAAAGGAGAAGTCAAAAAGAAAAAGTTAGAAAAATACACTTAAAATAAGACAAATTTTTTTTTTTTTAACTTTCAAACTAAGAAGATGCGTTTCTAGAGTAACTACACTCTATATTTAGCCATCTTCTACTTAAAAAGTTAGCTACGGTTAGTTCTACAATAAAAATTAGTAAAAACTTAACCAACATTCCACAATTGTCAACTATTCCCTCCCCCCAACCAGAATGAAACATTGTCCTCAATGTTTGAAAGGAAAGAAGTAGAGTGTAAAAGACATCACCTGGGTAGTGCAACACAGAAGAAAATATTTACAAGCGGAGAGTTAAATCTAATTTGTACTTCTTACTGCGGCTACTGTTACCATCATTATTTGAACACTCCAACACAACAGTTCTGGGATCTGTCTCTGATTGATAAGCTTGTAACAGATCAAGTAGCTCATTAGCAGTATGTGCACAAATAAAGACTTTTTTTACTGAGGAAGGAATGAAATAATTTTTTATTGCATGGTTAAGAAATGCGATAAAGCCATCATAAAAATTATTGACATTTAACAAACCGATGGGTTTCTGGTGGATGTTCAGATGGGCCCAAGATGCTAATGTGATTAGTGCCTCAAGAGTTGCAAGATCTCCTGAAAGGAAAATAAAAGCATCGGCATGATTTAACATTTCAGTTATTTTTTCTTGCATACCTGAGACGACTAATTCTTCTTCAGTTGATAAGTTAGACAAACAGCCCAAAGGTTTGAGAATTGTTGGGATGATGCATAACATTTGGCTCCCTCTGACATAAGCAGCTTCTGAGACCATTTTGGATAACCCTCGGTCACCTCCTCCATACACCAAGTGCAGTTTTCTCTCTGCTATTCTTCGACTAAGATCTATGGCTGCCTCAACGAACTCTTTATGTTTGCTATAGTTAAACCCAGAGAGCACACAAATGTTCTTGAATTGTTTGCTGGGAGTAGCTACCATTAGGATACTGCTAAAAAATAATTTGTGAGTGCACAACAAAAAATTATATTTAAGAACCTTGGTGACAACGGGTCACAGCTGTGTATGAGGTATTATGTCAGTGTCAATTAACGCGTAAGGCACATGGCTCGAGAGTAAAAAAGAAAATAGTAAAAAGGAAAAAGCAAACAATGATAACAAAAAAAAATTATTACAGGCAATAATGTGAATGGTAAAACAACAGTGAAATAAAACAATAGTAAAGTAAAAGGATATTCACAGGTAGTTGCGACTGTGGCTCACATCTTCCTCTGGTTTTACGTCCCGAAGCGGCAGCGCCCTCATGGGTCGAGATAGGCTTCCATCTAGTTTTCTTACAAACCGTTGTTTATAGTCGACTCTTTGTATATATCCATTGGGATGCGTTTCAAAAGACAAAAGGATATTATCTAATGACTCTTTATTCAAGCCATCCCTAATGAATTTAATCTTATCTTCCCTGTTATCAGACACCATTCCTAAAGAACATGGTTTTTTATTGCATATCGTTCTGGCACACTTATGACAAGCAACAGAAAGTCTTCGAGCTCATCGTTTTCTCGCATAATTTCCTTTACCACAACCAGGCATGTATGCAATAAATTTAGGAGGCAACTCACCTGCCAAGCGTACTTTGGCTTCGATTAACCAGCGAATGTCAGCAGGTATGTCATTCTTCATAAGCAATCGTATGCGTTCGGATCGGGCTTTATAGATTGAAAGAAGTGCATTATGAGGAAGCGAAGGGAATCGTTTGTGAAGCTTTGCTAAAATCTCGTCTCTGTCCATGCCTTCATCTCATAATATTAGTTATTGTGGGAAACTGAAGTAACCGACTTGATTGTCACGGAGTACCGTTATCCGCCTCTTCACCGGGGTGACAAACTTAAACACACAAAGCAAACTAAAACACACAAACAGAGAAATAAATTAAAACACACAAAGCAAATTAAAATCGTCCTCTTATTAAATTTACCTCAAGCTCCAACTGGGTGTTGTAGATACTTCTCTCAAAATCTCTGAGTTGGCTTTCTAAATCCTCAACATGAGCGACTAACTCTGGTGGTTGCAAAGCCCAAATACGATGTGTTTTAAAAAATCGTATCTGCTTTCTGAGATGAGTTCGGATAGGTTGAAATGTTCTAAGCATGTACAAGAGGTATTGTCTCATGATTAAAATTATAAGAGAGGACTGTAATGGGTAAACAAGCACACTTACACAAAAATAATTTCAATCAACAAAAGAATAATCAAAAGAAAGAAAAGAATCAAATCAAATTACCGAAAAAAAAAAGAAAAACCTCAATTTAAACTTGGTGGGTCACTCAGATTTATTTCACTATCCTCTCCATGTGGTTGGTACTCTAGATATGGCTTTAATCTTTGACCATTAACTTTAAAAGTGATGTTGTTCTTTGGATCCTTAATTTCAATTGCCCCATGTTGAAAAACAGTGTGAACAATAAATGGGCCAGACCATCGAGAACGTAACTTACCTGGAAATAGGTGCAAGCGAGAATTGAATAAAAGCACTTTCTGACCTGGAGTGAAAGCTTTTCTCATAATTTGCTTGTCGTGAAAGACTTTTATTCGTTGCTTGTAAATCTTGGCATTTTCATACGCGTCATTGCGAATTTCTTCAAGTTCTGCTAGCTGTAATCTTCTTTCTGAGCCAGCTTGCTGCATGTCAAAATTGAAATTCTTGATGGCCCAGTACGCACGATGCTCGAGTTCCACAGGTAGGTGGCAAGCTTTTCCATACACTAGCCTGTAGGGTGACATCCCAATTGGAGTTTTGAAAGCTGTTCTATATGCCCATAATGCATCATCGAGCCTTAACGACCAATCTTTTCTGTCGGTCCTCACTGTCTTTTCTAAAATGTGCTTTATTTCTCGATTGGAAATCTCAACTTGGCCACTGGTTTGCGGATGATATGGGGTCGCCACTTTATGAGTGATGGAGTACTTTGTCAAAAGTGCTTTGAATGATTTATTGCAAAAGTGGGCACCACCATCACTGATTATTGCTCGAGGAAATCCAAAGCGTGAAACAATATTGATTTTCAAAAATCTTATCACCACCTTGTGATCATTGGTCCTACATGGAATTGCCTCTACCCATTTCGAAACATAGTTAACAGCAACCAATATGTATTGATGGCCAAAAGATGGGGGAAAGGGTCCCATGAAATTGATACCCCATACATCAAAAATTTCAACCACTAAAATTGGGTTTAGTGGCATCATATTCCTTCATGTTATGCTCCCCATTCGTTGACACCTATCACATGAAGAACAAAATGTGTAAGCATCTCGAAATATAGTTGGCCAATAGAAACCACATTGTAAAATTTTTATAGCTGTTTTCTTAGCACTGAAGTGGCCTCCACAAGTTTGTTCATGGCAGAATGAAAGAATGTTTTGAAATTCATTCTCTGGGACACATCGTCGAACAATTTGATCTGCACAATACTTGAATAGATAAGGATCATCCCAAAAGAAATTCTTTATTTCTGCAAAGAATTTGGCCTTGTCTTGCTTAGTCCAATGCTCTGGAAGTTGACCTGTAACAAGATAATTAACAATATCAGCATACCATGGTACTACTTCCACACTCATTAATTGTTCATCTGGAAATGACTCATTCAAGGGTAATGGTTCTATAGTTGTGTCAAAATGGAGACGAGAAAGATGGTCAGCCACAACATTTTTTGTTCCTTTCTTATCCTTGAATTCTAAGTCAAATTCCTGTAAAAGTAACACCCAACGAATTAGTCTAGCTTTTGCATCTTTCTTTGTGAGAAGATATTTAAGGGCAGCATGATCTGTAAATATAATTATTTTACAACCAATGAGATAAGATCGAAATTTCTCTAATGCAAACACTACAGCTAGCATTTCTTTTTCGATGGTTGAATAATTCAACTGTGCATCATTCAATGTCATACCAGCATAGTAAATCACATGGGGAACTCGATCAACTCTTTGTCCTAATACTGCTCCTACTGCATAATCAGATGCATCACACATAAGCTCAAAAGGTAAATTCTAATTTTGTGGCTGAATGATGGGTGATGATGTCAACAACTGCTTTAATTTTTCAAATGCCACAAGACATGAATCATCAAAGACAAAAGGTACATCCTTAGCAAGTAGATTGCATAAGGGTCTAGAAACTTTGCTAAAATCTTTAATGAAACGTCTATAAAAACCAGCATGCCCAAGGAAAGATCTTACTTCTCTGACTGTTTTAGGTTAAGGAAGATTGAAAATGAGATCCACCTTGGCTTTATCAACCTCAATACCTTTACTTGAAATGATGTGACCGAGAACAATACCTTGTTTTACCATAAAATGACATTTCTCCCAATTCAAGACTAAATTCTTCTCGATACATCTCTGCAGAACTAGTGTTAGATGATGTAAACATTGATCAAATGAATCACCAAAAACAGAAAAGTCATCCATAAAGACCTCAAGGAATCGTTCAACCATATCAGAAAAAATACTCAACATGCATCGTTGAAATGTAGCAGGTGCATTACATAATCCAAATGACATTCTCCTATATGCAAAAGTACCAAAAGGACAAGTGAAGGTGGTCTTCTCTTGATCTTTTGGTGCTATGGGAATCTGATTATATCCTGAGTAGCCATCTAGAAAGCAATAAAATTCATGACCTGCTAATCTATCAAGCATTTGATCGATAAATGGTAAAGGAAAATGGTCTTTACGTGTGACAGAATTCAACTTTCTATAATCAATGCATACACGCCATCCTGTAGTTATTCTAATGGGCACTAATTCATTATTAGCATTGGTAACTACTGTGACTCCTGACGTTTTGGGGACAACTTGTACAGGACTGACCCATGAACTATCAGAAATTGGGTAAATGATACACCGTCTAACGACTTAAGGACTTGATCTGAACAACCTCTTTCATGTTAGGATTTAACCGACGTTGCATTTCCCTAGTAGGTCTAGCATTTTCATCAAGGTGAATGTAATACATACAGTCTACTGGGTTTATACCTTTTATGTCTGCTATGGTCCATCCTAATACTCCTTTGTGCTCTTTTAAAACTTCCAACAACTTACCTTTTTGTTCGTCATTGAGGGAGGAAAAGATGATTACTGGCAAAGTACTTTCTTCTCCCAGGAATGCGTATTCCAAAGTGTTGGGTAATTGTTTGAGCTCGAGTTTTGGTGGTGATTCTGATGATGGGCTGACTTTCTTTTCTGATGGCATTAGTTGTTCAACTCTTGACTTCCATTTATTTGTGTCCATGGATGGTGCTGAGTCAAGTAGTGCGTTGATCTCATTGATTGATCTATCAATATCAAAGTCCAAACCAAAGTGAGTTAAACATGTTTGTAAATGATCATCACTAAGATTTGACAGAAAATTATTATCAACTAATGTTTCTATTAAATTCACATTAGCAATTCCATCATCTGCATTGTGAGGTTGTTTGACAATGTTGAAGATATTGAGTTGCATGGTCATATTGCCAAAGGACAACTGCATATTTCCAGTTCTGCATTGAATGTGAGCATCAGCAGTTGCCAAGAAAGGTCGGCCTAGGATAATGGGGATGTGCTTCTTTGAATCCTGTACTGGTTGAGTGTCAATTACAATGAAATCAACAGGAAAATAAAAATTGTATGCCTGAATAAGCACGCCCTCCACAATACCACGAGATATTTTCGTGGACCGATCTGCAAGCTGTAACACCATTGGAGTTGGGTGTAATTCTCCCAGTCCAAGTTTCACAAAATCTGAGGAGCAGATTTACACTAGCTCCTAAATCCAACAAAGCATTCTCAATTGTGTGGTTCCCTATACTACATGAGATAGTTGGGGAGCCTGGATCTTTGTATTTTAGAGGCATCTTATGTTGGAGTATAGAACTAACATTTTCTGTTAAAAATGCCTTTTTCTGAACATGAATATTCCGCTTTTTAGTGCAAAGATCTTTAAGAAACTTGGCATAAGATGGCACTTGTTTTATCGCATCAAGTAAAGGGATGTTAACACTTATCTGTTTGAAGATTTCAAAAATCTCACCTGTGGATTTTCATTTTTTTCCTTTAGATAACCTCTGAGGAAATGGAGCTTTAAGAACATACTCTCGTGGGTTGGTTTCTTCTTTCTCCTCTGGTGATGGGTCCTCAGTATTCACAGGTACAATCTGAGTTGATTTCGTCACTGGCATCTCCACTTTGTTGTCAACTTCTTTCCCTTTTCGCAAGGTCATGACGGCTTTGACCTCTCCATGTTGTTGTGGTGAACTGGTACTTACTTCATGTACTGCTTTAGGATTAGGCACTGGTTGACTTGGGAATTTGCATTTCTCAACGGTCATTGCCAAGGTTTGAACTGAAGAAGCAAGTTGTCCCACCATTTTCTCGAGGCTTGAAACTGATTGGGCTTGTGAGTTGAAGCTTGCTCTCATCTCATTTCGCAGTTCATCAATGGTGCGGTTCTGCTGATCGATTGTAGAATTAGTAAAATTCTTGAAATTTTAGAATGTATTCTCCCATAGTTTAGGTTGAGAATGGTTTGAGTTTGGATTGTATGGTCTAAATGGTGGCTGAGAGGCTTGAGAAATTTGAGGAATTGGTGGAATGGGTTGGATTGGTGGTGGTAGAACTGATGGTCCATTTTGTTGGAATCCTAGAGACCATGAAAAATTGGGGTGGTCTCTCTATCCAGGGTTATATGTGTTGGGGTAAGGGTTGTAGTTTGATGGTTTTCTCATGACTCCTATGGCATTAACTTGATCTGAATATGAGTCATGGTCATGTGGTTCTGTTGAGTTGGCAGTTGTTAATGATGCTATTTGTCGAGAAAGGCCTTCAACCATCTCTTTGACTTCTTTAATTCCCGAACTTGACTCGCCAATGTGAACCTCATTTACTCCCTTAATTCTCCTGGTATTTCTGAGTGATTGACTCAGTTGTTGGGAATTATCTGATTGTCGCTGGAAAAATTCCCAAATCTCTGAAGCGCTTTTCGACATTAGCTCTCCTCCACTGGTCGCTATTAGCCATTCTAGCACATGTGGCAATAATCCCTCCAAAAAGTATTGGCATTGGCGCCATTTCTCGTACCCATGATGTGGGCACTTCAAGAGTAGCCCATTGAATCGCTCCCATGCTTCGAAAAATTGTTCGTCATCTCTTTGGGTAAATTCTGAAATTTCCCTGCGAATAGCATTTGTTTTATGAACTGGGAAATATTTATTTAAAAATTTTGTTACCATTTATTCCCATGATGTTATGCTATTAGCAGGCAATGTATTGAACCATGAACGAGCTCTATCCTTTAAAGAAAATGAGAATAATCTAAGTTTAACATCATCATCTGAAAAATTCTCGTATTTAAAAGTTTGACAAATAGCATGAAAATCATTCAGATGATTATATGGGTCCTCATTTTCTAGGCCATAGAATGTGGGGAGACAATTTAGCACACTATGTTTTAATTCAAAACTCCTAGCAGCTACATTTGGGTATCTGATGCATGATGTGCTCAAATTAGCTAAAGGACTGAAATAATCCTTAAATGGCCTCTCATGTGGTTCTAGTTGGTTTTACAAATCCATGTTAATTTTATTTTTAAATGCAACGTGTTTGTGTGTGCGGAGTGTTTTTTCCAATTCAAGGTCTAAAGGCTCAAGATTAGGCGATAATGACCTTCGACCATGCATGCAAAAAATAAAATAAATAAAAGCAAAACAAATAAAAATAAAGAAGAAGGACAAATTATGATACTAACCTTGCCACGTTGTTACAGTCTTACTATGAAAATAAACTCAATTGCTATAAGAAAAAGAAATTACAAGAAACAAATATTAACTAAAATAAATTACAAAGAAAGATAACAAGATAAACAAAATTAAATTACAAAGAAAAATGATAGGAAAATTAAATTACACAAATTTAAAGAAGAAAATAAAATTCTAACCTTAATTTCTCTTTGTTTTTTTTGGTTTAAATGAGAAAAGGAAAAAAAACAAATTACAAGAAAACAACTAAAAATAATAATAATAATAATAAATATTAAAAAAAAAACTAATTCTACGAATTAAAATACTTACCTCCCCGACAACGGCACCAAAAACTTGTTGTGCAAATTTTATTAAACTCGCAAGCGCACGAATCTATTGTAGAATAGATCAATGGTGACGAGTGTCGATCCCATGAGGAGGTGGATTTTAATTGTGTAGAATTAATTTTCTTTAAATGGGTGGTTGGATTTGTGGTGAAATTAATTTAAACTATGCTAGAATTTAAGTGGGAATGGCGAGAATAAATTAAACTGGAAATTATTGAGATAAAGCACTTGGGTATCCGGATCTGCATCAACATGCTCCATGGGTTAAATATTCCATATTAATACCAATTAAATCATGAGGGGGGATTCCACACCTCATGAACCACGCTCAAATAAATATGGTGATAAGGGCTTATCGTGCCAAATAATAATAACCTTGTACTAGGGTGCCGGTTTAATCAGGGCAGTATCTAGACAATACTATTATTATTTGTCGACGAAAAGTCAAAACAACCACAAATATTAAAGGGGAAGAGAAAGTAAATTTACCAAATTAAGCCCATGGAACATGTTGAGACTTCACCTTCAACCCAAGCTTAAAAGAAAATTAGCTACTCATTTTTGAACTAGGGGTAAAATGGAAATTTATTAAAATACGTAGAAAATACAAGAAGGAGAAGGAATTACAAAACTCTAAGCATAGAAATGAATTCAGGGGTATCAAATTAGGGAGGGAGCCCCCTTTTTATAGATACATTGAGTGAATCGTGACCATCGGATCAAAAATAGTTCAGACGCTCAGGATTGCGCCACGTTATCAGTCAATAGTCAACAGTCAACATGTTAACAGTAACACAGTTTGAACACGGTTTGTACAGTAACACGGTTTGACCCGGTTTGCACAGTAATACTATTTACACAGTAACGCGGTTCGTGAACAGTACCATGAACAGTACCGTATATGTGAACAGTGACATTTTTCCTTTTATGCTCCTCCTAAGGTTTTCGACCGTCCTGAGTTCAAATGTGACGTCCGTTTTGCTGTCTGATCACTCGTTCATTGTGAAATGATCGTGATGCCCCTAAAATACATAAAATACATAATTATAATAAAACACACATAATTGAATAACAAAATACTTAAATAAAAATAGCAATGTTAGTGATACTTAAAGTGTAAAATAACAATTTTCTTCTTTATAAATATACACTTTCTAACACTCAACAAAAATGAGATAGGAAGAGACGGTTTTGAAGTGAGAGGGAGAACCAGATTTCCGAAAGCAAAGAAGATGATGAACAGCATATAATCAAGAGAATCCGGAATTCTGGATGTGCATAACTAGAATTTCGGTTGTTGACAGTAAGTAGCAACAAGCCAAGTGATGAATTCGGAATTCCGAATGTGCCTAACTGGTAATCCGGTTGTTGATAGTGACTAGCAATAAGCAACAAAAAAACAAACGGATTTGCGAAAGCTATAACCGGATATCTGATTGAGGACAGTGAAGGAAAATTTGAATTCGGTTTTTCAGATTGCAAATCTAGCTATTTGATTGAGGCCAGAATATATTAAGCATGATTTGGTGTTCTGGATTTCATTAACCGGATATCCGATTCGTTCCAACAAGTACCAAACACTAATTCGGTTTTTCAGATTTTGTAACCAGTTATCCAGTTATCTCCAGCAAGAATCAAATTTAATCCGGGTTTCTGGATTTCATAACCGATTGACCGATTGATTACATCAATCAACAAAACTGAGTCCGGTTTTCCAAATTTCTTAACCGGTTAAACTTTGGAAGATATTTTTGAAATTTGGTAAGCTCTGAGACTAGTATTCGACACACCAATTTATTTTTGCTTAAAAATAATCAATTTTAAATCATTTTGAGATTCAAAACTTTTCAACAAGTCATTTACTACATGAAATATACATCCATATAATGATAAATATATCAACTTGATCAACAAATCATTATGCAATATTCATCATTCCAAGCTCATGTCTTATCTTTATAAAATGCTCTTCACTAAGAGGTTTTGTAAAGATATCCGCAAGTTGATTTTAAGTAGAAACAAATTTAATCACAACATTTCCTTTTTTAACATGATCTTTAAGGAAGTGATGCCTAATTTCTATATGCTTAGTTCTAGAATGCTGAATGAGATTTTTGGATAGATTAATAGCACTAGTATTGTCACACATGATAGGTATTTGATCAAGATTAATACTATAGTCTTCAAGGGTTTGTTTCATCCAAAACACTTGTGCATAACAACTACCTGAGGTAATATATTCTGCCTCAGTGGTTGAAAGTGCAACCGAATTTTATTTCTTACTAAACCAAGAGACAAGTGAATGACTTAAGAAGTGATATGTTCCACTAGTACTTTTTCTATCAACCTTATAACCGGTAAAATCGGCATATGAATAACATGTTAAGTCAATATGAGTTCCCCTAAGATACCAAAGGCCAAGATTAATGGTGCCAATCAAATATTGAAAAATTCTTTTAATGGCGAGCAAGTGTGACTCTTTAGGACAAGATTGAAATATAGCACACAAACATACACTAAACATAATATCAGGCCTACTAGCAGTAACGATTCGATCATACCTCGATATGTCTTGATGTCAACTTCTTTACCCTTCTCATCTTTGTCCAACTTGATGGTAATACTTATTAGAGTGCTTTTTGCCGTTCCATTTTCATAGCCAAATATTTTGAGTTGATCTCTCACATACTTGGTTTGATTTATGAAAATTCCTTCCTCATCTTGTTTTATTTACAGTCCAAGGAAGTACTTTAGCTCTCCCATCATATTCATCTCAAATTCTTTACTCATACAAGATGAAAATTCCTTACACATAGACTCATTAGTAAAACCAAATATAATATCATCAACATAAATTTGAACAATAAGTATATCTTGGTTCTTATACTTAACAAATAGAGTTGTATCGGCTTTTTCCATTGAAAAATCGTTATCTAATAAAAAGTTTTTAAGCCTATCATACCATGCTCTAGGTGCTTGTTTTAATTCGTATAATGCCTTAGACAACTTATACACATGATTTGGGAATTTTTCATTTTCAAAACCAAGAGGTTGTTTCACATACACTTCCTTCATAATGTAACCATTTAAGACAACACTTTTGACATCCATTTGAAATAGAATGAAATCCTTATGATATGCATATGTTAATAACATCCTAATGGATTCTAATCTAGTTACAGGTGCAAATGTTTCATCAAAATCAATTCCTTCTTCTTGGTTGTACCCTTGAGCCACTAGTTTAGTTTTACTTCTTACAACCACACGGGATTCAACCATTTTGTTTCTAAATACCCATTTAGTACCTATGATGGATTGATGATCCGGTTTAGAAATTAATTCCCACACATTATTTCTGTCAAATTAATTTAACTCCTCTTGCATTGCCATAATCCAAGATTCATCATTTTCCGCATCCACAAGGGATTTTGGTTCAATTTGAAAGATAAATACAGCATGTTCATATGTGTTTCTAAATGATGACCTAATTGTAACACTTCTTGATGGATCACCTAAAATAGCATCCTTAGGGTGAGAAGAAACATACCTCCACTCCTTGGGGAGTGTTTGTGAAGTACCTTCATTTTGCTCTGCATTTGATTCTTCATGTTGCTCTTCTTGATTTTCAGGTTGTGCATCCTTTTGGTTATCCCTTGATGAATCGTTTTGTAGTTTTTCATCTGCATCATCAGTAAGAACTACTTTCTCCGTAGATGAGGGGTTAGACTCATCAAATGTAACATGCATAGACTCTTCAACAACTAAATTTCTTTTATTATAAATTCTATAAGCTTTGCTTGAGTTTGAATACCCGAGAAAGAAACCAATATCAGATTTTGGATTAAATTTACTAAGATTATCTTGTGTTCAAAATAAAACATTTACATCCAAAAACTTTGAAATAACCGATGTTAGGTTTTCTATCTTTCCAAAGCTCATAGGAAGTTTTATTGAGATGAGATCTAATTAACACTCGATTTAAAACATAACAAGCGGTGTTGACGGCTTCAGCCCAAAAATATTTAGGTAATGCATTTTCATTCAACATGGTCCTAGTCATTTCTTGAATAGACCTATTCTTTCTCTCAATAACTCCATTTTGTTGTAGAATTCTATGTGATGAAAATTGATGCTCAATGCCAAAATCATTATAAAACTTCTCAAACACATGATTTTCAAATTCTCTACCATGATCACTTCTAATACAAGAAATAGAATAACATTTTTCATTTTGAACATTTTTACAGAAAACTTTAAATGCATCAAAGGCATCATCCTTATTAGCTAAGAACAATATCTATATGTATCTAGAATAACCATCAACAATTACAAAAGCATAATACTTGCCATTCAAACTAGCATATCTAGATGGTCCAACAAATCAATGTGAAGCAATTGAAGTGGTTTTGAAGTAGAGACATTATTCTTGTTTTTTAAAGAAGTTTTGATTTGTTTTCTAAATTGATAGGCTTCACAAATTCTATCCTTTTGAAAATTAATTTTTGGAAGACTTCTAACCAAATCATTTTTCGAAATTTTTGAAATCAAATCCATATTTGCATGACCTAGTCTTTTATGCCATAACCATCCATCATCATGCAATACTGACAAACATTTATCAATGGTAGATGCACAATCTATATTAATGGTATAAACATTGACACATCTATTTCCTACAAATAAAAACTTTTCCATCACATCCATTTTCAATAACACATCTAGTTTTATCAAAAACCACTTTATAAACCTTATCACATAATTGACTAATGCTAAGTAAATTGTGTTTCAAGTTTTCAACCAAACACACATTTTTAACAAGAGTAGATGATACATTACCAACATTGCCAATACCAATGATCTTTCCTTTTGAATTATCTCCAAATAATACATCTCCACCATTTTTTATCTTGGTAAAACTTGAAAACCAAGAATAATTTCCTATCATGTGTCTTAAACAGTCAATGTCCAAGTACTATTTATTTTTCTTCTTCTTCAAGCCCTGTAGAGAAAATCTTAAGTATTAGGTACTCAAACCTTTTTGGGTCCTTGAGTGTTAGCAATTATTCCTTTTGGAACCCAAATACATTTCACACCATAATATGCATTTCTTTTCACAGGACATCTATTTTTCATGTGACTATTTTAATTGCAATAATGACATACAACTTGATTTTTAATAGAGGTACTCTTCACAAAATAATTCTTATAATACTTTTGTTTCAAATTTGGCTTATAGCCAATAAATACCTCATTTGTCAAACGCACATTTTTGTGAATTAAACAAGTTATCCAACATCTTTTTCCCATTTGTGAATTTAAGCACAATTTTATTTAGCTCATTATTCTTCTTCTTAAGCACTTCATTCTCTTTTATCAATTCTCCAACATGTGATTTTTCATGCTCATATGAAGTACTAGGTTTCTCATTTGATAATGCAACTTTATCATGTAATGTTTTATTCTCTAGTTCTAGGCATGTAATCTTTGCACTTAGTGATTCATTTTCATTTTTGAGCTCTATTATTTTCTTTTTAAGACATATATTCTTTTTACCAATTTTCATCAACTCATTATGCAATTCTTTAAAAGCATCATGCAATTCATCATATGTAGGAAGATCACTTACCTCATCAAGTTCATCACATGATTTTTCTCTAAAAGCCATGAGAGCTAAATTTGTCATTTCTTGATGCTCTTCATCATCGCTTGTTTCTTCATCGTTATCATCCCACTTAACTACCATAACTTTCTTCTTGAATTTATTGAGAAGTGGGCACTCCGATCTTATATGGCCAGGTTTCTTGCATTCATAGCATATGATTGCTTCTTTTTTCTCCTTTTGGTTTTTGAGGTTTCTAAATTTTCTTCGCTCACCAGTTTTCTGGAAAAATTTTCTGAACCTCCTTGCTAGCATAGCCAACTCCTCATCATCTGGCTAACTTTCTCCATCACTCTCATATTTTGTAGCTTTGAGAGCAATGCTTTTCTTCTTCTCCTCATTTCCTTTTTCCATTGTCAAGTCTTCGTCATAAGAAATGAGAGAGCCAATTAAATCGTCAATAGGTAAGGAATTTAAATATTTGGCTTTCTCAATGGCAGTCCTCTTAGGTCTCTATTCTTTTGGAAGTGACCTAATGATTTTCTTGACTTTCTCACTATTTGAAAAAGTTTTTCTTAGGGCTCCTAGGGTGTTCACTATGTCCGTAAATCATGTATACATTGAATACACACTTTCATTTGGAACAATTCATATTGACGAGTGTATCTACTTATTTTAGACTCTTTAACTTGATTTATGCCTTCATACACAACTTCAAGTTTGTTCCAAATTTCATGAGCACTCTCACAACTAGACACTCTATGAAATTCTTTCTTGTCAAGTGCACAAAATAAGGCATTCATACCTTTGAAATTTAAAGAAGCCTTTCTCTTTTCTAATTCATTCTATTCTCGTGAAGGTTTTGGAATATTTTCCCCGACTTCATTTTTTGTCAAGGGCATGAAAGGACCATCATTAACGATTTTCCAAATTTCGTAATCTAAAGCTTGCAAGTAAATTCCCATCCTAGTTTTCCAATAAGGGTAATCGTTTCCATCAAAATATGGTGGTCCAGTGGTGGATTGTCCTTCCCTAAATGTAGAATCACTATGAGTTGCCATATATCTTTAGCCCTAGACTATTAAGTCTAAACAAGAGCACCTCGCTCTAATACCAAATGAAATACACGTGTGTAACCCAAAAGGAGGTGAATTGGTATCTTAAAAATTATCCTAACAAAACCACACAACAATTCAATCTAACGCCTTAATAAATTCGAAAGTAATAAGTTCAATAAAAGCACGATAATAAATGAGTAAGAGAGAAAAGAAATAAACACACGAATTTTTACGTGGTTCGGCAATCCCCGCCTATGTCCACGCCTCAAGCGATCCAAGCTTGAGGATTTCACTATCCAAGCCTTTCCAAGGCTTCAAATGCTTACAATTGACTTAAAGGTGTCAATGAACCTTTACAATAAAAAGATTATCTCCCAATCTCTTCATTCAAGTGTCTCACACACTCAAGCACTCACAATTGAGATGAGGAAATGAAAATTACAATAAAAACTCTCTTAAAGAGTAGATGAACAAATTAAAGAACAAAGATGATTTAAAGAATAATGATTTGCGAATTGAGAGCTCAAGATATGTTGTGTGCTTTTTGTTTGTGCTTGCTTGATTCCTTGAAAATGAATTGGATTTGAGTTTTTATAGTTAGAGCTTAAAAACTAGCTGTTATGAGCTTTTTGGTGATAACCAAAATTCCGCTTGTGTGAATCTGGTCTTCCGCTTCAAGTTACCGTTACAACAAATTTTTGAATTTTTGAATTTTTGAGTATCCGGAATGCCGCTTTTGAAATTCGGAATTCAACTTTTATTTTAGTAACTTGCTACCAAATCTAGTCTTCAACTTAGAGCAATCCAGAATTCCGCTTGCTACAGTAACCGATACAGTGAGCTATTTTTTTAAAATTATAATTTGACCCTAAAACTTTCTAAAATTATATTATGGCCCAAAAATATTATAAATTTTACAATTAAGTCCAATTTTAGAATTTCTAAATAATACTTTATGAATCCCAAAAATTTTTGAAATTGTGATATTGCCCACACTTTGTAAAATTATAAAATGACCCAAAATATTTAAATATTTACAAATAGGTTTAAATCCGAAATTTAAAACAATATATATTAAAATCAAATATTGTAAAATTCTTTCATATTAGTTCACAACTTGAGAAACAACATAACCCTATAAAATCATTTTCTTTTTTTAAAAAGGACAATCTATATATAAAATTTTTATTTAACTACTCTCAATTTTCTTTAATCAAAACATATGGTTTGTTATCATCAAAATCAATATTTATAGCCATATAGGCTAACAAAATACACTCATATAATCTATCAAGGTGAAAAGACCTTAAACTTCAGGGAAAGAAATTGAAAATTACCCTTGTTAGAATTCCTAATTCCAAGTTAAACTTTCAATAAAATTTAGGTGATAAATTAATAATTTCCTTAATTTAATATCTAGCTCACACCTGTTTTGGCCTTTGGCTGTAAGTATACATCTTCCCTCGTATCCAACTCATACTCATTGAGCATCCACTACATCCTTCCTTAATGGAGTAGGTACTAACTTCCAATGTTGAGCTCATATTATAACCTGAATCCTTTTATAGTTTTATGGAATTTATAAAGTTTAAAGTTTGAAACCTTGTTAAACATGATCATCTTTCACTATAATGCACCGTTTTTCACTTTTATATATATATATATGGCGACTCTTTAAGATCTAATTGACTTTTTTGGTAAATTTAAAATATTTTTGAATCATGAAGAATAAATTACATAATGACAAAAAATTTTATTATAATAAAAATATGGTTACAGCATATTTAATTTCTCCTGGATAATAGTGGAATTTGATTAGGACTCTAGTATCCAAGTTTAAGTTTAAAACTTTCTTCATGTTTACAAACATATATATATATATAGTGAAGGACAAAGTGAAGTTTATGATATGGGTCTAGGGAGATCATAATTTATTTTTTCTTTTATAAAAATAAAAACCTATATATATGAATTCATGAATTCAAGGGCAAAGTGAGTTGAACCTATGATATGGGTACTGAGAGATTATAATAATAATTATTATTATTATTTGTAAAAGGAGGGGTGTAAAACAAGGATTTTTTTAAGAGGTCATCAATTTTTATACTGATCTTACTCAAACACACTTAATTATGAAATTCTGATGGAATCCACTACATTAGTGTTAATATGATTGGGAGATTATAATAAAAGGAAATTATTTCTGATTTTAGTTAGAATTATCTTGTGCTTTTTCATAAGTGATACCAACATTACCAAATTCCCACGTAATTGCACCCGCCACAATTTCAAAAGAAGAACGTGTAAAATGACATCAAAAAGATTTTGCTAAAATCCTGTCGCACAACTTTGTGAGGTTCTTGGGATCCAGCAGTGTCGTTCTCCACTAAATACGAAAAATGACTAAAAGCAATACTAAAGAGCACTTAAAAGGGCATCTATTTTTTATTACTTTTTCTTCTTTCTTCATTACAAGACAAGCTAATAATTTGGTAATTAGCCAAGAGCTTAAATTTTTGTTTCAGTATGGGTTGAAGATCTGGCATAGTGGTAACTTAGTCATCTACTTTGTACACATTTTGGAGTTATATTTCCATTTTCTGACGGCTTAATTGGTCTAAAAAATTAATTGTGGCATCTTCATCATCCAACAATGTAATTAAAATTAAACTAGAGAAAATGATGGATTAAAAGGAAAAAGAGAAAGAAAAGTAAAAGGGTATTCCTTTTTTTGGTGTAATTATACCATTTCCATGTTAAATTTTTGTTTGAAAGAAAATTATGTTGGAACCCTTAATTTTATTGATAAATTATTCTATTTCCATGTTAAATAGTTTTTCAATCTGAGCGTTAGCACTTTAAAGTGCAGACTATTCTCTTACATCGTTGTATAAATCCTTTTTGCAGTAATGTAAAGGAAATAATCGGCATTTTATAGAGTCCGCACCTAAAGATGACTCAATATTGTTAGTTTTATAATGTTTTTAATTTTTTTTTTTTTTCACTTCAATCATTTTTTCCACTGCAATAGAAAACCAATTATTTAATTTGTCTGGAAATGTTTCTTGAAATCAATATCCCGCGGAAAATTCAAAACCATACTAGAAGAGCTTGATTTCATTGTTTTTGTAATGATGGATAAGGAAAACAGACACAAAGAGAGAGAATGGAAGAAATAAAATGATAATTAAAAACTAAACAAAGGTAATGGAAGACATAAAATGTAGATAAAAAATGATTTCTTTTTTTCCCATTTGGTTCTTATTTTATTTTGTGAAACTTTAAAATTTTAAAATCATTGGACATTTGGTCTCCCTTCTTATCAATTTTGCTAGTTTAGTCTTTTCGGTTTTGTGCTTGTTGTGCGGATGCATTGCTTCTCTTTCTACGTTTTTTATTTTATGTATATTTAGAGGGATAAGGCATATTACTTTAATCTTTCCTGATTAACTGTTCTTCTTTATTCAAATGTCCACATCAGAGACAAATATATGTTGATTTTTTTTCCTTAACCCCTTAACTAATTAATTAATAGACACATGCTGTCAATTCCTCCAGAGAGTATCAAAATTTCAAATTTCAAAAATTTATATGCATCGCGTTTTAAAGTGCCTAGACTAATTTTCAATTAATCCAAACTTCAAGGGTATATGAAAATATCTGATAAGTTAAAAATTTTGTGAAAGATGAGAAGCCTTCTAGTAGATTTGGATCCTTTCCTATAATATGCCGATGCGGTGTTCTGTGTTGTTTTCTTTTCTGTTTTTCCTTTTCGATTTTATTTGTTTTCATTTTTTTTTTGTGTTCTTTTATTTTTATTTTTTATTTTTTCCTGGTATTCATCTTATAAAGAGCGACAATTTATACAATTTATCTTCCACAGAAAATTCAAAGAAAAGGAATCAACTGAACCCAATTCCTAGAATGTTAATCGCATACATTAACCCTAAAACAAAAAACAGAGTTCAAGCTTTACAAGAAGAGGAAGGTCTCTTAAGAAACTCATAAAGTGAACTTAATATAAAAATCTAAAAGTTGTCATCAATTCAATCCAAATCTCAGTCGCTATATATATATATATATATAAGTATGTATGTACTCTTGTATATGAGACTGCATAAGTCATATATAATGTTGTTGCGACTAAGCTCACTGCAAATGCATTGAAGAATTACAAAAATTACCGTGTCATTTTTATATATACACACCGTTTGGTTATGTTTTCTACAAATGATTGACAGCTACAGAAGCTTTAGGCTTAAAAGAAGAGTTTTGGTGCCATTTTTTACAGAAATTTTAAACGTCTAGGACAGGGCTTTCCTTTCCTGCTGGCCACATTAATCTTTTCAAGATAAATTGAATTCTGTAACTTTTTTTTTTTCATTTTTTACTTTTCTCACAACCATATTGGAAATTTTATGGTATCCTACTAGTTTGCTTTCTACTTCTTCCCGCGTGCCCTACATCTTAAATGGAAAGCAAAATTTTATTTCTATTCAGATATAAATCTTTGGTGATTTGGCCTTTTTTTTTTTTGAATTTTTTTTTAAAAAGGTTTTCTTATATATAACACACTTTTAATTTTAGATTATTATATCAATTGAAAGAACCAACACTGAAGATGGGATATCATGTTCCGATATATCAGTACATTGACTTTCCTCCATGTTTATTAGTGAAGGATCTAAATTCATTCAATTTTTAAAAGTAACAATTATGTACTTCTCTTCAAGTTCCATAACTTCAAGTGTTGACTCGGTACTCATGAAAGGCAACTCTAATACTTAACTAATCATTTGGTTTCTTAGAAAATATAAGAAAATGCCTTTGGTTCCTTCGAAAATATAAGAAAATCAAAGAGAAATATAATCTTGAGCCCGGAGAGTGGTTTGCTCTCTTATTCTTGAGAGAGAGTCTGTTAATTTTCTCCTCCGAATTAATGTTTTTCTTTTTTTGCTTTCTCAAAATTTTTTGCTTATTTTTACTGTACACATCCAGAATCTTTAAATCCTTATTGTATTTACTGACAGGTGGTATGATCTAAGTGGTCAAATTTTATGGTGCTTACCGTTTAAAACTATTTACTGAAATAGATTATATGCAAATTGATTTAAACGTCTTTAATGGATTGTTTAGTTTGTATTATTCTATAGATGAAGTAGAATATCCTTGCTTTGTTCAGGGAAAAAAAAAACGAAGTAATAATAAGTTGATTATTATAACAAGAAGACATTGATAATTCCACTAACCAAAATACATTCAAAGCATTATTTTCGTTTTTACCTTGTAGTCAGAGCAGTAATATATATGTTTATATATGTTTCCGAGGGGTAAATAAGGCAACATTGGTTAACTTATGAGCAGATACATTACAGGTTCTTGGCCTAAACTGAATCTGAAAAGGATTCAGATCTGTAACAGAAATTTTCTATGGAGCTTCTTGCTTTTCCTTACAGCATATTACAAGAGGTCGCAACCAAGAATCCCTGGCATTTTGTTAAGGAGATGAAAAAATTTTCATCAACCCATCTGTGTTTTTCCTTTATCTTTTGAATAAAAGTGCAGTAATTTGAAATTTTCAAACGTAAAGAGATGATTTGAAAATAGTCAATTGATGAGGAGAGTCATCCAAAGCTTACTTTTTTCAAAATTGCAATTGAATCTTATTGTTGAATTTGATTGCATGCAATAGGCATTAGTCCTCTCTATTTTTTTCCCCCCTATTGTACACCATGGCATAGCTAAGAGCTTATTTTAATTAAATCAAAATGATCTTTGAATGAATGCTTTATTATAAATAACAATAATAATAATAATAATAATAATAATAATGCAGAACTGACGAAATAAAAACGTTTTTGAGTTTTCTAATAGAAGAAACCAAGTTTTTGAATAATGAAAAGCTTTATTGAAAAGTCTAAATGAATAAACTTAGGGTTTTGAGTCCCTTTTATAACAAGCCTAAATAACGTGAATTTATCAAAATAGGCAAATCCAAAATCTAATATGATAATTAAATTTTTTTAATCAAAATAAGAAAAGGAAAACAAACGGCACTCAAATCCGATTTCTAAAAAAAAGATAAAAATCCTATCAGCATCAAGGAAAATTAAAAGAAATTAAAACTAAAAAAGGATTAAGAAAGATATCGAATTTTCGGTTCAACTATGGGGCAGGATGGTTTAGATGGTTCTAGATTTTATTTATCTCGTCGTACGCTTTGAAACGATATATTATACGCCGAAAACAGACACTATAGTGTAAGTTGTGGCCTCTGGAAAATACACTACTCGCGACATGCAACACCCTATATCAAGAACTTGCGTTGATATTTGACCCCTTATGTCTCCTTACATTTTCAACAGTTGATCAACCTAAGAAACTTTCTTGAAAACTACTCGATCTTGTCGACTCAATAAATGTTTTGTTATTTATATAAAGACCTTTTAAGGACTAACTTGAACATTGTTTATTTTTATTGGAGGTTATGAAATTCGTTTTTAAGGACCAATATGAACATAGTGATTATAGGAAATTTTTAAAGATTAATATAATATATTTTTTAAGGGTGGTGGATTTTCCACCCCCTTTCTAAAAAATATTTACAATAATTCGTATTATTTTTTAAAAATAAATATTAACAATAAAATTTTTACAATTAACAAATTAAATCCTTCTCATTGTTTTTCTTCCTATAAAGTTTCTTTGACCATTTTGACCATTCAAGTTACTTTAACATAAGTTTGATCATTTTATCCTTATGAAATAAAATGGACAAATTGCCCCAATAAATATGTGTTATTGTGTCCAATGGTTTATGTATTTAATTTTGTGAGTCGTATTCTAATTTTTTTTTTAAATGAAATCTAATCATCTTTAATACTCTACATGTAAATTATATAAATATGACAATTCGATAATTTATATGAGTATTGTATTATTAAGAAATTATGTTATTCAATTAAAGATTAATAAAAATACTAATAAAGTTGTATTGACACATCATTAAGAAATAATGAATCTTGTATAAAAATTAAAATATATATTAAAGTACAAGTTTGATACTTTTATCTTATAAGGGTATAACAATCACTATAAGCTTAAGCTAAAGCAATTTTAGTAATCAACTATAGTTAAATATCTAAGTCCAAAAAAAGATTTAATTAATCATTTCTCCCAAAATTCTTCTCTAGTTATAAATCTTAAAGATTACGTGAATTTCTTTTCTTTTTTTGTAATTACTTTTAAGAAGTGGAGTAGATTAACTAGAAGTGCGGGTTAGAAATATCACCACCTTTTTTAAATTTGTATGAGCGTCAAAGAAAATTCCCAAGGGCTTGGGTGGCCGTCTTAGTCCAACCCTTCGCTACTACAAAAAAATCCCAACAAATTTCGTTATTCATATATTGCAGTATCTTCATTCAATATGAATAAAACCATTTGGAGCAAAAATAATTAACTTAATTTTTAAATATTTAAGTAGGTATTATTATTCTAATAATATAACAATCACCTTTTTAAAAAAAATTTTTTTTTTTTACTACTTAAGTTCTTGTAAAATAAAAAATAGCTACAACAAATATTGCACCCTACCAATGCAGTTCATTTATGTGAATTTATGAATAAAGAAAAGCAAATGATACCTAGACAATGTACAGGAAGCAATATCGGTACACTCAATCGAATTTAACTTGCTAATTGAAAAATAATCTATTAATACGATAACATCGACTGGATGTATCCTTATTTCTGTCAGCACTTTGTAACCCTCGGTTTCTTTATCTTTTTAGTTATAAATAAGATGTCGTCTACATGCATAACTAAGAAATGGTGGGGAGCTATCTCGTTCATAGTAAAATTATTAATTAAGATATATAAGGTAAATGAGTTTGACGAATATTGCTCGTATCAAAATTATTTGACAAGAAATGGATTAAAAAAATAGACTATCAACAAATTAAATGTAAAATTTTTTAATTGTTTAGTAGTAAAATGATAGGATATACCTAATTTTTATTTCAGAGTAACTTAATAGATGAAAAATAGACTATTAATGATGTTACATGTCACATTCACTTGATAGTTGATATCGATTGAAAAATAACAAGATAGCTTTTCGTCTCGTATTCCATTTAATTATTACAAATTAGGTCATGATATGAAATAGCGATCACGTTCCAAGATGATTATATGGTGTCACTTGTTACAGCGTCCAATTTTACTGTTGTGTGTGTACAGTTAATTTAGCTAGGCCATACTTGTGAAAATCAGCAGGGAAAAACACAAGATGTGTGGCACAAAAAAGGTCAAAATAATTAAAATAGATCCACTTAATTAATTGTCTCGTATCCAAACATTTAATTACGCAAGCCAGAAAGTGTACGTGTGTAGTCATTGTGGGATGACCTAACTGAAAAGATTGCTCACGGAGAGGCCAGAAATTCCATCTCCATAGAGACTGCTTGGTCTTTAATTTGGGTACCACTAAGAGCTAAATTATTTTATTAATCAAATCAAGCAAATATATAATAAATAAATAATAACAACAGTAATAATATTTCTTCATGTTTCCTTTTATGGTTCAAGCTTTAATGAAAATTAGGTCTGCTGATTGAATATAAAGCATGCGCAAGTTTTAGTGCACAATTACAAATTATTCATTACTATAATTTTTAATTAGTTTTTATCTGATCATCCAAGCTCAAAGCCTTATCACACATAGAAGAACATATATGGCCCGAATGGCTTCTCTTTTAGCTGACCCCAAAAAAAAAAGGTAATTAAAGCTAGTATTAATTAAATAAAAACGTTAGTAAATTAAGCATTTGTGGTGACAAATTAACAAAAAGACATTCTGATCAACTCGGTTACGGTTCTTCATTTTAGTGCTTAATGATGCAATGCTGGACCAACCAAGGTCACAAAAGATAATCACCATAAATTAGCTTTACAATATCATCATTATTTAAATGCGGGAGTGAGATGCAATCTCGTCATGTAAAACAAAATATTGACTCTAGACTCCTAGAGCTATGGCTTGCTAATGAACAGATTTTGGTTTCATTAACACCTATATTTTATTATCGCACAGAGTCCAAATTGAAAGTGAAAATATAAAAAGGTAACAAGTAGATATTTTTTTATTCAATTTTAGCCGAATTAGTGATTCAATCCCCTTCCCACTTATGAAGTTATGTAAGCTATGTGACTGGATTTTAAATTCCAAACTTCTTATTTCTACTCAAGAAATTTTACTAATGGAATTAGCTATTAAGAATTATTTTTAATATTATATTAGGTAGTACAATATAAATTTGATAATTGCACCATAAACTTTGCGAGAACCAAAAGCCTAACACAATGCCTACTTGGACCTACTTAAATGTGTTAACGGGAAGTCCATCTTAAAAATTCGCTTTGAAAAAAATACATGGACTTGATTCTGATCAATTTGAAATTTTTTTCGGCACATACTTAGACTGACCCGGATCCTCAGCTTCAGGAATTATGGGAAGAAGTATTCATCGCTTGACCAAAAAATGATTTGCTAAAACATTGAGATAACGTTTATTTTTTTGTCTAAAATTTAAATAGGTTTTTTTTAAGTATAAATAGGTCTGAACACAAAAATTGAATGACATTTCTTTTTAATATTTGACATTAAGTGGATTCTTGTTTATTTTTATAAATAAAAAAAATCTTAAATATAGTTATTTGATATTTATAACCTTATAAATCAAACAAAAAAAAAAGGATTAAGTTTACTGTTTAGAAAATAAGTATATTTAAATAGATAATTTTCATAATATAAAATTTACTTGTCATTCGAACATTTTTCATTCAAATAAAAATCACAAAGTTCGCTTACTCTATTCAGACGTAAATGCCTAAAAATCATACATAAATTATAAAAAAATAAATAAATAAATTTTAAAAATTAAAAAATTAATAAAATTTTAGATTGTACACGTTTAACAAATAAGTGCTAAGTGAGAAATTATGTCCCTGTGGTAAAAAAAATGAGAATAACCTAATCTGATGAAAATTTAAACCTTTTATTGGAGCTCAGGTGGTGGGCCAACTGTCAATGGGCCTTTAACCTAGCGGTGAACCTCTATTATTACAGTTAAGAAAGATTGTGAGGGTAAGAATTTGAGTCCTTATGGACTCAAAACTCTTTCAGTTAAGCATTATGTATGATTGTGTAGAGTTTACTTGCAAGTCTTTCTCCCTTGCAAAATGCGAGTAGAGCAGAAATATCCCTCAGCCGTAAGAGTTTACTTGTCTGGGCATGTATTTCATAAATTTAATATAACCATGTACGTTTTATAATTAAATATTAATATAATGTCTGCTGTAATAGTAGTTGTAAATATCTGTATAATATAATAATTTAATGTGTAATCAGTATTTAAAAAAAAAAATGATGGGCCAATAAATTTAAAGATATATGCATGTGTCGTAAACATGCATCAAAATAGGTCACCGTCAGCCTCAAATGAAATTGATGATGCATGCATCATGATGACCTGCAGGAGTCTTCTGCCAAATGGATATTCCAATTAATTTGGTAACGACGTTGATGTTTTAGAAAATGAGTGGAATCTGACTAGTGGAAGCAGGCTTTTGATTTATAAAGATTAAATTTGAGAACAGAAAACAACTGGAGACATGCCTGAAGATGATAAGCAATCGTTTTGACAAAAAAATGAATGCGACTTTTGAGCGGTGAAAATGGTGGATTTAATTAGTGTATGAATTTGTCACAAAATCCATTTAGATAGAATTCATATCACTGTTGATAAGCAAGTGCATGGACACACTTAATACGAGCATTTGCGTTTCAATCATCTTCACTAATCACAACCTAATCACTTATTCAGACAGAAGCAATAAGACTTGCTCTCAAATTAAACAAAAAATCTAAATAAAATGATAAATACGATTAATGCATGTTTAAGAGAACTCAAAAATAAAAAATAAAAAATTCTAAAAATCAACAAAGAAAGAAAGAAGATATGATGCGCAAGTTCAGATGTTCAGATTTTATAAAATCTGTATTCAAACTATAATTGAAGATATACAATATGGCGAAAAACTTTATAGCATTGTACAACTCTTATCGTAGTTCAAATCTTTAATTTTATAAAACGATAAATGTCGTTTACGACCTTGGAAATACATTTTGCACGAATCTAAAAGACTATTTGTAACATTGTAAATATGATCCTAGACTTTATAAGGTTAAATTTTTCATGCATATCAGTTTATAATATTAATAAATTAATAATCATAAATTCTTAATGAGTACATCCTCATTTTAATAAAGTGAGCGCATCACTGACAAACAAATAAATATAGATTTTAATATATTAATAAATAAAAAATATAATTTTAAATATATTAAAATCTGTATTTTTTTATATTTTAGTAAAATCATCACTTTAACAAAATGAGAATGTCCTCGTTAAAAAAAACTATATATATTTTTGAAAATTATCCAATTAGAGAGAGAAAGTTCTTCTTTCATGTAAACAATTTATTAAGTTATGTAGTTTAATAAAGTAGTGTGAACTAATAAATAAAAAAATATAAGAAATTTATGTTTTTTTATATATTTTATAAGAATTCTCATTTTAATAAAATAAAGATGTATCCACACATAATTATATATATATATATATATATATATATATATATATATATATAAGATTTTACATCGAACAAGTCTTATTTGAAGAGGTCTCATATTATTTAACCTTTGCCATAAAGACAGCCTAACAACCAAAGACCAGAAGCTGCCAGAAGAAGTGACATGATGAGAACTCCATATTGGAACTTTGAGGAGAAGCAGGAGGAGAATTCAATGGAGAAATAAAAATAGAATGGTGAAAAGGAAAACTTGAGATACCAACTTTGAAAAGATTTTGATGGGTTCAAAGCGGTGCTAGCTGTGTCCCACATTTGAATAAAATTTGTCTTTAGCTCTTTATTTTTATCCTTTGCAAATATTATTATTATTATTAGGGAAATTATCCACCGTCCACCCGTTTTTTACCCATTTTTCAAAAATACACAAATTTTTTTTTTTTTGCAGCGTTCCACCTGAAGTTAATATTTTTTTCATTGGTCCACTCTCGTTATAACACCGTTAAAACTTTGCTGACATCACAAGGGTAAAATTGTCGCACAGCGGTGGTGGATAGGTGCAAAATAATATAACTTCAAGTGGAATTCAGCAAAAACAAAATTAAGAATTGTGTATTTTTGAAAAAATATGAAAAAAAATAGGTGGTCGGTGGATAATTTATCGTTTACATTTAAGGGTAAAAAAGTCATTTAAACAAAATTCCGTTAATTTCCTTAACGGTCTCTAAACGGAAGTGGAAAAGTGAAAAGAAATTTAACTTCAGGTGGATT
Source organism: Citropsis articulata (assembly GCA_030449925.1). Taxonomy (NCBI): domain Eukaryota; kingdom Viridiplantae; phylum Streptophyta; class Magnoliopsida; order Sapindales; family Rutaceae; genus Citropsis; species Citropsis articulata. The sequence goes on along the minus strand of JASUUH010000211.1, from coordinate 10,842,977 downwards.
CCAGCCAAAAAAAGAAAGAATTGTGTATTTTTGAAAAAGTTGGAAAAAACGGGTGGACGGTGGATAATTTCCCTTATTATTATTATTATGGAATATTTGTGGGGTGATGTGTTAGGTGATGCTTAACAGTTGTATTCCTTGTAATAACAAGATAAATTAACTTTAATATCTATTTTTATATATCAATACAACCTTGCACATGAAAGGTATCTGAAAATGGGGGGCAATTCTTCGAATTTAATGCACTGAGGGAAAACATGATAAAAATGGAATATGAATAAACAACTCAATCAATGGTCTCTAATTATGAGCCGTGAAGATTTCACAACAATTAACATTGATCGACTACAGATGTAATATATCATCAAAATGACTAAGACAAAAAGAGCAGCATGTATATGCGTGGTTCAAATCCAGTTGATGTAGACAAAATCAAAATCAACATCAATGGTGCATATATGATATATGCTTTATGTTTTGTAAGTTAACTGGGGCACTATATTTGGTGTGTTAGTTAGGACGTTTTGCAATATATTAAATGAAAGATATGCACCCGTAACGCACATGAAAGGACTCCATACCTAAGAATTATTACAATAATGTTACGATCTCAGCTTGAACAATTTGAATCCCAACTAATGTGTTAGGGTAATAAATGATATATATGTGTAACCCACATGAAATCACTTCATAATCTGAGTATCAACTATCACATTAATTATTACAATTTATTATGGAGGGGTGGAATTATGGGAGATTGTTAGTTTTCCTTTACTAAAATCAATATATAACCCTTAGCCTCCATTGTTTTTATAATAATAATCTCCTAGCACCATAATTGATGATTTTATATTATTACTCTTATTTTTAAATATATTTTTATTCATATTTGTTATAAATTAAATTAATCATATATTGAAACTAAAATAAAAAAAAATAAAAAAAAACTATAAAAAAAAAGAAATATAAATTTTGGTGTGAATAAAAAAACTAATAATAAGATATTTTCTAATACTTCCTGTTATTTTCAAACAAAATTGATAAAAATTAATGGCAAATATGATATGACACTTAAAAATAAATTGTAAAAATGAATTGTTATATCAGTTTTGGGCTCAATCATTTGAATAATAATTAGGCTCGCTAGCGTTATTAAAGAAATTAATAAGCCCCTAGTTTAAGCATCACCTTGTTCACACTGTAACTTTCTGATGACAAATTTAGGAATTCAAGTAATGTTTCTCTTACAACAAAATCATTAGTAAAAACAACAATAACCTCTCTGAATTCTGAGTATAATTTGGCGAGTAACGTGTTTCATGCGGAAGTAGTTGGTAACTTTTTCTTTCTAGCTAGAAAATGACAAAGACAATAATAAATAGAACAAATTTCTGGAATCAGCATAAATCATAAAGGAATTTTTGCAAGAATACATATTGAGGCTAATGGAAATTGATCTATGCATGGCAGAGATAACTAGAATTTTTTATTATTTTCTTTTAATTATTTCGGAAAAGAAAAAAAAATCGAGCCTAGAAAGAGTTTGATTTTGGATAAAGAATTAATCAAAATTAAATGTTATTTTACGGTCACTTGCTTTGATCTTTTGAACAGTCAATATACTTATATATATGCCTTATATATTCTGATGGAAAGAAAAAAGGTTTATAAAAAAATAAATTAATTAATTAAAATCAAAAGATGATTAGAATTAATTAAAATTACATAGGAAAAAAAATTAGTATAATGATGGCCAGAAAAGTAAATGACCAAATACCTAAAATGGTATAGAAACTTCTTCAGTAATGCTCATGCTTTTTTTTTTTTTTAATATGAGATGCTTATGCTTTCTTTAGTTGTATTGATCTGTGACTGAAATTAAATTAAATTTCTACAATGGAATTATTTAGAGGAAGGACGTGATACTTTTATCTGGCTTGGAGTTTATCCCTACCACTTATTGGATTCTTGCTAAATTTTTAATATGTTGTTTCTTCAAGTTAAAATAATAATATAGAAAACACATTGGTCAAGGATAAATGTGACTTTTTAATTACAAAATTATTATCCAAGACCTCTATAAATTAAAATTACTTAAAATTTGTTCATTAAAATGTGAAATTTACCCCAAAAAAATGTATTCTAATATCACAATGAAATAGGTGGGGATATTTTCACCTCATTAATTATGTAAATCACCTCACTATTAGAAAATAATTAGAATAAATTCACATTGTTTTAAAAATATATAAATCAACCAAAAGTTTAGATAATTAATCAACTAAATCATTCTTATTCTCTTTTGTACTTAGGTATCTTTTGACTATTGATGTCAAGTTAAGATCAATTTTATTGGACTATTTTTTCTTTTAATATAAAATAACTAATTTGCCTCAAGAAACATAAGTTTTTGTACTTAATAGTTTAGGTATTTAATTTTATTTGATTAAATTTTCAAATTTCTTGTTTGTTTGAATTTTTTTTAAATAATGTGAACATTTTGTAATTATATCTTGGAAGTGGGATGAGTTTACAAAAATTCTTTGGAAAAAAAAAAACATTACAATCCCAGTGACATAGATATTATAAATTGACTAATAAAAATAGTTTCTAAAAAGGATTAAAGTGTTATTCTTCATGTGATTATTCTCCTACTCGTAAGAAAAAATTATAGCACATTTCCCTTTTTTAATAAGTTTATTTATACATATGTTTGTGCGTAACTGAAATGAAATAATGTAGCCAAGGCAGATGGATTTTTAAATTCGTCATGCATATTTAAAAAATAAAAAAAAAATTTGGTTCACGTCATCAAAATGACTACTCACAACCGTTGCATACTAATAAAATATAGACGTTTTTCCGGAAAAAGAAATATGACGTTTCAGTCATACACTCCTGGGTGTGATACATCAAATCGTAGGGAAGAAAGCAAAAGTAATTATCAACAGCCAACCCTAACTATTGGGGGATCCTTATTCTTCATAAGGCAATTGTCTTTATCCACCAATATAATTGCAATATATTCTACTAATTATTAGATTCCATTCCTTCCCAGTTGTAGGAGAAAAATCCTTCCTTCTATTAAAGGATTGCTCATTATATATTCACTACTTACTCATTATCTATTCCAACCCAAGTATTATTTTCTCTTGTGAAAATTTCCGAAGTAATTTGAAATTAAGGATTACAAACGAATGGAAACAAATTAATTAAGCTCTTTCCTTAATCTGTAACTTGATTAATTAATAACTAAACGTGAGTTCCCACCTTGAAATTTTTGACACGGTCACAATTAATAAGCTCGCTTATGTATGTAAATATTATGGTTCTGATTAATGAATTGCTGTCAGCATTCATGGAAAATAATCTCAAAGTGAAAAAGGGAAAAAATAAATTAAAAACATTTATGGTTTCTATAAGAGCTTGCCTATACTATTTGTACTCTCTATATAAGAGTTTTTTTTTTTAATTGGCTATTTGCTTTTTTTCTTTAAAAAACAAATTGTGAAAATAATTAAATGGACATTGGAGGTACCAAATCTATGGTGGGGTTCTTTAATTTGTAATGGAATAATCACAGAGAAAATGCTTTGGTGATACGTAATGGGACAGAAAAAAGAAGGTTATAATTCAGCAAATAATTAAGAAGTGTGCAAGAATGTCTTAGCAACTTGAGTAATAAGACGTTAAAGAAGTATATTATTTGCTCATAATTCAACATGCCGTATCGCTTTAATAACTAGAGATAACATCAATCAGTACGCCATTGTTGCCAAAAGGGGAGAAAGTAGATATTATATTATGTAAATTAATCCTTGTTTCATCACCACAACCAATCAATCGACATTCATAACTATGGAATCGTGTCCTTGTATAATAATGGAGGAGCAAAGCAAAGATGTTAGATGCAAATAAAAACATGTGACTAATCATTCATATCTTTATTCCAAAGGTAAGGGCAAGATAAGTTGTTACTAGAATCATCCTTTTATTCATTTGTGATGCTGTATGTGTATAACTTCGGAATTTTTTCCACGTAGACTAATAGAATAGTATCAGATGAGGTATCTCATATCGTTTGATAATAACTCCTAAACTAAGAACACACTTGAGGTAATCTTCAATTCTTGAGTTAGTTATTGAGTATTTCTTATGCCAGTAGATTTTTATACCATTTTGATGTGCCCTTTAATACTAATAAACATATTACAATTCTCAATTGTCGGCATCTGTGCATTTTCAGTTGCACATTTCACCCATTAATTTGGATTTCATCTAGGTAGAACAATATATTTCTCTCATTCACGTTTTAAAACTTATAGAACAACGAACCTGCTAACTCACAATACAAACAAAATATATATATGTTACAATTCTCAAGTATCGGTATTCATGTATTTTGAGTTATAGATTGTAATATATTCGCATTATAAAGGGTGTAGAACAAACGAAATTGTTTAACATACAAGAAGAAAAAATAATAATAAAAAGTTTTTGTGACGGCCGAATGAAACCGAACAAATGCTATGCTGTTGCAAATGTAGCAACTGTTCATTTTTACACAATGAGCAGTACCGGCAACAGTTGCTCGAAAACAGTTTAAGATAAGAGAGAGACCCCAAAGCACTACAGTCAATTTTAAGCCTTGCACAAAACCAGATTACTTAATTACTTAATTAAAACAAAAATATTGTGCATAAATATGTTTATTTAATTTGGAAGATTTGGCCAAATTAAGGTGGGGCCTCCCCATTTCCATCATGCATGTAATTAATCTCCACCGTCCATATATCACCCCGCCATCCTCTATATATTCACTCTGTGCCCCTTCTGTTTCTTGTCATCACCAGCTTCTTGAAACCTTCTTGCTCTTTACCTGTTTAATAATCACCACCTTCCTCTTCTGCATATCACTCCAAAAATTTCTCCCAAATGGATTGTCTAGAGATTTGTAAGGAGGTTAGTTTCTTTGTTCTCTCATATGCCCTTTTGTCTCCCTAATTTAATTTTCTTTTACTAAAGCTAAAAAGAAGAGTAACAAAATGAGTGTTAAATAGATGATATTTTTTCTCTTTTGTCTCCTACTTCATGCAAAGAGTACATGATAGATTGTGCAGTGCTATAATCTTTTAGTATTTGATCATCGTGCTAGAATCAATTTACTTGTTTCATTTATTTTTCTCTTTTTCTTTTGGCCAAAAAATGTGTATATTTAGGAAAAGTTCAGGGAAGATGGCGAAGAACATACTCTAGATGGATCTGTTGATTACCATGGCCGCCCAGCAATCAGAGCAAAATCTGGAGGATGGGTTGCTGGAATTATCATTCTTTGTAAGCTCCATATTACAACTAAATATTCATATATAACAAAAATTCAAAATCGACAAGTTCTATTAATTAAACTTTAGCTTGTTTCTCTTTAAGGTTATTTCTCTTTCAAATTTTAGAAAAATTAACTGTGAGAATATATATATATATAGAGAGAGAGAGAGAGTAACGATTTAGTTGGCAGTGGTACTTACCTTATAGTGGGTGACATTATCATATACCGGCTTCAATATTATTTATAAAAAACTATAAAATTATATAACGTTTCTAAATATTCATCATTTGATGAATATTGGTGATAATTGGATCATTTTATTTATATATGCTTTTATCTTGTAAATTCTTACTGCTTGGTCCCAACGCATTACCGAATATGCGTGTTTGTGTATACATATATACACACACATACCCATGTGTTTAAGTTTTTACATAAAAGAGAGAATTTTTGCACCTACTTTTTTCATTTTTGTCTGGTGTTTTGAGATAAGCTATCAGTTTGAGGCTGAGTTTGAGTTGCACATATAGAGGAAAAGGACAATTCTTTTTTTCTTTTTTTTTTAGTACATATAGAAACGTGTAACACTTGCAACTCAAAACAAAACCAAGTGTTAAGCTCTAGTTGCATGCATGTTCATGTTGGTTCTTTAACAGCTAGCGGAAGGCCACCCAGCAGTCACTTATTAACGTTTAATTAATAATTTTAGTGAGAGATCTATTGACACAAAAGTCATACTAACCGACATAACAACATAAAGAAAAGAGGGTTACGTCATTTTCGTTGTATAAGACGAGTCAAATACGTAATTACTGTGCTGTCAAAGTTGAAAAATGTTAAAATACCCAGAATGTTGATTGATTTGAAGATTTGTTTACTGCACATAATTTTTTTTCTATTTAATTAAAACCTTTTTGACCTTACCCATGTTTCTTTGTCAATAACATTGTGTTTTGTATGTGATAAGTTACTTGGCTTGTGTGCGTTGTGTCATGGTGGACACAAAGGCACGCGTGCAAATAGTAACTTCTTCTTTAATTGGGTTAGTTTCTTCTTCTTAAGATAAATTGTGTGGTTATCATTTCATAGAAAAGTCGATTTGTATACGCCACCAAGTTTATTAAAAGAAAAGGCAAAGGAGTGATAAGAGATACCTTTTTATTTTCAATTTTTGTTAATTACAATTTTTTTGGCCAATGAAATGAAAGGTTAATTAAAGATAATTGCTCTCACAGGAAGAAGCAACAAAAAACAGCTTGGTTGGATCATAATAATATCAAATGCATGGCTAAGTTAAGAGTGAGAATATATAGGTTAAATTTCTGCTAGCTATGGCTTTGGTGTCTTTCCTAGTTATAAACTTTTTGAGTAGACACCTTGTATGTATATACTCTAGTTAAAGAATGTGCACATGCGAAGAAGGTTTGATCCAATATTTAGATAGATTCTTACCGTGTAATCTGCTGATTTTATGCTTGATTTTACAGAGAAAATGACATATTTCTAACTTTCAAAATTTTTCATAACAGTTTAGAACATTGAATGTTTACAGGCTGATTTGAAAGCAACTTTGAAATATAATCTCTACCATTGCCAATTATATGACATCTTAACCTAAAGTTGGCTCATGTGAAGCTATCTTTCCAATTTCTTGGTCTTTTGAAGGTGTCATATTATTTTTTCCCCTGATTGATTGTCCTCGTGCCCTTGTTATTAATTTTGGATTCTACTTGTTGATTGAATTGACCAGTGAACCAAGGTCTTGCAACCTTAGCATTCTTTGGAGTTGGAGTGAACTTGGTGCTTTTCTTGACAAGGGTTTTGCAACAAAACAATGCTGACGCTGCTAATAATGTAAGCAAATGGACTGGTACTGTCTACATCTTTTCGCTTGTTGGTGCTTTTCTCAGTGACTCCTACTGGGGACGATTCAAAACTTGTGCCATCTTTCAGGGAATATTTGTCATCGTAAGTCACCTTGCTACCACTGTGCAGAATATAAAATACTAATTATTTATATATATAAAATCTTGGCACTTGATGCCTAATTGTTTGTTTGTATTTGTGTGCATCAAAATAACAGGGGTTGGTTTTGCTATCTCTATCATCATACCTTTTCTTGATCAGACCAAGAGGTTGCGGCAATGAACTAACTCCATGTGGAACACATTCAAGCTTGGAGATTTGTCTTTTTTACCTCTCTATCTACCTTGTTGCTCTGGGAAATGGAGGATATCAGCCTAACATAGCTACATTTGGAGCTGATCAGTACGATGAAGAGGACCCAAAAGAAGGACACTCCAAAGTGGCCTTCTTCAGCTACTTTTACTTGGCTTTGAACCTTGGTTCTCTCTTCTCCAACACCATTTTGGGATACTTCGAAGATGAAGGCATGTGGGCACTGGGATTCTGGGTGTCTACAGCCTCCGCCTTTGCGGCACTGGTCCTGTTTCTTGCAGGAACCACTAGGTACAGGCACTTCAAGCCAAGCGGCAACCCACTCGCCAGGTTTTGTCAAGTACTTGTTGCTGCAACTAAGAAATGGAGGGTTCGGTTATCCGCAGAAGGAGAGGACTTGTATGTTATAGATGCAAATGATAGCTCCACGAATGGCAATAGAAACATGCTTCACACCCACGGATTCAAGTAAGTAATCAAGCATGATTATTGACTCCTAGTTTATAATCTATCTGTTGTCTGTATTTCTCATAAAAATTGAGCCGTTTGTCAGGTTTTTGGATAGAGCAGCGTATATATCATCAAGAGATTTAGATGAGCAGAAGCAGGGTTGTTCCAATCCCTGGTGCCTCTGCCCTGTCACCCAAGTGGAAGAAGTTAAATGCATACTGAGATTGCTTCCCATTTGGCTCTGCACCATCCTCTATTCAGTGGTCTTTACACAAATGGCTTCTCTTTTTGTTGAGCAAGGTGCTGCAATGACGACTACAGTCTCCAACTTCAGAATCCCACCTGCAAGCATGTCTAGCTTTGACATTCTAAGTGTGGCAGCTTTCATTTTCCTTTACCGAAGAGTTATCGAACCGCTTGCCGGAGGAATAAGAAAAAAGAATTCCAAAGGCCTTACTGAGCTTCAAAGAATGGGAATTGGCCTTGTTATAGCAATAGTAGCTATGCTTGCTTCTGGTATTGTGGAATGCTATAGACTAAAGTATGCCAAGTCGGAATGCAAACATTGTGAAGGCGCAAGCTCCTTGAGCATCTTCTGGCAAGTGCCTCAATATGCCTTGATAGGAGCATCTGAAGTTTTCATGTATGTAGCTCAGTTGGAGTTCTTCAATGCACAAGCACCAGATGGCTTAAAGAGCTTCGGAAGTGCACTCTGCATGACATCAATCTCGCTGGGGAACTATGTAAGTAGCTTGCTTCTTACAATGGTGATGAAGATCTCGACAGAAGATCACATGCCTGGATGGGTACCTGGAAATCTCAACAGGGGTCATCTAGATAGGTTCTACTTCCTCTTAGCCGGCTTAACAACTGTCGATTTCGTTGTTTATATAGCCTGTGCCAAGTGGTATAAATGTATAGAGCTGGAAGCAAAATGTGCAGAAAGTAATCAAGACAACTTTAAGGTCTGATGTACATAAACATCAACCTAAAACGCGTTAAGCCCTACAGTCCTACCTATATAATAAGAGGAGGGATGGGGAAACCACAAAACTTGGCAGAGAGCTTCAGTTCAAAAGAAAAATAAGCTTCTTAAAACCATTTTTATCTAAAAACCTCTTCATTAAAAGCCGCCACTCTAAATGAATCTAATTTTTGTGTGAAAGTTGTATTCAGTGCTAGGCTGTGCATGACTGAAAACTGAAGATTAGGGTAACTTCTGGTTTAAAGGCCTTTTAGGTCTTTTCACTTTCTATTGTCATTGTTTGTTTCTATCCCTTGCCAAAGTATTAACATGCCTTTTTGGCGGTTCTAATGTCATATGGACTGAGTTTGAATGTAATAATTTCAACTCATGTATGCAAGAGTTGCTCTCTGAAATGTTAATTAAAACACCCTTTTCTTCTCATTAAGTTTCTCCTAACACTCCTTTCTTATCTATTTGGTAACTTATGCGACCATCTCTCACACATGGGCTGTGAATTATATTAAATCTATTGAAAACAAGGTTCTAACAGGAGTGCTGAGTCATGTTATGTAAATCAGTTAAACTTCAAAGAATTTCGATTGAGTCGAGAGTTTAAAAATATCTTGTTTTTTCAAGTTACAGCCTAATGACAAAGTAATTTCCTCCCAGCACATGTTAAGAGCTTAATGACAACCTAAATTCTCCCCATCCATATGAGAGTGGCTCGAATTCCCAATTGAACGAGCCAATACCCATTTAAGATATAGCTTTTGTTTAGCTAGTAACAAATTTAAACAATAAAAAGAAAAGTCAAAAGCTGCTGCAGAGAAACTTTTGACACCAAAATCTCAGTTACAGGATGTAAACAATGGACAAATAAATCAATTAGCTGATTTGGCCCGCCATAAGTACTCTTTGGTCTAAGTCATAGGCAACAAGTTGGAGAGAATTGCAAACAGAAAAACTAAACTGTAACCCACTCTGAAAACACAACATGAAATGTCATAAAAAATTCAAGAAGTATCCCAATGGTGAACTTTCTGAGTTAAAAAATATCAAGAATTCAAGTGTACAATAAAAAACTGGAATTTCAATCCTATACACAAGAATTTCTTATATACAATGGACAAATAAATCACTTTGTTGATTTGGCCAGCCATAAGTCCTCTTTGCTCTAAGTCATAGGCAGCAAGTTGGAGAGAATTGAAAACAGAAAAACTAAACTGTAACCCACTCCGAAAACACTACATGAAATGTCATAAAAAATTCAAGTAGTATCCCAATGGTGAATTTTCTGAGTTAAAAAATATCAAGAATTCAAGTGTACACCAAAAAACTGGAATTTCAATCTCATATATAAGAATTTCTTAATATATCCAAAAAGATATGACTGAAATGTTTATGCCAAGCCTTGGCAATATCAAATGAATCTTTATTAGTTCACCTATCTTTTACATAAAAGAATTCAAAAAAAATAATTGGAGTCTTGGGCTCTCAAATTCTTTTGGAAAAATATACAGTTGCTAGACTGCTGACAATAAAATGAATACAAGCATCAGCTAATCACCAGTACTAAATGTTAACAAAAATGAGATTTCACAAGATATCAGCCTTGGACCTTACGAACTTGAATGTGGTGAGTAGATTCTTGACGCCAGATTGGCTGTGCCCCACTCTGGACAAGAGTGACGTATTCTCCCTTTGTAACCAGATTCTTATCCTAAAGCATGAGAAAATACAAAAGGTCAAACCATGTGAAGATAGAATACAACCGAAGAAAAAAAGATAATTTACTGGGAAGTGGCCAAACCATTAATAACTTGATAGCTCGAGAGAATGTCTCCTCCACGTCATCTGAAAACTGCATATATATGGGCATGACACCTTGATAAAGCACCAGTCTCTGCTTAATTCTCTCTCTGCCAAAGAAACAAATATTTCATGCCAAAGCTAGAAAAGAGAGTAAGATGATCTCCAGCTCATTACAGAAAAAATATTAATAAATAAATCCTCAGAAAACAATCACTTGGCGGCCATCAATGAATTAACTTAAATAAGCCCAAAACAAGATAGCACGTGGATGTATTTTCCTGGACAAAACATGAGTCAATGACGACGTCCTGACTTTACATAAGATAGGACTTGTAAACAAGACCATTCTTAATTCATTTTTTTCCCTTTTGATGCAAACATTTGTCTCTAGTGTCTCTAGACAGAGTCTGCAGAGTCATTAATTTAAAATACTGCCCTCAGCTATCCCAAAACAAACACTATCAACCATTCAAAAACTTCCTTGATAGGAAAAATTTGTAACAGAAAATAGGTAGGAAAATAGGCCTCACCAGCCACATTGTATAAGAAATTAAAAGAAATTAAATTCAAGTAATTTGAATAGTGTACTTCCCACAATACTGTTCTAGGGACTCACTGATTTGTGAAGGCAAAGATTGTTGATGAAGGCCGATAATGACTTAAAATTACAGCCATGGATCCTGTTCTTGTGAATACAATTATGGGGGTATTGAGGGTGTTAGCCATAGTCGTTGAATGGAAAGCAAACATATCACCCATGTGGCTCTGCAAAAAGAAGCCCTCAGATTCATAAGATTATGGAAGGGAAATGTAGATGGAATTTCTGAGTGTTCAGAAATTGCAGTTTGGAAAAAGTTCCTCTTTAAAATACTCACCAGTGTAGCATAAAAATGCACATCAGATACGAAGTAAAAATGTGAAAAATGAAACCAACTTAGAGTGATATAATGAAAATAGGCTTGATTTTAAAATTCAAGGAATCTCACCTTATGAGCACTAAACTGGGTTGGGGGAGTAATGCTAACTGGCAGACTTGACTCAGTCCTCAATGCCACAGTATGCATAACTTTAACAGCTTTCAGCGGAAACCTACAGTCGTTTTTATAATAGAATTATTCACACAATTTCTTTTTAAGTGAAAAGTTAATTGAAAGAAATTGCAAGGAAAGATGAAAGTCGTTTCAGGAAAAAGGATAAACATTGAAGATTAGTGCACTCCACAAACTCCATGTTGCATAATTACTAATTAGCAATTATAAATTAGGGTAAATTAGAGGATTACAACAACATTAACAATAATGATATCAACTATGAATCTATCCACGAGGCACCACCCTCGTGGGCTGCCCCAATACATCTCAGTTGGTGCAAATGTATTTTGCTCTGTAGATTATGGAAGAGTCGAATTAACCTATTTTTCCTAGCATCAAAAGCACGAAATATTCCATATATTTAAGAATAGCTACTAGAACTATCAGACAAGGAGAACTATTGAATTTAAACCAGTTTCTTTAATATTATTAATGTAGTTCTATACCATAAAAGTTCAGGTTTTTAGACAAGCTTATATTTCAACTGCATCTCCACCAGGGATATTAGATGCGAACAAATGATTGCAGTTCAATATTATTATCAAAAAGCCAGAAAAAGGGGGTGCAACACCAATAGTAAATATACAAAAGATCATCAAGAAAAAGAGATTAGTAATATTATTATTTTACTCAATACTGGAATAAATATGCAAAGGTAAACCCCAAAACAAAGTCGCAAAAATAAATAACTGTGCTATAAGCAAATGAAAATTAAATATGTGTGTTTATTCTACCTACTACAGATGGAAAAATTTGCAAATATCAAATTTTCCCAGAAGTAAAAACTCGCATTTTGCTAATATAAAGTTCCATCAAACTAATATGATCATCCATGGATATAAATGGGTAAAACAAGATCAAATTGGATGCGTCGATCATAAATATGTAAAGCATCAAAGATTTTTTCAAATGTCCTATGACTAGGCCTACAAACACTGGGAGAAAATAAAGTTTAAACAATTATAAAAAAATAAATAAAGCTCCCTTAGAACTTTTTAATCCTAGATCTAGGATAACACTTTAAAAAGTTAAGTTTCCCCCAATTAACAAATATAAATAAATTGAAATATAATTTTTTCCTGTTTAAAAGCCATTTGGTTATTCTTGTTGGTAGAACTAAAGAGTTGAACAGCTATCCAAAACTGTATGGGAAATAAAAGTTTTCAACGTCACTAAACATAAGCCAATCACTTACTTTCCATGGGCAGTTTCTCCAGAAAGCATGACTGCATCAGCGCCTTCCCGTACTGCAATTGCGATGTCCGAAACTTCTGCCCTTGTTGGTGTAGGATGATCAATCATACTTTCCAGCATATTTGTTGCCACAATAACGGGTTTCTGCATACTACGACACCTTCTAATGATATCTTCCTGTATGAATGAAGATAAGGCATTCAGTTTCCAAGATAAGTGGAAAAGAACTCTAGTACTAGATTCTAGACATCATTGATTCCAGTAGTAAGAAAACCATGCTTACATGGCGGTCGCAATTTCACTGACAGACATGCTAGTAAGAAACATACGCAGGCAATAAAACTAAACGGGAGAGACATAAAAGGGAAAGGCCTAACAACTGATTATTTTGTTACCACTATTTGGATTCATATTTTACTGGTTTATCTTGTTGGCAACTTGTCACCAATAAGGTCTAGTAATCAAATTTTCTTTACCACATCTTTGATCTTTTTCTTTCGTAGTTCAGAAGTTACAACTAACACCATATTTAGTAATTTCATTGTTTCCTTAACTGGAAAAAAAAGAGAAAAAAAGGGAAACAACTTCTTCAGATTAACCAGGTTAACTAAAAAGGATCTGATTCAGTCTTGCTGACACACATAAATTCTATCTATATCATGATTTAAGGACAGATTCAAAGGCAAACACAGAATGCCACAAACATTTAGATGTAAGTTACCTGCAATAGTGGGACATCCTCAATTGGAAGTTCAGCTCCAAGGTCTCCACGAGCAACCATTGCCTATAATGTTCCAGAAACTAGTTAGGTACTAGTGGACATGGATATAACATATCTATAGAATCCATTTATAGGTCTACGCATACCCACGTACACTCGCTAATATATTGTTACCATAATACTTCAATAGAGATTAAAATGAAATTACAAGGACCGCTGAGAATATTGAAATTAAAATGAAATTACAAGGACCGCTGAGAATATTGAAACTAACCCCATCAGATGCTGAAATTATTGAATGAAGATTGGGTATAGAGTCAGCACTTTCTATTTTTACAATCACGTGAATATCCGCATTGCAACCTAAATTAGAGGTTTGCAACAGTTTAATAATAGAGGGAACAAAACAAATAAAATAAAAATAATTGAAATTTTGTAACCTACATAAACAAAATTTAAAAGAAAATTACTTTTGAGATAGTCTTTCAATTCATGAACCACTTTAGCATCCTTTACAAAAGAGACAGCATAGAAATCAACTTGGTTGTCCACTCCAAATTTGATATCTTCCCAATCTTTGTCTATAGAAATGAACAAAAAACTCATGAGTGCTTCCTAGTTTTTCTACCCCCCCAAAAAAAAAAGAACAGAAATTCATGAGATATAATAACATAAGAACCAAATATCAACCTGTTATTGATGGCAGATTGGCACTTTTTCCACGGACATTTAAATGACGTCTTGATTTTAGCTCGCCGCCATCAACTACTATGCATTTAACCAGATCCTTTGTCTTTGACTTCACAGCTAATGACATCATTCCACCTTGTATGGACAAAAGGAAGCAAATTGTCAAGTCTCTTGAAGAAAAAAGAAAGTTAAACTTGCATGAAAACTTATGTTTGTGATGGAGAACAATTAGAAACACTAATAGTGTGATCTGCAAACAGTAAGAATCATAAAGAAAGGCAATGTTTAATCTCAACAGGACATTAGAATTCTATTATACAACATGCAGTTTTAGCAGTCTTTTAATTCTGTCCTGAGAAAATCGGTTTTTGACAGCTAGTATACCAGGTACATCCTTGTTTTTCAAAGTTCATATATGCTTGGATAGCTGAATGGTAAATCTTTTAGAACAAAAATTAGGGATATTTTAACAAAACGCTTAAAGGAACCAGAAAACAGATTATATATTATGATCATTCATAAGAGTTTCAGGAAACTACGTAGGAGGAAAGCGAATTTCACACACAGTAAAACAACTTATTGCATCAAATACAAGGATTATGGTAGAACTATCAATGAGTTCAAACCAGCTAAATTTTACCAAGCCATACTGCACAATGCAAGAGGCAGTCAGCTGTTAGATTGAGCAGACCAATTTACTGACACTGTTACTTCGCATAAAAGCAAACCCAAAGTCAGTAAACTGGAAAGCTGGAAAAACCCATAGACAGACATTCAGAAGTTGAATTGAATCAATTAGTCAGAAGTTCATTCATCCAAAAACACTTAGGAACTTTCTTATCTCGTTTTTATGATCCATGCCAATCCTTTTCATTTTAGAACTCAAGTGCTTCTGAATTTATTAATTTCCATTATAAACATAACAATGAACTATTAGATAGCACAAAGTCCAGACACAATTTAACTCATGCATAATCCAGCGGCAGTAGAAGGCATCTTACTTAATGCTTACCATCTACCAGTAGTATGTCTCCAACCTCTACGTCATTCACAAAGTCATCATAGTTCACACTAACAGTATCTTCTGTGCTAACCCCTCTTTTGATAGTAAAATTAAATTCCTGACCCTCCTTCAGGATGATTGGTTGAGGTACATCTCCACTTCTAACCTCAGGACCCTGCATTCAAAAATAAAAATAATCATATCCTAACTATCAGTAAGTAAGAATAAAAGTAGTTGTACATAAACAAACAAAATACTAATGACTGGATTGAAAAACAAATAAACACAATCTAATATTACATGCAGTCTCCCCTTGACCAATGCATTCTTAATACATTTTTCAATTAATGCTTTAATAGGAGTAAGCCAAAATGAATTATATACATGAGAAATATAAAAGTCAATCCTAAAAGTAGAAGTGTTTCAACTACCACCAGAAGCATCGAATGAAGACCTTGTTAATGATAAAAGGATTTCAATCAACACAAAATTAGACAACATATGGACTAAGATGTTGAATTCATGAAATTTTGGCTCAATTTTGAAATCAGTTCAAAAATTTTGAGAAATTTGCAGCTGCTAATGCAGTGGTGGTTGACCCAGAATAAATACCTTGGTGTCCAGCATTATGGCTACAGCCTTGTCTTCAAATTGAGAATTGTATTCTTTGACGAGATCAATAGTTTTCTGGTGTGATGCATGGTCTCCATGTGACATATTTAAACGTGCCACATTCATTCCCTCTTCTGCCAGTTTCCATATCATTTCCCGTGAGCTTGTGGAAGGACCAATTGTACACACTATCTTCGTTTTTCTTCTAGCATTTGGACCTACAACTCCTTTTCCAGGTGAGCACTGACCATTTGGAAGCTCAAAAATAGAGCTCAAGCTTTCCTCAAATAACTGAATACAGCAAGATTGAAAACCATAGGAGAAAAATATAGACACAATTAACCATGGAATAAACAGAACATTCTAACAGTATGTAAATGAAATGCGAAACAGATACAATTAAAACCACACTGACAAGAAGTGCATATCGCAAAACGAGAACATGCTATGTTCAGGCAGACTGATCCTGTTTTTATCATTTCAATATGCACAGGACAGTTTTCTTTGTTTCTGGAAGCAGATAGTTTCATAGCTGAAGAGACTCAACTAGGACTAAATGAAACAAAAGTCACAGGGACAAATCTACCAAACTGACAATCCTTTTTTTTTTTTTTTTTTCAGTTGGTAGGGCTTTACGGGTAGAATTTCAACTAGAGAGCATGGGAAAAAAAAACAATAATAAAGTTCGATATGCATTATAATGTTGGTTTTTCTAATAATAAGAATGAATTGAATGTCTTCCCAAATTTTACATACAAAATTAAAGGACACCTATCTTCCATTACAAGCATCATAGTTACAGCCTAAAATCAGCACACTGGTCATTAAATTAACCAAACAGGATTCATCCAATACATTTATAACTCGAGACACTTGCAGTACACGTGGCAATTGCTTGAAGCATAAAAGTGGAAACAAATGGCATCACACACACAAACACACACACCAGAATAACAAGAAGAAAAAGGAAATAAGATAAAAGCTTACAGAAATTTTTGGGGCGTGATTGTCGTGAGAGGTCCTCATGGATCTAATTGAAAATCTTTGCTTTTGATGAGAAACAGAACATCTTCTTCTCGTTGTTCTTGACCGTGTTGTTGTTATTCCTTTGGAATGAAACGACAACGCATCGCTCAAGTTCCGTGACGACGACAATACGCGATCCGTACACATGTTATTAACCGCTGCCGCCATTTGATGTATCCAAATCAAACAATCAGAGATTGACTCAGAGCTTTTTTTGTGCGTGTAATTAAGGCCGCGAGAGAGCGAGCAGAGAGCAGGGAGAGGGCAATAGAGAGACTTTGAATTCGAATAAAAGGGGACCTAAACTGAAACTTCTCCTGAGAAACAACAAGAGAAATATTTTTTATTATTTCTGAGAGTTGAAAGCGACAACGAGTGAATGGAGGAAGAATGGCGTCTGGACTGGACAGCTGGACTTCCGCTGCGACGTTGTCCTTCAATTTTTGTGTGTGGGCACGCGCGTTCTCTTTCGCTGTCACTCGCTCAAACCTAAACCCTATTACCGGTTTATCACTAATTAGTTTTTCTAATTTTCAATAATTATTTTCACATTATTTCAAAATTCCCCAATCTCTTCTCCATGCGAACCAATTTCACAACCCAATCTTTTTGTATTTTGGGTCATAAATATTTTTTTATACCAAATTTGTGGAATAATTTTTTATCTTAAATTTTGTTAGATTTTAAATAATAAATCTGATGCTCAGTTATTTCGATAATGATGTGTTTACTCAGACGTAATTAGAAAATTAGAATTTAAAATGAGAATGATAATTATAATTTAAAATAAAAATTATTGATAATATTTACTTGATGTGATATGAAAATGAATTATATGAAACCTCCATATTTTTAAATTAAGGAATGAGAATTTGGTTCTCATTGAATTAGGAATTAAGTTTTCATTCTTTGAATTCATTATTCTACTCCCCACATTTCGTAATTTTATTTTTATTCTCAATTAAAATATTATTATATTAGTCATTGTTATTATTTTATCCATATAATTTTTGTTAATAATAATAATAATTAATATAGTAGGAGTGTGGTTAGTTAACGTACCACCCATATCTCTATTAACTACCACATTTTAATTTTAATATTATTTAATTAATTTTAATAATGATGTAATTTGGTAAGTTTATACTGCTTTGTGCAATCATCACAATTTTTTGGTTATTTATAACAAATATTTCTATATAAAGTATTTTGTTATTAATTACAAGAATTATAACTACACATATAATGAAAAAAATTACCGATAACTAAAAAAAACATTATAGCCACACTATTTCTAAATTTATAAAATTAATATTTCCTCAAATCTTGTGCGAGCCAATTACAACCCCCAATCTTTTTCTCTCTAAGTTAGGGTATTGTTGAGGTTTTTTTTTTAATTATTTTTTTAAGACTACATTTTAGAAATAGGAATTATATAATATATTTTACCTGGACAGTTTACGTTGAGGTAAAAAGCGCATTTCAAGCGCCAAAGAGGCAAGTAGCCCTAGATCTTTGTCGGATCAGGATTCTCTCATGATCTGATCTCTTTCTGATAAAAAAATACATGTGGTGATTGGTTGTTAATAAATAAAGAAAATAAAGAAGTTAAATTCTATTCATACACTACCATTTAAATACACATGGCACAAGATCTTTAAAAGCTCATAAGAGCTCAGATCATGAGAGCTTATATCATGAGAGGATCCATTTCCATCTTTGTCAGGGGCTTCACAACTTGGACCATCAAATCAATCATAGAACATATCGTTAATTCCCCTTCTGCGCAGACACATCAGATCACTGCCACGTCTGTAGTAAAATTTATCGAACGGCTGACATCTGCTTTTGTTCATTTATACCCTGACCTTGATTTTGTCGCCAGAATGGGGCTGGGCCTAGCTCTGGCTACGTAAGGGGCAAAGCAGTTCAACCAGAGAAGATAGAAGGGGAAAAGTGTGCTGATACTTGGCTGTTATTTTTCTGAGAAGTCAGTCAACAAAACGACAACGTTTCCCAGATCTTTTTGCCATTTACACGTGCGCTACCACGAGTAATCGAGTACATTCTATTCATCGATGATATCGAAACGGAAACAAAGCACGTGCTCCGTGCTCGCATGGCCTGCTTTACACCACGAATGTCCATTTTCAGATGTACACTAGTTTTGTCCAATGTAACACAGACTGACCCCGTAACTTGAACACAATTGGTTAAATCATATTGTACTTTTTGACGTGTGCCACAATCTACGGTTGTACACCCAATCTGACATTAGTCGTTTGAAGAATCTAAAAATGGATATTTGTGATTGTACCATACTCCTCTTATGTCTTTTATGATTGGACCCCTTACTTTTATTTTTATTTACAATTTATTTATAAGTATTATGATAATTTCATTTTACTCTTACTCTTCCCCTCTCCTCCGTATACGACCCAATTCTCCATGTAATCATTAATCAATAGTTAGTCGTGAAAGCCCATTCCAAAAACAAAATAATAATAATTATCTATAAAAATATTTATCACACATCTAGTTAATTTCTATGTTGACGCATCTATCATTTTAGAAAATATCTTAGATAGTTAAGAAAACTATAATGATATTATGAAAACAATAAGCACAACACTAAGCATAGAACGTTGTGTTTTGGACTAACTATAAAATACTAAAATTATAATGCCTAAATCAACACTCTCAAGCAAACTAACTCGGATCCCTATCTCATCTTGCTTCCTCACTTTCTCTCTCCCAAATCCAATCAGCCTTGTCTCTCTCATCCCGTCCCTGATAGCTACCGTGGTCTCATCTCTAACAGCCATTGTAATTGGCATTCTCAATGGTTAACGTAATTTCCTACAATTCATTTCATTAATTTAAATTTCAGTTGCGTTAGGAATTGGTGAATTATTTGTTAGGATCCAAAGTGTGATGGAGAATATGTTATTTGAAATTTGGGTTACTTTGAAACAAAAAATTTTATGAAATTTCGGTTGTTTCCAAGCAAAGAATTCATGAATTATTTGATTTTTTTTATTTTGAACTAGGTTTCATATTGTTAGAGGAAACAAATCTCTTTTTCTTATTTATTGTTACCGTTTTATTTGAAATTGATTTAACAATTTCAAATTGCTAGAAGAAAAAATGAATCAGATGTTTTCGAAATTGATATAATAACTTGTATGCGGCTCTCTTTAGCAATCCTTTGTTGTTTTTGGTTTGTTAATATGAGTTATATTCATTTTGTAAAAATAAAAAGTACAGAAAAAGTCACTAAACTTGAAGAGTTTGGGAAAATTGAGGAGGACATTATGGAGCATAATGAGCCAATGATTGGGATGTCATTTTATAGAGATTATAGCAAAAAAAAAAAAAAAAAAAGGCTTCCTGCTATGCGGAGAATTATTAGAAAGGGCAATGATAGGAGTATAAGAGATGTGACTACTATTTGTAGTTGAAGCATTGAGACAAAAGCGAATCTACTAATATCTTAAGCCCCCAACCTAATCGAAAAGTAAGCTACATTGATAAATTAGGAGGAGGTTTAGAGGAAGATAGAAACTGGAGGGTTTGAACTTTAAACCATGAACACATCCATACATTATAGAGTCCAACCAAGTCTGAGGTTTTTTTTCTATGTACTAAAGCCTTAGTATATATGCCAAAAAGAAGCTTAATGTAAATGATTGAGCATAAATTAAACTATCCTAAAATTATCGATCACTTGTTATTGAGGCTGGCGGCCATAAAAATATGGCATTATAAAAAAGATTACAAAAATCATCTTCCGAAAGAAAGATGATTACAGCTTGGAGATAGAAATGTTGTTGCTCTTCAAAACTATTTCATGAATGTGCAAACAGAAGTTAATAGGTTTTTCTTTAGTATGCAAGTGGATTACGAGACTCTATTAACAAATATATTTTGGGCTGAGCTAAAAAATAGAGAAGCCTACAAAGAGCTTGGAGATGTTACATGCGACACCAGATATCTCAAAAATATATATGACATGCCATTCACTCTATTTGCTAGAGTTAATTATCACGGTCATCTTATTTTGTTTGGATGTGGATTAATTTCACATAAAGATATTGAGACATTCATGTGGTTATTTCAGATGTGACTATCATACATGTCTAATTTTGCTCCTTTTAGAATCATTATAGGCTAAGAAAAGGCAATAAAAATTACAATTAAGTATGTTTTCCTTAATACTTGACATTTTTTATGTTTGTGGCATATACTTAAGAAGATTCTAGATAAGTTAGGAAGCTATAAATAATATCATGACGTTAGCGATATATTGCATTTTTCTATTTATGATTCATAGAGGCCTATAAAATTCGATGAAACTTGGTATCATGTGATTGTAGAATATGACTTGGGTGATAATAAATGATTATGCACTTATACAATGAGAGATATCATTGGGCACCATGTTTTCTAACGAATAATTTTTAGGTACTAATGTCAACTACTCAACGCAGTGAGAGTATAGATGCTTTTTTTTTTTAATTTTTTTTTAAAGGTTATGTTAATTTAAAAACCATTTTAAAACAATTCATGGAACAAAACGGCAATAAAAAAAGATGTATTGCTAATTTATCAATTCTATGGGATTTAAATATATAGTTAGAGAAGATGCCAAAATTAAAGATGGTAAAAAAAAGATTTTTTTTAGTTCATTTTGAAAAAGATAAAGGTGAAATCAGTTATAGTTGTTCAAGATTCTAGTTTAGAGAAATTCTTTGTAGCCGTGTCATTACAATCATGATACACAAAGACATAGAGGTACTTTTAGAAAAGTGCATCACATAAAGATGGAGAAAGCATATGTTGAGATGTCATATGATTAGTGTTAAAAATTATATGCTTATTAAAGGGTAAAAATATTATTTTGTGCTATTAATGTAACTTATATTTGTAATTGTATAACATATTGTGAATTTCTAATTATTCTTTTAAGTATTGGATTTTGCATATTTTTATGTATTTATTAGGTAAAAATAATAGTTTCATACAATTTGAGGTTCCAACTAAATGTACGGATGTCAAATTTAGATTCCGGAAGTCCAAAAAATTATGTTATTGTTGAGGAGGATCTGAGATTTTTGTTGTAAATTTTTAAGTTTTTACCACGGTAAATGTGGTAATTGTAAAATTATAAGTTTTTATCATATTAGGTATGGTAATTATTAGTGGAATGTGTTGGATGTGCTTGAGTAGATTAAGTTAGGTTTATGTTTTATTAGTTGGACAAATGTAAGGCTAAGGTATAATTAGTTTTATTTATTTATGTGGTTTGGATTAACCATGTATTAGTATAAATAGAGAGGACGAGGGAGAGAACACACCTCTCCACACCTTCTTTTCTCTTCTTTCCCCTCAAATTCTTCTTCTCATCTCTCTTTGTAATATATTTTTAATAAATAAAATAGTTGTATTTCAATTTTCAAATACCTCTTAATAATTTCCTTTATTTCAATTATGTATTTTTCAATTTTAATAATTTCCTTTATTTCAATTATGTTTAGCTAAATACTAATAGTTAGGGGAATGTGAAACTCTTAGTAAAAAAAGATGATTTAATCAAATTCTATTTTTTAATTATATAAATTAAATTATTTTCTATTTAATTTTGCCCATATTTTATATTTTAAAATTTTGATTTATTTTAGACAAACATGGGAGTTTGGTACAATAAATTCTTTCTATCTTAATATAACATATGGTAAAATAGTATTTTGACTTATTGTAGACAAGTTGAGTTTTGGCACATTAAGTTATTAATCCATAATAAAATTAATGGGAAAATTATTTTAATTTATATAATTAATCTTTTGGGAAATAAAATAAAAATAAAAATGACTTGTTAAATTGTATTTATTATTAGGAGTGGATCCGCAACCCTAACTAATTTAATTTCATAATTTTTCTAAAATTAAATTGCATATTTTTAATTTTTATTTTTATTTTTTTGATAAACTTAAATAAACAAATTAAATACTTTCTTTGTGGATCGACCTTAGATTTACCGAGTTATAATATAATAAGACACTCTTATACTTAGGAGTTAAAAATCACTTTTAAACCATGTCATCATATTAGGTGAAAACAGTTCATGAGCTGCATAGTTGCATAGATGAACAAAAGCAATATAAAAAAATGTGTGTTCATTTTACAAAGTTGGCAAACATGGTTGCAACAAATTTTAAAAATTGTAAACTTGTTTTGAAGTGGATCGAAAATGTACGGAAAGATCTATCAAGGACAATTCAATGTAGAGAGAACCAAATAAATATTATTACATGTCAAGGAAGTTGTAGTGCTAGCATGAGAATTACAACAAAAATAATGGAAAAAGGACGTGATTCAGTAGTATAAAATTGGTCCACTTCTCAAAGAAAAATATCAAAAAACAAATTTATGAAACCTAAAAAGAATATGAAAGTTTCATCACTTACCATGCAAAGGTTAATTTAGCATTAATTGAAGTAAAATAATTTTATTATATAAGTAATTCAATGATTTTTGTTAACTTTGCAGGATGGACAGGAAGTTGATCTATTGTCTTCTTAAGTAGCCACTGAAATCCCAACACAAGAAAGCAATGTTGTTATAATAAGTTTTGTGAAATTTTGATCCATAAACTTAAGTTTCATTACTTAATCCATATAGATTTTTTAATATGTTGTTGAACTTATGTAGACATTCCGAAACCTTGAAAGAAGTAATGTTGGTAGGAATATCTATCAATATGGAATTGTAGACTATTATAATGTAAGTTTTTCAAACTTTATGTATATGATTTTTTTTTTTTGTCTTTCATTAAAGTTACATTAACGCATGTTTGTTTTAGGGTCTTTTGAACTTACACCATATAACTGGGCATAATGTTTATCCAACATCTACATGGAATTCTTGTATAAAAAGTGGTAATAATTTTGTATTTGTTCATCCTATCTACTATATTTTTTTCTTGATTACAACAACATGTTTAATTTTTTATAATAACAACCACAACTCTCGTCACACATGTCTATAATGCTTAATTCTTCCTCTTGCTTAGCTTATGGAGAACTTCAACATTGACATTTCAGCAACTACTCTTTTATCA
Source organism: Citropsis articulata (assembly GCA_030449925.1). Classification (NCBI taxonomy): domain Eukaryota; kingdom Viridiplantae; phylum Streptophyta; class Magnoliopsida; order Sapindales; family Rutaceae; genus Citropsis; species Citropsis articulata. The sequence goes on along the minus strand of JASUUH010000211.1, from coordinate 10,818,787 downwards.
ACATAATAAATATAAAGTTAGTGTGTAGTTTCGATTTTATGTCACGAGCACGTCAAATAAGACTTGATTAAATGGATTTTTACTTGTGCATGATGTATTGTGCTTAAAGCTTCTTCTCTTCAACTCGATGTGTTTTTATAAAATTATTCTGGAAGTACTCGTTGTCGCTTGAGAACAAAATTTGTCATCTTTTTTATAGTGTTGTTTGTAGATGGTGATAAAGTTTTCTTTAGATTGTACTTGTTTCAACCAAAGGTTTTCAATTTAAATTGTCAAAGTAATGTTCATTATGGAAGCTTCTTTCTGGATATGATCTTGAATCTCTCGATAGAAACAAATTGTTCTACTTTCTAGTTTGTTGTTAAACACCCATAAGTACATTTCAGTGTAGCACCTACATTTGTAGAATTTGTTTTGAAAGAATCAACCATGTATTTGAATTCCTTATATTTAATGTGTTTTTACCATTGATTAGGGCTAGACAATCCAAGAACTGTCTCTTTGTTTTCATATTGCCCTAAAAAAAAAAAGTCATTGAATGATACATGCTTTGATTTTCATTAGGAATATGTCAATCATCGATTTGGGTATTTGCTTTTCATTATCCTTGTTTGATTTTGATTGCTAATCGATATATATATACATGTGGGTTAGCTTTGATTTGAATATATTTTAAATTCTCAAAGTTGATTTCAATAAAGGATTGGTGTGAGTGAAGATGAAATTAAAAGATTTCAATTATTTATTTAATTTATGCTCCTAATTTTACATATTCATTTACTAATAATTGTATTAACTTACTCGCCTTATATTGATGCATAACAATAACTTTTTTTTTTTTTTAAATTTTAGTGACATAAAGGACTAATATTTTTATTCTTTATTTAGGTGAAATATGGATTCCAGCCCCAATTTACCATAGTTAGAAAATGATAATGATGATGGGCATGATGCTGTTGAAGTACTTGAACCATTAAATAAGAGTTAAATTCAACTTTTCCGATTACTTGTGATGAAATTACTGTTGTTGGTAGAAAGTTCAAGTCTATTGTGTAGAATCATTTTACAAGGCAAAAGATTAATAGACAATTGAAAGCAATTTGTAACCAATGTAATGGAAAGTCAGTAGGAGGTAGAACCAACAATTTACATAATTACTTGCTTAGATGCCCACGATGTAAGCAATCAACAATCAAGAAGGCTATCTGGAATGCTACTGTAAATAAAGAGAATGTCCAAGTTGGGTCATTTTCTTTTGATCATGATACTTTAAGAATAGAGCTTGCAAATATGATTATCAAGCATGAATACCATTTTATATGGTTGAACATTTTGCAATCAGGAAGTTTATTGGTTCTTTACAACCCATGTTTAAGGTCGTTTCTCATAATACACTAAAGAAAGATATCTTTAAATGAAATGAGTATGAAAAGTCTAAAATATTGAAGTTGTTGGTGAGCAATCGAACTAGAATCTCCAATACTATTGATTTATGTACTTCTAATCAAAGCATGGAATACATAGTTGTCACCACTCGTTTTATAGACAATTCCTAAAGTTGTAAGTCACCTCATGAGGTACTTTCTATTGCATTATTTATTTATATCTTTATAATTTCTTTTTCATTATGGTTAACAAACACTCAATTCATATAATAATATTTTTGTTCTATTGGTTGTCATTTTTATTTAGGTTTATACATGTGATGTGTCCATACATTGCTGAAGTACTTTAGGATAATTTAATGGAGTGCTTATTAGATTAGAATATTGATGGAAAATTGTGTTCTTAAACAATTGATAATGCCAACACTAACAATGCTATGATTGACATCCTCTTAGACAAATTTTCTAATTCATTGTCATTAAATGGGAGGTTGTTTCATATGCATTGTTGTGTACACATCTTGAATTTGATAGTAAAGGATGGCTAGATGTCATTAATAAAAGTATTGAGAGAATTCATAATAGAAATGACACCTAAAAGGCAAGAAACATTCATGAAGGCTGTTTGTGAATTAAAAATTTCAAGCACCAAGCAATTTATTCTTAATTGCAGAATGAGGTGGAACTACACCTTGTACATGCTTGACATTGCTTTGGTTTATAAAGATGCGTTTTCCTGTTTAAAATAACAAGGACCGAATTTATAAATCATTGCCTAGAGAAGAAAACTAGGAGTTTGCAAATAAAAATTTGTTTAGGCTTGAATTATTTGATAAAGTTAGAAAGTTGTTTTCCAGCATGAAATATCCTACAATGAATATGTACTTTAATTATTTTTGTTAGAATATCTATTTCTAAGTAGCTAAGTTCTAATAATGATTAAATAAGGATAATGACAAAGAAAATGTTAGAAAAATATGACAAATAGTAGAGTGTGGTTAATGAAATAATGGCAGTGGTAATTGTTTTAGAACCAAGATATAAGATAAAACTAGTGAAGTATTATTTTCCTATACTTTATCGACTTGATTGTGAACATAGAATTGGGAGTATCCGTAAATATTATTATGATTCATCAAAGGAATACCAATTAAAGTCGAAATCAAGTGGACCTGTTTATCAATCTAATGAACCTTTAATTATTCAATCCTTAACAAAGACATTTAATTTAAGAATGAAACGATATGGAGCAAGTTTTAAGACATGTATTAATCAAAGTGCTAGTAACGACCATGAGAAGTCTGAGTTAGACTATTATTTGGAGGAATCTGTCTTGCCTCGAATTGATACTTTTGACATATTAGGTTGGTGGAAGATGATGGATCTAAATATCCTATTTTGTGCCATGTTACTAGAGATATTTTGGCTATTCCTATATCTATAGTTGTATTTGAGTCTACTTTTAGTACAAGTGGTGAATTTGTGACACCATAACGTAAGAGACTCCATCAAATACATTAGAGGCTTTAATGTATTGTCAAAAATTCATTGTTGACTTAAGATATTGGTACGAATTTTTTAATTGAATCCTTTTTTTTTTATATTAAGTAATTTTTTTGTTTAATAAATTAAACTTTTATTTAATTTTTATGCTCAAAATCAAATTCATGTTCTTCAACACATGCCAAATTAACGTATTCAGAAGATGTGGATGTCGATGAGGAAGAATTAATTATGTTATTCATATATTTAGTTAAACATGAAATAATAAAATAATAAAGCACTTAATATAAATTATAGTTAATTTATATATCATTATTTAATATTTTAGGAATGACGATGGTTGTGTCGTGGATATCACGACGATAAAGAAGACATTAGAATATTACAATGTTCTTACACTAACAATTACTTTTGATAGATATTTTATTTTCTTTTTTTATTTGTTTGTTTCAGTGTAAAAGAATGAGCTTCAATATTTATTAATTTTTAATACAAATTATACAATTTAATTATTATCAATATATTTAAGTCTTTAATTTTCTTTCAAAAAGGTTATTACTCTTTTGTAGTTTAGATTTAGAATTCATAACAATGGATTTTGATTTTATTTTATTTTATTCAATTTGGAGTAGATAAAAATTTTTATTTTTTTGAATGTAGATATGGATCGAAAAATATGGATTCATGATGAATTTGAAGTATAAATATATCTCAATTTTTATAATTGATATGGAGAAGAGTAGCTCCAATTTATATTTGCGCTATTGTTACCTCTAAGTCAATGACAAGTACTTTGAAGAGATCCTCCATTACCTTAATAGAGTTTTCATGCCCAAATATCACTGATAAACCACTTGCTTTAATCCTAGCTACAGTAACCTTCGTCTTAACAAAAAGTGGTAACTGTCCATCCTACCTTTTGCCATCCTCATTTTTTTTATGGATAATTTTATGATCTTTCTCCTTACCTCTTCAAGTATTTGACAATGGGCATGCTTTTGAAACTATTGATTTAATTATGAAAGATACTATTTCATTGTTGGTCACACGACTAAACTTAGTGTAGGTAGAAAAGTGTGCTTTACCCAGTGTGCATTTGGAATTTGCATAAGCCGCTCATAGCTAATTGAATGATTTTTTCTTAGTTCCTCAATATTATCATTGAATCCAGAGTAATTTAGGCTCTTTGTTGTCCTCTAAAAGACTTTGTTCAATAGAGTTCGAAGAACTTTTTACTTAAAATTGGCATAGGTATGCCTATAGAAGTACCTTTTGCTTAGCAAAGGGAAGATCTTATCAATTACATTGAGTACTTCTTTCTGCCTAACACTTATAAAACATAGCTTTTCTCCCCTATTGCAACCAATTTGATCATATAGCGTTTCCATGAAAATCATCTAAGATTGAATATTTTCACTCTCCATAGCATTTAAAGCTTATAGATATATCCCATGATTAGCATCAATACTAACAACAATCAGTAATATACCTTTTTTATAGATGGCGGCCATAAACCCTTGTAAACTATTTGTAACTCTAAAAAAACTCCCTCCTATTGGCATCAAGCATCATGAAAAACTTTTTGAAAATTGGAAAAATTATATTTTTGTTCCATTCTTTCTCAATTTATGTTGTTGATCTTGTGTTAAACCTTAATAAAGCTTGCTAATACCCTTAGAGTTTGTTGAAACTCTTCTTATAATCCTAACTAAGTATATTAAAAGCTTTATTTTTGGCTTAGTACAAGCTATGCACACTACACTTAGTTTCATACTTCTTGAGAGAGATCAACTACTACCACTTTCACACACTTATCAAGAGTTTACTTGAAGAAAAGAAAATAAGTGGCTATTAGCCCATTTAAATTAGCTTGTCTGTTGTCTTCATCAAACCTACTACATGTTTAAACATCATAGAGTGTCTTAATTTGGAATGAATTACTGCTCCAATTAAAGCTAGTATGAATTCTCCATGTCCATCTTAGTTTACCATATTTGGCAGTAATCTTGTCTTTTCATTATTAATTCTTTACAATCTGAAACATTTCTTATAACATAAACCTTCAACATTTTCCTAAACTAATAAACATAAAAAAACAACTAAGTAGACTTGAGAATATTGTTTTCTTCATGTGGAGTAAATTCAAAACCTCCAGAAATGTTGTCATACCTCACACAAGCAACACCTTTATCATCTTCAGTTTCATCACGTGACTGATAACCATGAAGCTCATGATCACTCTCTTCAGCATTTGATCTTGTATTCTCATCATCTCTTGTTTTCTTATCATTATTTGGATCAGGCATATCAACAGTATCAACTTTAACAATATAGTAAATCTATTATCCACTTGAGTTGAGGAGTATATACTATATCAATTGAAAATTTTTGAATAATTCTAGAATCTTAAAAGCCTAAGTGGACTATCGTGTCATCTTTATAAGTAAAACCACGACCAAGGTTAACTTGTCTCATACTCGAATTCTTGCTCATTTCCTTCCTCATCAAATCCATTCTAATTTATGTCAGCTTTAGCATTGAAATTGATAGGGAACTGTTTTTTTTGGAGATATGAAATATTGATTTGTGCTTGCACTTTAGCCATTTAAAGGTGGCACTATAAGCATAAGCCCCACGGAGGATTTCATCTTAATTCTTTCCCATGTATATGCCTTATCCTTTAGTTCTTTGAAGGCTTGCTTCATGTCATTGTCTCTTTCCAAGCCCTTATTGTTTTCAGCTCAAGATAACTTCATTTGAAACCTCATATTAGACAATTTGGTTAGTTCTTAGGAGTCAAAACCAATATCAGCACTTTCCCAACAATTATGAATTCAACATTAAAGAATTTAATACTTCGGTGCAATAAATCAACATGCTTAAATGCTATTAATGATAAACGAAAGTGTAAAATTATTTAATATTTAATGTAAGTAATAAGTAAATGGTAGAAAATTATCAATTGAAATCATGCTATTTAATACAAGACATAATTGAGATAAGCAACCAACACCAATTGTTTCTAATTAACCTACTATCACTGATGTTTCAACGACTAAGCTTATCCAAATTTTTGGATATATTCTATAACTTTTCAACAATGTTATTTTTACTATATTGTCACCTATAATTTTTAGCAGCAAAGCATGCATAATAAACATCATTTATGTTTAGCTAGGTCTTTAAAAGTTTACGCTTATGTTTTATACATACATCAACAACCAAGCTTTAAATTTATTTATTTTTTTATTCTATGCATGCTTCACTATCAATCTTAAACTTCATTTATTAATAATCTACTGAGCAACTTATTCAAAATGCATATATTCATTCTAATGATGACAAAAACACCCAATCAAATTGACCTAGTTTAAGATTTTCGGGCTTTTAACCCAAATTTAAGGGTAAAAAATTAGATTAGAACTTAAATATTTTGGTTCGATCAAATTTGGGTCAGGGTTCGAGCCTTACTTGCCCAAACTAACCCAACCCTAATCCTTAAAAAAAATAAAAGACACTATCACACATTCACGCATGTCAATCATAAAGATAAGCTGGTAGAAAGACATATAACATTATTGGCTTTGGAAGAAAGAGAGAGGCGCCACTGCAGCACTGCTCCAACACCAACCCGGCAACACCAAGACCTGATAGCCAACAAGTACCGCACTCACTGTAGGGCTTGGCGGCACGAACTCAGACCATCACACGTCACCGCCATGGCACCGCATCACTGGCAACCAAACAACCATCAAAATCAACAGCCGCGTATGAAGAGGCTTCCATCATTGCTTCTTGCCACGCTAGCTACCTATTACCATGGTACACCACTAAAGATTTTTTTTATTTTGGTTTTTGTATGCATTCTCATTTTTGTCCGAGGTCCCTTGTTATTAGTCTTTGCATTTTTCTCTAATATCTTTTATCTGGAAGCTTTTAGTTTCTGACATTGATTGCTGTGGGAAAATTAATCTTTGTTGATTAAGTTGGTGATGTGGTATTGAATTTTTTGATCCTTATGTTAGACGTAGACGTTAAGTTGACTGTCGAATCTTGAATAGTGCTACTGAGACTTGATTTTGGAAACTCCAGATTTGACTAAGATCCATAACGTGGCCATTCTGGTAAGTGACTTTGTAGAATTCTTTTCATATGAGAAATTAGGTGTCCCAAGGTTTAGGTTTTAAGCATGTGTGTAGCTTAGCTCGCAATATGCATATGAATTAAGATTTTCTTAATTGATTGAAAACTTTTCAACCTTCAAGGTAGAAAGTTAGTGTATTAATCTAAGCATATGGTATAGATTACTACATCTATTGTCTTCTCCATTATTCTTATTATTTATTTCTTTCTAGTTTGTAATAAAACTACTTATCTACCATTGCAATAATTATTCTTCTATTTCACAATTAAAAAATGCGATCACAGGAAATGATTATCAGCAATTGAAATGCTTTTTCATACTCAATATTCATAGAAAGATAAAGAAAGCATGTGAAAGTCATTATTATGTTGTAATTTAAATTTGGTTTAATCATGTTTCAAGTCTATAAATTAACTTAGAATTTTTGCACATCTAATTTAAGTCCTAATTCAAATTCAAAATTCAAAATTCAAAGTTGATACACTGTGATTGAATTCACATGAAGATGTTCATGAGGTGAAGAAAATGAAGATGATGTTGTTTAAGAGGTCAAAAGGGGTTGAACATGCATCCCGTAATGATGATGGTGTACAATAAAGTAAAAATAAAAGAACCTAAACACTTTCTTATGCTTGGGTACAGATTAACACTAAAAAGTTATATTCTAAAAAGGTTTACATTATCATTTTATCACTTATAATGTTGGTTAATGTGCTAATAACTTATTTATTATCTTAACGTTTCCTTAAATTAGTTTATTGTGGGTTTTTAGGCAAATTTTGACAATAAAGAAGAAATCATTGGAGCTTACGAATAATTGGGCACAATATCAATTGCCAATTTCGCGAAACACACGGGAATTCAAACTATGAACATGAATCTAAAAAGAACAAAGAAGAAAAGGGCAATGACTTTCCAAATCATTCACATGAAGAGGACTTTTGGGCTAAATTTTTGTTGGCTTAGCAATTATAAAGGGGCAAGGCTGCATTATTTTATGAAGAAGTTGAAAGTGTCTTGAATTATTATGTATAAAAAAAAAGAAGGTGAGGGCTACATTTTTGCTATATAAGGACGATAAACTAAGGCATCGGAAGGGGGGAGGGGGACAAAATTTCTCTTCAAAATTTCTTTTCTTCTTTGTTTCTAATTTTTCTTGTAATATATTTTAGAAGTTCATTAAATAAAATAAGTATTTTGTTTATCAATATGAGTAGCTAAAGTTCTAAGTTAAGGTGAAACGTGAAGTTCAAGGAATTTAATCATGAAATTAATATTCTCTCAAGTAAATTAACTCATTTTAATTTTAATTACATGCTTATAATATATATTTTTCCATAAGTTATTTTCATTTCATATTAATATGTGGATTTAGATCCATTTTGGATCCATATGTATTTAGTTATAATTTCGACATGCCATTGGTGTGGCACATTATGTAATTTATCCTTATATTTATCCATAAGTGGTTAATTAATAATTAAGTTATATAATAAATAAATTAGCAAAAATATAATCATGAGGAAATATTATAACCGTAATTTAAATACTAAGAATATATCACGTAACCTTAACACTTTCTAAACGAATAATTTCTTTTTCTGCAATTAATTTTATTTAATAATTGACAACTAGATTTTTAAATTTTCTGTAGTTCGATCCGGGACTCATCAGGTTATATTATTACTAGACATTCTTATACTATAGAGTAATCAACACTTTTAGGTCATGTCAAGTTTTTGACATCGTTGCCAGGGAGTTTTCTAAATTTAGTATCAATTTCATTATTTTTGTCTTTTGTTTCTCCCTTCGTCATTCTTTTGTTTAGATCTCATTATTTTATTTTATTTTATTTCATAAAATTTCAATTAGTATCCTTTTACCTCCTGAAATTTAGGCATTATCCATTAACTTGTGAAATATTCATTTTTACTCAGAAAAGATTGCAAATCATTCCTTAAACTAAATAGAACTTGGATTTTTGGATTGTAAAATATTCTTTGGACTTTTGGACTTTATAGATATAATGAACATAGACTTGAAATTTTAACATTACCATTAAGGCCTGAATTTTAAATTAATTACCTAATTGGTCAGTGACTCTTGAAAGTTGTTTTTTTTTTTTAAAAAAAAAGAGGAGTTCCACATCTCGAGGTAAGTAATTTTTTCTTTTATTTTGTTTCACGTTTGTACTTTATTATTGTGTCGTCAATTTATACGGTTGGTTCTATAATACCATCTAAATTATTAATATTTTATTTACTTAGTTTGTTTATTTGGTTGGTTTAATAGCTTCTTATTTTAATTTCAGTTAATTGATTTTCACTTTATTTATTTTTATTTTTTATTTAGCATTTATTTATCATTATTTTTAATTCTTCTATATTATTATTATTATTATTGACATTTATACTACTTGGTTATTTAATTTTTTATTTGTTTGTTTTTATTTTTTTATTAGTGCAATTTTCATTTAGTGTTTCAGGCATTGTTCATTTGTTTATGTGTCATTTTCTAATTCAATTTGACACACACATACATCATTAATATTATATACATTGGTCTTGTATAAATAATGGTAGATTAATTAGAAAATCACCTTCATTACTCTTAGATATGACTGACATTGAAGCTGATAACTTTTCAGAGCACAGAGATAACCAAACCTTCTAGAATCTTCATGTCCAGCTTAGGACACTTAGAGATTTCATGCATTGTACTAGAACATGAGCACCATCATGTATAGTTTGTCCTTCTGATGCACCACATTTTAATTTCAAACCTAGAATTATTCAACTTCTACATACTTTTTATGTTTTTTAGTCTAAAAATCCATACTTGCATTTAAGAGTTTTTGAGAAAGCCTACAACACTTGCACTAATCAAAATTATATCATGAATATAATCATACTTAAGTTTTTCTCTTTCTCATAAAAGGAAAAAGCTAAAACTTGGCTATAAAATCTTAGATAAGGATCTATTACAATTTGGGATGAAATGCAAGCACAATTTAAAGAAAAATTCTTTCCATCCCACAATACAAATTTTAAGTCAAAGGATAAATTACCACTTTTACTCAAAAGCTAGGTGGGATTCTTTACCTGTGTTGGGATAAGTACACAAGGTTACTTGACATTTGCCACACCATGATTTTGAAATATAAAGGTCAGTGTCTTATTTTTATGAGGAATTAGCATACCAAAGTAGACAGGTTGTTGAAATGATGTGTAATGATGAATTTAAAGACAAAAGTCCTGAACCTATATTAGATTGACTATATAAAAGAGAATGCATAATACTGAAATAGAGTTGATTCTTATTAGTCACCAAGTAAACCCAAGTTATCTCCATCTGGTAGAGGCATGTACAACCTCAGGGAAGACTATGACCTTTAATCAAAATTTGCATCTTTTAGTTAGAAAAGTTGAAGAATTAGAGTAAAAAAAAATTGATCATGTAAAAGTTTATCCAGGATATTTCATGCCATGTTCATAGTTCCACTAACCATTTTACATATGATTATCCAATTTTGCCAGCTCTAAAAGAAAGTTTGCACGAACAAAGGAATGCCATAAACAATTTCAAAAGGTCGAATCCTTTTCCATACTCACAGACCTACAACTTCAGATAAAGAAATCAGTCAAATTTCAATTGGATAAATGATAATCATATACAACCTTCACAACCACCTTCTCCACATTAGAATTTTTTAAATTCCCAAAGTTACCCACTTTATATCCCATCGCCAAAAAAAGCTCTTGAAGATACATTATAATTATTCATCAGAACAAGAGTCCATCGATAACCAAACCATGCAAACCTTGACCAATTTGACAGGCACAATTTCCAAACTTATATCAGCTCTTGCCATTTAGGAAAAAGGTAAGCTTTCTTCTCAAACCGAACCAAACCCTAAGAATCAACAACATCTTTAATTGGATAGTACAGGAAACCAAAACATGAGCTAAATTAAATCAGTTATAACTCTTTGTGATGGTAAAGTTATCAAAAAAAATACATTCTTGTTCCTCATGAAATGACTAAGGAACCAATTTCAGAGAGTAAAGATGAGTTTGATGAACCTTTGACCCATGAAGAAATAATTAACTCTCCTCCTATACCCATATTTCCTTAAGTACTGATCAAGGCAAAGAAATTAACGTACACTCTAGAGTTTTGTGAAGTTTTCAAACAAGTGAAAGTTAACATTTTTTTGCCAGATGTCATTAAGCAGGTATCATTTTATGCTAAATTTTTTAAAGATCTATGCACTGTAAAAAGAAAACATAAGGTGCAAAAGAAAATTTTCCTAGTAAAGCAAGCAAGTTTCATTCTTTCAATGAAATATAAAGATCCTAGTTGTCAAACTATTTCTTGAATTATTGAGGACCATAAAATTGAACATAGTTTACTTGATTTTAGTGCTAGTGTCAATTTACTTCCATACTCAATGTATCGACAATTCGATCTTGATGAGTTAAACCCAACATCTACCACTCTTTTACTAGCCGATAGGTTGATTAAGGTACTGAAAGGGACAATTAAAAATATATTAGTTTAGGTCAATAAATTCATTTATCTTGTGGATTTCATTGTTTTGAAAGTTGAAGCAATCACTGATGAATGCAAGCAAATACCTTTAACATTAGATTTACCATTTCTAGCCACCACTAATACTTTGGCTAATTACAAGAATAAGGTGATGAATTTATCCTTCCGCAACAAGATATTGGAACTTAATGTGTTCAATATTTGTAAATGACCTTGTGATAAAAAAAGATGAAGATAACAAGAATAGAGATATGAGACTTGTTGAACCAATTATTGAGGAACATATTCAGGATGAAAATTTTATGGAAATTTATTTTTTTGGTTCTTTTGAACCAAGTGAGGAATTAGGATATAATACTGTTAACATATACTCTATATTTGATTCTATGCAGGTACCTTAAGATAATAGTGGCAAATTAAATTTTGAAGACATGATACAACTTGAAGGAATAAAGAAAAAAAAGCTAAAGAATTAAAGTAGGCATATGTCGGAGATTAGCAAACCTATTTAGTGATGATCTCTTCATGACTCATAAGTAACCAAGAAGGTGAGCTACTAATTGTTCTAAAAAAACATAAGACTATAATTGGTTGGAAGATGAAAGAAATTAAGAACATTAATCCTTTCATTTGTATGCATAGAGTACACTTAGAGGAAAATGCCAAAATAGCCCGTCAACCCTAGAGAACACCAAACCCTCACATTAAAGAAGTGGTAAAGAATGAGGTCCTTAAATTACTAGATGTAGGAGTTATCTATCTTATCTTTAATAATAAATGGGTAAGTTCAACTCAAATAGTACTAAAAAAATCTATAATAACTATTGCGAAAGATGAAAAATTTGAGCTAATCCCAACACGAGTCTCATCATGTTAGCACATGTGCATTGACTATAGAAAATTAAATAATACCACTAGAAAATATCATTTTTCCTTCACATTTTTAGACCAAATTTTAGAGAAAGTAGCAAGACACCTCTACTACCGCTTTCTTTATGGCTATTTAAGCTATTATCAAATTTCTTATAGCTTTGCAAGACTAAGAAAAGACCGTATTCATATGCCCATATGAAACATTTACATTTAGAAAATTGCCTTTTGGACTCTGTAATGCTCTTGCAACATTTTAGAGATGCATGCTAAGTATTTTTAGCAACATAATTGAAAATTGTTTAGAAGTTTTTATAGATGATTTAACTGTATTTAAAAGTTCTTACAATAAATATCTTGATAATTTGGAAAACATTTTGAAAAGATACAAAGAAAAATTACTTGCTTTAAATTAGGAAAAATGTCATTTTATAATTATTTTTAGAATCATCTTGGGCTATGTAGTGTCATTTAATGGAATTGAAGTTGATAAAGCCAAATTCAAAGTCATCTTAAAATTACCCTCACCAAAGACAACTAAAGAAGTCCGTTCTTTTTTAGGACATGCCTAGTTCTATAGAAGGTTTATAAAAGACTTTAATGTTATATCTAAACCATTTTGTAACCTCTTAGAAAAAGACACACCATTTGAGTAGACTAAAGATTGTTAGAAAGCCTTTGAAAAGATAATAAGTCTTTTAACATCAGCCCCTATAATGCAACCTTTTGATTAGTCTATAACTTTTGAGCTAATGTGTAAGGCTAATGATTATGTTGTTGTAGCTATTTCAACACAAAGAAAAAAAAAGTAAGTCCTTTGTTATTTATTACGCAAGCAGACTTTTGAATAGTGCCCAAATGAGTTACACTACCATTAAGAAAGAATTACTTACTATAACATTTGCGTTGAACTAATTTCGATCATATTTAATTGGTTCATCTGCTATTATTTATTATGATCATGCTACTTTCAAATATTTAATGTCTAAACTCGATGCCAACCCAATATTAATATGATGGACTTTGTTGCTTTAAGAATTCAACCTCCCAATCAAAGACAAAATGGGTGATGAAAATGTTGTCGTAGACACCTGTTAAAACTTGCAAATGAGTCTTCAGTTGATACGACACCCATCGATGACTCTTTCCTTGATGAATTTTTATTTTCTATGCACATCATGTCTTAATATGCTAACATTGTTAATTACCTTGTAACAGGTAAAATGCCATCTGATTGAAACTCTCAGGATAAGAAGAAATTATTAATAGAGGTGAAAAATATTTTCTGGGATAACCCATACCTATTTAAGTATTGTTCTGATCAATTTTTTTCAGAGATGCATGGCAGAAACGAGCTAAGTAGTATAATTTAATTTTATCATTCTAAAGAATATGGTGACCACTTTTCTTTAAAGAAGATAACTATAAAAATATTGCAGTGTGGATTTCACTCTTATATTATTTAAAGATTCGTATGCGTTTTATAAAATATGTAAGAATTGTAAATGTTAAAGTTCATATCAAATCGAAACATGATATTTTTAATGCCCATCCTTGTCATTGAAATATTTGATTGATGGGGAATTGATTTTATGGAGCTCATCCCATCATCATTTGCATTTGTATATATTTTGGTTGATGTTATTAATGTTTCAAAATGGATTGAAGTGATTCCTTGTAGGCATAACGATCACAAAACTATAATCCACTTTTTAAAAGAAAATCTTTTGATCAGATTTGGAATCCCTCAAGCCATTGTCAATAATAGAGGTAAGCATTTTTGTAATAAGTCATTTGAGTTTTTAATAAAGAAATATGGAGTTACCCATAAAGTCGCTACCCTTTATCATCCTCACATAAGTAGTCAAGTTGAAGTAGAAAGCAAGGAAATAAAACAAATTTTGAAAAAAATGGTTCAACTAACTGATGCACTTTGGGCTTATACTTCCTTTAAGACTTCTTTAGGAATCCTAGCAGTCGGTTTTGGTAAGCCTTGCCACTTACTGGTTGAACTTGAGCATAAGTTATTTTAGGCTATCGAACTAGCTTAAAGAATTAAGGAATGATGCATATGAAAATTTAAGAACTATTAAGGCAAGAAACAAAGATTTTCATGATAAAAGAATTTTTCAAAAAACATTTAAGATTGGTAAAAAACTGTTGTAATCATCTTCATTTATTTTCAGAGAAGTTAAAGTCAAAATAAAGTGGCCTATTTATTGTGAAAAATATATATCCATATGAGTTCATAGAAATTGAGAATCCAAGGAATGATGTCACATTTAAAGTTATTGGTCAAAGATTAAAATCATACATAGAATACCAACCACATGAAGATGACAATGAAATAAATTTGAGTGACTCACCAAATCTTAAGTGTGACTTTTTCATTTTAATGGGTGATTTAACTTTTTTTCCTTTTCGTTTCACTGTTGCTTTACCTTGAATTGTTTGATTGTTTCTTCCTGTGTCTCTAATGATATGCATCATAATATTTCTTGCTTAAGCATGTTTGTTTAATAATATGTTTCATTTCCCCACTTTTAATATATTTCATGAGTACTTCAATCAGACAAATCCTCTTAAAACATCTTCAAAAATTTTACGTGTGAAATTTCACCTAAGAAGCTTTGTATAAATTTGTAAATCACATCATTTTTAGGATTTTCGACCACTAATGTTGGTATCCCATGCTAAGGACTTAGAAAGATAAGTGAGGGAAATAAAGGGTGGCATATCTGACATCCAATTGGAATTTGAGGTTAATGTAATAAAAAGATGATGGTAAGTTAAATATTTGATTGCACAAATTTTTTTTTGCATTATGTTGACGGAGTTTGTCGAAGCTCCTCAAAATAAATACTGATTCACCTAAATAAATTTGTAGAAATAGTGGAACCAGGTCGAATCCCAAGAGAACTATGTATTTTAATTTCTCAAAGTCTAAAACAATTAATTTTCCAAGAAAACTAGGTAATTAGAGCTTTCTGACTCTAAACGGATCGCCGGTAAAGGAAAACGGTTAGCCGTTTATTTGTTTTTGATTTCTGGGTGTTAACCGGCTAATCGGTTGAGGAATCCGGACAACCGGATGCGATTTGTGATGTTTCTGACTTGATTCGGACAACCGGAAAATGAATCCGAACCGGTTGTCGGTAACGTTTCGTGCGATCCTAACCGGATAGGGAAAGCAAACCGGTTGTTGGTGGTGACAATTAAGCTAATCGGACAACCGGAAAATGAAAACCGTAAGTGCTTTCTTGTTCTCTCTTCTCGGATCTATTCGGTCAACCGGAAGATGGAACCTAAGACCATTATGGAACTCTGGATTTCTGGAACTGAACCGGACAACCGGTTGAGGAAAACGGATGACCGAATGTTGCTTGTGACAGATCTGGAAAGATTCGGACAGCCGGATACGGGAAACCGGAAGTCCGGTTAGCGCTTCTCTCGGTTCTGGAACTAAACGGCGATCCGGTTAATGAAACCGGTTAGCCGTTTTTCTGGGTTTTGAGTTGTTCTTTGTAACAAGAAATTAATAAAACAAAATAAACTAAAATAAAACAAGATTTAAAATTAAGCAAGGGAAATCAATCTTACCAAACTTCCAATCCAAGGGTGTCAATTCCATCCAATTGCAACTTTGATCATAGGCAAAAATATAAATTACTCAATCCAAGAACTTAGTCTACTTAATCGGAATCCCGCAGAAAGCAATTATTCTCCTAATGTAATAGACTCAAACAATCGCCTAAATCCAAACTCATCACTAATTTAACTGGGCATCATCGTTCCATATCAAATTAAATGATAGCATTAAGAATAGTGAGAATGACTAAAACAAGATCAATTAATTCAGATTACTCCAATTCAATCAATTTGTATTTTTATTTCCCTAGAGCCTATCATGCAAGCTATGTAATTGTGGCCATCAATATACACACACATGAGCCAACTCCTTGCTACTCAATTCATTCATTCATGACAATTACGGATCACAAACTCATGACTAGCGATAGAAAAATAAATATTGAATTAAGGCGTCAACTCAATCAATATAAATAATTCATAGAAAATAAGAACAAGAAAATAAAAATTACTTGGATAAAAGAAATTCTTGTTAAGTTCAAAGCCTCACAAAACTACAATCGGAATTTGATTACCCTTGGATCGGAATTAAAACCTTAGCCACACATGGTGGCTAAACAAAACAAAAGATTTGTTTAATGAAAAAGTTGCAGCCGTTACTTTGCTTGCTTCCTCTCTCTCACGTCCAAAAAGCTTCCCCTTGACTTGTGTTTTTGCTTGGCCTTTTATATTGCTTTTTTTGTTTCCTTTTGCTAGCTTTTCCTTCACGTTTCTTTTCCTCTTTTGCTAGCTTTCCTAATCCTTCTTGGCTTCTTCTTCTTATCGCTAGAAACCGTCTCCTTCAAGTCAACGGTCAGCCCACGTTCCAAAGCCCAAATAAAGCCCTTATTATCCACTTTTTATCTTAATCTCCATGTTTTGGCTCCTAGATCAAATCAAACATAATTTACACAAATTAGCACGAGATCAATCAAAATATAAGGGAATTAAACTAAATATAATATGACTATTTATGACCTATCATATGTACTTTCACATTTGATTTGATTTTGCAAAGTTAATTTTTTTTTGTATGCTGTAATTTGTTAGCCACAATTGTTGGCATTCTCAATCTAAGATATGGATAAGAACGTAGCTCTTGCAAAGCTTCACAAACGATTTCCCTTACTCTCTTAGAATGCACTCTCACAATTTACTAAGCTTGACCCGGAAACTTGCAATTGCTTATGAGGAATAACCTCCTTGTTTAATTCATTAGTTAATCAAAGTTAAATTACAATTGGCCAGGGAGTTACCTCTAAACTTTACTGCCTACATGCCTAGTTGCAAGAAAGGAAACTATTTAAGAAATGACTAGATAGCTTCACATTTCTTATCATAAGCTAGCCCGAACAAACTGCAATAGAAATCCTTGCGCATCTTTGGGAATGTTGTCCGATAATAGAGAAGATAAGATTCAATTCACTTGGGATGACTTGAATAAAGAGTCATTAAATAATGCCCTTTCGCCTCTTAAAACACATCTTATGGGATACATACAAAGGCAATCGCCTAATTATAGCCATTGTTCTCGAAAGAACGTGCACGATACAGTCTCAGGAATCTGAATATAAACGACCCAATTTAGCAATTTATAAAAAAAAAACCTAGATGAAAAGTATATCCTCAACCTATAAAGTACGTTGAAGCTATTTCTAAACATAATCAGAGGAAGATGTGAGCTACAATCATAATTGCCAGTAAATATTCTTTTATTTTAAAATTTTTTTATCGCTTGCATTATTGTTTTTAATAATGTGATTTCATATCTAATCATTGCTTGTTTCTTTTTTTGCATTTAAATATTGAACCATGAGCTTTACGCATCACTTAACAAGCTTATCACCCCATATGTAGATATATATCATCGTGTTTGTCACCAAGATCTTTAAATACGAGCTTTTTTTTCAAACACTTACAAATTGTTTTTAAAGATTTTTCTAATGGTATCAAAATTTAAATCGACAATTAAAGAACATTTGTGTGCTTTCTAGCACTATAGAAAATGCAAAGAGTTTATTCAAGTAGCTATAGATTTGATCGTGTCGTAGCTGAAAAAAAACTTCACCTGGTATATGAAAGAGGTGACCGAGGGTTATAAAAACTTGTCGCAAAAGCTGCTTTTATTATAGGAAGTTTAGTGCTAAGGATTATCGTAAAAGCCTAAAAACCTTGGCCAAACCACCAACTAAAAAGTAATTAGTCGTCTCAAGTATGCAAAAGAGAATATTTGAAATGCTAAATAATGTCGATACTTTCATTTTCGAGCCAGGAGATCTCGTACCTCTATAGGCACTAATTACAGTTGCATTTTACGGCCATTTGAACATTCATCTCAAATTCATTGGTTTGTTAACTTTTTTTATGGCTTGGCAATATTTCTTAACCATGCAATTAACAATCATTTCATTCCACTAACAACAACAAAAACTCTTTGTTTGTGCTCTTACTGTTAATCAATTACTTGATCTTTTGCAAGCTTACAGACTAAAGCCAGATCCTAAGACCATTGTGTTGGATTGGTTGACTGATGATAGTAGCAATAGCCCTATTAAGAAATGCAAATTAGATTAAACTCTCCATTTGTAAATATTTTCATGCAGCATTCAAGTAATGACATTGATAATTGTAAAATAAATGATAGTTGTGTTCATTAGTGATATTTTTACTAATTTTTATTGTAAAGACTAACTTTGCATAAACGTAAACCAAAGATGACTGAATATAATGTGCTATTTTGACTCTAAAAACACATCTTATTCTCAGAGTGTCCGTAACCCCTAAAAACAAATTGTTTTCTAACACTTTTTTCTTCTTTGTCATTATCATCCAAGTTTCTGTAGCTAGTTCGAATGATCTCTCCACTTCTTCTTTTATTATGTTTCCTATATCTTTTCACCTTTTTGCATGCATATCTTAAGAGTAGAACAATATTAAAGACAATATTTAAGATAAGTTTGGAAGTAGGAGTAGTATTTGTTATGTTTATTATTATAAAAAACTTAAGGCATTTTATGTTACACCATATTTGTCACTTTGCATGTTGATGTTGGTGACAAGTGTAAATAAAAGATTTGATGAGTGAAATTGATTAAGTTATTTAAAATAAATGAAAGTGTTATAATAAGTTCCAAATGAGGTTTTTAGCCTTTATTTTCCTTGAAAAGTAATTTTTTTTGCTATTTTTCATAGCTTAGCATTTTATTATACTAAGACTTGTATATTTTCTTTTAGTCAACCAATGAAAAAAATTGACAAGAAAAATTATTTGTTGTTAAATCTAAAAGTCAATTGAACCAGTAGATATGGAAGACTATTTAGAGGTCTAAAAGATGACAAAAAGACCATGTTTGATCTATTTGACCTTTTGCAGTTATCCCTATTGTGAAATATTTATAGTTAACCCTTTTGAGCGACAATGAATAAGTGACAAGTGTGAAATGTCACATGTAATATTTGATGAGTTATCTATTATGAGTTGCAAAGCAGATTTGATAATGTAATATAAAGTAATAATTAGTTGTAAAATAAGATTCCTTAGAGATAAGGTATGATGGTGTGTCCTGTAAAGGAAAATTCCCTTGACTCTAATAAAAAAGACCTTTTAATATTGTTAGAGATCAAAATTCATTGGATTTTGTCTTATATCCTTTAATCTTCATATTTTAGTATCAATCAGTACTCCTAAAAGGAGTCTTTTTATAATTTTCTATAGTAAAATATGCTCTACGGTTGCCATCAAATCGGATCTTCAACATCAAAAACATTATAGAAACTAAAAAAGGTATATTCATGAGATCATATTATTTTGGGCAAGTAATATATGATTAGAATTCTTTTGAGTAAGTGTGGCATCCAATTGTTAAGTTAATAAAATCTTTGTGTTTTGAGCTTATCACAAGCAAGAAAGAATTCTATTGTATATTCTCTTATATATTAAAACCCATGATTAGGGTAGTCTAGAGCTATGGATAACCAAAACATAACTCAATTTGGAATACATACTTCTAGTACGGTAGCTCCCTCTCTCTTTTTTTCTTCAAATAGTCATTCCTCTATAATAAACTTTCACATTGAAACCCAAAAAGAAAACAACCAAAAACCCACTCAACCCTTCAGATTTGATCCATTAAATCCTTATAAGTTTTATAATGCCAATACAATAATCTCTTCTATAAAATCTGTTGTTCCTTTTACAATTTAAATAAAATCTGTGTATAAATCTTCTAAGGTTTTGGTATAATATTTTTCTTTCAGTTACAAAGAAACTTACCTTCCTATTTTTTCCCAACAAGACATTAAAAGATATAAGAACAAAGGTTACAAGGGACTATATCTCAGTGCCATCTGGATCAGACTACAGCTTTTGTTTCTTGAAGGAAAAAATGTTACGTGTTTCTTGGCAATCCTTAAGACAAGATGGCAAACCTTTAAAATGGCTTTGATCTCAGTAGTAGAAGTAGAACTTATTCAAGGGCATATAATTATCCAAGTGAAACCAAATTTCAACTGAGATCTACATAAACCTACCTTCTCAGAAACCATAAAAGTCTTAATTCAGTTAAATGGACTAACAATAAAACCAGATGAATCAGCCCTTGCAATTCACTATACTATGACTTATAAAATCCAAACCCATATGTTTTCCATGAGCCATACAAATCTTCCTATAACTAGATTTATTATTGGGGAAGGAAGAATCATTCAGCCTAAAACTTTCAAACTAAACCAACTGCCTTTCCACCAAAATGGATAAATCAATATTAACAAAACAATAGACTCTTGCATATTCATAAAACCCCATGAGTGGATAGACTAGTGAGTGGGAGAATATTAGCCTCTTTTCCTAAAGAAATAAGGCCTTTATATCTATGTAAAAATTATCAAGCTGAAGGAAAGCATCCAGAATTTTATCCATATATGCCTTAAAGATTGTGTTCAACAAGCTTTATGGGACCCATCAGAATGATAAACACTCCAGAAATTGATGAGGAATTCTTCAGGAGAGTATTTGATGACTATACAACTGTCAAATGAATAGTCCATAAAACAAATCATGTAGATTTCTGGATATTGAAAAGGTTATCAATTGGAACAATATAAATGCTTTAGAGCAAAATAAAGCATTAGAAGAAATCATATCCTAATAGCATCATATTGCAGGACAAATACAGGAATTGTAAAGACAAGTCAAAAAGGCCCAAAAATCTCAGAAACTCACAATAAAACAACTGTCAACTTTTTATAAACTCCCCAAAAGAATCATTATATGTAAAAGCATAGGGCTAAATAGTGACAAAGAGAGGTTGAAGGCATTGAGAGATCAAGAAGAATACCTCATAAGACATAAGAAAATATCTTGGAAAAATGACAAGCTTTCTGTACCAATACATGGTTCGGAAGAAGGTTATTTACGTAATAATTCTAAGGCATTTTAGATAAACTATGAAGTAGCACTAGCATAACCATCGCCTATAAAAATAACTAGTTCGGAAATAAAAAAAAATCAACACTTTTGAATCTACCCAAACAACAGAATCTTCATCTTCATCTTCTTTACCAAATCAAATCATGATAGAAAATCAGCCGTATATTCGAGTCACACTAACATATGTGGAACTATAGGAAGATTTAGGAAATCTTTCCTAAAGGTAGGTGAGCATTCAAATGCTCAAGTTTTAAGAGTATCATTAACAGTTGGAGCAAACAACACCCATAGGCTGCTCAGACAGAAGAATAGAAAACGCATGAACATATCCCATATACTCCAATAACAAAAATATTTTAAAACGTTGATGATGTCAAGCCAAAAGATATGCCTGTATGTTTTGAACAAAAGGTGGCATAGTGTGAATGTGAATGAGAATGTCAAGGAGCCCCTCATCTTAACCGATAAGCAATTACCTTTAGACTCATTGCTAGATTCCTTGGCTCATTTAGAAGATGGTATTCAGATACATATAGTGATGAACAAATGGAATATGTAATAAACCAAGTGATCCTTATCTCATCACAGTCAAATCATTGCAACACATTTCATAGGCATAGGAGAAAAAGAAAGTGACATTGTGATAACACTATGAAATAAGAGTTATCATGACACTTTTAGACTTAAGTCAATAATACTCAGAGAGTAATTGATATGTTTTTATTGCATTTTGCTATATTTTACATAAACATTGATCTTAGTTTATTGTTAATAAATTTTGTTTGATTTAAAATAATTTATATGCTTAAATCATATGCATAATTGTAGGTGATCGGAAGCTTAAATTTAAAGGAAGGAATGTTGATGCAATAGGCTTGCAAAAATAAGGAAAGAACGTAGCTACAAAAGAATTGAAACAAATTTGGAACAGTGTAAATACTGTAGTCGTTGCTGTAGCAATCGTTGATAGTAACCTTGGACTAACGATAAAGAAAATTCCACGCGAGATACCTAGAATATTAAGATATGCAGCTTCCTAATCTAGAGGATGCGTGCTCTAAACTTTCGTTTACCCTAATTTTCAACTATAAAATATGCACATAAGCAAAGGAAAAGAGGGAGCCGTCACCCAAAGAGAAAAACCACAAAGAAATAAAATAAAAATAGAATTTAAGAGAAAGATTAAGGGCTGTACATGAGGAGAATTTTCAGAAATCCATTGGGAGCTCAGTCCTTCTTATTCTGCACTAGTTTCTTATTTTCTATTTATTCATGGGGATGCATTTGATGGCTGAAACTTTGTTTTTAATTTTTCTTTTGCAAATCATGAACTAAATTTATTTATGGTTGAGTGATAAACAATCTTGATAGTTTATTAAATGAAAATATGAGTTGCTGCATGTTTATTATAGTATTTTATTTTGATAGTATTTATTTTTAATCATTATTTCGGTTGATTACTCATTTAATGATACTAGCTAAGGAAGAGCCACAAAAGGGGCTATCTTAGAGGAACATATCAAAGTAATACTTGGTTTTAGATTGGGTTTCTTACATTTAGTTTAACTTGATTCCAAAAGGGACATGCTTAATCTAAAATTAGTGATGAACTAAATATAAGGATTCACCTTGTAGGGTAAATAGAATCTAAGCGTGTAATGTTATATCTTAGTAGAACATATCAGAGCAATACTTGGTTTTAGATTGGGTTTCCTAGATTGAATTTAACTTGATTCCAAAAGGGTCATACTTAATCTAAAATCAGTAATAAACTAGACATAGAGATTCACCTTGAAGGGTAAATAGAACCTAAGCTTGTAATGTTATATCTTATGTTGGAATACATCAGAGCAATACTTCGTTTTAGATTGGGTTTTCCCAGATTTAGTTTAACTTGATTCTAAAAGGTTTATGTTTAATCTAAAATTAATGATGAACTAGACATAGGGATTCACCTTGTAGGGTAAATAGAACCTTAACATGTTAATGTTATATCTTATGTTAGCCTAACAACTGATCACTGTAAGGTTGCATATAGATATAAGATATCCAACATGCGACAGTTGAGGATACGTAAGGATTCTGCCCAGTGCTGTAGCAACCGAGCTAAACATTAGAAAATAGTCAAAACTATTAAGAGAACTTATTCACTCAACTACTCTATATTCCCATTGGTTTTATCTTTGAGTTTGACGTGATAATTTACTTTGTTGCATTTTATTTATTTCGTTTTTTATTTTAATTAGTGTATTAGTTTCATTAATTATTTTATTTTAATTTAGAGCAAAATTTGCACTGTTGAGATTGCTATAGCAAATATGATAACATCAATTCGTGTGAAGATGATCTTGAATACTCATCATTATATTACTTGTTGTGTACACTTGCACATTAACACCAATAGCGTAAGAAAACGCGCAACACATTACAAAAAAAGCAATTTTGCAAAATAAATGTTGCGATGCTAGGCAACTTGAAGATTATTATATAGAAAAACGATGCCTCTATTTCATATTTAATAACCCAATAGATACAATCAAGAAAACATTTATTTTTAACATGCTTAATCCAGTAACAGAAATGTTAGAATCCAAGTTTACAACTGAAGAAATTACAAAATTATCAAATTAAAATGATTGGTATTAAAAATTGTATGTTTGTTATGAAGTAAAAATGTTATTTTGTGTTATTAATGTAATTTATATTTGTAATTGTGTAACATACTATGAATTTGTAATTATTTTTCTAAGTATTTAATTTTGTGTATTTTTGTTTGTTTATTAGGTAAAAATAATAATTTCATGCAATTGGAGGCTCTAAACAAATGTACGGATGTCAAATTTAGATTCCGGAAGTCCGAGAAATTATGTCATTGTTGAGGAGAATCCAAGACTTTTGTTGTAAATTTTTACGTTTTTATCACGGTAAGTGTGGTAATTGTAAAATTATAAGTTTTTATCTTGTTAGGTATGATATTTTTTTAGTAGAATGTTTTGGATATGCTTGAGTGGATAAGATAGGATTATGTTTTATTAGTGGGATTATTAGTGGGACAAATGTAAGGTTAAGATTTAATTAGATTTTTTTATTTGTGTGGTGTGGATATACCATGTATTAGTATAAACAGAGAAGGGTGGTGAACACATCTCTTGGCACCTTCTCTTTTCTTCTTTTCCCCCAAATTCTTCTCCTCATCTTTCTTTGTAATAGATTTTCAATCAATAAAATTAAGTTTATTTCAATTTTCAATTTCTATTTTAATTATGTGTTTTTTAATTTTAATCATTTCTTTTATTTCAAAAATGTTTAGCTAAGTATTCCTAGTTAGGGGAAGGTGAAACTCTTAGTAAAAAAATATGGTTTAATCAAATTCGATTTTTAAGTTTATAAATTAAGTTGTTTTCTATTTAATTTTATCCATATTTTATATTTTGAAATTTTGATTTATTGTAGACAAATTAAGGAATTTGGCACAATGAATTCTTAATATCTTAGTATAAAATATGGTAAAATAATATTTTGATTTAGTGTAAACAAATTAAGTTTTGGCACATTAAATTCTTAATCCATAATAAAATAAATGAGAAAATAATTTTAATTTATAAAATTAATCTTTTGGGAAATAAAACAAAAATAAAAAGAATTTGTTAAATTGTATTTATTACTAAGAGTGGATCCATAACCCTAACTAATTCAATTTCATAGTTTTTCTCAAATTAAATTGTGTGTTTTTAAATTTTATTTTTATTTTTTTTAGATAAATTTAAATAAACAAATTAACACTCAGCTTATATTATAACTAGGCACTCTTATACTTGGGAGTAAATGAAATATGTTAAGTTGTGTCAAGTTTTTGGCGCCGTTGCCGGAGAGAGTATTTATTTTGTTTTATTTTTCCTTTTATTTTTTTACTTTTTGTGTAAATATTCATTGGCCCCCTTTTTTTTTAAATTCTCTTCTATCCCCACATCTTTCATAATTCTAGTTTTACCCCAATAATTTTCGTTTCTAGCTCAATCTTCTCATAATTAAGATCCGACCCAAAAATCTTTTAGAATATTCAATTTCATCCTACATAGCTCAATTCTAAACTTCTAAAACTTATAGTGTGGCCAAAATATTATAAATAATTTGCAATAAGATCCCTGGACGAAATTTCTCACAAAAATTGGACTTGGACTTATTTGGACTCAATTTTAACTTAATTTGGACCAAGCAAACTAACTACTAACTCTTAACTAACTAATTACTAACTTTTTTTTTCATTATTTAATTTTCAGTTTTTTTTATTTCGCATTTTTTTTATTGGTAGGTTCAACCACCATTTTTTTTTAATTTCAGTTATTTTATTATTTTGGATTTATTTTTATTTTTGCTTTATTTTATTTTATTTGGTGGGTTTAACCACCAGTTTTTTTTTTTTTACATTTATTTTATGCTTTTTTTGTTTATTTAATTGGTGGGTTTAACCACCAAAATTGTTAATTAATTTTAATTTTTTTTGTACATTTATATTATTTACATATTTAATTTTCTTTTTATTATTTTTTAATTGTTATTTTGTTTTTGTTATTAATTTGTTTGAATATTATCATTGTAACATAACCATTGCATGAGACATTGGTCTCGTACTTCAAGTGGCATGATAGTTCGTAGATCTCAATCTCCACTATTAATCATGGACGAGAACCAAGATGACAACTTTTTGGGCAAGCTTAATCCTCATATTGATCAAGAAGACAATCATTCTCAACATGGACATGATCAAAATCAACCAAGAACCTAGAGAGACTACATGAATCCAACCAGAACCGGAGCCCCGTCGTGTATAGTATTTCCTCCAGAAGCATCTCGACTCAACTTCAAACTAGGTATTATCCAACTTTTACCAATATTTCATGGTTTAGAATCTGAGAATCCAGACTTGCATCTAAGAGATTTTGAGGAAGTTTGTAATACATACACAGACAAAAATTGTAGCATGAACATAATTAGATTAAAACTTTTTCCTTTTTCATTAAACAATAAAGCTAAAACTTAGCTACAAAACCTTAGATCTGGATCAATAAGAACTTGAAATAACATACAAGAACAGTTTTTGAAAAAATTCTTTCCCCCTCATAGAACTAATTCGTTTTAAAGGCAAATCACTTCTTTCACTCAAAAAAATGGAGAAACATTATACCAATGTTGAGATAGGTTTAAAGAATTGCTTAACATATATCCACACCATGGTTTTGAAACTTCGCGATTGGTCACTTATTTCTATAAGGGCTTAACACTACAAAGTAGACAAGTTGTAGAAATGATGTGTAATGGTGAATTTAGAGATAAAAATCCTGAAGATGCACTAGCTTACCTTGACCAATTAGCTGAAAATGCACAACATTGGGATACTGTTGAAACTTTTGAATTGAATAATAAATCACAACCATCTCCATCTAGTGGAGGAATTTATAACCTTAGGGAAGATCATGATTTACAAGCAAAATTTGCATCCTTAGTTAGGAAGGTTGAAGCTTTGGAGAATAAAAAAAGTGATCAAGTAAAATCTGTTCAAGAAATTGCATGTGATGTTTGTAGTTCTAATGATCATTTCACTCAAGATTATCCCACTCTGCCTACACTTAAAGAATGTTTGCATGATCAAGCTAATGCCATCAACACTTTTAACAAACCAAACCCATATTCACTGACTTATAATCCTGGTTGGAGAAATCATCCAAATTTTAGTTGGAGGAATAATAATAATGCACAATCTTCACAAGCACCACCTCCACAAAATTTTCAAAATACTCAACCTTATACACCATATGTTCCACCACCATGGAAAAATTTGGAAGATACAAGGCATTCATTCATTAGGAAACAAGAGGCCATTAATAATCAAAATGCATAAACATTTTCTGATTTGAAAGATAATCTTGCTAAAATTGTAAGATAATCTTGCTAAAATTTTCAGATGGAACATTTTCAGCTCAACCACAACCAAATCCTAAGATTCAAAATTCACCCTTGAACCAAGTCAAGTCTCAGTTATAACTCTTCATAGTGGTAAGGTTATTGAAAGGCCTATTCCTAAACCTAGTGAAAATGAAAATTCAAAGTAGATAAACTTACACCTAGTGAAGAAATAACTAATGTTCCATCTGAACCACCATTTCCGCATGCATTAAATAAACCAAGGAAATCAAACCACTCTTCAGAAATTTATGAAATTCTTAAGCAAGTGAAAGTTAACATTCGCTTGTTAGATGCAATCAAGCAGGTAACTTCATATGCCAAATTTTTAAAGGACTTATGCATTTTTTGGGAATTCTTTTGATAATTGCCTTGATAATTTAGAAAAAGTTTTAAAAAGATGTGTTGAAAAAGAACTTGTGTTAAATTGAAAAAAATGTCATTACATGGTTACTTCTGGAATTGTTTTGGGTCATATTGTATATGTTAAAAGAATTGAAGTTGACAAAGCGAAAATTGAAGTCATATCTAAATTACCACAACAAAAAACAATTAGAGATGTGCGATCATTTTTAGGACATACAGGATATTATAGGAGGTTTATAAAAAACATTAGTGTCATATTTAAACCACCTTGTAACTTCTTATTAAAAGATGTATTGTTTGAATGGACTGATGATTGTCAAAAATCTTTTGAGAAAATAATTTATCTTTTGACATCTGCACCTATTATGCAATCTTCTGATTGGTCTTTACCTTTTGAATTAATGTATGATGCAAGTGACTTTGCTGTTGGTGCTGTTTTAGGACAAAGAAAGGATCGTAAGTCGTTTGTAATTTATTATGCAAGTAAGACTTTGAATAGTACTCAAATGAATTATTCGACAACTGAAAAAGAATTATTTGCTGTGGTATTTGCATTAAACAAATTTCGTTCGTACTTGCTTGGTTCTAAAACTATTGTTTTTACTGATCACGCTGCTGTGAGATATTTGATGACTAAACAGGATGCCAAACCAAGATTAATTCATTGGATTTTATTACTCTAAGAATTTGACAGTACCATAAAAAATAAGAAGGGTGCCGAAAATGTTGTCGCTGATCATTTATCAAGACTCACATCTGAATTCTGCACTGATATAACTCCCATCAATGACTCCTTTCCTGATGAATTTTTATTTTGTGTTACTTCAATGCCATGGTATGCTAATATTGTTAATTTCCTTGTTACAGGTAAAATGCCTTTACAATGGAATAGTTAGGAGAAGAAAAAATTTTTAGTTGAAGTGAAGAAATTTTATTGGGATGATCCTTACTTGTTCAAATATTGTCCCTATCAAATTTTTCGACGGTGCATTCCTGATAATGAGGTAAGTAGTGTTATTAATTTTTGTCATTCTAAAGTATGTGGTAGACACTTTTCTTCAAGAAAAACTACGGCTAAAATTTTGCAATGTGGATTTTATTGCCCTACCATATTCAAAGACGTATATGAATTTTGCAAAACTTGTGAAAATTGTAAAAAAACTAGGATAAATTACTTAAAGAAACATGATGCCCTTAAATCCCATACTTGAAATTGAAATATTTGACTATTGGGGAATTGATTTCATGGGTCCATTTCCACAATCTTTTGGATTTGTGCACATATTAATTGCAGTTGATTATGTCTCAAAAAGGATTGAAGCAATGTCTTGTCGAAATAATGATAGTAAAACTATTGTTAAATTTTTAAAAGAAAACATTCTAAGTCGATTTGGAATCCCTCGAGCCATTATTAGTGATGGAGGTAAGTATTTTTGTAATAAGTCATTTGAGTCTTTAATGAAAAAATATGGAATTACACATAAAATTGCTACCTCTTATCATCCTCAAACAAATGGTCAAGTTGAACTAGCGAATAGGGAGATAAAACAAATTCTAGAAAAAACAGTTAACCCAAACCGAAAAGATTGGTCTCTTCGACTGACTGATGCACTTTGGGCTTACCGTACCGTATTTAAAACATCTTTAGGAATGTCACCCTATTGGTTAGTTTATGGTAAACCTTGTCACTTGCCTGTTGAACTTGAGCATAAATCATTTTGGGCTATTAAAGCTTTTAATTCAAATTTGGATGATGTTGGTAATGTGCGAAAACTCCAATTGAATGAACTTGAGGAATTAAGAAATTATGCATATGAAAATTCAAGAATTATAAAGGCAAAAGCAAAAAATTTTCATGATAAAAGAATTTTTCGAAAAACATTTGAAATTGGTCAAAAAGTGTTACTATGCATTGATTATAGGAAATTAAATGAAGCCACTAGAAAAGATTATTTTCCATTACCATTTCTTGATCAAATCTTAGAAAGAGTAGCTGGACATCCCTACTACTGCTTTTTAAATGGATATTCAGGTTATTATCAAATTTTTATAGCACTTGAAGGCCAAGAAAAAATCACATTTACATGTTCCTTTAGAACATTTGCATTTAAAAGAATGCCATTTGGACTTTGTAATGCTCCTGCAACATTTCAAAGATGCATCCTAAGTATTTTCAGTGATATGGTTGAACATTGTTTAGAGGTCTTTGTGGATGATTTGACTGTGTTTAGGAATTCTTTTGATGATTCCCTTGATAAATTGGAAAAAGTTTTAAAAAGATGTGTTGAAAAAGAACTTGTGTTAAATTGAAAAAAAAAGTCATTACATGGTTACTTCTGGAATTGTTTTGGGTCATGTTGTATCTGTTAAAGGAATTGAAGTTGACAAAGCGAAAATTGAAGTCATATCTTAATTGCCACAACCAAAAACAGTTAGAGACGTTCGATCATTTTTAGGACATGCAGGATTTTATAGGAGGTTTATAAAAAACTTTAGTGTCATATCTAAACCACTTTGTAACCTCTTATTAAAAGATGCA
Organism: Citropsis articulata; assembly: GCA_030449925.1. NCBI lineage: Eukaryota > Viridiplantae > Streptophyta > Magnoliopsida > Sapindales > Rutaceae > Citropsis > Citropsis articulata. The sequence continues at coordinate 10,788,413 of JASUUH010000211.1, read as the reverse complement.
TCATTTGAATGGACTGATGATTGTCAAAAATCTTTTGAGAAAATAATTTATCTTTTGACATCTGCACCTATTATGCAATCTCCTGATTGGTCTTTACCTTTTGAATTAATGTGTGATGCAAGTGACTTTGTTGTTGGTGCTGTTTTAGGACAAAGAAAGGATCGTAAGTCGTTTGTAATTTATTATGCAAGTAAGACTTTGAATAGTACTCAAATGAATTATTCGACAACTGAAACAGAATTACTTGCTGTGGTATTTGCATCAAACAAATTTCGTTCGTACTTGCTTGGTTCTAAAACTATTGTTTTTACTGATCACGCTGCTGTGAGATATTTGATGACTAAACAGGATGCCAAACCAAGATTAATTCATTGGATTTTATTACTCTAAGAATTTGACCTCACCATAAAAGATAAGAAGGGTGCCGAAAATGTTGTCGCTAATCATTTATCAAGACTCACATCTGAATTCTGCACTGATATAACTCCCATCAATGACACATTTCCTGATGAATTTTTATTTTCTGTTACTTCCATGCCATGGTATGCTAATATTGTTAATTTTCTTGTTACAAGTAAAATGCCTTTACAATGGAATAGTAAGGAGAAGAAAAAATTTTTGGTTGAAGTGAAGAAATTTTATTAGGATGATCCTTACTTGTTCAAAAATTGCCATAATCAAATTTTTTGACGATGCATTCCTAGTAATGAGGTAAGTAGTGTTATTAATTTTTGTCATTCTGAAGCATGTGGTGGACACTTTTCTTCAAGAAAAACTACGGCTAAATTTTCAATGTGGATTTTATTGGCCTGCCATATTCAAAGACACATATGAATTTTGCAAAACTTGTGAAAACTGTCAAAAACTAAGATTAATTACTTAAAGAAACATGATGCCCTTAAATCTCATACTTGAAATTGAAATATTTGACTGTTGGGGAATTGATTCCATTAGTCTATTTCCACTATCTTTTGGATTTGTGTACATATTAGTTGCAGTTGATTATGTCTCAAAATGGATTGAAGCAATGTCTTATCGAGATAATGATAGTAAAACTGTCGTTAAATTTTTAAAAGAAAACATTCTAAGTCGATTTGGAATCCCTCGAGCCATTGTTAGTGATGGAGGTAAGCATTTTTGTAAAAAGTCATTTGATTCTTTAATGAAAAAATATGGAATTACACATAAAATTGCTACCCCTTATCATCCTCAAATAAATGGTCAAGTTGAACTAGAGAATTGGGAGATAAAACAAATTCTAGAAAAAACGATTAACCCAAACCGAAACGATTGGTCTCTTCGACTGACTGATGCACTTTGGGCTTACCGTACTGCATTTAAAAGATCTTTAGGAATGTCACCCTATCGCTCAGTTTATGGTAAACCTTGTCACTTGCCTGTTGAACTTGAGCATAAATCATTTTGGGCTTTTAAAGCTTTTAATTCAAATTTGGATGATGCTGATAATGTGCGAAAATTGTAATTGAATGAACTTGAGGAATTAAGAAATGATGCATATGAAAATTCAAGAATTATTAAGGCAAAAGCAAAAAAATTTCATGATAAAAGAATTTTTCGAAAAACATTTGAAATTAGTCAAAAAGTGTTACTTTATAATTCTCGTCTTCATTTATTTCCAGGAAAGTTAAAGTCAAAATGGAGTGGTCTATTTGTTGTAAAAAATATATATCCACATGGGGCCGTAGAAATTAAGAATCCCAAAAATATTGTCACATTTAAAGTTAACGGAAAAAGAATAAGGCCCTATCTGGAATACCAACCACGTGAAGCAAGTACCAAAATAAATTTGAGTGACCCACTAAATCTTCATTAAGCTTTTAATGAGTGTTTTGACTTTTCACTGTTGTTTTACCGTTTGAATTGTCTGACTGTCTTAAATGATACGAATTGTAAAGTTTTTTTTTACTTAAGTGTGTTTAATAATTGTGTTTTCCTCATCATTGTGCATCATGAGCGCCTCAATGAGAAAGTTCATGCACATCTTAAAACATTTCTGCGTATAAAATTTAACTTGAGAAGATTAATACAAAACTGTAAATCACATCCACTTTGGGAATGACAACCACCAGAATTAGTGGCCTACGTTGAAGATCAAGAAAGATAACTCAGAGTAATAGAGCGTGGTATATATAAATATCAATTGGAGCTTGAGGTTCACTCAATAAGAGGACGAATGTAAGTTCATTTTCTTTTGTACATATTGTGTTTCTTTTTGTTGTTCGCTTTCACTTCTGATTTGATTCTGCAGATTTGATTTTGATGTGTTTTGATTTACTTTCCCATATAAATGGCGGATAACGGTAGTCCGTGACTTCTTAAGTCGGTGTCTTCAGTTTCCCACAACAACTGAAATCTCAAAATCAAGCATGGAAGAAATACAATATAAATTGCATAAACGTTTTCCTTCTCTCCCTAAAAATGCACTCCAAAAAATTTACAAATCTCGTTGTGAAAGATTGCGTCTATTAATGATCAACGGAATTCCTTCTAATATTCGTTGGTTAATTAAAGCAAAGGTCCGATTATCTGATGAGTTTCCTGATCCATTTATTTCTTAAATGCCTGGTTTTGGTAAAAGCACATTTGCTAAACAACGGAGAGCTAAAAGACTTGGCTCAAAATGTCATAACTATGTACGTCTTAGTTGTAAACGAGAAGTTTGTAAGTCTTTAGGAATGGTTTCTGATAGTCGAGAAGATAAAATTAAATTCGTTAAAGATGGCATGAGTAAAGAATCGTTGGATAATATCTTACGATCTCTTGAGACGCATCGAAGCGGACATGTGCAATATGAGATAAACTGGTTATGGAGACTATTCTAACAAGAAAGTGCACAGTTTAGTCTTGGGAATCTGACTCAAAAAGATCCTGTTTGCCAGTTTATAAGAAAACTGGAAAGGAAGCATATCCTCGACCCATAGAGGGCGTTCAAGCCGTTATTGGACGTAAAATCAGAGGAAGATGTGAGCCACAATCACAACTACCAGTAAATATCATTTCCTTTATTGTCCTTTTATCATTTGTATTATTGCATTTAATGGTATGATTTTGTATTTAATCATTATTTTTACTTTTTCTTTTCACGGATTGCTTTTCCTTTTATTGTTTGCTTTTGAATAATTGAGACATAAGCGTTACACGTCATCTGACAAATACACCAACTCATTTACAGCTGTTTCTCATTTTGTCTGTCACTAAGATATTTAAATATGAGCTCTTTTTCCAACCACTCACAACTTTTTTTTTTAAAGATTATTCTAATGGCAGCATCTTCGAGAAGACAATTCAAAAATATTCGTGTGCTCTCTGGATTTTATTATGGAAAATACAAAAAGTTCGTTTAAACTGCTGTAGATCTTGGTCGTGTAATAGCTGAGAGGAAACTGCACTTTGTATATGGAGAGGGTGACCGCGGGTTATCAAAGCTTGTCTCAGAAGCTGTTTTTATTAGAGCAAACCAGGTACTATGTATCATTCCACAAGCCTTAAAACCTCTAGGATGCATGTCTGATGTGCCAATTGGAGAAGAGTTAGTTGTTTCAAGTATGCAAGAGCAAATAACTGAAATGTTAAATCATGTTGATGCTTTCATTTTCTTGCCAGGAGATCTTACAACTTTAGAGGCATTGATTACATTTGCATCTTGGGTCCATTTAAACATCCATCGGAAACCCATCGGTTTACTAAATGTTAATCAGTTTTTTGATGGGTTGCTCACATTCATTAACCATGAAATTAAGAATCATTTTATTACAATCTCTGCAAAAAATATTTTTGTTTGTGCTTCTACTGCTAATGAATTACTTGATCTTTTATAAGCTTACAAACTAGAGCCAAATCCTAACACATTGGCATTGGAATGGTTGACTAATGATGGTAACCCTAGCCCTAGTAAGAAGTAAAAGTTGGACTTAACTCTTCGGTTATAACTATTTTCTTGGAGCAATGAGGTGATGTCTTCTAAACTCTACTTCTTTCCTTTAAGCCATTGAGGACAATGTCTTGTTCAGGTTGGGGGGAGGGAATAGTTGATAGCTGTGGAATATAGCAAATCCTAGTAATGTTTTTGTCGAAGATGATAGAATATAGGGTGTAGCGGCTCTAGAAACGCATTTTCAACTGCTTGTTCAGGTGTGATCTTTCTGATTTATGTTTTCTTTATCTTTTTCGTCTTTTTGCATTTATATATTTAAATTATGAATAATGTTTAGATTAAGTTGGGGGGAAGAAGTAGTTGACGTAAATTGTAAATATGTGTGTTTTTTTTTTTTGAAAAAAAAAACCCAAAAGACCAAAAACAAGCAATTTGTTTTTTGTTGTTTGATTTTAAAATTCATAGTAAGTTATTTTTGTTCTCTTTTCTTTGAATTACTCAAATTTTTGAACTCTCTATTTGGTTATTAAGTTATTTTGTCGTTTACTCATTCAACAAGTATTATTAAATCATTCTTCACACACACACTATGACGCATGCTAGTGGGTTGTAAGTTAAAATTTTTGCAGCATTTAGTTCTTTTGATTTATTAGGGATAATATCTAAGGTAGTAGAATGTACATAAAAAATAAAAAATAAAAAATAAAAAATAAAAAATAAAAAAAAATAAAAAAATTGAGTGAGTTTAATTTTGTTATATCTACAACTCTACTAATTAAGTCCGTAAGGGTATTTTAACACCTAGTGCCCTAAGATCAACTAGTTTGGGAGTCACTGGCCTAAAGCTCGCTAAATGAGTTATAGATATATTGTTTGCATATTTATTAAAAACTCGAGTAATTAAGTCCGTAGGGGTGTTTTAACACCTAGTGCCCTAAGGTCAACTGGTCTGAGAGTCACTAGCCTAAAGCTCGCTACACGGGTTAAAAAAAAAAAGAGAGAAAAAAAAATGTGAATAATCTACTACCTAAAGATAGAATTTCTGATGAGTTTCAGAACGAAAATGTTGTTATCTTTTAATGAAGTCCTATAAGTATTGTGTTAATTACTTGAGCACAAAAAGGTTTATGATATTCTGGATAATGAGTGAATGACGAATATTTAGAAAATTTTGGGAGAGTTTATTTATTTGGTAATTTAGAGGATAGATGAACAACTATTAACTTGCATGTGAATTTTGTAAATTTTAATTTAATATAACGCTTTAATTGCTAGGGGCTAGCAATAAACTAGTTGGGGGATGTGATTAGTATTAAAAATTGTATGTTTGTTATGAAGTAAAAATGTTATTTTGTGTTATTAATGTAATTTATATTTGTAATTGTGTAACATACTATGAATTTGTAATTATTTTTCTAAGTATTTGATTTTGTGTATTTTTGTGTATTTATTAGGTAAAAATAATAATTTCATGTAATTGAAGGCTCTAAACAAATGTACGGATGTCAAATTTGGATTTCGAAAGTCCAAGAAATTATATTATTGTCGAGGAGAGTCTAAGACTTTTGTTGTAAATTTTTATGTTTTTACCACGTTAAATGTGGTAATTGTAAAATTATATGTTTTTATCTTGTTAGGTATGATTTTGTTTTGTGGAATGTTTTGGATATGCTTGAGTGGATAAGATATGATTATGTTTTATTAGTAGAAATATTAGTGGGACAAATGTAAGGTTAAGATTTAATTAGATTTTTTTTGTTTGTGTAGTGTGGATTTACCATGTATTAGTATAAATAGAGAAGGGTAGTGAACACATCTCTTGGCACCTTCTCTTCTCTTCTTTTTCCCCAAATTCTTCTCATCATATCTCTTTGTAATAGATTTTCAATCAATAAAATTAAGTTTATTTCAATTTTCAATTTCAATTTTAATTATGTTTTTTTCAATTTTAATCATTTCTTTTATTTCAAAAATGTTTAGCTAAGTATTCATAGTTAGGGGAAGGTGAAACTCTTAGTAAACTAAATATGGTTTAATCAAATTCGATTTTTAAGTTTATAAATTAAGTTGTTTTCTATTTAATTTTATCCATATTTTATATTTTGAAATTTTGATTTATTGTAAACAAATTAAGGAATTTGGCACAATGAATTCTTAATATCTTGGTATAAAATATGGTAAAATGGTATTTTGATTTAGTGTAGACAAATTAAGTTTTGGCACATTAAATTCTTAATCTATAATAAAATAAATGGGAAAATAATTTTAATTTATAAAATTAATCTTTTGGGAAATAAAACAAAAATAAAAAGAATTTGTTAAATTGTATTTATTACTAAGAGTGGATCCATAACCCTAACTAATTCAACTTCATAGTTTTTCTCAAATTAAATTGTGTATTTTTTATTTTTAATTTTAATTTTTTAGATAAATTTAAATAAAAAAATTAAACTCTTTCTTTGTGGATCGACCTCGGACTTACCGAGTTATATTATAACTAGGCACTCTTATACTTGTGAGTAAATCAAACATTTTAAGTTGTGTTATAAAACTTAGCACAATTATACCAAATGGCAAGAGAATTAATCCAAAACTATTACAAAAACCAGAAATTCAAGAAGCATGTTAAGCAAATAAGGAAAACATCTATATCCAAGCACTATAATGAAAGGCCTCAGAAGTCTGTATGCCATGATTTTAGTACATCATATTCTTATCAAAAGAAACTTTAAAAAAGAAAGATGTGGAAACCATATAAAGGCTTGAAGCATCAATTTGTCAAGAAATGAAAACTTCCAAGAAAATCATGAAAATGCTTTATCTGTGGCAAGAAAGGACATTTTGCAAAACAATGCAAATCAAAGAAGAAGATTCCTATAAAAATTCTAAAGATGATCAAAGACCCAGACTCATTACGAGAATTAAATTTCTAATATTGAGAGTCTGATGCATTTATAAAATCAAATGATTCAGATAAACTTTCAAAAGAAGAGCCAGTATTCACTCTTATTAAAGATTAATTTGTCAATCTTAAAATAAAATCCGGACGAGTATTCAAACTTTATAAAGGTCATTCTCTAAATTTCAGAAAACAAACAGATTGCTCTTATTGCATTAATTGACACTAGAGTAACCTCATTAATTATCCATGGAGAATGCTTGCCAAAAAATTATCATATTCCTATCGAAGCTAACTTTATAGTGGTAAATGGAGATCAATTTTACAATTGTAAGTATACCAAACTAATTGAAATTTTACCTTTTGGTAAATGCCATTATTATTGTTTGTTTTTCACTTATGACCAAATATGAGAAGCTTTATTGTTGGGAACAGATTTTTTAAGTCTCCTTGCCTTATTCACTTTCCATCTAGAAGGATTTGGCTACACAATCATTAACCCTATTGACCAAAAACCTCATCTTTTCATAATACCTTGGGTTGAGCAACAATCTATCATTGGAATGGGTGATAAAGACAAAATCCAAACCATTCTAGTGCAGAAATTTGAACTGCAACCCAAAAAACTCTTACAATACTGTGCAGATGTACCAAATAAGTTTTGGTCAAGGGAAAAATATTTTGTTTCATTCTCATACAAAGAAGGATGGGTTGTGCTACATCAAACACCTTTCATCCAAGAATTCCCCATGATGAAGAATTATATAAAAAGAAAATTCAATCACTTTTTGACCTCAAACTCATCAACCCATCAAAATCTCACTACCGGCTCCTATGTGAACATGCATTCAGAACAAGTTTGGGGAAAAAAGTGATTAGTCATTGATTACAGAAGGCTAAGCACTAGCCATCAAGATATTAAGTTTTATATACCTAGGCAAACTCATCTTTTAAAAAGAATAGTAGCTGCAAAAATATATTCTAAATTCGATATGGAATCGAGAATCTGGCATATTGGCATAAAGGATGCAAATAGGCATAAAACAACATTTGTGGTACCACATGGATATTATAAATGGAATGCCATGCCATTTAGATTAAAGAATGCACCACTTTTAAAAGTTCTTGGCAAACGACACCTCATCCTCCAACTAAATGCTAGTGACAATTATTGAGGTGCTATACTAATTGAGGAATCTGTAGAAAATAGGAAAATATGTGGATATAAATTAAGGCTATTCAATGAATCTCAACACCACTAGTCATCATAAAAAATAAGGGTTCTAATTATTCATTTCTTTTACTCCATTTGTAACCGAAATAAACTACAAATGTCTTCAAAGATTACTCAGATGAAAGGAAAGAAAAATCCTAAATCTATAGATAGCAAGGTAGTTTAAATCTCTTTCAAGATTCAAATTTGAATTAAGGCATCCTAAAGGAGAATCCAACACAATTGCAGATTTTGATTTCGTTTCTAGACCAAACACAGTATTTTCAATGACATCAAACAGAAGGTTATCCAAAGGATGGTATGTGGAGAGATTCCCTTTTATCTACAATCTTCCATGGTTTATCTCAGCACTCCTCTTAAAAATCAAAGAACAGATCTTTGAAAAGGTTTTTTACTATCATGAATACCCAGAAAGCTATAAAGATACAATCTAGCATGTGTGGAAACTCCTACCAAAGCTTAAGTTCAAGTCAATTATCAAAGGATAAGGAAATCCTCTTTTTTTTTGTACCATTCCCTGATAAGGATCAAATGAATGAAATGGAATTCAGAGTCAACCCTGTGTTTCATAATTCCATCGATAAAGGCAGCAACTGGGGACATTTTGTAATATGTGAAGCATTTCCACACCAGCATATTATATCTTTTGGCTATGGATATCCTGTAGCCATATTATTTGAGTTCCTTTCATTCATAAAAGCCAAAGATATACTAAAAGAAAATGGTTTGACAGACTTTTTGCTCCAATACTTGAGGACATCTTTATACTGAAATTAATCAATGGATTCTAATTGACTCACAGTACTATTATTATAATATAGCTAAAGATATGTGGGGATAAGATAAGACACCATTGATCAGAGTAATTGAGCATGATCACTTACTAGATGATGAACATACGATGTGAAGTGACTACTTACATGCTAGAAAAGCATTGGCAGAAATTTATGGCATGGAACCAATGTAAAATACTCAAAGCCCATTATCTCCGAATGTCTAGACGACATCAGAACTCTTCTACAGGGAATAAATACAACACAAAAAAATTCATGGAGTCAATTACCATGAATTAAAATGAGAGGACGATACAAAGATTGGCTCCTAGAACAAGGAAGGGCAAGCGAAATAACACCACCATGGGGACATCTAGAATTACCAAAATGGGAAGAGTGATGGTTGAAAAAAGGCAACCAAGGGGAATAATGGCTTCATGAAGAACCTCGGCCACTATAAAATGATACATTTACCAAAACTAATAAATGAAGATCAAATATTTGCACAAAAATCACAAGATTGGGAAGAAGAAGAAGCTCACAACAAAAATACCACATGGGATGATGAAGAAAGCAGCACAAACTAATAGAAGCAATAGTGGACCCATAGTCGAAGCCATGGTGAATAAATAATAATGAATAAGTAACAAGTGTGAAAGTCACATGTAACGTTTGCTAAGTCATCCATATCAGCTGTAAAGCAAATTTCATGATGTAACATAAAGTAGTAATTAGTTGTAAAGTAAGATTCCTTAGATATAAGGTATGATGATGTGCCTTGTAAACCATCGACTATTCATGTTTGAGAAAAATATTGATGATTATTTTATTCAAAAAAAGTGGTGCATTAAAAAAAAGTGCAATTGAAAAGAAATTAAATGAAAAAAATGCAAAACACTTCGTAATCTCTAAAAAAATCAATATTAACATATATTTTAGTTTCCTATTATCCCTTCTTTGTTAGTCATATTCCTATCCTAAGTTACATCTTAGTGAAAGTCTTTCATGAATTTAAGTAACTATAGTATGAAGTAGAAACTGATATATGGACTAAAATATGTGGTGATGTATAAAAATAAATAACAATAATAATACTGGTCTAACTAGCAATCTATTTGACTCGAGATCATATTTTTTCTAAGCGATGGATATTATTCTTTCATCATGGTGATGGTGTATGATACTGCTTTTTTATTATTTTCTCTCGATCTATTATTCTTTGAAGTGACTATTTTTATTAGGCATATTTTCTTTTAAGAGTGTTATTCTTATTTGAGAGATTTTGGAGTTTGACATATCATTCTTGAAAATGGCTTAATTAATGTAACTTTGATAATTGATCATTTTTCATGAGCTTACTTGATTGATTTGTATGAATGGATGATGTAGAAGTGATTTTGTTTATACTGAGACAATACTTGTACTTTTATTTGATTATTATTACTAATCTAATTAAAGAAGCAAACATGATTGCCCGTTAAAAAAAATTTCAATTTGGGTTTGAAATTTGTTAGATATTATCATTTAGTTCACTAGGGACTAACAATAAGTTGGTTAGGAGTTGCGATCAACACTGGAAAGTGTATATGTTATAAGGTTTTTATCATTTTATCACTTATAGTGCTAATTAATGTGCTCATAACTTATATATTATCTAAATGCTTCCCTAAATTAATTTATTTTGTGTTTGTAGGTATATTTTGAGAATAAAGAAAAAAATCATTGGAGCTTATGGAATAATTGACCACAATATTAATTGATAATTTCGCTGAAACACTTGAGAAGTCAAACTATGAACATGAGTTAAAAACAGAACAAAGAAGAAAAGGGTAATGACTTTCTAAATCATTCACGTGAAGAGGACTTTTGGGCCAAATCTTTGTTGGCTTAGCAATTATAAAGGGGGAAGGTTCATTATTCTACGAAGAAGCTGAAAGTGCCTCAGAGTATCATTAAAAAAAGAAGAAGAAGAACAATGTGGGGGCTGCAATTTGGCTAGATAATAATGAGAAGAAGAGACATCTGAGGGGAGGAGAAAAAACCTAAACTTTCCCTTTAAAATTTCTCTTCTTTTTTGTTCCCAATTTTTCTTGTAATATACATTAGAACTTTATTAAATAAAATGAGTGTTTTGTTTATCAATATGAGTAGTAAATTTCTAAGTTAAAGTAAAAGATAAAGCTCAAGAATTTAATTATGGAATTAATATTCTCTTAAATAAGTTAAATCATTTTAATTTTAACAACATGCTTATAATATATAGTTTTCCATCAATTATTTTCATTTCATATTAATATGTAGTTTAGGTCCACTTTGGATCCATGTGTATTTAGACATAATGTTGACATGCCATTGATCTAACATTATGTACTTTATCCCCTTACTTATCCATAAGTGGTTAATTAATAATTAAGTCATAAATAATTATATTAGAAAAAATATAATTATGAGGGAATATTATAATCATAAAATTTGAATATAAAGAGTGGATCTCATAACCTTAGCAATTTTTAAACGAATAAATTTTTCTGCAATTAATTTTATTTAATAATTGACAACTAGATTCTCACATTCCCTGTGGTTCAACCTTGAACTCATCCGATTATATTATAATTAGACACTCTTATATTTAGGAGTAATCAACACTTTTGAATCATGTTAAATACTTCTAAAAAATAACCATTAATGGTGAATTGACAATGAAATGTAACTATTGTATCGAGCTAAGCTTGTATCCTCTAGTGATAATGGAACCTCTCATTTGACTAAACACTTGAAAAGATGTAAGGTAAAGCATGTTCTCAAAATTGATGACAATCTACATAAAACTCTTAGTGTGACGAAGAAAGATGATGGAGCAAATTGTATTAAGATGAGAGAATTTGATCTAATTGTTGCTTGACAAAAGGTTGCAATAAGCTATCACTTAAATTTGTGAAGGATGATGTATTTAGGCATTTGATGTCTTATACCAACCAATTGGTGAAGATGATGAGTATGAACACTTTAAAGAGTGAAATCCTTAAATTGTTACAAGCTGAAAAGGAAAAAGCAATAGCTTTATTAGAGAATAATGATAGTAGGGTGGCAATTACTACAAACATGTGAACTACTACTAATCAAAAGCAAAGGTATATGGTTGTAACAGGACATTTATGGACAAGTTTTGGTAGTTGCAGAGTGAAATTTTATGGTACTTTTCTTATTATTTCATGTTATGTTTATTTAAATTATTTCAATCTAATTTACGCTAAAATTTAACTTTTGGGTAATGAATAAGTTCATATATTTACTGGCCCCACATACTGTTGAATTTCTTTCTCAAGCATTTTTTAAATGTATGTTGGATTGGAATATGAATAGAAGGTATCGATTGTTACTTTAGATAATTGTGCCGTCAATGATGTATGGTTGATGGGATTGATTCCGGTTGATTCTATGTTAATGAGTGGGAATTATTTTCATATGAGGTGTGTGGCTCGTATTTTAAATCCAGTTGTGAAGAATGGGATAAAAATGATTAAGAAGTGGATTAAAAGGATTAGGGATATGATGGCTTATTGGATAGGCACATTAAAGAGGGTAGAAACTTTTGAGATGGCTACGCGTCAACTGCAAGTCAAGTGTGAGAAAAAGTTGGCGCTTGATTGTGTAGTTGGATGGAATTCTATGTATGTTATGCTTGATGTCGCTGTAAAATATAAAAATGTCTTTTCTAGATTGCAGTTGTGCGTAAAACATTACACTTCTTTGCTAGTGGATAAGGAATGAGAGCTGGCTGAAAAGATGTTAGAATATTTATTTCCATGTTACTCAGTGACAGAGCTATTTTTAGATATGCGATTTCCCACATTTAACCATTTTTCTCCAGAGATATGTGAAATGAGGATTAAGCGAGATTGATGAGACCTCTCTGATATACTTGTGGTTAGACAAATGGCTGTGAGATACTGGCTATGTATCCCAAGAGGGGGTGAATCGGGTTTTTAAAACTTAAGAAATTAAAATTTTCACAACAATTCAAAGTAATGCCTTAATAAAATTAACAACAAATCATTTTAACAATAAACAAAATTATTTATTGATTTTACTGTTTTAATTAATATTATCATCATTATTGTTAAGGACATTTTAGTAATTTCAAAACAATCTAATAAAAAAAATTATTTATTGATTTTATTGTTTTAATTAATATTATCATCATTATTGTTAAGGACATTTTAGTAATTTCAAAACAATCTAATTCATTTCGTTTCCAATTTCAAGACAAAGTAAATACATTAATGGCAATTCAACTGATTCCTGTAGTTCAAGTAAACAACCTATTCTGATTCCCATTCTCATTCCTACCTAGGGTTGGCAAAATCCGGATCCGGATTGCCATTTGCAGATCCGGATCCACATCCGGGTCCGCAAATTTTTTTGCGGATCCGGATCCACATCCGGGTCCGCAAATTTTTTTGCGGATCCGGATGCGGGTAAATCCGCACCGGATCCGAACGAATTTTCCGGATATCCGGATCCGCAAAATATAAATTTAAACAATTAAATAAAAAATTCAAACATAACTAAAACCCTCACTGTGAAGCTCATTACGTGTGAATATCACCATTGTTACACAAATACTCAACCCACAGCACATCAACTACAGCCAAAGAACAAAATATCGAGTAACTAATGAATATAACAAAACTATGATCAGATTGCTCAACAAGTTGTGGATCAATACCATACCGAATTATATTGTGTCGTGGAACACTACAATGAATATCAACAAGCTAATAACAATTAATCTCAAATGCTGAAACTTTTACCGAATAAATCAAATTCACAAAGTAAGAGATGTAAAACCACTCCCAAAGATAAAACTTCAAAACAACCAAAGGCCCCAACCAAAAAAAAAAGTTTAAATCTACGTAAGAACTAACCTCACAACTCAAGGTGTTAGAATAACGTGAAGACCTTTCCATTGATTAATCATAAAATACAGGCCAAAACAATCAATTCATCCTTTACATATTAATAGTGCCATGGATGATCAAAACCCACGAGCACCACTATTCCACTAAGTATTAATCGCTGGAGCCGAAATAATTCAACCAAGAAAAGTACAAATAAATTATCCGATGAACCCGATGACATTAAAGTTGAAAATTTAGTGCGATAAAAGGAAATCGTGAATGAGTCTTTAGTTTACCCAGCGTGCTCGCTTTGGTGAAGCTTGGAGCCTCGACGCGTGAAGCTTGACTGAAGCTCGACGGCGAAGATTGGACGCGAAGGCTGGACGGGGAAGCTTGATGACAGATGATGATCCGACTCGTGCCGGGCGAGCCGAGATCAAGCGCAGTCGCTGGTTTCTATGGCCGCGAGGCGACGAGTCACGGCGAGATGCGGTGTAGAGTCACCGAGATGCGAGGCAAAGTGAGTCACGCGAGATGCGAGGCGAGTCACGGCGAGATGCGAGGCAGCGCAGGGAAGACAGAGAGAAAGATGGGGTTACGGGTTACCAATTTAGTGATTATCACGCCGTCGCCACTGGAATGACTGGATGAGGATGGATGAGGATGACTAGAAATTAGGTCTTTTTTTTTAAAATCTAAGCTTATATATTTTTTGATTTAAAACAAAAAAAAAAGTCCGGATCCGGATATCCGGTTTTCCGGATACGAGTACATCCGGATCCGCATCCGGATCCGTACGGATTTAAAAAATTCAGATCCGGATCCGCATTTTTTACAATGCGGATCCGAATTTTTCCTGATCCGGATTTTTCGGATCCTTGCGGATACGGGCCGGATCCGGATTTTTCTGCCATCCCTATTCCTACCTATTTCATTTTTAACTCATTTCGATTCCAATTTAGTAAAGGCAGTGATACGACTTAAAAGTGTTTAATTTACTCCCAAGTATAAAAGTGCCTAATTATATTATATCTCGGTGAGTCCGAGGTTGATCCACAAAGAAATGATTTAATTTGTTTATTTAAGTTTACGTAAAACATGAAAATAAAATTTAAATATATGCAATTTAATTTGAGAAAAATTATGAAATTAAATTAGTTAGGGTTATGGATCCACTCTTAGTAGTAAATATAATCTAATAAATTATTTTTATTTCTATTTTATTGCCCAAAAGATTAATTGTGTAAATTACAATTATTTTCCCATTAATTTTATTATAGATTAAGTACTTAATGTGCCAAAACTTAACTTGTCTACAATAAGTCAAAATACCATTTTACCATACTTTATACTAAGATATTAAGAATTCATTATGCCAAACTCTCATGTTTGTCTATAATAAATCAAAATTTCAAAATATAAAATATGGATAAAATTAAATAGAAAATAATTTAATTTATATAATTACAAATAGAATTTGATTAAATCATGTTTTTGTATTAAGAGTTTCACCCTCCCCTAGCTATTAGTATTTAGTTAAACATAATTAAAATAAAGGGAATTATTAAAATAAAAAACATAATTTAAAAAAAGTATTTGAAATTTGACAATAAAATTAATTTTATTTATTGAAATTATATTATAAAGAAAGATGAGAAGAAGAATTTGAGGGGAAAGAAGAGAAAAAAAAAATGTGTGGAGAGGTGTGTTTCCCTCTCTCTATTTATTCTAATACATGATTAATCTACCCCACACAAATAAACAAAACTAATTACATCTTAACTATACATTTGTATCATTAACAAAACATAAACTTAACTTAATCCAATCAAGCATATCCAACACATTCCACTAATCATTACCATGCCTAACATGATAAAAATTTATAATTTCACAATTACCAAATTTATTATGGTACAAATGAAATACAAGTTATGCAACCCAATAGAGGGGTGAATTGAGATTTTAAAACTTAAGCTAAACAAATCGCACAACAATTCAATCTAATGTCTTAATGGAATCGAAAACAATAAATTCAATTAAGTAGAATATTAAAAGAGTAAGGAAAGATAAAACAAACAAAATGATTTTTACGTGGTTCGACAATTCATGCCTACGTCCAAGCCTCCAAGCTCACTGGGGTTGAGGATTTAACTATCCAAGCCTCCTAAGGCTTTAAATGTTTACAATTGACTTCCAAATTGTCAATAAACCTTTACAACAAAAAGATTATCTCTCAATCTCTTTACACAAGTGTTTCTCACACTTATACACTCACAAATTTAATGAGAAAATGAAGATTATAACAAAAATCCTCTTTAACAGTGGATATGCAAATAATAGCACAATAAGGATTTAATCTATGATGATTTTGTGAATTGGAAGCTCAATATATGTTTATGACCTTGTTTATACCTGCATCAGTCCTTAAAATCAAATTGGAGTCGGGTTTTATAGCTAAAGCACGAAAACTGGCCGTTATAGGTAAATTCCTGCACCTAAGTGGTTAGCCCCTTAATTTAACAGGCTAGCCGCTACAGTACAGTAAAGTTACCATTAAATTTGAATTTTACTACAGTAATACTGTTTACAAAATTACATTTTTACCAAAATTTTTTGTAATTATACTATAGCCCAAAACGTCAAAAAAATTTACATAAAGGTCTAATTTCAAAATTTTTAAATAATGCTTGTTATTTACAAAACTTTTTAAAATTATGCTATGACCCAATATATAATAATATTTTTCAAAGATGTCCTTTCCAAAATTTAACATAATACTTTTAAATTTCAAAGTTCTCAAAACTTTTCACTTTAGTCTAAATTTTGAAAATATGAAATTTTTCTCAAGCGGTTAGCCACTAGCCCTCAGGCGTTTAGCTGCTCACTCTTTGTCTAATTTTGGATTTCAAATGTTTAGATTACATTCGGGTCCTTAAGCTTTCATAAATTATAGTAAACCCCAAAACATTTCAAAAATTTGTAAATAGGTCCAACTCTATTGTTAACATATATGTTTCCATAATGTTGATTTTGATGATAAAAAACAAGATTAAAAATGATTAATCTTTTAAGCTCAAATTGTAAGGGGAGCTTACATTTAGGGGGAACAATTTATGGAATCATTCTCTAAAAATATGAAAGATTTGTCATCATCAAAAAGGGGAGATTGTTAACATATATGTTTTCATATTGTTGATTTTGATGATAACAAATAAGATTAAGAATGATTAAGTTTTTAAAAGCTCAAATTATTTTTTATACTTTTAAATAAATCATTATTTTCCCATTATAAAGGTTTTATATTTAATGGAAAAATGATTTTATGAAATTGTTTGTTTTTCAAGTTTATGGTTTAATTGAAAGAGTTTTGAAAACTTTAAAATCAACAAGTATTGTTTGAAATTCTGGAGAAGGACTTATTTGAAAAGTGTCATAGTATTTTGGGTCATTTCATAATTTTAAAAAATTTGGGATTAACGAGTATTATTTGAAAATTCTGAAATTGGACTTATTTGTAAAGTTTCATAACGTTTTGGACCATAATATAGTTATAGAAAGTTTGGGATAAAACTATAATTTTAGAACACAATTCACCATAGCAATTACTGTAGCAAGCGGCTAACCGGATATGACAAGCGGCTATCCGGTTATTAGGCAGAAACTCTCCGGATGGAAAACGACTATCCGAATTTCATAAGCGACTATCTGGTTATTGGGCAGTAAGTTTCTAGAGCATAAACGGCTATTCGGATATCGTAAGCGGCATGCCGGATGTTGTGAAATTCAAATTTTTGCCTTAACGGTAATATATAAGCAGCTAACCGGATTCCATAAATGGTAAGCCGGTTATGAACAAAAAGTGAATAACAGCTAGTTTTTGAGCTCCAATTATATAAACTCAAATCCAATTCATTTTTTGTAATCTTTGCAAGCATAAACAAGTGCACACAACATATATTGAGCTTCAAATTCGAAAATCATCATAGATTAAATCTTCATTATGCTATCATTTTGTATATCCACTCTTTGAGAGAGTTTTTGTTGTAAGTTTCATTTCCTCATCAAATTTGTGAGTGTTTAAGTGTGTGATACACTTGAGTGAAGAGATTGGGAGATAATCTCTTTGTTGTAAAGGTTCATTGACACCTTGAAGTCAATTGTAAGTATTTGAAGCCCTGGAAAGGCTTGGATAGTGAAATCCTCAAGCTTGGATCACTTGGAGGCGTGGACGTAGGCAGGGATTGCTGAACCACGTAAAAATCATTGTGTTTGCTCTATCTTTTCTAACTCATTTATTATTATGCTTTTATTGAATTTATTGCTTTGAATTTTATTAAGACATTAGATTGGATTGTTGTGTAGTTTTGTTAGGATAATTTTTTAAAACACCAATTCACCCTCCTTCTTGGGTTGCACACTTGTATTTCATCCATAATTCAAAATAATACTTATTAAATTCAAAGATTATGAAACTTTTCATTTCAGTCCAAATTAATCAAATCCACAAAATACTTTATCTTATAAATATAAAACCTTTTAGTTCATGAAAAGTAATTATTTAAATAAGCTCATAAGGTTCCCAAATGCTAAATCATGCATCAATTAAATCATACCAGCTTTACAAAAATTTATCGTAATAATTTATCCGTTGAGCTCTAAACTTTATTTTTGATTTTGCCATTGTTCGTTGAGTGTCTTGATTTCACTTAATTCACTTGCATAAATATTATCCTTTAAGAACTAGTGAAAATGTGAAATACAATATTTATCGATTTACTTAAGACACATATTTGTTATCATCAAAATTACATAATGTGTAGCCCTTTAGGCTAACCAAAAACTTATAATTTTACAACAAAAGTTGCGAATCCTCCTCGACAATGACCTAATTTCTCAGACTTCCGAAATCCAAATTTAATAACCGTACATTTGTTTGAAGCCCCAAATTTCATGAAATTATTTTTACCTAATAAACACACAAAAATGCACAAAATTAAATATTTTAAAAAATAATTAAAAATTCATAATATGTTACATAATTACAAATGTAAATTATATTATAAGCACAAAATAATATTTTTACTCCTTAATAAACATACAATTTTTAATATTAATCATTCCCCCCACCAGCTTATTGCTAGCCTCTAATAATTAAAGCGTTATATTAAATTAAGATTTATAAAATTCACATACAACTTAGTAGTTATTCATCTATCCTTTAAACTACCAAATAAATAAACTCTCCCAAACTTTTTTAACTCTTTGTCGTTCACTCATTATCTAGAATATCATAAACCTTCTTTTGTGCTCAAGTAATTAACAAAATACTTATGGGGGTTCATTAAAAGAAAACAACGTTTTCGTTCTAAAACTCATTAGAAATTCTACCTTCAGGCAGTAGATTATTCATATTTTTTTTATAAATATTATAGTTTTAACCCATGTAGCGAGTTTTAGGCTAGTGACTCACAGACCAGTTGGCCTTAGGGCATTAGGTGTTGAATTACCCATATGGACTTAATTACTCGAATTCTAGATATAACAAAATTAAACACATTCAATTTTTTCTTTTTTTTCTTTTTTTTTTTGTAATATACACTTTCTACTACTTAGATATTTCCATAATAAATCAAACGAACTAAATGCTGTAAACATTTTAACTTACAACCCACTAGTATATGTCATGGTGTGTGTGTGTATGTGAAGAATGATTTAATAACACCTATTGAATGAGTAAACAACAAAATGACTTAATAACCAAATGGAGAGTTCACAAATTTGAGTAATTCAAAGAAAAAGGAACAAAAATAACTTATTATGAATTTTAAAATAAAAAAAAAATAATACAACAAGACTAGTAGGATGCGTCTCAAAAGTCGTGACTCTTTACACAGCCATCGTAGACACAAAAAAATTTTGTTGTTTTTAGTTTTTTTGGGTTTTTAAAATAAATAAATAAATAAACACAACTATTTACAATTTACGTCAACTATCCCTTCTCCCGATCTAATCTAAACATTATTCATAATTTAAAGATATGCATGTAAAAAGGCAAAAAAAAGATAAAGAAAAAATAAATAATAAAACAAGAAATAGGAAAGATCACACCTAAACAGGCTGTAAAAGATGCGTTTTTAGAGTCGCTACACCTTCTATTCAGTTATCTTTGACATAAATTTTACTAGAATTTGAGATATTCCATAACTGTCAACTATTTCTTTCCTCCAACCAGAGCAAGACATTGTCCTCAATGTCTTAAAGGAAAAAAAGTAGAGTTTAGAAGACATTATCTGATCACTCAAAGAAGATAATTACAACCAAATAGTTAAGTCCAACTCGCACTTCTTATTAGGGCTGGGTTACCATCATTAATCAACCACTCCAATGCCAAGGTCCTAGGAGATTGGAATAAAATGATTCTTAATTGCATGGTTAATAAATGTGTGCAAGCCATCATAAAAGTTATTAACACTTAGCAAACCGATGGGTTTTTTATGGATATTCAAATGGGCCCAAGATGCAAATGTAATTAAGGCCTCTAAAGTTGTAAGATCTCCTAGCAAGAAAAAGAAAGCGTCAGCATGATTTCACATCTAAGATATTTGCTCTTGTATACTTGAGACAACTAACTATTTTCCAGTTGGTAGGTCAGACATGCATCCGAAAGGTATGGAATGATACCAGCACTTGGTTTCCTCTAATAAAAATAGCTTCTCAAGCAAGTTTAGATAACTTACGGTCACCTCCTCCACATAGAAGGTGTAGTTTCCTCCCAGCTATGACACGACCAAGATTTACAGCTGCTTAAACAAACTCCTTGTATTTTCCATAATAAAATTCAGAAAGCACACAAATATTTTTGAATTATCTACTCGAAGATGCTGCCATTGAAATAAGCTTTAAAAACAATTTGTGAGTGATTGAAAAAAAAGAGTTCATATTTAAATATCTTAGTGATAGATATAATGATAAACAGTTGTAAATGAGTTGGTGTATTTGTCAAATAATGTGTAAAAAATGATCGTAGTTTCCAAGTATAAAAAATATTGGGGGTTGCCTTCATTGATTAGTAGAAAGAGGAAAAACTTCTTCAATGATATTAAGCTGAGAGTCACCACCAAAATATCTAATTGGCAAAGAAATTTTTTCTCAAATGAAGGCAAGGAAGTTCTAATTAAAGTTATAGCACAAGCTATTCCAACATATGGCACGAGTGTCTTTGAGATCCCTATGGGCTTGTGTGAAGATTCTCAACAATTATATCTAGATTTGGTAGAGGACAAAGAGAGATAAGAAGAATATCCACTGCCTTGATGGGGAAGGCTATGCCAATCTAAAAGCAGAGGAGGACTTGGTTTTAGAGACTTTGCTTGTTTTAATCAAGCCTTGAGACTGCTAACAAGGCTAAAGGATTCTTTAATTCCCAGACTCATTAATGGCAAGGATCCTACAAGCAAAGTATTTCAAGCATACTAATTTTTTTAGAGGCAAATCTGGGGTCAAAACCTTCATTTATCCGGATAACCATCTTGTGAAGCAAACAGATCATTCAAACAAGGGTAAGATGGAGGATAGGCAATGGAAGCAAAGTGAAAATCTATCAAAGTAGTTGGCTGCTATAACCTCCGACTTTTAAACGTCTCTTTACCATCTCTACTATTAGATTGTCTTGTATCAACTCCCATTGATGTGAGGACAATCCATCAACATTTCCTGAAAAAGGATGCAGAGAAAATCATGAAAAAATACCTCTTCTAAGGAGCCATGAAAAAGATCAAATCATGTGGCATTTTGATAAAATGAAAAAAAAGGCCATCATTTGGTTAAAAGTAGCTATCAATTTGCCTTATGATTGAAGAATCCAGACAAAATCAGTCTGCTCACAAGACAAGTCCTCATCTTGGTGTTGGGGAAAATTCAGTTTTAAAAAACATTTTTTAGAATCGATCTCATAAAATATATATGAATTTGTAATCTAGAAATCGTACCTTATTAATCTGATTTGGCTTTTTCCGCTGATGTGATTTAGGCTTTCAGATCACGATCCGTCACCACTACGTTCGTTAGATCAAGATCCGTCACCACCACATTCGTTAGATCACGATCCGTCACCAAACAATCTTCCAGGTTATGACTCAGGATTGATCTGCACTTGACGTGTGGGCGCCTTTATCACCACTATAAGCTAACTAGCAGGAGAAAATTTTTCTCTCAAAAATTAATTGGAGAGAAAAAATATTTTTCTCTGATATATATTTAGTGACTTTTTCTATCCTGTTTAGGAGAGAATAAGCCATTTTATATCTCCTTCATAGTGGAAAACATTAGGCTCCAAGAATTGTAAAATTCACGTTGCTTTTCTTTGTCATAGGGGCCCACCTTGTAAAATAACATAAGGCCCCTTATAGATAAGCATATTAATAGAGTCTCCTACTAAAAGATATAATTATGTTTTTGACCCAAATTGCTAGTTATCTTGCTTATTAATCCAAAGAATCAAATTAAACGAGTAACCCAGGGATCATTTGAACATACAATAATGACTATAACAATTAAGCATGTTTTAAACAAGCCTAATCATTTAATTCCAACTCTCCACTATAAGATTGGGCCGACCTCCATAATTGTATGTTCGAATAATAATTAAACCACATTGATTTCTTTATCGTCAACTTCGCACATCGTTAATTAAATCGATATCTCAACCGTCCAATCGATTTAATTATATCTTATTCGATACTTTGGTTTTCTAATGATCATTTTCAACATATTAAATATGTTGACACACCGCCGAGAATTTGATCAAATCGAAAACCCATCGAGATGTGTCGATAAATTCTATATTGTTAATCTATAACTCCAATACTCATAATTGCTCACCAAGATACCGTAATCTTGACCACAAGGGTGTGTCGTGCCCATTGGTAACTCAAATGGAATAACAATTACAATCATAAAATCATAATTAACTCAAGATTAAGATTACAGTAAAATCAATGCCTATGAGATTTAATAAGTCTGACAATCATTTCAAGGTTAATTAAATCTCATATGTGATCCACCAATGCGCAAACTACATCAAGAATTCATATATGATTAAGAAAATCATTCAATGAATTTACTACTGCCTAAACATAAATAGGCGCCCAACTCGCTTTATCAATCATGAACTTAATTTATTTAATCATAAGATAACTTGTATTTATGTCTTCTGTGAATCCATATGATGATCACATAAATACATATAATATGATTAAACGGACCTTATTCAATATATTTATGCAATTAATATATCTCAAATATTTATTAATTAGAAAATAAATTAATATGCTTTAAAAGAGTATATTATCCCAACACTTGGAATGTTATATAGACACAGGAACTTCTAGAAAAAATAAAAATCTTCATGGAGAGAGCCACCAAAACTTTGATCCCAATAGCAGAGAACTTGTATAAGAGGAAGATACTTGAAGAACCTCTGTGTTAACTGTATAAGACATAAGAGGGTGCAAGGCTGGCTATAAAAATATGGAAACTTAATCCATATGCAGTTGATATTCAAACTCTGGCTCACGTGATTTATTACATGTGCTGCAATTCTTTTATTACATATGCTGCAGGGATTGGCAAAGAGGGGAAGTAAAGCAGTTCGGGAACTAATAATTTTTTTTAACACAAGCATCTGGATGCTAAAATAGCAATGTCTGGGGCAAAAGCTATGGTTGAGTCTTACAGGAGAGTTAAAAGTACCACAGCTGACTGTTGGGAAAATATACTCTTTAAAGCATATGTGTTTTATTTAATTGTAATAAACAATTTTTCTGATTAATAAAATAAATGAGGTATTTTATTCAAATATCTTAATTGCATAATTTTTTGAGTAAAGTCCATTTAATCATATTATATATATTTATATAAATGAAATTAATATTGATTTTATAAATTAATGAATATTTATGATAATTGATTTTAATTGTTAAATTCATATGATCACGTTGAATGATTTGTCGAAATCATGTTGAAATTCATGTTCGCATGTGAATTTAATTTCATTGGATCGATTGTGATTTAATTAAATCTGAAATGATTGTGATTTTATTAATCTTGATGTGCTAATCTTTGAATTGTATGATTAATTCCAGACCAATGGCAACGTAAGCGACGAGAATGGAGCAATTATGAGTACGAGTTATAGATTAACAATATAGAATTTGTAGACACATCTCGATGGGTTTTCAAGACTGATCATATAATTCTCTCCACAGTGTATCAACATATTTAAGATGTTGAAAATGATCATTAAAGAAAATCAATAAGTATCAAGGAATAAGATGTAATTAAATCGATCGGACAATGAGATATCGATTTAATTAACGATGCAGTATAAGGATCGAAAAAGAAAGAAATCAATGCTACGACTAATTATTATTCGAACATACACCATGGAGATCGGCCCAATCTTATATAGAATTGGAATTAAATAATTAGGTTTGTTTAATTACACGCTTAATTGTTGTAGCCACTATCAGATGTTCCCAAACGATCCCTTAGCCATTTCATTTAATCGATCGCACCACTACCTGATTAATAAGCAAAGATAACTAGCAATTGTAAAACATAATTATATCTTTAAGAGGAGGCCCATTAATACGCCATGAGCATGCTTTATATTATACATACCTTATAATGTTAAAAGCAAATGAGTTTGAATTTAGAGCCTAATATGAGATATA
This sequence comes from Citropsis articulata, assembly GCA_030449925.1. Classification (NCBI taxonomy): domain Eukaryota; kingdom Viridiplantae; phylum Streptophyta; class Magnoliopsida; order Sapindales; family Rutaceae; genus Citropsis; species Citropsis articulata. The sequence goes on along the minus strand of JASUUH010000211.1, from coordinate 10,763,975 downwards.
AAAGAGCTTTATTCTATCCCAAACATATATAAAACACTATATATACATCGTAGAAAAATATTTTTCTACACAATTTTTTGTAGAAAAATTTTCTCCTACTACTTATAGCCATGATAAAAGTCACTACGTTAAGTGCATATCAATCCCGAGTCATAACCCTAAGATCGTTTACGACGGACGCGATTCGAGAGCCAAAATCACATCACGAAAAAGATAATTTAGAATCGCATCAAAATCACATCACGAAAAGTTAAATCAGATTTTCAAGATACGATTTCTAAATTATAAATTTATATATATTTTATGAGATCGGTCCTAAAAATTTTTTTTTAAAACTGAATTTTCCCCAATACGGACCCCATCCATGAGACAACAAATTTACCCACCCCCGATCCACCACTCTTGAAGGTTATTAAAAAGTGAACGTTCATGTCGTTGTCAAAGCGGATAAACAGGTATCAGCCCTGAGCTTAGCAATCGGAAATTCAATGCTGGATGCTGTTGCTGCTGCAGTCAAAATATCATATTTTAATGGAAATGCATCCTTTGCAAAGGCTGAGGCAGTGAACTTGGGATATCAAATTACAAACAGTGCAAGATTGCTTCCCACGGTGATTGGAACTGATTCCTAGAACGTGCCGGATTTTGTCTTAAACAAGAAGGGCTGCAGAATCAAGATTTATTGAGTGATTTTAGAGATTCAAGACGGATAAAAAAGTTCTAATAGTTGTGCAATTCAATATGCACCCATATCTTGTAACGCTATTGCCTGTTATTTTGGCCGGCAAACTTCCCAGGCCTCATGTCCTTATTCTCAAAGTTGGTTAATAAAAGTAATTTCTATATATATAATATAAAAGAAATATTTTACTCTAAATTTTTAAAGTGCGGAACCTCTAAAAAACGTATAAAACAGTGCAGTTTAAGTATTTTAAATAAATTATAAATTTTTAAAATTTTGTGGTTTTAAAATATTAACGAATTTTTTTTTTACTTTAAAATTTTGAATAAAAAAATTACTAATAAATATATATATATATATATAAATCAAAATTTATTTTAAAAATTGACTTGCTTATCATACCTCCTAAGAAGTTTTGGCCCTGAAACCTGAATAACATAGTATTTTCTGTTTTTCTCAAATATTTATAACTATTTAAACAAGTATAAGAAAGATAAATAAATAACCGAGATCTATTTTTTGAGTTTAGCTCTGGTCACTGAAAGCCAATCACCATCTTCCACAATCCTCAGTCACACAGGGACAGAGAGATGAAGCTGTCTCTGAAACTCCCAGATGATTCCCAAAACACCCAAAACCCAGCAATCCTAAAGGCCAAAATACCCATCACCATTTTCAATCAACGTTTCATTTCTTCTCTCACCACCGCTGCTACCACCACCACAACCGTTGCCGCCAGCAGTCAGCACCTTTCCTTTTCTCTGGGCACCAACTTTCCATCAGGCCCTTCCTTCAAACTCAACTATAGACCACTCTCTACAACGGGCACAAGCACAGCCCCTTTCTCTCTCTCTTTGAAATCAGGCCTTGGTTTGTTTGGTTCTCCCCAGGACTCTCCTCTTACCTTCTCTGCCCACTTCTCTCTTTCCTCCACAAGCCCAACTAATTTCACTCCTACGTTTTTGCTCCATTTCAAGCCTCAATTTGGCAACTTTTCTCTTCACAAAACTACGTCGTCTTCAAACCCTAATCCTGCAAATTCTGGGCCCCACTTCATTTCTGGGTCCCATTTGCAATCTGGGTCTCCTTCAAATATTGAGTTTGCCAATAGGTCGATTTCGAATGAGTCGTCCGGGTGGCAAGATTTGAAATTGGAGCCGCGTAGTGGCAATGGGAATGGTAGTTTGTTTAATGGGGTTGATTCAATTCGTAGTGATGGAATTGGGTTTGTTAGAGATAGAACGTCGTTGTTGAAAGATGATGATAAAAAAGGTGGCTTTTTAAGTGGGATTGCTGTAAAAGCAAGAACAGTGTTGCCGGTGACTAAAAGGGTAATAATGAATTTGAGGTGGGAAGTGAACTTGCCTGCGGATTCTGAGGTTAAAATGCCGTATTTAACCGTCAACAAGATTGGGATTGAGAGGGCTGAGAAAGTGGAGGAAGTGAAAAGGGAGAAGATTATCGAGAGTGATGTGGGTGATTTAGAGTTGTTGAAAGGAATGTGTTTCTGGATGAGAAGAGATTTGGAGCTATTGGAGAAGGAAAATAAAGATATGAAACATTGTTTGGAGAAGATGGCAGTGGGGGTTTCCCCAGGGAATTTTCATGGAATAAGTGATAATATTGGGAAGAAGGTATTTCCATATTCAAGTGAGAGTTTTGGTGAGGCAAAAAGCTATGGTGGTGTAAGTGATACTACTGGTAGTAAGCTTTATTCAGCATCAAGTGAAAGTTTTGGCGAGTTTGAGAGGCGGAGGAACAAGAAAAATGGTAAAGGGAATGGTCATACCGAAGATAAGAAGTCTGTTAATCAGGCTGGTGATTTGGAGTCTCAGTTGCAGAATGCTATTAAGGCTGCTTCCTCTTAGCAAGGTGTGAAATGTTTGCAAATGTGTAATTTCAGCTTTTCCTTTGCCATATGTATGGTAATCAAGTTTTTGTTTTATCTAAAATTCTGCCACTTTCTTAGTTATTGTTATTGTAAAGCATTGTACATCCATTGCAGTGGTTATGGCAATAAATTTTTGTGTATCTTGGCTGTAATTGCTAATATCTTAGGAAAGGTGAATGACTTTCGGCATTGGTTTATTTTGCAAGACTTCTTCGGTTATAGTGTTAGGGCATTTATTATGCATAGCAGATTAGTCTGTAAATCGAGCTTTTTGCTGCTCTTTCCTCTTATACCAATCGCAAATTTTTGCATTCAAAATGTGAGTACATTGAAATTGGTTTTGTGGTCTTGTACGCTGAGTGAGCCAGAAGTGCATTTGGAATACTGGTGGATTTGAAGACTCTTCTGCCTGATGAATGGCTTTTCTTCACTCAGTTACGGAATTAGAAATGTAAATTAGAAATTAAAGAATACCCTAATTGTGCTACAAATTTGGCCTCACCTACTTAACTCTCTTGACTTCAAGCATTCAAGTTTCATTATTACATACATGATACATATTCACTGCAGCTAAGTTTCTTATAATATTCCAGGAACCTGAGATATTGAGTTAGAACGGAACATTATGCTTTATGCAAGCATGAAGTTTTGATTGATATGAAATAGGATGGAAATGACTCGGCATTAAGTCTTAACGTGTCATTGTTCACTTAGACTGCCACAGAAACTGCTTATTACTTCCCACTTAAGAGAAGCAAAGCATTGTTTGTGCAGAGTGCGGAAAGTATGGCGTTTGTTACATGACCACGCTCATGATCTGTGGGACTCTCTGGTCCATACTTCTTGCTTGCTTTGGGTTTTGCCCGGACATATAATGTTTGAAGTAGCTGTCATAAATGTGCGGTGTTGCTCCTTGGCTGCAACCATATGCTGAAGAAATGTTCTCATATTACATTTATACATTCAAGTAAATGCTGTCTTCCAAGATATGTAATAACTATATGAATTTACACTCACAATGGTTCTATTGTTGCAATATCAATTGATTGTAATATAGCTTCCTTGATTCGGAAGTGGATTAACTATTAACTAGCAAAATTCGTGGTAAATCATTGATAATGAATTAAATTGAAGAATATCAATTTATTGTGAGTCAGTCACTACTCGCTTGCAATTCCTATTGCAATTGAAAGATCTGGATTATTCAGAATATCTTAAAAAATTGTTTTCTATTTTACAAGTTTTAAACACAAGACAAAATTTTTCAACTATTTTATGCCCTATCAATGCCTATCATTAGGGTTCGCAAAATTTCTCGAATCTCGATTAGGATTCAGGATCCTAATCCATTCAAGAAGGAATTTGGTAGAAAATTTAGTCCTTATTTACTATTTGATAGAGATTTGGGACTCAAAATTTTCTTGATTTACTATTTGGATAGGATTTGGAACATTTGAAAATCCCAACAGCATTTCAAATAGGCCAAAATGTAGGTTTTTAAAAATATATAACAAGTCGGTATGATAAATCTTATATATCTAACATGTCAGTCATTTGTATATGACAAGTCATTTTTATAATAATATTTATGACATGTTGATTATATTAATAGGCATGTTATTAATAATAGAATCTGTAACGTAAATATCTTGTAATTCGGGACAATTCAAATCCGGTTCAAGTTAGTAATGGGACATATTTTTATCCCGATTTACTGTTTAGAATGAGATTCTAAGCAAATTTTTTGTCTTAATTATCAATCAAGATCAACAAATCCTAATCCGTCCCGTTCCATTGCGAAAGGTACCTCTAACTTGTAAGGTACTATCCATTAGTATTGCAAGATTCTTGCAAAAATTGTTGAGGATAGGGGTGGGCAAACCGGATTTCGGTTCGGGTTGTTCGGGTTTCGGTTTGGGTTTCAACCCGTTCGGGTTGGAGAATTGAACCCAATCGGGTTGGCAATTCGGTTTGGATTGGGTTGGAAATTCGGGTTAAAATTTTGGTTTGGGTTAATTCGGGTTAGTTTGGGTTAGAATAATTTAATCTAAAAATTCGGGTTAGTTTGGGTTAGAATGGATTAGAACAATTTAATCTAAAAATTCTAACAACAATCACTTAAAATCCAAAAATCTCAATTCCAAACATCCTTAACAACAAATATCAACTATAAGTTATCCTTAATAATATTTCAATAATTTAAAAATCTCAATTCTAAATCATCCTTAATAACAAATATCAACTACAAAATACAAATTATCCTTAATAATATTTTAATAATTTAAAAATCTCAATTCTAAATCATCCTTAACAATAAATATCAACTACAAATTATCCTTAATAAAATTTCAAGAAGTCTTTTTAAAATTAACAAAACATAAAATATGTATTGAAATTTAATAAAGCTACAAAAATTACAAATTTAAAAATTAAAATGGCAAATAGCAACCATGATTAATATATATATATATATATATTTAAAAAACTAAATCTTAAAAAAAAAAAAAAATTCAACCCGTTCGGGTTGAAAATTCAATTTAGGTTGAACTCGAACCGAATTTTAACCCAAACGGGTTGAAATTTTAAACCCATTTGAATTTCACTAGTTAACCCAAACCGAACGCCCACCCCTAGTTGAGGATCTATCTATTTTCGTATTCTAAGAAAATCGAAGGATTCGTAACAGGATCCTTTAAAATTAAAATGAAAAATATCTGGGGTGGGCTGAGCAGGTTGGGCCGGATAACAAAAAAAAAAAAAAAATGAGAGCTCTATTTAAGAAAGCCGAGTGCAAGTGCAGTGGGTGATGGTGAGATTCGTAAGCGTAAAACAAAAAAAAGAATGGCAAGCCCGACAACAGCGGCCAGCGGAAGCAGTAATAGTAGAGAAGGAACAGCGAAAGCAATGGTGTTTGATCAAATTTCTCAGACAATTCAGTCCACTTCGAATCTTCTTCACCTCATGCAACAGTCCTCCCCTTCTCAGGTTTCTTTCTTTCTTTCTTTCTTTCTTTACTGATTGATTCATAGCCCAATATTTTTCTTATTTGATGATTATTGGAAAATGGAAATTCATTCATTCACGGATTGTCTTATTTGATCAATTTTCGCTAATAACCTTTAATTCATGGGGTTTCCTTCTATTCTATGAATATGGAACGTTTAGGCTTAGGTATTGTGTTCAGTCATAGCCATGGGGCTGAAATGGTCTAATAAGTTCGAGGATTAATACTTTGAGCGTTTTGATTGTTTGATTGGAGTCACTGTTGGGTAGGCATATTACCTTGGATGTGTTGGGCACGGTCGTATGGAGTGTGCGTGTGTGCGCAGTGGCGGTCCCAAGAATTCAATCCTGCAGGGATAAGTTCAAACAATAATATAATTTGAAAAATGATCAACAAAAAACAAATGCCAAACTAAAAATTCATTAATACACTCAATTCAATACGTATTAATATTTTCAACTGACCTCGACGTGTTTTCATATTTTGAAAATGTTGAAGAATAACCTCATCATCGAGACTACAAAATATATATATTTTTTAATAAATACAATGATACTATCATCCAATTATTGATCTCTCAACTGATTTGACAAACATTTTTTTCACAAAATTCATAGCTAAAAATATCCTTTCTATTGTAGTTGTGGCAACTGGTAAAATCAATGCTAATGTCATCAATAGATTTAATTAATGAATGCAATTTATCCTTTTTAGTATCAACTATTTTTTTCTTGCTAACTCACCAATCCCTTCCTATCCTGAAAATTTGTTAACAGAACCCACTTCCATACTGTAAACATCAAGTTGAATTTCAAGTGCCACAAGATCTAGTGAAGAAAAATCATTTGGATAAAACTCAGCAAGATGAAATAGTTTCTGTTTTTTGGTGAGAGGAGAGTTAGGGCCCTAGGGATTTCAAAACAACAATGTTTCTTTGTGAGTTGGAAGTATGAAAACAAATATCTGATATTTTATTTACTTTTAAATTTTAGCAGGGGCTTTATGGTAAATCAAATAAAAAATGGGACAAATATCAAAATAAACTTGTAAATTTTGAAAAGCCAAACAGCAGGCCCTGCTAGCCCCAACATGGCAACGCCACTCTCTGTTTGTGAGCAAGAGAAAGATATTATGAAATTCATGATATAAATTAGTGAGTCTCATTAAGAATTATAATCTGAGAATTTCCAGGTCTTCAGAATCTAAGGAAGCTTCTGCGGTAGAATTGTACATACATAGTATTTCTAGACTATTTGGTTGTTCTAACTCGACTTCCATTCTTCCATTAGTGCAATATGTGCTGATTTTTCTATATATATATATGCAGTCGCAGTATGTTTAACAATGAACAAGCGAGGGAAATTACGCTTGCGCATTTTGGCTGATACAGCTTTTTGGTTTAACTAAAATTTTCGAAAAGTCACAGAATCTACTGAATACTAGCGCAATGGATGAACTCTTTGCTGTCCAAACAATGAACTATGTTCTGTCTTAATAGGCTGAATTGCTATCACTAAGGTTTATCGCCCTTGCATTCTCACCAATGTTGAGTGTCTTTGTATATTACATGTCCAACAACTCATTCCTTTATCACTGTTTTGTTTGCACAATAGTTGACTTTGCGGTTCTGTTCGGTTGGGCATGATCACTCATATGCTTATCGTTTTTCTGATTTTCAGGTTCAACTAACGAAGCTCCCAAAGAACCTTCTAGCAAAAAGCACCACAATTAAGAATACAGGGCAAGTATGTAAGACCCTCTGAAAATGTACTCTTGTTTGCGAGATATTCCTTACAAGCCTTTTCATGTCATCCCTTTCTGACACAGGTATTAGAGCAGATGCCTCAGGTTATTGCCTCCCTAGATGCGCATGTGGAGAACGGATTACAAAGGTTCTATTTCCTAAATTCTTTGTTGTTTAGATCATTGCTGGTATTCAACTGGACCTGCTGCTTTTCATATATCAAAAACTTGCCTTAGTGATGATGTATGCCTTATTTGGTATTGAGGTGTTGTAGCTTAAAAATCACAAGTGCTATACGAAAAAAGCTGTAACTATAAAATAAAAGTTAATAGTTTGTTTTAAATATGACCTTTAAAAATAATAATTTTGACAAAAACAATAAAGAAATTATAGGGATTTCATCATATAAGTTTTGGAACAAAATTGACCTAGCTTCGAAACTACAGCAGCAAGTGCTTACAAAACAATTTACTGTTGTTGCTTAAAACCTACGGTTGCCCAATTTCAATACCAAATAAGGCCTTAGTTTATAGAATCATGTTAAACTAGGTGTTACTTTATCAGATTGCAAATCAATAGCATGTTATAGAATGAATGGATGTTTCCTACTTTCCTTAAGTTGGCAGTTTGATGTTTCCTGTGTTTGTATGATTTGGGAGTTCACCAAGTTTGTAAAAGATCTGTGGAGATGATACAACCAAATGATAAGATAACCAAATATGAATTCAACTTAAGGAAATTCATGCCAACCTTCTTGGTGCTGGCTACAACAATCATCTCTGCCATTTAGCAGCTGCACTCAACTCCCAAATGAGAAATTGATATACAATGGCTAAGTCTTTAGATTTTACCATCCAAAAACAAACCGTTTGTGAGCTATTGGAATGACCATTTGCAACTAGCACCGAATTTGTTGCACGTGTGATAGTTAAAAGAATACCTTTATATGCATTTATGTATGATTTACCCCTAGTTTTTTGGTAACTGTTAATGAACTCAAAAGCACCCTGTTTCTGACACCTTTTCCTTATTTGAATTACAAACTCTTCAGTGTTCCTCATCTCAGAACTGTTTCCCAGCTACTTGCAAATATGGAGAGCTGCCAGCTCAGTTCTCTCTCTCAAGCACAATTGCCTGAAAAGGTATAAACCCCGTCTCTTCTTAACCCATCTTTTTCCTCAGTTAGAGCTTTTGCCATCGATGATCCACTTTTGATTCCCTATGTAATTATATCACATTAATATCTACTATTCGAACTGATATTTGAAGGAATCTAAGACAGCAAATCAACTCTTCTTAACCCATCTTTTTCTCAGTTAGAGCTTTTGGCATCGATGATCCACTTTTGATTCCCTATGTAATTATATCACGTTAATATCTACTATTCGAACTGATATTTGAAGGAATCTAACCTAAGACAGCAAATCAACCTCCTGAAGTTAATTGACAGACAGAGTGGAGTCAATTCCACAGAGTTTTTTACTAGCACGCTAATCCTAGTGCTCCAGAGTGATATTTCTTTGTTTTAAATTCAATTTTATTGCAGGAACCTGAGATGGGAAAATAACCTCCAGCAAAGCATTGACTGACCAAACTTTGGAGCCATTCTAGGGAGTTCTTTAGCCGCACGTTAAGACTAAGGCTTTTTTATTTGTGCCTAATTAAATCTCAGAGGAATTGGTGCCTAATTCAATCTTAAAGGAATTGGTGCCTAATTCAATCTTAAAGGAATTGGTTCTTTGATGGAAGTCGATTGATTTGAAGTAAGTTACATTGTATTTAAGGTAACAAAAATGGTCCATCTTGAACCCTTGCCGCGTATAGAATGTGGTCCATTTATGCTTTGAATGCAATTTGGAGAACATGTGTACATGATCTTTTTTGTTCTCCTAACTTTTGAGACACGTTTTTTCTAGTCTCACGTTTGATTTATGTTTAGACATGTCATTTTCCTCTTTAAATCAGACATGACAAATAAATGTTGACCTTGTACAGACTTCTTATGTGAAACACGCAATTGATAACAAAACGTCTGTGCTTTTTTCTCCTAACTTTTGGTTCCGCCTGACAGCTTAGGTCTTGTTTGGTAATGAGTTATTATAGCTATTAAATTACATTTATTATACAGAAATTATAATAACAAAATAAAAGTTAATAATGTGTTGTAAATATGAATTTGAAATAATAATTTTGACAAAAATAATAAAGATATTATAAATTTTTATATACAAGTGGAGGATTAAATTCACTTAATTTCTAAATCATAACATGTAGTGTTTGTCAAATATTTTAGATTCAATAGGTTGAAACCACTATAAGTGGTTTTTTTTATTTTATGAGTTTTGATAAAAAATAGTGGTAGGGAAATTTTTCAAAAATTGTTTATTTTATAAATTTTTTCCATTTTAAAAGCAGTTTTCAGAAGTGGGTAGGGGATTATTTATTGTAAGCAATGTCTTAAATAAGTCATCACAAATCTTTAAAGTTTGTTTGTAATCTTCATATTTTTTTTAAAGAAAAAAGGCAATCTAAACTTTTATTTATATTTGTATAATAAAATTTACCTAATGTGTGTACTATGCTATCAAAACTCACAACAACCAAGTAACTTAGGTGGCGTTTGTTTTTTAACTTAATGACTCAAAATGACTTAACTTAATTAATTAAGTTAATTAGAAGTGTTTGTTTTTATAACTTAATGAGACTTTTTAGATAATTTTGACTTAATAAAATAAGCCAAATTTTTTAGCTTTTTACTGAATGGAGAAATCTGAATTACGTCACTTACTTTCTAATGTCAAAATATCACTTTATAATTTATTTTTCACGTAAATCCCAAAATTCACCTATAGATATTTACCCTACATAATAATCTTATCATTATTTTTTTGGCCGTCATGGAATTAATTCTTATTTTGCTTCTCTCATCTAGTTCTTGAATCTCCCATTAATATATTATTTTACTTATAAATGTTAAAATATTGTGATATTTAATATATTATTTATTTGACATTCAAATTTAATAAGGATACAAATGTAAAAGTACATATCTTCAGTTTTTTAAGTTGAAAAAAACAAACAACTTAATACTTATTTTCCGAGATTCAGATGAAAAAACAAACATATTATTCAGATTCAGACATTCAGATTCGAATTAATTGAATTCGGATCTATTGATTTCGAAAAAACAAACGCACCTTGGTTACTTTCAATTAATATTTTATTTCTTTTATACAGTAGAAGCAATTTATTTTATCAACCATCACAATGCTAAATTGTGTTTCAACCTTTAAGATATAATTGTCCAATCTTAATATTAAGTAGGGTCTTAATCAAATGATTTTTAAGTAATTTTATTTTATTGACCATCCAAGTTTGAAAATAAAAATTTTTATATCCGTTTCTTATTTTATAAGGTAAAAACTTCTTAAAATTTTTAATTATGATATGACAATAAAGTTGCTTCTTAAGGCAGCTCATGTACACGTAACAAAATGTTAAAAATGCTCAGTTGTAAAGGAAATTAGGATGAGGCCAAACCATTAGTGACTTCCTATTAGTATAATTGGCTTAAAATGGCAACGTATCTCATACAAATGTTGATTGATTAGCTTGCCATTTCTTCCATTTGCTAAGGAGTTGAACTTGTCAAGAATCAGTCATCCCCTAGTGGGTGGAGGAATGTCAATATCTGTCGGTTCGTGCATAATAAATTCACTGCCTTTTGTGAATTGTGATTGAAATTAAATCTCATGTTTTTTTTTTATTACATGAAATTATTGTTCACACTGCAAATCATATTATATAAGAATATAACTAATATTTATAAATCATATTATTACCAGAACTAACTTACATAAATACTTATAGAGCTCTCTCGAGATTTTAACTGTCACTAATATTTGAGAAATCTCTATTCCCTCACACTTGTGTAAGGAATAAGACTATTTTCACAGTTTTATTTATTTATATATTTGAATAGATTCGGAAACTAAAAGCACTTAATATATAGAAGTCAGGGGATACCTCTCGTATGTCAACAACATCAATGTTTAATTATATCATGTCATACTAGATTCTGTCATTCATTACGTCAATTCTATGACTAAAAACAATTCATGAATATGATCAATACGATATTATTTATCTCCTCTATGTGAGGAGATTGAACTTTTAATGTATAGCAATGAGGTAAATGATGCATATTGATTTTAGTATGATTATAATACTGTGATTACATTATTATAAGAGGTAAATGTCGTTTAATTATCATATTTTGATTTAAGGGCTTGTTTAGTGGTTATTTTTTTTTAAATGATGCATATTTAAGTGCTTGTTTATTTGTTTATTTCTTTGCAATAATCTTGCTAGTAATTATTTATAAATAAATTGCTATCAACAAACTTAAAATAATGTCTAATATCCTTGCAACAATCTTACTAATAATTATATTTAAAAAATTAATATACTAAATTAATCCTAAAAGTAAAATAATAACAAAGAATTTATATTACTTTTTATTTTATTTTTAAAGTTGATTTGATGAATTAATATTTTTTTCATTAATATCCTCAAGAATATTGTTGTAAGGATATTATTGTAAAAAAAATAATAATAAGGGTAGGAACGTATTATATTTAGTAGTAGAATGCCTTCAAATATTCTTTAAAAATATACGAATTAAACGAATATTTAAATTAAAATATAAAAATTAAATGAACATTTATCCGTATTATAGGCTATCAGACCTAATAATCTAAAGTATCGTCAGATGGTCAAATTTTATTATCTTTTATTAATTTTTAAAAATTATTTAACGGTATTTAGATCGTGGGTTGCATGTTGTATTTCTATTCTCACAAAAATGCTCTTGTAAAGATGAAGAATTTGCCCCCTTTTTTTTTCTCTCTTTTCATTTTCCGCAAAAGTTAGAACATTACAAAAATTTCATCCTCACGGTCCAAAGAATCATATGCCATTGACCGGATGACCAAATTGTAGCCAGCCATCGGTGACTTTTAATCTTCCAATAGCAAGGAAACGTCTGTGGTGAAGAAGAATCCACAATCCAACGTCCATTCGGATTGGATTCTCCACATGACTTTTGATCACCAATTGCTTTTTTAAAACGTGATGCAGCAACTTACCTGCCGCCGTATGTTCATTTATTCTTTCTTGCTTTAATTTTGGCACAAAATTTTCGTTGACTGGTACTGTGTTTGTTTGTTGGAAAAAAAAAAAAAACAAAAGTATGTAATAAATATTATTTTTAAGTAATAATTTCTATAAAAAAAATGACTTCTAAATCATGAGAAAATTTTAAGTCTCTTTTTGTATTATACCCACATAATACATATATATGTTGTGCATATATTTATTTCAAAAACTTATCATATAATTAACAAATATATTTAATTTATGTACACATGTCATACATATATTAAATAAATATAGTACAACGTAAATATTTTAAAATATCTCGCAAACCACAATATGTGTTTACTAAATATTTTAGAAATATAGCTTAAGAACTACTACTATCTAATTATAACACCAAATAAGGTCTTTAAATTTCAATATGTTTTTAGTTAATAATTAAAAAAAATTATGTTTTTTTTTTTTACTCTTATTCAATTATATAAAATTACCTCCCAACCACTCCTTAACTGAGTAGTGGACTCCTCTTTACCCTCAAGGATTTGAACATCCAGTGTGTATGAAGTATATTTATTTATTTCCGGTGTGTATGAAGTATATTTATTTATTTTTTATTCAGTGTAGATTTTTAAACTAGACTTCAAAAACATATTTTGTAATATTTATTGTTGGCCAGATTAGGCTCAAATATAATACTTAAGATTGAACTTAATACTGTAGATTACAACAGCATCTAACTGCATAAGAACATAAATAAACAATAAACGAACAAACTTTGTTCGCTACAAATTCCCTATATTAAAAAATAATCATTATAATAACTTCATACAATAAAATCTAATAACGATGTTGTGCTATGATATTTGAATACTACATTCCAATCAAAAAAATAAAATTTAGCTTATTGAGCTAACAAAAACCATAAAGAAAAGGTAGTGGTTATGGTGGAACAACTATAACATAAGTTTGATAATGAATGTCAAATCATATAAAAAATATAAATTTAATATTTATTTTTATGATGGAACATTTATCGACAGTGCTCTTCGGTGAAATAATTCTAAGATAGTTCGGTCATTGAAAAACAAAAAACACAAGAGAGATATAGAGAGCAAAAAACAAAGATACACCCGCAAAAACTCACCAATAAAGAAGCCAATATTAGTAAATTTTTTATTTCAACTTTTATATATATATATGGTATGAGTATAAAAGGAATCGATAGCCTTCGTGGAGCCTTCGTGGAAATTAAAAAACGGCGCCGTGTTACCCATGTAGTTTCTATAATAGGCCGCCTGCACTTGATTGTATATTATATATATATATATATATGTATATCAATAGAAGAAGAAAAAATATTATGAAAATCCAAAGCGACGAAGCAAAATAGCCAAAGAAGCAGAAAAAGCAACTGAAGCTCTCTCTGCCTCTTCACCGTCACCGCGAAAACAAAAGGAAAGAAAGAAAGAGAGTGAGTGGGAGAAAGAGAGATCAAAGGAGAGAGAGCTGAAACAACACAACAGCTAACAATGGCTTCGCTGACGATGCCGCGCCCTTCACAATCCATGTCAGCTTCTTGCTCTTCGCCTATCCCCACTCGCTGTTCTTTCGGTGACCAAAACCCAACATTTTCATTCAGTTTCAGGGACTCTCGCTCTCGGGTTCACGTCTGTAACGCCGCCGCCGTTGTAAGCACGCCATAATCTCTCTCTCTCTCTCTCTATATATATATATATATAGTTGATTATTAATTTTTTTATATTTAATTATTTTATAAAAAAATACTGTGGCAGAGATGTGACATGGCTGAGGCATTGAATTTTCCAAATGGGAAGCCTAATATTCCAATTCTAAATGAACGGACGCTGCCCAAATTTTTGGAAACGGCGCGTATGGAGAAAACTGTCAACAGAACTTCAAATAACAGGATCAAATTGTTCTCTGGCACCGCCAATCCTGCCCTTTCCCAGGTAATTTTGTTTAGTTTTAACTGCATTTAGCTCTCTTTTTAGAGGGTGATCTAAACTTGAAATTTACCTTGTGTGTCATGTTTCATTCGAATGTTGGACTGCATATCAAGAATGAAAAATATCAAAGTTCCTGTACTAGCTGTTTGTTATAGTGTTGAATCGAACTTCTTGTTGTCCATTTTGATTTGATTAATTTTCCTTATAAAGCAGACTTTCCAGACTTCCCAATGTCTAAAGTCGTTTGAGTAATACTATTGGAAACAGAATTACTGGTTTCCGCAATTAAGTTTTCGGAACCTCTCTCTATTCATGACAGTGCTTCCCAGGTGTCAATTCTTTTTTGGAGTTTCTAGTATCCTAAGAAGAGTTCCTGTTCAAAACATTTTGTGCCTTGGTGTTGCTAATCACCCAGATGCTATTTAAATACACCGTTTTATTGGATTTCCATCTATAAGTTGTTAAGGGACAGACCAACCTTACTTATATTATGAAGTGCACAGTGCAGTGTGATAACAACGTTGGTACTATACTTTGTATGTTACCTTTGGATGGTAGAATGTCCCGTTTTAAACTTTCATTCATCTTTATTACAAGGATTTGGCTCTATTGTTGATGTTTATGGTCAGTTACGATTAGGTGTTCCTATTCTAAGGAATTTCATTGAACATATTGTTAACTAAAATGCTTTCAACTGAAGGGATGGCTGGTCCCTTGCTATTTATGTATGTTACCATCAATATAAGATGATTTGAAAATCCATTCAAATTCTTTGTTATAACTACCATTATTAATCGAAAGCCATCAGATACCTACTTTGTGAAATTTCATGAGTTGTTTTCCTTCTTTTTTTTTTTTTCCCTCCTTTAGTTTTTCTGCATAATCCTTTTCAGGACAATACCAGGGACATCAGCTAGGGGGTCAAATTGCAAATACTTACCCTTTTTAAACTGTCATCCTAATGTTAGCTTTTCACAACTTGTACCAGCATGGTAATGTTGGCAAATAGAGCTTTCATAGTTTCCTTATATATTTTTAATTAAAATTTTGCATTTTTCTTATTTTCTGTGGTTTGTACCGTAGTAAAATTCTTTCCCAAAAAATATAGGTAATAATCTTAGCTAGATGAAAGATGCTTGCAATTATTTGTTCCTTCCAAAACTTTGCTTTTCCAAATATTTTTTCTCCTTAAGGAGTATAAGTTTCTTCTAATACTTAAAACCTTTGTTTTTGACAACTAGTATTATTGTTTCCTAGGAAATTGCTTGCTACATGGGTGTGGAACTGGGAAAGATCAACATAAAGCGATTTGCTGATGGTGAAATTTATGTTCAGCTGCAAGAGAGTGTTAGAGGATGTGATGTTTATTTGGTGCAGCCCACCTGTCCTCCGGCAAATGAAAATCTCATGGAGCTTTTGATAATGATAGATGCGTGTCGGAGAGCGTCAGCCAAGAATATCACAGCTGTGATTCCTTACTTTGGATATGCTAGAGCTGACAGAAAGGTGAGTGTAATCTGCCAAAACTTTTTTTTTTTTTTTAAATATCTTGGAGGTAACAGATTCCAAAACTGAAAATGGAAACTTGACATACATTTGAGTAATGGAATAATTTAAAGATCTGATGAGCTCCCTATATCAATAATGCCCTAGACAATTGGATGAGCAGCTGCTCAATATCTTCTCTTTGTCTTTTGAAATTGCATTGAAAGCAAGACAATGATATTTTGAAAATATTTCTGTTCGTAGATGCTTATGAATTATCTTTCTTGTATGGGTCTATATATAATCTTTCCAGACTCAAGGGCGAGAATCAATTGCTGCCAAACTCGTCGCAAACCTTATAACAGAGGCAGGTGCTGACCGTGTTCTTGCTTGTGATCTTCACTCAGGGCAATCCATGGGTTACTTTGATATTCCAGTGGACCATGTATACTGTCAGGTAATCAGGACAAAATTTTATCCTGGAGCGTAACTGATTTACTATCACTCAATGATCAGAAAGAGTATTATTCTCTGACTTTGTTATGATGGCTTATCCTCTGCACTCTAGCCTGTGATTCTTGATTACCTTGCTAGCAAGACGGTTTCTTCTAATGATTTGGTGGTGGTTTCACCTGATGTTGGTGGAGTGGCAAGAGCACGTGCTTTTGCCAAAAAGTTATCTGATGCTCCTTTAGCCATAGTAGATAAAAGGCGTCATGGACACAATGTTGCAGAGGTAATTACTGCACTACAACTCTGCTCACATTATGTTTCCTCTTACAATTTTCTTTTTTAAACATTTGCTAGAAAATGTTGAAATCAGTTGCAATGATGTTTGCTTCAAATTGCTTTTGTACTGTCCCTTATGAATTCTTTCACCCCTAAAATCTCCAATGTCTGTGACATGTGTAGTTATAAACTGTTGTCTCAATAACTTGTTTGCTAGGATGCAGATAAATGTTGCGGTTTAATTTTATGGACTACTTTGAATATAATTTAGTTTTGTCAAAATGGAAGTATCACTGCTGTATTGTCCATCACAGAGTGACAGTTGTCCTATTGTTTGTGTGCATGTTCAGTTCTTCCTTTACTGCTAACTTCTATAGACATATGTTGATGGAAAGGAATATTCGCTATTCTTCTGTTATTTATTCTTTGGTAGGTTATTACATCGTTCACATCCTCATTATGCTTAATATTTATACTTCAGGTGATGAACCTTATTGGCGATGTAAA
The DNA here is from genome assembly GCA_030449925.1 of Citropsis articulata. NCBI lineage: Eukaryota > Viridiplantae > Streptophyta > Magnoliopsida > Sapindales > Rutaceae > Citropsis > Citropsis articulata. Next base: position 10,746,809 of record JASUUH010000211.1, on the reverse strand, counting down.
AGGAAAAGTTGCAGTAATGGTGGATGACATGATTGACACTGCTGGTTGGTGAACTAAACTTCATTTCAATCTAGATCATAGACCAGTAACTCTGATTGGGAATGCAACTTTAATCTTGGAATATTTCTTGCATTTGTTTCTCATATTTATGTATTTGAATTTCTGGGTTGGATTTTGTACCAGTAATGAAATAAAATAGTCGATAATCAATTCTTTTGGTGCTCTGTTAACCTGAAGTTTATGTGGGTGATAGGGACTATTGCAAAAGGTGCAGCTCTTTTACATCAAGAAGGGGCCAGGGAAGTTTATGCATGCTGCACACATGCAGTTTTCAGGTACCAACTAAATTTATTGGCATTTAATCTTTTATTATGTTACTCTGCAAGCATAATATTTCCCATTCAAGTTTTTTTTTCCCTTTTCTTTCCAAGAATTTATTAAATTTCTTTCAATTGATCAACTTGGAGTATTTTGAATCTGCTGTTATTATACTCCCTGTTAGTTTAGTATGGTTAATGAGCTCTTGATTCTTCTTAGAAGCAAAAGCCTGAGTAGCTAATGTTCTTCTGGGAAGAGAGATAAATTAAGGTTACGTTGATGGGACCTTTTGGGAAAGAATCTATTATTTTCCAAGCAGAAGCTCTGCTTTGATGCTAGCTAGAAGTTGCTATCTGGTGCCAGCTTATTTTGCACTGTGAAATGTTTTAACTCCATCTTATGATCTCTCTCTCCCTCCAAACCCCCCCCCCAAAAAAAAAAAAACACCCCTCCTCTTATTTTCGATACTTAAAGGAATGTTCCATGACTACTTTGTAGTTCCTTTATACACCTGATGACAAGTTGAAGTGAATTTTCAAAGTAAACTATTTAAAAAATGCCATTAGTTAGTATTGGTTCCACCAAAGTCAGTATTGAGAGGGATGGTCTAGAGTTGCAGGTTGGATTACAAATCATAAATTTATCAACTTGATCCCTTTTGACCTATTAACGTTCCGACAAATAGATTAGATCACAATTCTGATTCTTTTGCCATCACCTTCTGATACTTCCTTGGTCGAGCATCTATTCAACACCTGATGATGAGGAGAGGGTGACAGCCCCAAACTAGAGGAAGAACCTTGGGGTATAAAGCCAGATGAAATCGGTGAGATGGAGACTTTCATACCATCTACTTCAAATTCTCATCTTTTGCTCACTTCGGAAAGAGCGGACGGAAAGGGTAGGTCTTTGCTCTATCTGCTTCTTCCTCTTCCCAGGAATGAACAATTAAAAAAAAAATTGATTTTCTTATATGGATTTTGTAGTGGCATCTTAGTCGTGTAGACTGTTGAAAAATGAAAACTTTAAAAATGTTCCAAATGTTTGCATTGATCAGACTTTTCTTTCTTGCATATTTTTCCACTATACACCATATTATTTATTATGAATGGATATGCAGATTAAAATTGAATTTTTATTTAGAATGCATTTCGTGTGAACTTTAGAATTGTTTCTATTTTATCACAGCCCTCCTGCAATAGAGCGGTTGTCAGGTGGCCTGTTTCAAGAGGTGATCGTTACAAATACAATCCCAGTGGCAGAGAAGAACTACTTCCCTGAGTTGACTGTTCTTTCTGTAGCCAACCTGTTGGGTGAGACTATATGGCGTGTTCACGATGATTGTTCCGTGAGTAGCATTTTTCAATGAAGTCGGGGAGATATCGAGTGATGGTAGTTGCTTCAACTGGTAAAAGGCGTAGAATCGAGTAGGTCTCATATCTAAGGTAGTCTAGTAAAAGGGGGGGGGGGTAATTAATCTTACATGCTTTCTCATTGTTTAATTTTAATTTTCACCACATTTTTATTTGGCATTAAAGGTGCATCATGAATGATGATCCCATTTAATGGATTGTCTTATATCTTTTATAATAATTCAAGATATAATAATTCAATTGCACATGTATCTTAAAGATTTGGATGGCTCTGCACTGAACTAGATAGCATTTGCTTCTTGGATTAGATTGGATATCTTGAGGAGTGAGAATCTTGAGGTTGGATGTGTGGGGTGGTAGTGGGAGTAGGTTGTTTACTTATATTAAAATGGAAGTGTAGAATAAGAATCAGAATTCTATTTATATGTTTATTTTATCTTAGATTGGAAGTGAATTATTTTAAATTACAGTTTTATCCTCATTTAAAAGACTATAATTTTTAATTACAAAGTGAATCAAAAATATATTTGTCCAATAAATTATTTATTTTATTATTAATTTTAATTATATAAATTAATAATAATTAATAATAATTATTAATATTCTTAATTATATATATCATAATTTTTTTATTAATTGAATAATATAATTATATTATTTAAATAAATATAATATCATTCTTTTTAAGTAAATCTAATATTATTTTATTTTAATAAATATAAATTGTATTATATGTAATAAAAGAAGGGTATAAAAGGAAGATTAACTTCCACCTCAGTGGAAATTTCATTTCTCACTCTAAAATTGAGTGGGGCTCCCGGAACAAAATTTTTACTCCTCCTTTTTAAATAAGTAAATAAAAATTAGAGTAAGAAGAATATATACTCTCCACTCTTATTCTAATAGATAAACATGCGATATAAATTTATGTGATTTGAGAGTTTAGTTTGCATGACTTTCTTGCCAATGCCATAACAATACCACAATGTTGTCCTTATAAATGGAACTCCTCTTAATCAATAGATTTATCCTTGAAAAAAAATCAAAACGAATTAAATTTTTATTCAATTATTTTAACATCTTATTTTCATTGAAACCTTTAGCTTTGAAAAAAAAAATGGTTCTCAAATTTGAAGCTTTATTCACAATTTGCTTAACGTTTGTTAGTCACCTATCAAAAAAGTTAAAAAAAAAAAAAAGAGTAATATACGTACTAACACTCTTGTAATAAAAAAGATAATAATAATAATTATGTGTTATTTGGGTACTAATTTGATCTGCCCATTCTCAAATCACCATGGAGCCCTCTGCAAATTTTTCTAATAGAGCAAGTGCAAAAAATTTTTAGGTTAAGGTCTATAACATATCACATTTAAAGCACATGCGAACGACCTTCAAATTACAAATGTTACAACCAAATTTTTTACGAAGCAGTTTTATGCACATCCAAAATTATTTTAAGCACATTCAAAATTATTGTATGATTTATTTCAGATTTATATTTCTTTCGCTTAAGAGTTTTGTCCCATTATAACATTGATATTTACCTTTTATTATTTAGAACCCGTTTAAGATTGTTTTTAGATGATTCAAAAGTAATTTTCAAGAGTTAAAAATTAATTTTGATATTTAACAAATTTTTTTAAAAATTATTTTTGATAAAATCACTTATAAAAGTTTAACAGTAAAATTTAGTAAACACATACTATTACTTTTAAAACTTGCAATAATTTAAAAAAATTATCAAAAATTATAATAATTTTAATGCACATACTATTGCTAATTATTTTTATAACACAATTTACCAGTAATTATTTTAAAATCTAACGTATAACTAAACTAGCCCTTAGTATATAGAGAGAACTACGTGGGATATACCACATTTCCTCCAAAATACTCGATATATGTCGTAAATTATAACACTCTTAAATTTTACACATATATATTTTAAAAAACTAGAGAAAGTACAAAAATAACTACATCTAAATCCTCATAAAACTGAACCCATATCCTTGAAATTGGGTAAATAGTCGAAAATACTCGACTTCAACCAAACCATACACAATTAGTAAATTAGAATAAATTCTCAACTTTTTTATATTAGTTGGGTAACTAATCAAGAATATTTGACTTCAATTAAAATAAGAAATTGTCTAAAAAATTCTCGACTTAAGTCGAGTAAAGAGTCGAGAATACTCGACCTTAATTTAACACTGCCCAATATTCATTTAGCAAAAGTTTTGGACTTTTTATTGAAGTTCGGTAACTGGTTGATAATACTCGACTTAAATTGAAATGAAAAATTTCCTTTTAATTAAATCATGTAAAAAGTCGAGTATACTTGACTTTAGTTATATTATTATTCATAAGTCATGAGAGAGGAAGAAAATATAAATAGATGGTTTTTTAAAAGTTATTTTTAACTTTTTATACTTTCATGAGGTATATGTATGTAATGGGGTATAGATTTGGTATTTAAGGACAAATGGGACATGTTTAAATAAAAAAAATCCTAGTATATAAGGGTATTTGAGTTATTTGAATACAATTTAGGGACCTCAAATGAACAAATCATGTCCTCGGTTGCAATATTATGAACAATGAAGGGTTCCAATGTCATTACTCCCATTAACTTAGCAATCGATTTAGGGTTTCTGATCCTCAAGTCTATAAAACCTTTCACTTATCAGTTCTGACTCAGGTCTTAATCGGCTCTTTTCCTCCCGTCATATTCTTCAGAACTTAAAATTTCTTTTCTCTTTTTTCAACTTGTTTTGTTGGGTTTAACAAACATGTTTTTTTTTTTTTTTTCAAATTTTCGGGAAAAAGGAAAAATGATGCAATGATGTAATTTTGTAGTGTACCGGAGAGGGGTTCTATTGAGCCCGTTCGTGACGGCAACACAACCCTCTAAGAAGTTCTGAGCTTTTCCCTTTTTTTCAACTATTTTCTTATGTTTGTCTTCAGTTTTTGTTTATATTCTTTTTAAAAAATAAAATAAAATAAAAGCGAGGTGACGATAAAAATTCATAAGTCTGTCAATCCACTGAATTAAAAAGTGTGTTGTTATTATGAATCCCGACAGGTTCTGATCGCTTTCATTTATTTTTATCGGTTTATTATGATATAATTAATTTTCTTTCTATTGTTTTATATTTCGTTAATTTAAGTGGGCAACTGATGAATCTCATTTAGTTTTAATGGGTAATTTGCGTCTGAAATTTTTCATTGATGCTATTTATCACCTTGGAGAACTGATGCCCATTTGCCTTTACTTTTCTTAATGTATTTGATTCATTTTTGGAAACAATTATGATTTTTTTTGGAGTAAATAAAACGCTTTATCGGTCTTCTATTTTGTATCTAATTTTTTGGTTTTGGTGCAGCTGAGAGTCAGATAGTTTGGGCAAGTGATGAACACAACTGTTATTTCATGGGTAATTTGCGTCTGAATTATTTCTTTGATGCTATTATCACCTTGGAGAACTGATGCCTTGATTCGTCTTTCTTATTGCCATCCCATGATTTGATTAATTATCAAAATAATTTTAATAGTGACTCTGAGTTTTATTGATGATTTGTGTGTTCTGTTGAGTCTAAAGGGTTAATTTCGGAATACCAAATTTTAGAATTGTGCATACCTTATTAGAATTTTCAAAATTTTAGAATTTTATAAATAAGATAGATAAAAAAAATTTGAACTACTTTAATACCTTATTAGATAGTTTTTCATTGATAAATATTTGTATTTGTTGAGATTGTTTGTGCTTTCATCAGTAAGCCTATGAAGTGCTTACTCTCATTTTGTCATCAGTTTTCTGGATAAAGAATTTTGTAAACTACACCACATACTCAAATTCATAAGTTTAATTTAATCTATAAAAATGGTTAACTTTGGACCTTAGGCTTTTAAAATTTTGAGTAGTTTTTGAGAAAATTTATCAATAATTATTTGTGCTTTCATCAGTAACATTCCAAATGAGTTTGGATAGAGGAAACTCCTCTAGGAATTTGTGATCTAATTTTACAGGTATATTAATCAGTATAATCAATTGTGATGTTATAGAAATTCACTTTTATTAGTTAAAAGAAAAAAATGGAAAAACTCATTGATACTTATCAATGTATATCAATGGAGCTTCCATTGTCTGATTATGGTCGATCAAAATTTTGATCGGCTTTCATTAACTAATGATCGACAAATGATTGACAATCAAAATTTTTTAATATCAAAATTTTGATCATAAATACAAGACGAGGATTTTGTCAACAATAAGTATGACAAAAAAAATATATATATATATATAGTCCATGGGTTCAAGTCCCAATGCATAGCGGGACTTGTTTCCCTTGTATAATAGGAGTTGAATTATCTCTTCATATTGGGATAGATTTAATTTTTCTCCGTTATTAATAGTGATGACATATTTCTTTTCAAAGTAAAGGGTTGACATTCGAGTGCCACAATATGATTGTCTAGGAGAGTTTTGATTGATGTCTGATTGTAAATATCAGTAGAATTTGATTGTAATATATCAGTGTATCAAAAAAAAAAATATGACAAAAAAGACAATGGTTAATGGTGGCCAATAAAATAATAATATCTTTTAATAGATGGAGGAAAATAATATTATTTTGATTTGACTAATAAAGTTTATACTACTTTGTGCCACGTCAAGTGCTAGATTTAAATTTAAATCTAGTACAATGGAATATATATAATTATGTATATTTATATTGCACTTGGTAGTAAGTGAATAAGCCTATGAAGTGCTTACTCTCATTTGTCATTAGTTTTCTGGATAAAGAATTTTGTAAACTACACCACAAACTCAAATTCATAAGTTTTATTTAATCTATAAAAGTGGTTAACTTTGGACCTTAGGCTTTTAAAATTTTGAGTAGTTTTTGAGAAAATTTATTAATAATTATTTGTGCTTTCATCAGTAACATTCCAAATAAGTTCAGACAGAGGAAACTCCTCTAGGAATTTGTGATCTAACTTTACAGGTATATTAAATTTAAATCTCATACAATGGAATACATATATTTTCGTATATTTGTATTGCATCTAAAAATGGCTAGCGGGCTGGGCAGCAGTATATTATAGTACGAGTAAGTTTTGGTAGGATATGTAGCATGGTATGCATGTGGGTTAAACTTCCATGCGGGATGAATTTATATTAGAGATAAGTTAAAATACAATAGGTTTTGGTAGGATATGTAGCATTGTACGCATGTGGGTTAAACTTGCATGTGGGATGAATTTATATTAGAGATAAGTTAAAATACAATACATGCAAAGGTTTGCGATAAATATGTTTTATTATTTATAATGATTGTAAACTTATGATTTTATCAATAATTGAATTTTTTGATAATAAAATAATGTACTTAATTGGCATAAGTTTTTAAAATTTTTTAAATTCTTAATTTAAAAAAAAGCACTAGTTATTTTATATGTATAATTTATTGAATGAATAGAAGATATTATAATTTTATAAAATGTATGTATTAATGTTATTATGAATTATGATTTATGATTTTATATAAGTTTATGTTAACAATTAACTTAACTTCTAAAAAAAATTTATTATTATTGTTAATGTTGTCATTAAGTATTGAAAGGGCATTCTTACACTGTAGTGTCTAACTTACTAGTTAATATTATATTTTTTTATTATTATTAGATATAAACTTGAGTTTTAAACTTTTGATTTTATTGAATTTGACTAAAGGTATATATACTGAAAAAAAAAAGTACATAGGTCTTCTTCGCGTTCCTATATGGCCTCGCTCTCGGGGAGGTTCCTCTACATGTGACGCAAGCAATCATTTGCTTCTCTTACACGGTGATTGTCACGGGCCACTTAAATCTCCCGCAAACGGAGGATAATTTCGCATGCACGGTTACATTTAGTAAAAGTTTGCCTAGAAGAGGAGTGCGTTTAGTAGCGAAGGCGCACTCAGTAGCCCAGCTGCGCTCATCATTAAAGGTGGGATGCGCTTAGCAATAGGTTGCTTTACATAACTAGCCAACCGTGATGCACTTAGCGATCAACCAAACCCAGTCCAAATGCTAAACTTTTTTACAATTGTAAATAGCCTAAAGTATTCTAGAGTTTTGCATTTTAGTCTTAGGGATATTTTGGCAACTTGCTAAGAAGCTTCCTCCCCTAACACCCAACAACTATAAATAGGGTTGAGCTCCCTCATTTGCTTACCACCACACCACACATACACAACCACCAACGCACATACATTTTCACATAAGCTCTCAAGCTCTCTTATAAAGCTCTCTTGCAATTTATTTTTTAGTGTGTAATAAAATTATGTTTAGTCATATTGCTCTCGCTTCTCTATAGTATTGTCACAAGTACCTTAACATGGCTAGTTTAATAAGTATTCTAGGTTTACTTAGCGACTTGTGTGATAGAAGTCGTTTAAGTGCTTGATAGGCCACTTATTCATGTCACATACCAGAGAAGGAAAACAGTTTCTAGGAGCAGTTAATAGGAGTTTGGGCTGTGTTTGTGGTTTGTAATAAAACTATCGCGCAATTGTATTAGTATTTTAGGCAGTCTGTCATTTGTCAGTTATTGGTTTGCAATAAACTGTCAAGTAGTTGTATCGGTATTTTAGGCAATCCGTTATTTGTCAATTAGGGTTGGGTTAGGGTTAGTTTATATCAAAGAACAATGGGTTTTAATAGGAGTTAGATTTTGTGAAAATAATCCTGTGGATGTAGGAGAGTTTCAGGTCTCTCGAATGTCCTGGTTGTGTAGGACATCTGTTGTATGTGAAAGAGTTTGTGTAGTGAAATCTGTGTATTTACTCTAAAAAAAAAAAAATCAGTGCAATACTTTGTATCTACTAATTGGCATCAGAGCACGGTTGTGGGCACATGGTTACCAGATGGAGGCGCGTGTAGATTCGCTGGAAGAAGTAATATCGACGATGCAGTGCGAAATTGAGTCCTTGAAAGAGCAGGTTCAGAAGATTCCTCACATGGAGCAGACTATAGCGAGAATACTAAGTTGTTTGGATCAAATTGTTCAATTTCATGAAGGATATTCTCGAGAATCAGGGACCCAAAATGGATATTGGGGTGGGTCTTTAGGAAGAGCAGTTGATGGGACTGAAGAACCTTTAGATGACAATGGTGGACGAGGTCGGCAACTAGAAACAAACAGAGATGTTGGCTGCAACTTTCAACGAGGGACGGGTCGCGATTTCGGACGCGAGTCTAGAGCGGCACCTCGATGGGATATACGACCTCGTCGAATAGAGCTTTCGCCATTTGAAGGTGACAATCTCGATGGGTGGCTCCTTAAGGCATAGAGGTATTTCGAACTTCATCGCATGTCGAACGTGGAGAGGTAGGAGATGACTATTCTCGGACTAGAAGGTGAAGCGTTAGTTTCGTTTGGATGGGAGAATAAACGAAGACCATTTCTGAGTTGGGAAGAACTTCAATCTCAACTACTTGTTCAATTTCGACCATCGACTTAAGGGTCACGATATGAAAAGTTTTTGGCTCTTAAGCAACATGGATCGGTTCGTGAGTATCGAAGGAAATTTGAACAACTAACTTCGACCTTGGATAAGGTCTCAAAACCAGTGATGGAGTCCACTTTCATTAATGGTTTGCGTAGTGACATCTGGGCTGCTGAATTGAAAGTGATGGACATAAATGGGCTGGAACAAGCCATGTCCTTGGCTATGAAGATTGAGGCAAAAATAAATGAATTAAGGCCTATTAGAACACTTTACCACTTCTGGGTATTTAAGATCAGCCATGAATTTCAGTCTTTTCCGAAATAGAGATAATTCCCTCATTACTACTCTACCCCTCGATGCACTAACTTCATTAAAGGGGACAAACATTATTGCACATGCTGGAGGAGGATTTAGAAGACTATCAGCGGCAGAATTACAGTGGAAGAGAGAGCGAGGCTTATGTTGCAGATGTGATGAGAAATTCTCACCGGGATACAGGTGCAAGCAGAAGGAATTAGAAGTGATTTTGCTACAAGAGCCTGAACCTGAAGTAGAAGAATTGGAAACTGAAGAAACAAACATAAAAGAAACTGCAGAAGGATATGAAACAATAAGGGAAAATGAGAATCAAGTTGTTGAGGTATCTCTTAATTTTGTGATTGGATTAACATCCCCGAAGACTCTTAAGCTTTCTGGGTTTATTGAAAAGCAACTAGTGATAGTCCCAGTGGACCGCGGTGCAACTCATACTTCCATCTCCAATGAATTGATTAAAAACCAACAATTACCAATTACACAAACAGAGTCTTATGGTGTTATATTGGGTACGGGAAATGCTACTAGAACACAAGGGGTTTGTCGTGGAATTATGGTGGCTTTACAAGGGATTGATATCATCGAAGATTTTTTGCCTCTTGATTTGGGAAGCACTGATATTATCTTTGGGGTACAATGGCTTGAAACTCTCGAGACGACAAATATTAATTGGAAAACTCACACTATGAAGTTTATGGTGAATAATACGTCAGTGACACTTTAAGGAGATCCAGCCTTACATAAGACTTTGGTTTCTTTGAAAGAGATGATACGGGTTATTAAGAGTGAATGGCACGAATTGATGGTGGAGTTAGGTACTTTAGGAGTACTTAATTAAGATAATTCCTCAATTCCTATAGTTGTCCAGAAGATATTGCAGCAACATCAGGAAGTTTTCAACATGCCCATAGAGCTTCCGTCTATGCGTGGCAAAGAACATGCAATCACTCTTCGTGAAGGAACTGCTCCTATAAGTGTACGGGCATATCGATACCCGCAAATTCAGAAAAATGAAATAGAAAGGTTGGTACGGGAGATGTTGGCTACAGGAATAATTCAACCAAGTATTAGTTCTTTCTCAAGTATGGTATTATTAGTCAAGACAAAAAGATGGAAGTTGGAGATTTTGTGTAGATTATCGAGCCTTTAATAGAGAAATAGTTCCAGACAAATTTTCCATTTCGGTGAGTGATGAGCTTTTGGATGAATTACATGGCGCAACCTTATTTTCAAGGCTAGATTTGATGAGTGGATACCATTATATTCGAGTTAAGTCCGAAGATGTACCCAAGATGGGTTTTCGGACTCATGACGGGCACTATGAATTTTTAGCAATGCCATTTGGCCTTACTAATGCACCAGCCACATCCAAGCTTTAATGAATTAGGTATTTTGACCTTTTTTGCGCCATTTTGTGCTTGTCTTCTTTAATGATATATTGGTTTATAGTCGTAATATGGAGGAGCATGTCCAACATTTGAATTAGTACTAAAGGTGTTGGCTCATCACAAACTATATGCTAATATGAAGGAATGCTCTTTTGTCAGATTCATTTAGAATATTTGGGTCCTATAGTTTCTAAAGAAGGTGTGGTTGTAGATCAAAATAAAATCAAAGCAATGCTAGCTTGCCCAATGCCAAAATTAGTCCGTGATTTAAGAGGATTTTTGGGCCTTACTGGATATTACCGGAAACTTGTCAAAGGATATGGAGAAATAGCTTGGTCGTTGACCGAACAATTGAAGAAAGATAGTTTCAAGTGGAATGTACAAGCAGCTAAAGCTTTTGAAGATTTGAAACAAGCTATGACTAAGGTACCTGTCTTGGCTTTACCTGATTTCTCCAAGGTTTTTGTTATAAAAACTGATGCATGTGGTTATGGAGTGGGAGCAATGTTGTTAGAAGACAATAAACCAGTAGCTTATTTAAGCCAAGTCTTGGGGCAGCAAGTGGGAACAAAGTCAATAGATGAAAAAGAGTTCATGGCCATTGTGTTTGCTGTTTAAAAATGGCAATCTTACTTATTGGAAGGCAATTTATTGTCCGTATAGATCACCAAAGCTTGCATTTTTTACTGGGACAGCGTAGTGTGGCAATAAAATATCAGCATTGGATGGCTAAACTTATAGGGTACACCATCGAAATCTAGTATAATCCAGGAGTAGGAAATAAAGTGGCTGATGCACTATCTATAGTTCATCTTCCTCCAGAATTTAAAGCGTTGATGGGAGTCCAGTGGCTAGACTGAAAGATTGTACAACAAGAAGTCAGTGCATATGTATTTTTGGCTGGTATTAAAAAAAGACCTGCAGAAAGGCACAACATAAGCAACATGATTCTCTTTAGTACAAGACAATGTGTGCTACAAGGGATGCCTAATGTTGTCAAAAAATTCTACACCCATTCCTTTAATATTAAATGAGTATCATCTTCTTTGGTGGGTGGCCACTCAGGTGAAGATAAAACATTTAAATGAATTAGTGCTAAATTTTTTTTAAGTGGGAATGAGACAATTAGTGGCTAAATGGGTGCGCGAATGTGAGGTGTGTCAGCAGCATAAAAATATAGCAACATCCCTAGTAGGTTTATTACAACCTATTACTTTACCAACGATGGTGTGGGAAGATTTAAGCATGGATTTCATTGAAAAATTGCCCAAACCAGAAGGAATGGATACAATACTTGTTGTAGCGGATAGATTGAGCAAATATGCTCATTTCATCCCCTGAAACATCCTTTTACAGCAAAGAGTATGGCCGAAAAATTTGTCAAGGAGATTATACGCTTGTATGGGATACCAAAGAGCATTATATCATATCGAGATAAAGTGTTCATGAGTAATTTTTGGCAAGAATCTTTCGATTACAAGGAACTGCATCAAAGCATAGCACGACTTATCTCCCTCAATCTAATAGGCAGTAGGAAGTCGTCAATTGTTGCTTATGCACTTATTTTTGCTGTTATGCATCAGGACAACTACGTTCATGGTGTAAATGGCTACCTTGGGCTGAATATTGATATAATACTTTATACCATACTTCAACAAAATACAACCCATTTCAAATTTTATATAGAAGAGCACCCCTAACACTAATTCATTACGCAGCCGACAGTACACCGGTTTTTTCTATTGAAGATATGTTGGAGAGTAGAGACACCCAATTGAATGAACTTAAAATGTATTTACTTTGCGCACAACAGAAAATGAAGGTTGTGGCAGACAAGCATCATCGAGATGAGCAGTTTGCTATCGGTGATAAAGTATTTGTTAACCTCCAACTTTATCGACAACGTTTCTTGACTGCTCGGCGGAATGAAAAACTTTCTCTAAGACATTATGGGCCCTTTAAGATTGCTACTCGTATAAGGCAAGTTGCTTATAACTTGTTCTACCTGCTGATTCTCAGGTTCATCCTGTTTTTCCATGTGTCTCAATACGACACGCTCAGGGTGTGACCAATTCCTCTCCCTTGTTGCCTTCGCATTTAAATGCAGATATGGAGTTGATCGTTGAAACTGAAGAGTTGCTTGGGGTTCCTAATACTCGTCCAACAGGTTCGAGAGAAATTGAAGTCTTAATTAAATAGAAGGCTTTACAGCTATTTGAAGCTACTTAGGAGAAATTTTCAGTTATTCAGCATCAATTTCCACATTTCCACCTTGAGGACAAGAGGAAAGCTTGAGCGGGGGGTATTGATAGGCCACTTGTCCATATGACATACTAGAGAAGGAAAACGGTTTCCAGGAGCAGTTAATAGGAGTTTGGGTTGTGTTTGTGGTTTGTAATAAAACTGTCAAGCAGTTATATTAGTATTTTAGGCAGTATGTTATTTGTTAGTTATTGGTTTGCAATAAATTGTCAAGCAATTATATTGGTATTTTAGGCAGTCCGTTATTTATCAGTTAGGGGTGGGGAAGGGTTAATTTATATTAAAGAACAATGGGTTTGTTATAACTGCACATAATAGTGTAAGTACTAGGGTCATAAAGCCTAAGATAAAAGTATAGAAACAGGATGATGGCACTTACTAAAGCTCTCAACTTCTCAATCTCCTTTTAGGGCCAAAATTTGTTAACAAAACTTCGTTGAGTATATAACCATTGTTTTAATTTACGTATCTTTTATATCAAGCACCCACCGTTAAGGTGATCAATAGATTAAAAAATAGTTTGATTTTATCTTTAAAGAATTTCATCAAATAAAATGTCTAATATATATACCTACGGTGTCATGAAGTCGAAGTATATATAATTTTATTATTGAACTAACAATGGAGCCTGTGAGAAAAATTACGTTGAATTTTTCCTCTCCCATTAAATATTTTAAAGTTGGGCTTTCCTTTTGAATAACATGCATGTATATCCTATGTTGTTAATTGCATGCTTTCTAAAATATTATTATCTAGATAAAATCTAATATTATTTAGCACATGCAAATATCAAACAATATACGTCTAGATTCATAATCTATAGATGCCATGTATTATGATGCATATAAAGTGGCGCTGCCTATTCTATAAGATATATTATTATGGCATGTTATCAACCATATATAGCATATAGATAAAAGTAATTAAATAATCTTAATTCATGGTTTTCCCAAGGAAATTTTGACTTACTCTACAAGCATAATATATGTCAGGCTTTAAGCCAATGTCTATTAGGGGTGGGCATTTGGTTCGGTTCAGTCCGAACCGAACCGAAACGAACCATATTATGGTAATTTGGTTCGGTTTGGTTCGGAGTAAAAAACCAAATGGTTCAGAAATTCTGAACCATTTAGTTTTTTATTTGGTTTGGTTCAAAACCGAACCAAATTACCAAACCAAATGGTTCAAGAAAAATTAAATTAAAAATTAAAAAATAGTTCAGAATTTATCTTTTTTATTTTTGTTTGTTAACTAATACATGATATTATATATATATATATATATATATATATATATATATATATATATATATATATATATATATATAATAGCATACACTTTATTTTATTGTTGAATTTTATTATTTTAATTTATTATATTGATTATTATTTATGAATTTCTACTTAAAAAGAGTGTTCGTTGGCTATGGAACTGTAGAAGTTTGAAGTTTATTTTGTAATATGTAGTAGATTTTTTAATTATTGTTAGATTTTATTTTATGATGCTTATTATTTATGGATTGAAGTTTATTTTGTAGTATGTAGTAGATTTTTTAATTATTGTTAGATTTTATTTTATGATGTTTATTATTTACGGATTTATAGACTAAGGATTATTGATTTATTATTGTAGTAATAGTGTATTACTGTTATAGTATTTGTATTAAATAATAAATATATAGGTTGAAACCGAACCAAACCGAACCAAACTACCAAACCGAACTGAACCGAACTGAATTAATTTGGTTCGGTTTTATAATTTGGTTCATATTTTCATGAACCATTTGGTTTCAGTTTGGTTCGGTTCGAGGTCTGAATCGAACCGAACCAAACCGCTAAATGCCCACCCCTAATTGTCTATCTTCCTTCTTTCTCTTTCTTGTACTTACTCTTGTTCATATCTAGAGATGCCCAATGGGTCGGACGGAATATGCCACAGCGTGGGCATGGCATGCATCTGTACAACATGGTACAGCACGAGCACATTTTCATGGGCCACGCGGCACAGCACACAGTAGCCTGGGCAGGGCTTAGAATTTTAGGTGCACAAACCTTAAAATTATGACACGATTAGAAATGAGCTTAAGCACAGTACGTGAAAAGGCCAGCAATAAGCACGTTTTACTTTTTAATGAAGTAAACTTAAAATTTTATTATTTTATAAATAACTTAAACAGATGTTATTTGATCTCCCAGCCTTCAATAAATAATAAATAATGCATCAATATGTTTCTCAGTCTTCTCCTAAGGCAAGCTCTTAAACTAAAGAAAATCTAGAAGAGTCCCAACCTCTTCATGTTTATCAGCGAGATCGAGAGTCTCATACACCAAAGCCTCACTTGACAGATATGGCAAACAAAGAGTAAATGGCCGAACTAAGATATTTGATCTCCCAGCCTACATAACACATAACAAAAACATCATTTAACAAATATATATATATATATATATAAAATAATATCTGCATGTACACTTTGCGAAGGTGTGGGGGGGAAGGGGAGTGTCATTCTTTCATATAGATGTATGCAACCTGTAAAACCTCAAACAACATTGCAAAAGTTTGCTAAAAAAGAATGCTCAGCTCTATGCTTGCATTTACATTTAAGATTATGATTTTAAGGTCTAGATTTCTACTTAATACAAACAATGACAATGTTGAATACCTTATAAAAACAAGCACATGCTATGTCTAATTATTCTATAACCTCAGTACTAGTTACAAAATTGTGCTATATGCTCAGTTGCTTATCATAAAGTATTTGAAGTAGCCCACCTTATAATTGCCATGGGTGTTGACTAGTTGCCTAACTAGCTATAAATATATCAATGAGAAATATTCAAATTAAGAGAAAGAGAAATAAAGAGAGATAATTATGAGTATAGCTTTGCAAACAGGCAGGGGAGGCCCGTCATGAGGTTTGATTTGTATATTAAGGGGAGGTCGTGAGGTTTGATTTGTATATCAAGGGGAATTCCTTATTTAAACAAAGCATCAAATTTATCGATTTTGATAACACTCCCTCATTGTGTTGTTGGTGGGAACTAACAAAAGAATAAACATGTATCAATCAATATATAGGCTATAATTTGAATTGTAAATCGGTGTAATTCAGTTATGATTTTCACTATCTTATAATAGTGCAACTGCGTTGTTATAATCATGTTCAATACTACCATGAATTTTGAATGAACATAATAGATTGGAAAATAATACCTTAATAAAATGAATTCTATTGCACTTGAAGCCGCCTGGCTTAGTGGGTGGAGGGTGCACCGTCATCGTCACTGTTGATGTACTTGTGGTTGTCATTATAATTGTTGGCGGCTACCCTCAGTGAGTCATTGTCGTCACTGTATTCGCTTTGATTGTCCAAATCATCTTTATGATGGTTTGTCCGCCCATGATCCGATGGTCGTCTGGGAACACATCCGTGGTTTGTATTAGTGGGATTTGGTGCAATAAGAAATTTAGTTTTATATATATAATAAGTTTAATTTTATTTTGGCTGCCCCCTTATATTTTTGGTAATTCATTTTGACCCATATAGTTTAGGTTTTTAACATTTAGCCCCCTTCCTAACTTGGTAATTAAAAATTAATCAATTAACACTAAAAAATTTAGGATGGGCAAATGGTTCAATATTGTCAAAACAAAACAAAATTTCTCAGTTCAATTTAATTCGGTTCATAGAGTAAAAACTGAATGGATAAAAAATAAGCAAATCAATTAGTTTGTGTTTGGCCAGGTTTAAAACCAAATCGACAAACCAATCGGTTCTTTCACTTCAACATAAAAAGTATTTAAAAATAAAAATATAAATGAATAAACTATTTCTAAACCCTAAAACCACACACACAACTTCCTCCCGATCTATCTCTTCCACCAGTTGATACATTCACCAATAATCGCCATCTTTTTCACTTTATCTCTCTCACATCCACACACACATACAACCTTACCAGTTCTCTCACTTTTGTCGATATACACACGCCCCATCCACCATTGTCGCCTATCAGCCACTCCTTCGCCATTCATCTCACTATGACACTGCTGTCATCGTCACTGTACCCAACCTGACTCATTTCACTCTGTCCCGCTCGTGTCAGCCTTGCCTCCAGTTCATCACGATTGTGTCAGCCTCCCTCTAGTTTGTCACGATCATGTCGTTGGCAGCCTACTGTTGCTATCACAAGTTGGTGGAGTTGTGTAATTGGTGTTTACTACTTTTTTATTTATTCATTGATTATTCTTTAAAAAATTTTCTTAATTTGTGAGTTGGGATTTCTTAGTTTAGGGTTTAATTTGTTGGTGTTCTATAAATAAATTCTTGAATGAATGAAGAAACCAATAAGCAGTATTCATCTAGTATAATGGCTTTATCATCCAAACTATACAAAACCAAACCATTTTCAACCATACCAAAATTTTAAAACCGAATCGAAATATTTTGAATCGGTTCGGTTTGGTTCATTTTCAAAATTCGATTCCTATTCGATTTAAATTTTACAAAATCATTTGGTTTTAGTTTGGTTGGATCGAGTCGAATGTACCATTATTTTTGTTAGCCCTTTATTATCCTTGTCATATTATGTTGCATGATTTAGATTATTATTATCCTTCAGTTTCTTAATGATTTTTTAATGCCAAATTAATAATTTAAGGGAAAATTATCAATCATTCGCTTTAAATTTATCCTATTGCTAAAAAGTACCATAAAATTTTGAATTTATTTAATTTTTCATCCTAAGTTCGCAATTTGTGTTAACTGCATAACAAAATGTTGCTGATCATTTATTCCAGATGACACCATAAGAGTACATTAGACATTCAAATGCTAAACAAAAAATAAAAGAAAAATTATCAGTATTTCACTTAAGTTTATCCTATTATCAAATATCATTCAAAATTTTAAGTTTTTCTTATTTATAACATTTTTCTCATATAAAAGGAATTCAAAAGTTTATATTTATTCAATATTCCACCCTAAATTTATAATTTGTAACAACCGTCCACCAAAATATTAACTGTTGTTTATAATTGATAAGATCACAAGGATAATTCATACATTTAACATGCTAAATAAAAGATAAATTAAGAGTTTAATATAAAAATAAAATGACTATTTTTTATAACCAATATTAAATTAAATACATTTAACACTCTAGTCTTCCTTATTTAAAAAATAATAATTTATCTTCTTAATTTAACTTCACAAATTTGCACAATCAAACTCACTCTACAAATTGTCCTTAATCATAATTCACAAATATCTAATCGGTTCATTCCTTAAATTTGATTTCATAAACACCCAGTCAAACTCAATTTACAATCAATTTACTTCCTCCAGCCTCATAAATGGTTGCAACCACCACATGAAATCCTTAGTAGTCGATCTTTATAGCCTAATTTATGCTTTTGTCAGTTACTGTAAATGGTTGAAGGATTCAGTTATGAAAGATTTGATACAAATTTTGTGTAAATTTTATGAATACCAAAAATTTAGAGAGACAAAAAATAAGGGAGGATATAGTGTTATTTTTTTTTTTGGTTTTTTTGTTTTTGGTGTGTAATGAAGGATTTGATAGAAATTGTGGCTATGGATCAAAATTGTTGGTGGATTTTGTTTTGAAATAAAGAGTTTATGGGTTTTATTTTTTTTGTTTTTGTTTTTTAATTTTATTTTATTATTTAAGGTACAAAGTAAAAAATGCCTTGAATTCAAGGGGAAAATGGTCACTTTACTAAGATTCTTTTAAACATTCTAATAGCATTGTGCCTATTACAATTACTTACAATGATGTTATATTTATAAATGACAACATATAAATAACAACATGGTTATAATGTAAAGATATGAGCTAGTTCATAGATCTTTGAAAACTTTACAGATATAGCTCGAGAATGATAAGAAAATTAAGGAAATTAATAACTACTTATACTTTTTCAAATTTGAATGGTGCCTCAAAAAATTTTGGGAGGGTGATTAGTTGAAAGATGAGTTGAAAATTAAGTCATGTACTTCAAATTAGAGATTCTTGAAAGTCTTGTCAAAATATTCACACGTTTCTAGTCTAGAAGGAAAAAGACTCGGTTGCGATAATAGAAATTTTTTTTATTATGTTACGCATTTAACAGAATAACTAAATACTAGTTGGCCAGCCATTGTCTCCCTTCAAACTATACTCATTCGTAACCCTAATCCCATAACTTGATCATTGTGCATTCTTATACAAATTTGTATTGATCTAAAGCTTGTTAACAAAATTTACTCATCTTAGTTTCCACTAATATATCACTGACTTGCATAATAAAGTCCATGGCTTTCTCAAGCAACTAAAAAATATGAATTTCTCAACATGTCTTTTGTTATTAGCCTGCAATAAAATTTAACAAGCACAAAAATAAAATAAAATAAATTAATAGACAATGTGTGAAACCACAGTACTTAATCAAACTAGACTAGTGACACATGTCAAATTTAGTACACGTGTTAGTCAATAAACATGCCACTCTTTTGCATTTATCAGATCACATTTGAGTCATAAGCATAAAAAAAATGGAGACAACAAATAAATAGCAAGCAAAAGAAAGCACACAAAGGGTAAGAAAATGGTAGCATTGAAATCTCTAAAATCTCATGGACAAAAGGCTTATCATTAACATCTCTAAAACCTCACCAAAAGACTTCACTAATATGCTACTTCCAATAATCACTAAAAGTATTACAAATTAAAACTAAGAAAGAAAATTGCAGAGCATTTTGGGCAAAAAGGGATTACTATTAATAATCCCTAACCATTTCTTTCAATATTCATCAAGAATATTATAAATTAAAATTGAATAATAGGACAAAACTATGTTGCAACTGTTGTATGGTACAACAGTTGCTTTCAGCCATTAGATCTACGATTGCACAGTTACACAAACTGAATCCAATGGCTGAAAACAACCATTGTACCGTACAACAGTTGCAACATAGGTGGACTCCTGAATAATATTGGTTTGAGCTTATCTTTTCCTTGAATTACGATGCATCAAAGAGCTTGTAATTGCTCTTGCTCATGGAATTGCATCTAATAAATGAGATTCCTCAATTCAAAACTCTCATACTCTTGGCCCGTCGTGCCCCTATATGGATGTTCCCCATTAGTGAGACAATTAAATAAGAACATTAGAAGACAATCACAATTAGATTTGTTTGTCAATTACAACAATCTTTAGAGTTCAAGGGATCGCCAACCCATCATGCCTATAATAAAAAACAAACAATAACCTTGTAACACGTTTGTAGGTAAAATATGCTAACAAAATTATGGAGAGTTGTATTACCAAGCAATATATTAATTTCACAAAGTGGTGACATTAAAAATTGTCTCTTTTTGCCAAGTAAATCACTCCCAAACTATTACTTTTCTCTTCAACTATTGAATGTATGAAAATGTTTGTACTAGACCTATTATGTGTAGGTAGTTCTTAGATCCTAACACAAAATTATGTTAGATTCATATCAATTTTGGCTTGCCACCTATTAGTTCCACTTTTGAGTAGAATATTCTCGTGCTTCAAATCACTATGTGCAATTCCCTACTTATAGAGGTAGATAATAAACAATTGATATAGACAATTTTAATTACTTTTCTCTTTAATCATTTATAAGCAATTGCATTTAGTTTGCATCTCTACTGTATCCTCAAATGAACAATCTTTTGTCAAAATTTTATTGAAGTTTAAAAAAAAATTGGAGTTTAGCAAGTCTTCACATGAAAGAGAGTAGGAGTGAACTTATTCACATGGAAGAGAGTAAGAGTGAAATAATTACCTTAGTTTTTCTTCATGCAATCGAGAAGTGAGAATAAACAATGGAGACCAGTCCTGATTCTATTAGAGAGTGTTTAATTCAGAAGATGGAGGCTTGGAGTTATGATCTTGGATGTGGAGAAGCTTTGCTTGGAGATGAGAAATAGCGGCAGCAAGCTTATTACAATAAAATATATTTTAATCAAAATTACAATAAAAGTCTATTTTAACCTTAAACTATGTCAGTTTAATTTAACCCTATAAATTAAAAAGATCCAAACTTAATTATATATAAACAAATAATGCTTTTATTAGTTAATTATTTTAGATAAAATAATCAATTGATAAAATTGTAAATATTATACCTTGTTAAATTCTTAAACTATTGACTGTAATAAATTCTTAAAATACACTTTTAACATCAGTATTTTATTAATGGAGTTAACAATTTGGTAATAAAGTGGTAAAAACTGAAACATTGATTGAAAAAAATAATTGTTAGAAATCTTTAATAATAAAGTGATATTTTAGAAAACATTAAATAATAAACGATAGTATCTCAGAAAAGCCACAACCTCAGGGGAGGTGAGTAAAAATTACCCAGCCATATTCGAACGAAGCTTGCCTTGCACTCTCCAGCCCAACAACAGGTGGCATAAAAGAAGAGAGAAGACAGTAAACGAGTTAAGGGGCGAAGTACAGAGAATTTTGGCGGGAAAAAGGAGAGAAAATCATGAGCTCGTCGGCGATAGACGCAGAATCACCGGATCTGGTGTGCCAGCTCGACAACGTTCAAGGTGTAGTTGACGCCCTGTCCGCAGTCAGATGGAAACGCCACCAGGTCTGAGAGCAACCACGAGGACTATCTACGTCATGACTTTCTGTTTGGTTCTTAGGAAAATCATCTGAAAAAGTAAGCTTATATACAATTGTTTATCTTTGTTTTTTTTCTTTTTTTTGTTGAAAGTAGGACGCGGTAATTGAATTATCCGAACACGGCGTCATTTTGATCGTTGAGGAAACCGGTTGTCTCCAAGCCAAAGTGTATCTTCAGCGCGAGGTATCAAAACGGCGTCGTTTTGTTTGATTCCCAACACCACCCCCCCTCCCACTTTCTTTTTCTGTTCTGCAATTGGGAGTTTGGAATGGAATGGAATTGAATTGAATTTGTGTTTTTTTAACTGAGTTTTTGGGTTGTGATTGTAGCTTTTTGTAAGATATGAGTATAGCGCACAAGGGCGCCCTAGGTTTGGAGTGAGCTTGGGACTTTTTGCTGATTGCTTAAACACTTTTTCAGCTCCCGGCCATTCTAGCTTGATTGAAATTCGATATCCTGGACCTGACATGCAGCTCCTTGTCAAGTATGCTCATGTTTCTTTGTTATCAGCATCCGAAATTTTTATGAGTAGTGTGAACAGGGGAGCAAACTAAGCAATTGTTTATTGTAATTAAAGCAGTTTGTAATAACTAACTGAATGTAGTTTTGATTACGAGTAGTGTTAGCCATCCTAAAATTTGATCCCAAATATTGTGCCATCTTATTATTTCACTTGAACTTGTTAAAATTGTCAATCACTTGATGAATGACACATCACATTGCACAACAGTTGGATGAAATTTGAGATAAAATTTTGGGATGTCTATTATTGTTATTCTTTGATTATTTCAAATTCTGGCAATGGTTGGGATAGTTGTGGTGGAAGTCATTTCTTGCATTTTCTGCAATTAGAAGGCCTTATTTTTATATTACGTTGAAAATATTTCAGATTATACAGTTTGAAATAGGAGAGATGGAGGACCTTGAATATTTCTTCTATAAAATTCTCAAATTTTGTTTTGTCTATATATCTCTTTTCCCAATTCTAGTAGTTGACAATGATCAAGAGTCAATAAACTTGATTGACTAAGCAGAGGGTGCTTTGACACATCAATTTGAAAGCCAATACTTTTAAGTGTTAAAATACTTGTTTGGAGACAATTGGCAGTTTGTTGAAGGCTGCTGGACTCTCACCTTCATAATTCAACTATTTTTTGAATCTATATATAGTAGAATAACTAAAATTATGCCATTACTTACATTTTCCTTTTCTTCAATGCCATGTTAGGTCTGTTGATTCACCGGATGCTTGCATTTATGCAGAAGTAAGGACAAGAATTCCCGACATGATTTCATGGGATTATAATTTTGAACCTGCAGGAAGCACACCTCTCACTTTTACTGTCAAGGTACACTCCCATAGAGAACTCTATAAGGGAGGGCTGGGATTTTCATTTAGTCATTTGTATGCATCAGCTACGCTTGAGGCATCCTTATAGCAAAAAACATCATCAAATATCTTAATGTTTATAATTTCAATTTCATTTCTAAGGTTTTGTACCCAGCATTTTGTACATTTTGTAATACATAATAAATTTTATAGAAATGTCTTCCCTATTAGAGGATAATTTTACGAATGGAAATGACTCTTTGAGACATGTTCCCATTGTAAGATGATAAATATCATTTGTTTAAGAAATATTTATTTATATAAGGTTGTGGAATAATCACAGACTGCGGTCTGTTGACACTGCAGTCTGCAGCATTAAAGGAAGCGATTGATGACCTTGAGTGGCCAGGGTCAAGCATCCAGATTAAACTGCAACCAGCCCCCCCTTCTGTTTCTTTCAAAGGAGAAGGTCATGGGGACTTGCAGGTGTAATTTTAGTTTCAGTTACTTAGAAAATACATGTCGCAAGGTTTTTAGAATTTACAAGCAATATTTGTTGTCTTTTCTGCAGATAGACTTCATGTATTATGTGAATACTGATCTTTTGATAGCATTTCATTGCGATTGCCAAGTCTCTTACAGGTATCCTTAAGTTTGAATGTATATTCTTGATATTTTATGCATCAGCGCACACTTCTAGCAACCGGTCTTGATGTTTCAACCTATGTTGTGGACAGGTATAAGTACAAATTTCTCCGGGCAACAACTTCCAACTTACCTGGTAGTGTAATTAAAGATAATAGAGGAAGTAAGCTGACAATTGGAAGAGGGGGAATGTTGAAAGTCCAGCACTTGGTTTCTGTTGCCAGAACCTCCAATCAACACCCTCATACTGATTCTGCTGGGTATCAGCAACCCAGTCGAATTGCCTATATTGAGTTCTTTGTGAAGCCCGAGGAAGATGAAGACACTATAAATTAGTAGGGTTTTCTTTAAGAGTCCTATGCATTCAAATTTGTCACAACAACCTTTTGGTCTTAATCTCTTATCAGCTATCAGGGATTCTTATTCCATGTCTCACGGTTGCTTTGCCCATTTACACTAATCATGAAGCTGTGTTCAATCAAACTGGCTGGGATAGGCAAGTGTACCTCATTTATATTCATTTGCTCTAACTTGTAACAAGCACATACGGCATACTTATTGTAGCCGAAAGTCATAATATCCGGCAACCTGTAGAGCAGGAAGAATCAAATAATCACCAAAGCCAACCACGAACAAAAGGGATGGAACCACGAGCTGTTGGCTTCTTCATCATTGCCGTCCTTCTCTACCTCATCATCACGATCATCGGCCTTATCCAACAGCATTGCCCTTTCTTTGGGTTTATGCTATGAGGGGTAATGCAGACAAGTAACACTGTTTTTTCTGCTCTTCTGCCAACCAGAATTTGGCTCCGAGGGATTTGGCGAATGCTTTCTTGCATAAGACACAAAATATCCTGCTTCAGAAGCATTTTATGTTATAAAAAGTGGATTATCATACTGAAGAAAAATTTGAGAAAGAGAAACTGCTCCAAATTTTGGGTAAATTTGGTTTCCTATATTGACTTTCAATTTATATTTGTTTCTTTTATTTGGTATAATTCTGTTTAGTTGTCAGGAGTTTCTATGAAGATTGGCGCGTACAATAGTCAATAGATGTTCTTATGTTGACTAGTGTAATAGAGTCAACAATGTTAATGCAACAGAGTCAGGGGGGCGTGGGCCTAATAAACTTGGTGGCCTGGGCAAACGATGGATCATAATAATTCATTCTTATTCCTTGTGTCCCATCTTCAAACAAGCTCGCAAATTTCCCAAGTTCAATCCTCTCAAATTGATGTAGGATGGTTGCATAGGGCAAGAATGATACTTTTCTCGAATCATAACTGGAGTTCTAGGCAACCTTTGATGCATATAATATACTATTTTGAAGTTTTAGTCGTTTTGCCCGTGGTTGAGCCAAACATTTTCTCTTTCGTGGTTGTCTTGCCATTTATATTTTTTGTTATTTTTCCTATTACTTTTAGAATTTTTATTTTTATTTTTTTATATATCAAATTTGAGTACAGTTTATTTTGTTATTATTATTTAGACTAGGAGGCTTTATTATAAAATAATATTCTAGGTTTGCCTATTTTAATAAATTTGCAATATTTAAAATTAGTATAAAACAGTTCAAAACCCTAATTTTGTTCATTTCTTATTAATACTATTCTAATTATTTAGAAATTTTGTTTCTCTATCTTTTATCAATCTTTATTTGTCTGTGTTGTTACAAATTCAACAGAAAGATTGTAATCTTTTGCAGCTCGAAAGAATATTCCTTTAGGGTCGCTTTGACACTAGCAAAGTCTCCAACGAATGCATAATTGAATTGTTCTAATATAGTTGTTTGGAGATAAATAACGACTAGACCAACCACGCTGGACAATAACCCCTTCTGCTCGCACACGAGGAGCGTTACGACACCCAGGAGCAGAAGCCTTTGCTCACTGACAACAAGTAGAAGTCCTTGTTCACCGCCAGAAAGGTTTTTTGCTGGAAATGCCGATACAAGCAAGAATCCCATGCTCAATTCCAAAAACATCTCTTACTGGGGCCGAGGCCGACAGATTCGACCAACGATAGTCAACAGAGCATTCATCACTTCCCGAAGATCTAGGCACGAGGCCTACTCGTCCATCGCTGCCATCCCCTGGAAATCCAGGCATGAGGCTCACTCAACCGCAACAATAACAATTCATGCACTCATGATGCGTGTTGGGCAGGAGTGAAAAACGTGGACAATAGGAGTCGAATTTGAAGGAATGTTATAAAAGGAGCAATCAAAGAAGGTAAAGGGGTTGGACAAAAACACTGAACTAAGAAAATGGAATTCCAGTGGGATTCATAGGAGAACATATAGAATTTTGATCACTCTTTAAACTAAGTTAGAGCCACAGGATTAGTGGCTAGAGCTTTCCACCGTAACCCAGTTCGCTGACTTGAGCGTCGGAGGGTTTATGCCTGGAAACCTCCCGGTGCACTATGACTGATATTTGTGTACGCATGATTTCCATGGAAGGGCATAACCATCTTCCTGGTCTGGTGTAGTGGAAGACAACTGCGTGAAGCGACCTCGAAGCAACTACGAACACGATCGTTGGGGAGAGATCCTGGTCATGATCGTTGAAGAAAGATCCTGGTCCTTAACAATTAGGCGAAATCTCGCATCTACATTTTGGCGTCGTCTGTGAGGAGCTGAACAAAAAGCCCCCGTCAATAGAAAGGAAAAAAGGAGAAAAGGGGTGGAGAAACTATGGAACTAGATGGGAGTAGCGCTCAGGAAGGTGATTTGGGACTTAACGAGTTTGTAACATTGAGAGAGATTGCTAACGAAGCGCGAGAAAAAAATGCATGAGCGGATAGAGCGGATGAAAAAGCAGATAGAAACTCCGACAACCATCTTGCACGAGCTAAGAAATGAACAGAAGGAAATTCGAGAAGAAGGGATGAGATACGGCGGAGCTACACAGGGGCATATCAACATAAGGAATAGTAACAAGAAAGCCGTACATATGAGGGTTCGAACCACTAGAAAAGCCTGGTAATGGGGCCAGGGGCCCAACTCTATGGGCGGGAAGTCAGGAAAGAGAGGATCAATCCCCAGGAAGGAAAGACACGAGGAACAATGACATAACTGTATACGCTAAGGACAAGGAACTTCGACAACACATGCATGATGTCTAGCAAGAGCGAGATCAAGTAGTAACGCATAATCCTGGTCAAGCCATGTAGCTGGAGGAAGAAGTGCAGAGGCTGGCACAGATCATAGATGACATGAAGGACGGTAATAGAGCGCTCAATTGAAGAATAATATTAGACAATGAATCCCCCCTCTCGGCAGAAATCATGAGCGCTGTTATCCCGAGAGATTTTCGTTTCCCCGACCTTAAGTATTCTAGAAGAACTAACCCGCTTGTACACATAGAGCGCTTCAACGACATAACTGGGGTGCAGGGACTCTCCCAGGCCCAGAGATGTAGGGTGTTCCGATTGACTTTGGAGGGATGAGCCCGCGAGTGGTACCGGCGGCTTACTGAGGGAGCATAAAGGCGTTTGACCAGATGTGCTAGGAGTTTGCTGAATACTTTCGGGGGGCGATGGCACGAGAAGATGATATGATAGAGCTAATGAGCATGAAATAGGGGAAAAGTGAGACTTTTCGGGAGTTCATTAAAAGGTACGACCGTGTTGTTCTCGACCTTAGAGCCTTTAATCATCCTCAAGCCCTTAAGGGACTGAAGGAAGAAGTCAGGATAGGGCATCTACGGTACAACCTGAGGAGTCTTACAATCCGGTCATATTCGACGGGATATGAGCAAGCTAAGATAGACATGAAAATCGAGGAGGAAAAAGCAGCAAGAATTAAGAGCAAGCAACTAGAAGGATTGAGGAGAAAAAACAAGAAGGTCTCGAGGGAGCGGCCCAATTAAGTAGAAGGATCATCATGGTCTGCCTGGTAGTAGGGGATACCGCACCGCCTTATACCAGCCCCACCAAAGGCCACTCCAATTTCAGCTTGGCAGGATACAACCTCCTCCCTCCCCAACTGGAGATTTTTGGGGGAGACCAGACCAAATGTATAATTCCTCTTACCACCATCCAGTGATGACTCACCACCTGCATAACGATAGAGCTAGTAGACTTGACACCCTCGTCCCACCTCTGGCTCGAAATAATATCCCTAGAGAAAAAGCAATGCATGTGATCGACCAGAACCAAAGCTACGAGCGGTAAATATCCTTGAAGGCACCTCTAGATGAAGTGTACCAGGCGATAAAGAATCGCGGTTTGCTGAATCCCCCTGTCCCAATGACAAAATTGCCCAGTAGGAGAGACATGGGTCGATTTTGCGAGTTCCACAACACCCATGGTCACACTACAACCCAGTGTAGGGATCTTAAGAACCAAGTGGAACATTTAGTGAGGAATCGCTACTTGGATAAGTTCGTAGATAGGGCCTTCTCGAGGGCATATTCATCATGTAGAGCAAACCACAGTCCTCGAAGTGTGGGACGCGAGTAGTCCGCTTTCAGAGTTATCGCGGGAGGTCCAACCTTGGCTAGGGATTCTAATAGGTCCAGGAAGAACTATGTTAGATATGCTATGACCAGTAAAAATATATTCTTTAATACCCTGGCGGTCAAGCAAACAAGGATCAGGCAGGTGCCGATTATGTGGACAGATGAGGACGAAAAAGGGGTACTGTACCTACATAAAGATGCACTGGTCATTAAAGCCATTGTTGTCAGCAAGAAATTTGCCCGAATCCTGATAGTTACAGGAAGTTCAATCGATATTTTATTCAAGACGACTCTGGATGAAATGGGGATAGCAAATCTGATGATAGAGCACACCAGTACATCTTTAAAGGGATTCGACGGAGGAAGGTTAACTCATCTTAGAGTAGTTGAGCTGGCTATCACAATAGGCTTCGCCCCCTCAGAAAAGACAATGATTCTGGACTTTGTTGTGGTCGACGAAGAAAGCACTTACTAGATGATCTTAGGCCATCCCTTTTTGAAAGTAAGTAAGGCGGTTCTCTCCAATCATTATCTGGCCCTCAAATACAGAGTAAACGGTATAGTTAGTATTGTATGAGGAAACCAGAGAATTGCTCGAGGCTGTTACTCTACAGCGGCAAGAGAGGCAATACAAGTTACTTTGTTGGACGCTCGAGCAGAACTCAAGCGAGACCGAAAGGAACCCATCGAGGAGCTGGAAACAATTAACTTGGAACAGAACGAGCAGAGAAAGACGGTCAAGATCGGTCGAAGATCAAAAAAGAATTGAGGCAGGAGCTAGAACAATGCTTACGATCTCATGTTGATGTGTTCGCCTGGATGCATGACGACATGCCAGGAATTGACCCAGAGGTGGCTTGCCACAGGTTAGCAATAAAAAAAGGTGCCCGACCTATAAGGTAGAAGAGAAGGTGTTTTAACCAGCAAAGGTATGAAGCCATGAACAACGAGGTGGAAAAGCTCATAAGGCGGGGTTCATTCGAGAAGTAAACTACCCTGAATGGATATCCAATGTTGTTTGGGTGAAAAAAGCCAATTGAAAAATAGAGAATGTGTGTCAATTTCACCGACCTCAACAAGGTGTGCCCGAAGGACAGCTTCTCCCTGGCCAAAATCGACCAACTGGTTGATTCAACAGCATGACACAGTCTGCTCAGTTTTATAGACGCATTCTTGGGATACAACCAAATCCTAATGCACGAGCAGGATGAGGAGTGCGCGGCATTTATCACTAACCAAGGTTTGCTCTGCTACAGGGTAATGCCATTCGGCCTCAAGAACGCAGGAGCTACATACCAGAGGTTGGCAAACAAACTCTTTAAGTCGTTAATCGGGTGCACGATGGAGGTCTATGTAGACGACATGATCACCAAATCAAAAAGCCCGAAGGAACACGTCAAGCGCCTCGAGGAGACATTTGAACTCTTGAGGAAATATAAGATGAAACTTAACTCGGAGAAATGTGCTTTCGGCGTGGAGTCAGGAAAATTTCTTAGATTCATGGTAAGTCATCGGGGGATTGAGGCAAATCCAGAAAGATCCAAGCAATTGTGGAAATGAGATCTTCTCGTATCCTGAAGGAGATACAAAGCCTCACGAGGAAATTGGTAGCATTGAATAGATTCATATCTAAGGCCACGAATAAATGCAATGGCTTCTTCCAAGAGATGAGAAAATGAAGGAAAATTAAGTGGACCCCCGAGTGCGAGGAAGCCTTCCAGAAGTTGAAACAATATTTGCAACAAGCATCATTGCTATCCATACCACGAGAGGGCAATGCGATGTTTCTATACATAGCCTTATTTATCTGATCACGCCACGAGCTCGGTTCTAGTGAGAGAAGAAGAAGGGGTTCAGTACCTAGTATACTATACCAGCAAAACCATGCTTGATACCGAAATCAAATACCCGCCACTGCAGAAATGGGCACTCGCTCTGATTGTTGTAGTTCGAAAGCTTAGACCGTATTTCCAAGCTTTTCCCGTGGTCGTAGTGACGAACCAACCGTTGCGACAAACGCTGCACAAACCAGAAACCTCTGGTCGGTTGGTGAAGTGGTCTGCAGAGTTCAGTGAGTTCAAAATAAGCTATTGACCCCGAGCATCGATCAAAGCCCAGGCGATGGCAGATTTCGTGGCAGAGTTTGCAGAGCCCAATGAGGGCCCTATCGACATGGGTGCTGATACAAATGACATCGGGGATCACATCTGATGGGTTTCGGTGGATGGATCATCAAGCGAGCAGGGTGCCAGAGTGGGGGTCGTCTTGGAAGCCCCAAACAGAGAAGAGGTCTCATATGTCATCAGACTGGAGTTTAAGGTCACAAATAACCAGGCCGAATATGAAGCTCGGGTTACAGGATTAGAATTAGCCCATGCAGTGAGAGCAAGCAGAGTGAAAATTCGGACAGACTCACAACTGGTTGCCAATCATATAAGCGAAGTATTTCAGCCCCAAGACGAGAAGATGAAATAATACTTGAAGAAAGTCAGGTGGATGATTGGGAACTTAAAGTCAGTGGATGTGATACAAATCCCACGGGGTGAGAATTACTGAGTAGATATCCTAGCCAAGATGGCAGCTATGGCGGACCTAAAAATGCCCAAGTCAGTCCCTTTGGAGGTGAAATCCTGCCCCAGTATTGAGCAGAATTTTGAGGTAATGCGAATAGAGCAAAAAAGCTCGTGGATGGACCCAATAATCTCGTACATATGGGACGGGGTGTTACCAATAGATAAGTTACGAGCAAGAAGGATCAAGTGCCAGGTGTCAAGGTACATAATGATTGATGGGGTGTATGAAAGACAAGTATGCAACCCAAGAGGGGGGGGTGAATTGGTGTTTTAAAAAATTATCCTAACAAATCCACACAACAGTTCAATCTAATGCCTTAATGAAAATGAAAGCAATAAGTTTAATAACAGTTCAATAATAAAAGAGTGAGAGAGAAGAGAAACAAACACTCGAAATTTTACGTGGTTCGGCAATCCCCGCCTACGTCCACGCCTCCAAGCAATCCAAGCTTGAGGTTTTCACTATCCAAGCCTTCCAAGGCTTAATGAACTTACAATTGACTTCAAGGTGTCAATAAACCTTTACAACAAAGAGATTTCAACTCAATCTCTTCACTCAAGTGTTTCACTCTCTCAAATACTCACAAATGAGAAGATGAAATGAAATTACAACCAAAATCTCTCTTAAAGAGTAGATGAACAAGTTTAAGAACAAAAATCACTCAAGGTGTATTGATTCATGAATTTGAAGCTTAAGAAATGTAGTATGCCTTTTGTTTGTGCTTGCTTGGAACCTTGAAAATGAATTAGAGTTGGGTTTTTATAGTTGGAGCTAAAAAACTAGCCGTTATGAAGTTTTTGTTCATAACCGGCTTACCGTTTAAGTGGATCCGGTTAGCCGCTTCAAGTTACCGTTACAGCCAATATTTGAATTTTTAGACATCCGGTATGCCGGATTTTCCAATCCGGCTAGCCGCTTATGTTTCGGTAACTCACTGCCCACAACCGGACTTTCGGTTTGTCACATCCGGTTAGCCGCTTTTCATTTGAGTGAGTTCTGCCCGTAACCGGTTTGCCGTTTCCATGAATCCGGTTAGCCGCTTACAAAAATTACAGTTTTGCCCTAAAACTTACTATAATTGTAGTATGACCCAAAACGTTATAAAACTTTACAAATAAATCCAATTTCAGAGTTTCTCAATATTAATCTGTAAATCCCAAAACTTTTTAAAATTATGAAAAAGCCCAAACTTATAGAAATTATAATATGACCCAAATCAATTTAAATATTTTCAAAATGACCCAAATCCGGAATTTTAAAATAATTCTCATTAAAAATCAATCTTTTTCATTTAAGCCCATTCTTGAAAAATAAACAAATTTTACAAGATCATTTTCTTGTTATCAATGCACAATGTGTAAGAATTTCTTTATCTAAGAAATATGTGGTTTGTTATCATCAAAATTTCTCTTGCGATGTCTGGACGAGGACGACATGGATTACTTACTAAGAGAAGTGCATGAGGGAGTTTGTGGAAATCATTCCGGAGCTAGATCTCATGCCTACAAGGCTCTTAGGCAAGGATATTTCTGGCCAACGATGCACCAGGAAGCCCAAGAGAAAACCAGGAGCTGTAAAAATTGCCAAGGGGAAGAGGGGCAGCCACACATGTTGTGGTAGCAGTAGACTATTTTACGAAATGGATCGAGGTGAAAGCACTTAGTAAGATTACGGAAAAGAAGACGACAGACTTTGTGCAGAGAAATCTAGTTTACTGATATGGAATCCTTTATGCCTTGATAGCAGACAATGGTAGGCAATTTGACAATCATAACTTAAGAGAGTTTTCCCAAAACCTCAGAATTAAGCTGAAATTCTGCTCACCCGCTCACCCTTAGTCCAACGGGCAGGTAGAAGCGACCAACAAAATCATAAAGAAGCTCCTGAAAACTAGATTAGGAGAGAAGAAAGGTGCATAGGTGGATGAGCTACTAGGAGTGTTATGGGCATATAGGACGTCAGAAAAAATAGCCACCGAAGAAACCTCGTTTGCCCTAGCCTTTGGGCATGAAGCAGTTGTGCCTGCAGAGATAGAGGTACCCACACATCGAACGGGGCAGTTTGATGAGTAGGAGAATAACGACTAAATGTGCTTAAACCTAAACTTACTGGCTGCAAAGAGGGAGCTTGCATCAAGGAGGTCGGCCACCTACCGGCAGAGGGTGGCTTGTTATTACAACCAGAAGGTGCATGTGCGGTAGTTCAAGGTAGGCGATTGGGTGCTTAGGAAAGTAAATCAGAATACAAAATATTCAACCCAAGGAGTACTCGATCCTAACTGAGAAGGGCCGTATAGAGTCAAGCATGTGGTTAGACAAGGAGCCTATAAGCTCGTTTGTACGGACAGATGTCAGGTGAAACGACCGTGGAATGCAGCTTACCTCAAAAAGTATTTCCAGTAAGATCTAGTGATAGTGAGTTAAGTCAATTTCTACTTATTTCAGTTGCTCTTTATGTTTTATATTTGATTAATTTCATGTACAATGAGCCTGATGATCAATGAAAATATGATGAATTTCATTTAATTAGTGGCAGTTCAAAAAATTAAAAAAAAAAAAGAAAGAGAATTTTCTAAGGTATACAAAGGCTCCGAAGTCTCAAACCTGCTCGATGGCGAGACAGGAAGCCAAGTTTGCCAGGTCTTGCTCGACCAAGCGGAGGCAAGTAGACAACGTAAAAGTTTCAAGAATTTTCTAAGGCATTCAAAGGCTTTGAAGTCTCAAAGCCTGCTCAATGGCGACAGTAGGCCAAGCCTGTCAGGTCCTGCTCGACCAAGCGGAGGCGAGTAGACAACATAAAAATTCCAAGAATTTTATAAGGCATGCAAAGGCTCCGAAGTCTCAAAGTCTGCTCGATGGCGAGACAGGAAGGCAAGCTTGCTAATTCCTGCTCGACCAAGCGGAGGCGAACAGACAACGTAAAAATTTCAAGAATTTTTAAGGTATGCAAAGGCTCCGAAGTTTCAAAACCTGCTCGATGGCGAGACAGGAAGCCAAGCCTGCCAGGTCCTACTCGACCAAGCAGAGGCGAGTAGACAACGTAAAAATTCTAAGAATTTTCTAAGGCATACAAAGGCTCCGAAGTCTCAAAGCCTGCTCAATGGCAAGACATGAAGCCAAGCTTGCCAGGTCCTGCTCGACCAAGGGGAGGCGAGCAGACAACGTAAAAATTCCAAGAAGTTTCTAAGGCATGTAAAGGCTCTGAAGTCTCCAAGCCTGCTCCATGGCGAGATAGAAAGCTAAGCTTGGCAGGTCCTGCTCGACCAGAAGAAGGCGAGCAGACCACGTAAAAATTCCAAGAATTTTCGAAGGCATGCAAAAGCTACGAAGTCTCAAAGCCTGCACGATGGAGAGACATGAAGCCAAGCTTACAGATCCTGGTCGACCCAGAGAAAGTGAGCAGACTACGTAAAAATTTTAAGAATTTTCGAAGGCATGCAAAAGCTCCGAAATCTCAAATCCTGCTCCATGGTGAGATAGGAAACCAAGCTTGCCAGGTCCTGCGCGACCAAACGAAATCGAGCAGACAACAAAAAAAATAATTAAAAAAGAGAGATAGGCAAAGCGAACAAACTAATGAATGTTATTAATTGGCCAACAATGGCAAAGAGCTGCTAGCCTCGGCATACACCATTTAAAAAAAAAAAGATCTATGACATATTCAAGAGCATGGAGGGTTGGAAATCGAAGCTGTTTCTATTGGTTGGTCACCATGGGGAGTCGGAGGAGTCTCACCAGTTGCGCCCGAGGGAGTGTTGACTTCGATAGCTTCAGTAGGAGCAGGACGAGAAGAGGAGGTTGCTTCTTCAGCGGTTTTTTGCTCTGGATCTTCCAAATCTTCTTTGGCTGCCTCCTCATTCATGTACTCAGTTACACCAACAACAAGCCAGTCCATTTTCAGGCCAAGGTGCTGTCTTTCGATAACAGCCATGATGCACCGATTGGAGTGCCTAAGTCCCTCATAGTATTGATTATCGGCTTCTTTCTCTAAATTCTCCATCTTAGTTTGGTAAGAAGTATAGAGTTACTCCAGCTGAGCCTCGTAGGTAGTTCGCTGAGCTTCCGGATCTTCCTTAAGCTTGCTCAGTGCATCTTCAAGGGTGGCAGCCTTCGCTTGCGCAAGGGAAGTTTGCTCTATCAGCTCTAAATTCTCGAGATTGAGATCTCCAGTCTTCTTCTCAGCCGTGTCAGCTCTGTTCTTAGCTAATTGAATGTCCTATCTCATCTTGCGGTCATAGTGGCCAGCCTTCGCCTTGTATTAGGTAGCCATACAACCCAAATAGAATGTGCTAAATTGTATGCCCTCAACTAGCTCGCTGAGAGTACTGTTATCGAAATCTTCCAAATCCTTCTTGCTCACCAGCCTAGCAAACTCATTGAGGTAAGGGATCATAAATTCTGGTCGATCTTCGAGTGGTCTCTGTTTGGGTCTTGTTGGAGGAAAGGAAGCAGCGGCACCAGGCCCACTCGCAGTCCCACTATCTTTACCAGCTAAGAGGCGAGGAGGTGGTACAGCCTTTAAAGGAGAGGCTTTCTCTACTATGTTAGCTCGCTTCCCAGGGGGTGCTTCCTTACCTTAGCCCCCCTTAACAGTGGTATGGCGACAACGTTTCTTGTTCAAGGCTCCAATCACATCATCCTCTATAACGTAAACAACGGGTATCAGGCGAAACTCGATCAAGTTACGAGTAGACAGCAGATCTCTACACGGAGAGGAATTTGCCAGCGCAGTCTCAACCTGCTTGAGTGATTTCGGGCGCATTGCACACCCCAAGAACCTGCAGCTCGAGCAAGGACCATATTAGAAGTGATTCAATCATTAGAAAAACCAGAGGCATAAAACATCTAAAACTAGCATGCAACCCGAATTACGAACAGGAGGGACGTTAACGCCCCCATCGGGCCTGCAGGCTATTGACCCTGTGACCCCCAAAGAAAAAGAATTTCTTTTTCCAGTTCCCACCACTACTAGTTAGGAGTTTAGTTAAAGATTTCTTGTCTTAGTACTTGACATGAAATAATACCAACCAGCGTCTTTGGGGCTACTCTTCAGCTGATACAGATGTTTGACCTCATCAACCGTAGGCTCACTCTGACCACATTTGCCTCACAGAATGAACAAACCGAAAAGTACTCTCCATCCATTGGGGTTAAGTTGACCAGGAGCTAGGTGTAACCCACTAACTATTTGAGCATAGTAAGGCTGCAGCGGAAGCCTTGTTCCAAACTTAAAACTTTCCAAAAGTATAGTGACGTACCCCTTTGGAGGTCGATTGGGGGAGTTCTTTTTACCCGAAACTCTAATGAGTATATCATCAGAAATATCATAGGTAGTTCAGAGCTCCTCGAGGTCCTCTATCGTGGTCATACAAGTTATAAGGTCAATAGCATAATGCTCTGCTAAGGCTCTACCCTCTAATTTCCTCTTTTTTTCTGGTCGTGCTACTTCTGGTGAGAATGCTTCACCAGATTCCCCACCTGGATTCTTACTTAAGGTATCCTCTAAGCCAGAAAATCCTTCATTGTTATTATCGCTGGGCGAGGTGATTACTTCATGAGACATTCTCCTAGCACTACCCCTAACATAAGAAGGGCCTATTGGTTCTAACGGAACCCCAGAGTCGAAAATAAGCTCGACTAGTAGTCTCGGCAGGAAATCCGAGTCATCATCATCGACCTCAATTACTTTTTTCTTGCCTTTCGACATTCCTTAAAACTCTATCCGAAAAAGCAAACTTAAAAAAAAAAAAACAACAAAGATCCAAGATGAAGAGGAGGAGACAGTACCTGAAGCGGTGGCACATCGAAAGAATAATAAGGAGAGTAACCCGTACTTCGGCAAAGGAGGAATCGTCGACCACTGGAGGACCCAGAGAGACTGAAAAAAAGAAATTTCTTTGGATACTTAGGTTTCCCAAAGGGCGAGAGTGCCTTCGGTCTATTACCATTTAAACGGCACGCCCCCCTAGGGTCCCATAACCGTCAGTTTGAAATTCAAATGGATGGGTGGATTCATGCCACGTCACCAGCATTTAATTGTGAATGCCACCTCACCAGCATTTAATTTTGATGCAACCCTTCGAGGAGATAGCTACTAGTGGCCAAAGAAAAGTAAATGGACAAAGTGAGCTATGTCCCTTTTTCACCAAAAAGCCAAAATACACCTCGAGCAAACTATGACTACCAAGTTTTTAGTATTAATCCATTGCATTACTAATACCAGAAATTCAGGGATTGGTGTTTGGGGATAAATAACGACTAGACCAACCACGCTGGACGATAACCCCTTCTGCTCGCACACGAGGAGCTTTACGCCACCCAAGAGTAGAAACCTTTACTCACTGAAAACAAGCAGAAGTCCCTGCTCCCCGCCAAAAAGGTTTTTTGCTGGAAATGCCGATACAAGCAAGAATCCCCTACTCAGTTCCAAAAACATCTCTTACTAGAGCCGAGGCCGACAGATTCGACCAACGATAGTCAACAGAGCATTCATCACTTCCCGAAGATCTAGGCACGAGGCCTACTCGTCCGCTGCTGCCACCCCCCGAAAATCCAGGCATGAGGTTTACTCAACCGCAACAGTGACGATTCACGCACCTGTGATGCGTGTTGGGCAGGAGTGGAAAACGTGAACGATATGAGCCAAATTCGAAGGAAGGCTATAAAAAGGGCAGTCAAAGAAGGTAAATGGGTTGGACAAAAACACACAAAAACATTGAACTAAGAAAAAGGAATTCCAGTGGGATTCGTAGGGGAACATATAGAATTTTTATCACTCTTTAAACTAAGTTAGGGCCGCAGGATTAGTGGCTAGAGCTTTCCACTGTAACCCAGATCGCTGACTTGAGCATCGGAAGGTTTACGGTTGGAAACCTTTCGACGCACTCTGACTAATATTTATGTACGCAGGATTTCCAAAGAAGGGCGTAACCATATTCCTGGTCTGGTGTAGTGGAAGACAATTGCGTGAAGCGGCCTTGAAGCAACTCCGAGCACGATCGTTGAGGAGAGATCCTGGTCGTTAACGAGCAGACAAAATCTCGCATCAACAATAGTTCTAATATTGGCAGAAAAACAAAAGCATGATTTACCTGAAAGTGGCAGGGATGGTAGGCCAGAGACTCATGGTTCTAATTCTAGTAGGCTGAGTGAGAAGGCAAAAGCATATCTCCCTAGTCAAGCTTTTGGTCTTCGAAACAATGAAAGCTTGCCCATGCCCTTCAATATATTTTCCTCGTATTGCAACTTAAATAATTCCTCAATGTCAATCTTCATCTTCTCAATCACCTTTTCTGGTACCTCATGATTGATCAACTATTTAGCACTCAAAAAAGAGAACCAAAACTTGCTCGTTGATGGATCTCTTCAAATTCTAGTGATTGGACAATTTTGCATGTAAAAGTTGAACAATTGGTTCAAGCTCAAGTGCATGGCCGCATGGGAGAGATATGTCGTACACCAACGTCCGTATAATATTACTGTTTTTGCTGTTGCCGCCATGTTTTTTTCAAACCAACTTATCGTGCAAAAAAAAAAAAAAGAAAAGAAAGAAAATCCTTTAGGCACCTAATAATCAAAGTTGATTGCTACTAGCTCAACCGAATTATTCTTTAGTCGTTTTTGTAAAGGTGCTTCTTCCCACAGATAGTGTCCTGCAAGGCAGCATGCCAAAAAGGAAATGCAAAATTTTTACAGGCTTGCGCAGCTGATACAATACTCGGCACAGTTTTACTTACCTAAAGCAATTGCCATTTGTAATTCGTTCACATAGCAAAAGGAATGTACATGTTGGGCAAAACTCGGTGGCACGAGGGAGAATTTATTAATTGAAATAATAGGAATATACATTCACAGAGGCGTAATAAGCCTTATCTATCACGCAAGGGTATTACAAAAATTAAAAAATATAAATGTAATGGATGAAATTTATGAAAGAACAATAAAAGCGTAATAAGCCTTACCTATAATAGGAGGTGAAAAATCATATCAACATAATTTTTAAGTTACAGTAGTTAATGCTTACCAAATATTTTAATACTGTAACTTAAAATTGCAACTGCTCAACTTCCATTACAAATGAACTCTAACATCTAAAAACATTGTCGCACATGAAATATTTTTTAAAAAAGTTCAACCTTACGCTTTGCAAGATTTCCAGGTTGACCTATGTTGTGACCAAAAAATAAATAAATAAATAGTGACGTTATGCCAAGGGCTGCACAAAAAGGGGGGGCGGGGGAATATAAATTAACACACATAAAAATACGTGAATAAATTTTCAGTTTCGTTCATTCAAAGGCCAACATTAATTAATTAATAAATCTAAATTTTCAAAAATTAAAATTTAGACACAATTTATTTACTATAACTGATATTGGAGAGGTAATATAGTAATTGTATGTATTTTGGGTTAATTAAATGTCACTTTAGTTATATTTTGAATAAAGTCTCTAAGACATCCTTACTATTAAATATGAACGTTACATATATACTCTTATTTTTTTTAATTAATTTTTATAATAACACCCTTACAAAAATCTTGAGACATTAATGAAAAGAAAAAAAATGGTAATTGATTAAATCAACCCTAAAATTAATGTTTTTTTTTTTGTTAGTATTACATTAAATAAATCGATCTATATAGAGGATTTAGATTCAGTACTTAGCTAATCTTTTCTCAACTCTTCATAATCTTCAACCACACATTCATGTATAACAATATACAATTTTGAAAAGTCAACTCAACATTGAATCTAAATCCATACATAAATTAGCATCCAAGAAGATTTTCTAAAGAATACAATCAGAGCAGATTTATTCCCACGCCTAGCTACTTCTCTTCGTAGACAAACCTACAGTTGTTCCTGATTTGCCCTTGGTGGCCAGTGAGTACATTTGTCTTTCCCATCTTGACAATAGAATTTACAAATCAATCACAGAAGAATTGTTGATCAGAGGCGTATGCCCACA
Organism: Citropsis articulata; assembly: GCA_030449925.1. NCBI lineage: Eukaryota > Viridiplantae > Streptophyta > Magnoliopsida > Sapindales > Rutaceae > Citropsis > Citropsis articulata. The sequence continues at coordinate 10,706,996 of JASUUH010000211.1, read as the reverse complement.
CGAGCTGAATTATTTCTCCTTGACGATGGTCTTGAATCACTAGTACATTATCTGATGGCAGCAGACCTCTTCCTCGTAATGATTTTTATCTTTTGTATTTATCATAATGTTCTTCTTTAATGTTAACGTCATAGATATCATAATGTTATCTTGCCTCAGCCAATTGTGTGGCTACTTATTGACAGTTTATTTTTTCAAGTCAATTTCAACATTTTATCACAAAATTTTAAACTTGGGATGCAATATAGTGCTTTGTTAATTCACATTTTATCACAAAATTTTAAACTTACATGAGCTCTTATATAAATACACTTGTTGTACGTAAATTTTTTATGTGAGAGATATGGAATAATGTATAACATATTAGAAAATACAATAATATATATCAGATCGAATCGATGGTAATATATCAATAAACATTGGCTAAACATGCAATACTAGATCTCGGATCGAATTGATATTAATATGCCAATAAACATTGGCAAAAACATGGAGTGGCACGAGGATTTTTTCTTTAATTCTCATGCCAAAGCAACGTAACTTATTGTATTCTGCTGAATAGAGACAGTGGCATAACCTGCTTCCGCGTCTGGAGATGCGTTCGGGGATCAAAAGGTTAGGTACGCTTTCAGATTTAATGTTGAATATGCACGAATATCTACCAAAAGAAATGTGGAGAGAGTTACATTACATACCAAAGCAACAGCATCACGAGCGGTAATGGTTAGAATATCAGCACATGAAACTGTGTGGGGACATGCATCTTCTAAAATGAACTTGATCTCATCAATCACTTCGAATCCTCGCACAGAGTTTACGTTTGGCCCTGCTTGTTTTTCACTGACCATGCCTCCACAGCTTTCCCGAAGAACCGATGCATCACAGCCCGAATCTCCTAAATAAATCAACGTACAAAAACTCCTGAGGAAAAAATATATGCATTTTCTCTCTTATAAAGCAGATAGAGAGACGATGGGATCAAATGTAACCATGACAAAGCAATCATGAAAGTGTAAGCGTAGGAGTGGTGCTGCCATGCGAGGATCTTTAACGACTGCATTCTCGACAATACGTCTCACAATCTCTTCTGCTAAGGGGCATGTCTCTTTGTAGTAATCCTGAACAAGAACTCCATCGCCTTCACCCGAAATCTTTCTTCCATGCAACATGAACATCAATACAATCAACAATAGTATCCTTATATTCTCCTTTGAGTGATTCAGCATGTACAAGTTAAACAATTGGTTCAAGATCAAGTGCACGCGGAGCGGACTTTTGCACTAACATCTCTATAACATATATATGGTGCCTGCGGAGCTTGACAATGATGTTTTCTTGTATTGTTCTTGATATTGCTACTATGTGTCAAAACCAACTTCTCTTGCAAAAAATTCCTTTTGGCTCTTAATATTCAAAGTCGATGCAACTAACTCAAGCTAATTATTCTTTTCTTTAGGTCATTTTATAAAGATGTTTCTTCCAGAGTCTATTGGGTTGTGAAAATTGGCCAGCCAGGGTTTATAGCTAGGCAGCTTGGTGCAATATTATGTGCAGAATCTTCATCATACAACATCAAAACCAGAATATCTAAGATAGCTTCACGGTTTTGGTATCATAATATTATTAGTCAATTTTCCAGCCTAACCATATAGTATAATATTCCCAAGGGAATAAAATTTTGTTAAAAAGTAATTTTTTCCTTATTCAATGGAATTTGTATTCCATAAATCAAAGTCAATTGAGTGTTTCCTTATACAATGAAAGGAGCTTGAGAAAAACTGGACAACTTAAAATTAAAAAAAAAAAAAAAACATGCAGGAATTTGTGTTGTCTGTGAACCACAATGGAGATAGAAATGTGAACTATATGACTGAAAAGGAGTTTCCAACACCATCCCAAAAAGGGGAGAAAATTTACAAGTTTAATACTTGACAAAGCTATTGACACACAGACCCACAAGCATCCCAGTCAAAACTGATAGACCCCACTACAAGCATTATTCTTTTTCAGAGTTATCTGAAGAAGAGCCAAAAAAGAGAAAAAAAAATGTTGTTTACGGTCTATACATTCACCTGCCCTTAACAAGTATTTTGGCACATTGCTATATCTATATATTGACTATGTATCAAGTATCATGTGACTCAAGGCTAATACAGAACACTTCTTTTCCTTGCTATTGTCACAAGGATTTGATTTTGTTCATGCTTCAACCTGAAGGTGGATGTTGATACCCGTATATCGATTTGATGTCAACTTCTAATGTTAGTCAAACAATTTGTGATCCCCTGCTACAGAAAGAAGGGGGAGAAAAGAAAAAAAGAAGCGTTATCATATGTATGCAAGAGTAAGTAGATTTATATAAAGTGGCATCAACTATGTCCTTTCTGGTAAAACAACTATGACCAGAGAACTATGGAAACAAAGAAAAATGCAATTTCTGACTTTTCTGCAACTATAGATGAAAGAAGATTTCTGATGCTTAGTCACAACATGAGATCAACCATTGCTTAATTTCAAGTTGAAGAACATGGTCCCAAGTTATGTTAAACATAAGTTGACATATTCTACCTGGTAATTGCTGAAGCTCTAGTTCCCCATCCTCATCTAAGAAAATATCAGGATGTACTGCTGCAGAGCTGACATTGAGTGCTCTCTTCAACTTTCGATGGTCTAAGACCTCAACTTGAACCAAGAACGTTGAACTAACAGGCCGATGATCAGAGAGTATTATCTCTGCCCGCCTGTAAGCAAGTTGTTTTATGCCTTTTCCTAACCAAAGTATACGATCACACCTGCATAACATTCCATGTAAAGGAACTAGCCTGATCATTCAAGATATAATAAATTATAAAGGTCTATTCACTAGTACAACAAAAAGGCTGACATATATTTACCATGCTGGAGATCTTTTCTTCTCCCCTTCTTTTGGGTTCTCACCAACATATCTATCAGAATTTATTTCATATTTGTAAGTTGGTGGAAAGTTTATCACTCCCTCTTTCCATCCCTCAAAAACATGCCCACTGCGGAGTTCTTTGCTTAGCTGCCAAAAAAAAAACAAAGCAATTAAACAATTTTACCATCAGAAGATAAGGCATGTTTGCGACTACAAAATTTTGAAATGAATTAGAGGCAGACATCACTTACATGGAAACTCAAACAATTTTTGGAAAATCATCCGTAATGATTATAAATCATGTTTGTCTAACAAAATGTACAACCCACTAACAAGTAATTGTGCTAGGCAATCGCAAAAATCATGTCTTAAAAAAAATTGTTCGCTTCGGAAATGACTCCCTTTTTGGTTGAGAGGATATAGAGCAAAAATGCTTAGAGGCAATTTATTTGTTCTCTGAATTCACAAGTAACAGTTCTTTACCTAATAAGTGAGAAGGTCATTCGTGTTCTACTCTAAGTGAAATCTGATTTTGTTTATAGCATCCGAATTATACCAAAATGTGATAAACAGGAAAGGTTTATTAAAAATGAACTGCTAGCTTAGTGAGCACAAAAAGGGGAAGTGAATAATTTTGCTGAAGTTGTGTGCAGGTCTACCTGATCACTGTTGATAAGCTTATCCCACCGCTTCTGAGCAACAAGCTCCCGAACTTCTGTGTCCATCATATTGAGACGATAATTCAAATCGCCAAACCAGAATATCTGACTGTTTAAAGAAGGGGAAAATAGTAAACACATGTTCCATGCAACTAATAAAATTTCTCAGGTACAAATGTGAAATTTATCAGCAATACTTGAGTACCAGATTACCAGAATGATGTTGATTGTATAATTTAGTTGAATAAGATAATCCGCAACAAATATCATACAAAATTACCTTGAATTCCATGAAAGCATACTAAAATACAAAAACATGGATTCTTGATCAAGTTAATGTTATGCGCCCCACAGAAATTTCCAATGAAGCTTGTGTAAATAAATTATATATTATTTGAAACTCAAATGCCAAGAATGCTTACTCATGAGATGGAATTGTCTGTGGTTGATCTGTATCGACGACTGATGAGAAACGGGTACGTCGTATGATTTCAGAGACATCAGAGTTACGCCTTTCTTCGGCCCCATCTTTCTGACCAGAGGTCAAATGAGAACAAACAAAGCACAGCCGTGATTGGAACAGAGTCATGCTGACTGAAACAGATCCCTGCATCAGAAACCTCAACTTAGATGTAAATTGCAGTGACAGCAAGTATAATCACTTTATAAATGCTTATAACACGATCCCAATTAATGTAATTCCCGGGACAGGTTGTCAAAAGTCATATTCACTAATGTTTAGGAGGTGTTAGATGTCCCAATCATGACACAAATTTACTACTATATTAGTGTTTATAGGAGAAAAAAATGCATCCATGCTTTTGTGCTTCAGAAAAAATATAACCACAAATACTTTAACTTCCCTATAATTTCTAGTTTATAAGGTGGAGCACTATTAGCATGAAAGAATTGTGTTACCTTGTTTCCCATGTAGCCCATAAGACCAACTCCAACAGGTGAGACCTTTAAATTGTTTATGTGTCTTCTCAACCGCTTACGCACCCAAATTGACACATATATCCCAACCATTTGCTTGCTGACAATTCGGACATACTTAGGACGTGACTTTGCAGCATCTCTAATGGCCGCATCATTATGTTTCTCCTTTGGTGTCTCAGAGAAGGCATCAAACTCCTCATCAGAAAAACCATCAGACACATCAGATACAGACTCAACAACTTCAGGCTCCTCTTGCTGCTCCATCCAGGTTGAGACTAGGTTTCCATAGCTGTGGTGTGACCTTTTCAGTCCATTTCCATTTATTGCAAAATGTTGAGGGCTCAACATTGCTGGATTGTCCGCCAAAGTAAAGCCAATTCTTGCAGAACTGCTGAACACCCTCCGCAATTTCAAATTGGATGAGATGACTTGAGGGGTTGCATCCAATGAATGTTCAGGCCAGTCTAATCTATGATCGTAGTCGACACCATATATTCTACTCAAATGTAAGTTTTTACCAATACTAATAACCTTCTTCAAATCTTCTCGTTCAACATTGCAACCATTTGTAATACTAGCATACTCCTCACTAGTAATCCCCAAAGGGAGATCATCAATCTCGTCAGCAAGTTCATCAGCAAGTTCGTCAGCAACAGAGGAGGTTCTTAGCACTGGAGAAGGTGGGGCACTGTAGCTTTTGTGTTTATTTTCAGGTTCTGCAGATTTATTCAGAGTTCTGCGAATGATTGCCTCCCATTTTGGAATTGGCCTGCTACTCTCTGCCCCCAGAACGTTACCAGCATTCAGAGGGACTACCTCTTGAAAGCTGCGAAAAATAGCTATTATAAACATGAGATTGAAACCTCTAATGCATATAATAATATAGCACAGCTGTGTGCTACAATATCATTTATTTTAGATTGTGTTTTGTTTATTTCATTTTTTGACATTTCCATTGAATTTATGCCAAGTCAGTTTGAATAAATAGCTTGAACATGTAGAATAGCTCCTTTAAAATACCTCAAATCAACACCAATCCATCATTTGCATCTAGATTTTGGGAGTTTTCACGTCTGAAACCAGTGCTAGTACTCCCTTAAAATGACATAAGCATGCAGCCAATCATTTTACCTAAAGCATATGTTTAGTTGAGCTAGATTTAAAAAGGGATGTTTGTGCCCCATAGCGGCATTAAATAAATAAGACCAAATTCTAAAAATGCCGATTGATCCGATTGATGTGGAATCTATTGCCCAAGACAGATCAACAGATCATAAAACCTAACCTAGTCTCATTGTTCGAACTTAAGCAGCCTTAAGGTTTACACTCTGCTTTCCATTAACAAAGGCATTACAATGTTGATTATGATGTGATAGAACTATTCCAATCTATTTAACTGCACAAGCACAAGGAACTACTATGAAATACAAACTGGAACTTCAAGTAATATGTTGCTAACTGAATAGCATGATGGACAGATTGACACAACAGCTACAACGAAGGCAGACAGAATGCACTCACTGTTCACCAAAGTATGAAATACGCACCCAATAATGTAAATATCTGATGGCTCTTGGGTGCAAAGCCAGTCATCAATATCAAGATCTTCGTATGGTTGTCTTCCAGCGACATTCCAAGTCCCTATTGTTACCCTGCACACAACCGAGTATCAAGAAGCTTTCTCAATCAGAATCACACAAATAGTTATGGCTGAGTTAGCTAATTAAGTGAGTTACAGCCAAACCTCACATCCTTGGTATTTATATACTGCACACGCAGTGTTTCTGATTTCCCTCTCCTGTGTCTTACGTGATAGCCCTTAGAAGGTGTCTCTGGACCAAAGAAACACCAAAGCAATTTGAGACTCACAAGTAATCAAGTGAAAAACTGATTAGGTCTTCAATATAATTAAACTTCTCATGGAATTGACTAAAAACTTTGCAGGAACTGGACTCTATTTAGGTCTAGAGATTTAAATGTAAACAAAAATTTTTTAAACACTTTAAGAAGGATATTTATGTCTTTCATCCAGAAATTAATAAAACAAGAACAGGGATTTTTCTAAATGGCTTCTTTTCTTCATTTCCATCACAAAAATCAAAACCTGAGCTCATCTTCAAGTCCTAGACTAATTCATGGTCACACCAAAATTCTAGAATTTCACCCAAATTTTAGAGCGACTGATACTTAAAAAATTAGATATTAAAAAGAAAAACAGAGCAAAGAAAAAAGAGATAGATAATTTATATAGTAAGGCACCAAATAACAAAAATAACGTTTCACAAACAAGAAAAGGGGAAAAAGGCATGAGAATTTCATATCGAGATTCTGTAGGAATGAACACTGGAGGAAAGATACAGGAATCTGATAGAAGTAGAGATGATAAAATAATTGCTTTTGATAGTAAAAATAATAATAATAATAATCAAGAAAGAAAAAGGGTTTGATCCTAGCAAGACCTGAAATTTGGCTTTGACAATCAGAATGGTTCTCCTGAGCCTTCTGTAGATGATCTTCACGTATGTGCACTCTTGCACCTTTAAGAGAGCAAGCTGGAAATTTTTTTTTTTTTTGGCAGAAAACAATATCAACAACAGAAAAAGCACCAGAAACACAGAAACAACCAGCCAATGTAAACATTTCGCAACCGTACCATCATCTTCACTTTCTGTTTCCGTGTCAATCTCATCTTCGCTAAAATCATACACCTTTGGCTTTATATTCAACCATTTCTTCATCACAATGGAAGGCCAAAAAGCCTGCAACCGAAAGTGAATCTTCGAATTAGTCTAAATGCTGGTTCCTAAAAATCACAAAAAGTCATACCAGAACAAGTACCAGAGAGGCAAAAGGCACACCTCAGAACGCTTTCCTCTCCGGGGTCTCATTGTCTCACAGGATCAAATTTCCAAATGGAATCCGACTAACAACTACTCGAATATGGAACCAGGCACTGGAATCCAACTCTCACTATTTAAGGGCATTAATGTTTAAATAAGAGACATTAGAGACCATTAAAAACAAGATCTATTGGTGGCCAAGTTTGGTGCCAAACACAAGGAAGATTCACACTAAGTTACCAAATAGAAAGGACAGAAAAAAAAGTGTGGACATATTTAACAGACATACACGCACAGCCTCAACTTGCTCAAAAAGAAATACCCAATGGACATCCCTCTCACATATCCAAAAACATCATAGCAACACTGTCACTGAAAAATCAATAAAACTGAAGATAAAAACAAACCCATAAAAAATAAAAAATATCACTTTCATTGTCACACAATGGTAAAGTCTAATCCAAAAATCAAAAGATGCCACAGCCATTATTAGTTCAGCAATGCAAAGAAAGACAAACAAAAGTTGGGTTAACCCAGAAGCTGATTACACCTAAGAATTAAGAAAATCCAACCGGGCTATTAACAGTCACACAAATTGAAACCCCGAGTAAATAAAATATATATAGCATTAAACAAGTCAGTATCCATCTCCACCAGAGATCTAAAAGCAAATTTAGGAACTTACACAGTTATATACAACTAAAGACAAATCAAATACTGAAAACGACACAATCATTTAAAAATAAGAAAAACAAAGTGTAAAAAAAATAATGATACTATTACATGATCACACATACCATTACAAGATTTGCAAAGACCCCACCATGCTTGAAACAGGTAACTACCCAGTTAAACTAACCAAAGGTTGACACTAAAAAATGGAAGTTCAAGTCAAAGGGATAATCAAATGAGTAAAAAAAATTAAAATTAGAAAGAAAAACAAGGGACTAAAAAAGATTTAGGACAGCTGTAACCAGATTGGTTGGACGGTTATCATATTAACGGAAATATGTATAATAAATAAATATGAATAAACTATGTGCATGAAAAGATTGATTAATGAATATTGAACTGATTCAAAGGAACCAGCGTCACATAATAAAAGGTGGTTCAACCTCAGCGCACTATATGTGAAGGTAAATGACTTGCCTTCAGTCGAAAAAATTAAAATATAATAATAAAAAGTCCACTTTTTATATGCATTTTGTTTTTATTTGTTTCTGAATTTTTGGATGATGCGGTGACTGAAGAAGTTGATTTTAAGAATAAAGAAGACTTCTTTTATAAGAAAACCGTGCAAGCAAGATCTTTATTTTTCAATACCTTTAGAATTACAGTATAATCTCAATAAATTAATATTTTTAAAATTAACAAAAGCTCATTATTTAAAAAAATATTAATTAACTGAATTACAATTAAACTTATATTGCAATTCGGGGCTAACAAACTAACTTATTGAAGATTTATTAATGAATGTCAATTAATTAGGGAAAAAAATTCAAACTGGTTAACCAGCAGGAAGTTCTAAAGATGTGGATAAACTGGAAGTGTGTACGGCAAGGTGTACTGTTTGTAGAGGGGACAGAGTATGTCCAATTACAGTTCATCTCTGAATTATGATTTTTTTTTGGGTATTGTTGATGCGGAATTTGCTGACTTTTTAATTGTTTGTGCAACACATGTGTGTTTAATTATAAATAAAAATTTAATTTGTGTTTTTTTTCCTTTATACGTCTGTATGAAAAAAGTATATGTCTTGTAGAAGTTTATACCAAAATAATTTGCTTAGACAAAAATAAGAGAGGGGATGTTTCCACCCATATATTTTTGTTTTGTAAATTCACCTCACTTTTAGAAAAAAATTTAAAGAACAAAAATTAAAACAAACTCTCGTTGTTTTTAAAATATACAAACCAATAAAATTTTTTACAATTAATCAGTTAATTTCTTATTATAATTTTTTTATATAGGTACTCTTGAATCTTGATCATTAAAAACAAACTCTCGTTGTTTTTAAAATATACAAACCAATAAAATTTTTTACAATTAATCAGTTAATTTCTTATTATAATTTTTTTATATAGGTACTCTTGAATCTTGATCATTAAAGTTGCTTTAAGATAAGTTTTAGAATAGAGCTATTTGAACCTACAAATTTTCACTCTGCACCCTCTTTTTAATTAAAAATTTCATTATCTAAATAATTTTTGAAAAAATTACTTTCTCTTCTTAATTTCACATATTTTCATCAATTCATTCAAATATATTATATTAGCTATAAATAATTGGTATTATTAATTAAAAGGGACAAAAACTATTGTTTAGAAATGAACATTAATAATTTTTTACAGTCATAAAAATAAATGAATGTCAAAAAATTAAATTTTAGCAAAAATAATTCGAAAGAGAGTGAAATTGAGTATCTAATTTGCAGAATATGAGAGTGGAGAGGAAATATACAATTATAGGGTAGAGAGAGAGAGAGAGATTAATGAAGAGTACTTATGATTTTTTTTTTAATTTTTAATTTATAATAATGAATTTACTTTTAAAAATAGATGTAGAGAGAAATTTAATGGGTTCAAATAGTCTTACTCTAAGTTCTATTTGATCAATTTATCCAAATATAAAAAACGATAAAATTATCCTTAAAAATGCGCTTAATTTAAGTGTTTAATTTTATTTTATTAAATCTCTAAACTTCTTTTTTATTTGCATTTTTTAAAATAATAAGAACTTGCTGTAATTATTTCTTGAGAGTAGAGTGAAAAAAATCACCACCAATAAATAATTGTCGAGTTTTACATTATCGAGTTGGGTCATGATGGGTCAATTTGCTGGATTGTAGGATTGGTTCTAAAATTTAGCCTAATTAATTTGACTAAGTTAATCATTTTGATACAAAACCATCCCTTTAATTTTTTTTTCTTATCTACATCGATATTTACAATCCGAATCATAACTTATCCTCGATAATCATATATCCACCCTCACTTTAATTGGAGGGTAGATCCGGAATCACATGGAACTTATCCTGATAATTCTAGTACAGCGCAGCCCATATATCCACCCTCACTTTAATTGGAGGGAGAGTGATATTCACGCGTGAGCCAACCACCCCATTATATTTGGAGAGACCTATACTGCCTGATTGAACTCACGCCCTCAAGAAACTTGAGGGCGTGAGTTTGCCAATGGGCTACGAGCCCATTGGCTTATTTTTTTATTTCTTGATTGCAATGATTTGGTCAAAATGTATCGGGTCTAAAGCTTCATGCCAAATGTTTTCCAAGTTAAACCAATCTACTTATTTTCAATAGGTTGTGAAATAGCATGAGGACATGTGTGGGATTTTGTCAAATTTCGAGACGAGAGGATTGAAACATGCTGCTTATATTGCTGCAATCTCAGTTAAATTTTTACCAAATTTCGTAGAACCTCAAAAAGTCTAAAAAAGTTGTATATATATAGTTATTTTTCAGTGTGGGTGCTCTCATTTTTTTTATACAGAAATACTTTTAAGTCACAGAGCTTAGTGGAGTCAGATTTTAATACTGTTAAACTGCATGGCTTAATAATATATTTATATTTAAAAAAATTAGTGCGCTCGCGCTGGAGAATAATTCTACACACACTATAGTTTTTTAAATAGAGTTTATTCAAGTAGAATTTTTGTTTAAAAAAATTAGTTGTTTATTTATTAATGAGATTTTTTATTCAAAATTGTAAGATTACTTAAGCTTTAAAGTATGTTACGAAATTGTGAAATAAATAAAGGGATAAAATTGTAAAACTGAGGATATTTTAGACAGTTTAATTTTTTTTAAGGAAAAAAAACACTCTAGTCCAAAATTTAAGCTTATATATAACAAAGGCAAAATAGTTTATAATCAATTTTAAATGCCTTTTTCTTTTTATTTATTCCAATCAATAGTAATTTATCATGATAAAATAATTTGAATTGGCCTACTTTGATAAATAAATTTGTATAATTCACGATTTACCTATAAAGGGGAGTAGAAACTTAGTCCTTGCCAATTTTTGATAATTTAAGAAAAAATTAATTTCATTTTTGAGACTATTGATTTTTCTTCTTTTTCTCTGACTTCAATCATTAAATTTGAATGCGCCCATTAGCAACTCATGCGCCCAAAGTTATTGGGTGTATGAGTTCGAGTCGCAACAATAGTTGAGACTTGACTCCCCTTCTGATAAGAGTTTATTTCGCTCTCCGCTTTAGGGATAGAATAAACTTTCCTTCAGTATTAAGTAAGAGTCATTATTCAAGCTGTGTCATACTAGACTCAGAGAATCTCGATTACTATCTGGTTATAAATATCAATAGAGTTTTAATTGTAATATATCAGTATTTTAAAAAAATCATTAAAATTCGAATTACAATTTTATTTTATTTTTGTTTAATACAATTAATAGTAAAAATCGTGATCCACATGTATCACTTAACAGATAACGTAAGGTTAGATGTAACTGTAAAGACTAAAAAGGGCGGCTCTATTTGATTGAAAAAGATGGGATTAGTGCATGCATGGCTGGTTAATTATTACTGGTGTTTTTTATATGCTAAATTGACTTATCTATATAATAATACACATGTCCATTGTAGCCCACATAATCAATTAATACAAATAAATTGTACACATTATTATCTCTGTGTTGATGACGAGGAAGCTAATAAACCCAGTAACCCACCAAGCCTTTGAGTATTTAGAATATTTATGCCACTTGAATATTCTTTGAATATATACATTTATACCTACGTAATGGAATGGACCACAAATCAAGAGTTTTCTTAGCCATTTAAAATATTGCATGATGATTAATTGCATGCTATATTTGACTACTAGCTATATTATATAAGTTTAAGCAAGTGGGTTTGTTTTTAAAAATCTAGTGTGAATTTTGATCTACTAGACAAGTTGGTAAGTGGAAAAAAGAGAGATTGAGAATTAATTATTAACGTTAGGGTTTGCATTTTTTGACACGAAGTTAAATAAGTTAGAGCTATAAAATGTCGGATTGGAGTTTAGTTCTCGATAAATGAATCTGTTTATGACATAATTAACAATCTTATAATTCTATATTGTTGACTCTTGATCCTGTTTTGTCGACCTATATTTTATACAATAAGATTATATTACATTTTTTCGTATTTTAAGAAGTATTTAGTTATATATTTGGACTAAAATTGAGTTCAGTATATTAAACAACAACACGATTGTAGATTTTTTTGATAATTGTGCCAGGTTAGTATATATTTAATATTCGTGATTTGATTAATAAAGAAATTTAAATTCGCATCGTCCTAAATATTATTAAGCAACATTTCTTTGGCACGACACAAACAAAACTTAAACAATCACACATAATTTACACACACTTAATGTCATCCTTGATGGGGAGATTGTCAATTTTTCTCGTACTGAAGTCAATATATACTACTTACTTACTACAGTTTTTATAATAGTCAAAAACCCCCTAAATACTAAAAATTTAAAGAAAAAAAGGAGTAAATGGTTATTTGATTGATAGTTTAACTTGGAAATATAAAATATATATTTATTATAAAAAATTGAAAAATAAAAAAATATCATATTAATAATTTTTTATTCACTCAAAAATATATATTTTTTCATATAATATGAGTTATAATCTGAGTATTAGTCTCATGTGTAATCTGAGCATTAGTCTCATGTAATTTAAAATATATATATATATTCTTATTTTTAGTACTTAAATTTTTATTTTAATCTCTATTAATATGATTTATTTAATTTATAATAAATATGAATAAAATTATATTAAAAAATAAGGATAATACTATAAAATTATAGTATTACGGGAATTATTGGTTATTATAAAAATAGTAAGGGGACAAATTGTATATATTAATTTCAAAATGAAAGAAATTAGCAATCTCTCCCTTGTGATTATAAAGAGAAATTACCTTTTAGTATGCAAAACAGATGGTGTGCAGTGAGGAATTTGAAATACATATAGTTGAACAGAGTGTTTGAATTTTGGGACCACTTGCGCAATCTAATGCTTAATTTTAATTAGAAGCAAAAACATGATAATTAATTAACAATGACTAACTTGTAATATTGTTGTATATGTTTAATTTCTTTTCATTTTTTTTGATAAAGAAACGAAACGAAATTAAGATGAAAAGAAGGAAAAGGTGTTATTGGTTTTGGCTCTAGGATATTATTCCATGGATTATATATAGATAAATTTAATTAATAATAATAAATATTTTATTCTAAGAAAATATTAATTTTGTACTATATTATTAATAATAATGTTTCATTTGCGTTACTATTATTAATAATTTTTATTTACATAATTTAAATTAAAATTAATTAAAAAATTATGATTTACATAATTAAGAATATTAATAATTATTATTAATTTAAAAATATAATAAAATATTTATTTTATTTTCTAAATATATTTTTTATTAATTTTTTAATTAAAAATTAAAATTCTTTAAATAAGGGTAAAATTATAATTTAAAACTATTTGCTCCCAATCCAAGATAATATAAACACATAAATTGGATTCTGATACTCTAATTCCAATGTAAGTAAACAACCTACTCCCACTCCCACTCCCACTCCCACTCCCACTCTACACTCCCAATCTTAGGATTTTCACTCCTTAGGATTTCCACTCCAATCCAAAATGTAAACGCTACAAAAGTCTTTCCACCACTCTAACCCCCAATTAATTCTCTTCCACTTAATAATAGTTTAATTGGTCCCCTAAATCAAAAAATATTGTAGAAAGATTCCTTTTAGAGTCCCTCTTTTTATATATAAATTTTGACACAAGATTTTGCTCGTTAAACTACTATAATTTTAATGGCTAAAATTATTACTGATAAGTATTATTTTGTAAAGAAATAAAGTCAACAAATGGACACAACAGCTATTAATTATTAGGCTTTTGTTAAGTTACATTATCATGTAACATACATGATGATGTAACAGTAGTTGGATGAAATCCAACGGTTGTGAAAATAATATGATTTTTTCATCTCATATTTTCACAACCGTTGGATTTCATCCAACGGCTGTTACATCATCATGTATGTATAACAAGTTCCTAATTATTAATACTCCGATTCTCTCTCCTATCTACTCTAGTATTGCCAATATAAGATTGTATCTTGTAAAGGCAGATTACTCTGGCTCTTAAACCGAATATACTGTTCTGTTCTCATTCAAATAGAGTGGTCGTGATGGGATTGTATCTTGTGCGCTAATGATCATCAAAAAGGCATTGGATTAAACTATATTTTGGAAGGCCCTTGCTTGATATATATGAGCCATTGTTATGAATTCTGAAACCAAGTCTAGCCAAGTGCAATATTGAACATGAAAAAAAAAATATTGAACATAAAAATTATCTTTTCAACGATTATAACAATATTTGATGAAGTAGCTTTCCACAAGCCGGTTAAGGATAGTTGCAGAAATATGAAGTTCAGATCCTGATCCTTCGGGTGAAAAATAGGAAAAAAAAAGTGTAATATTTTGTATCATGTTATTTAATTTTCCGATATATGGAAATAGTAACTGGAAAAAACGATTCACTTTTTTTTTTTTTTTTTTATCATGCGCATTAAGAATAGAGAAGGAGACAACACTGCAGGAAGAAGAGGGAGTGAATATATAAATATCCGTTCGGAGTAAACGGCAGGGGACTTAGGAGTGGTAACAATATTTGTGGGATCCATTATTAATTGACTTTATTTATTGACAAGCTAATAGTTATAAAAAATAACCTTAACCATCAAAATTATTTGTAGTTAATGGGGACCTCATGTCAAATTTGTGTATGAAAAGAAGGATGTTATATATATATATATATGTGTGTGTTCCAATCTGAAATTATAAAGTGTGGGAATATTCGGGAAAATACATAAACCGTGTAATTTAAGTGTTTCAAGTTATAAGTTTTTAAAAACTCATTTTAAAGATTTCTCATATTTTTTATGCACTTTAAGATCCTGAATAAAAAAATTACTATATATATTTATATTATATGATAAAAAATTAATTTGAGTTCTATATTCTTCTATTCTTTGATTTTCATGCATGGTGCCCACAAACAAAAAGTTGAGATCAAATTAAAGATAAGGCACATGAAATGACTTTGGATTTAGATGGAACTGAATAAAGGTAGAATCACTTTAATTTTCTTTACTAGCTGATCATCAATGTCCATTGCATTGGCCAGTGCTTCCAATTTGCGTCTGCAAAAAGTTGCCTATATCTCAGCTCAAAGTAACCCTTTACAGCCATTATTGGTTTCGTTTATTAAGTACGAAGATTATTCCTCTCTCAACTGTTGAATGGTTGAGTTGAGATAGTTTTTTCGTTTTCGAAATTTGAGTGAAATAGACATTTTTCAATTATTGATGATGATAGAAATTTAGACAGTATTTTGTAAAATTTAATATAAATTAGTCTCAATAATTATCTAATTATAAATATCAGTAGTTAACTAATGTAATATCAATAATAATCTAATTGTAATCAATTGATTGTATTATCAATGTCAAATATACATACATACATACATATATATATATATATATATATATGAAAAGAATGCTTACATTATTCGATACAATTATATGAGATATCGATTTTAAACCTCTCAAATATTCGAGGACGCCAAACTCATATTGGGAGAAAACTGCGCTTTCCCAGGCTCAAGGAAATATAAATTAAATCCTGCGTCTGCGGGGCTCAAACCACTTCACGGTGAGGGTGATTTCTACTGGGCCAAGTGGTTCATTAAGTGGCCTAGCTAGACATGAAAAAGCAAGGGAAAAAGAAAGAAAAAGTTTTTGTTTGAATATATTGGACAAACTAACATGCTCTTTATCGATCTTCTATGCTATAAATATTTATATGTTGCATGTAAAGATGGCCGATCAGCGCCACGTGCCATTAAAGGAAGCATGGCGTCTTTGCCGCGCCGCCAAAGATAAAGCGCGTCTTACACGCCGTGCTTGCCGCGCTTCGTGCGTCTTGCGTCACCGTGCGTGGGCGTCTTGGAAAAATAGCACACTAAATTTTTTTTCCTTTTTTATTTTTTAAGAGCGCATACTAAGTTATTGTCTTATTTTTTTTTTTCAAGCTTATATACTTTTTTAAAATCCATGTGCCTTTATTTAAATTTAATAGAGTAAAAAATTTAAAACTCAAGTTCATATTCAATAATAATAAATTAATAATAATAAAAGAATGTAATATTAGTTGCTAAGTTTGACTCTATGGTATTAGAATTCCTTTTTAGTACTTAACAACAACAATAATAATTTTTTTAAGAGTTAACTTAATTGTTAACTTGGAATTACATAGAGTCATATATTATAGTTTATAATAATATTAATACGTATTTATAAAATCATCATATTTATAATTTTATTTATTAAAATCATGATATCAATTATTTATTTAATAAATTATAAATATAAATCAATTATAATTTTTTTGAAACTAAGAATTAAATAAATTAAAAAAACTGGAAATAATAAAATATATTAAAAGATTTAATTTCAAGTTATTTATAAAATTATAAAATTTTAAGTTTACTTTCATTAAAAAATGAAACGCATACGCGCTTACTTCATCTCTAATCGCTACGCTTTTTAAAGTTCTGCCTGAACTTATTTCAAGACGCCCATCGTACACGCGCCACGCTACTAAACGAAATACACAGGCCGCCATTACATTTTATTGACGTTACCGCGGTTCGTGTCATTCAAAAGTTCTATTGGCCACCTCTAGTTGCATGGGTATCACAAAGAAGTAGTTTGAAGAAA
This sequence comes from Citropsis articulata, assembly GCA_030449925.1. Taxonomy (NCBI): domain Eukaryota; kingdom Viridiplantae; phylum Streptophyta; class Magnoliopsida; order Sapindales; family Rutaceae; genus Citropsis; species Citropsis articulata. The sequence continues at coordinate 10,689,803 of JASUUH010000211.1, read as the reverse complement.
GAATGGCACACCTAAACCCTAAATTTAGGCTTTTAATTTATACTACTAAATCTGACACAATAATTGGATTTGCAATCTAATCCAATAATAATATCCTAGAAATTTGAATAATAATAACAAATAAAATGTCAACAAAATCAGTTTCCTAGCAAAAGATAAAAAATTTAAATTTTTTCTAATTTTTAGCGACATCAAAAAATTGCTTCAACTGAATTTGAGCCAGAAAACAGCAGAAGGTAACCTGTCCAGAACTCCCAAAAAAAAGAAAAAAAATCATATTATACATCCAAATCCGACGCCAAAAATTATCAAAAGAACAGCTGTAGAACATATTAGATGTATAAATTGGCATGTAAATATCAAAAGAACAGCTGTAGATCATCAAGCTAGCATACACATTCTATAATTAATCAAATAATTTTTGGGCACTGAAAGTGAAAGGTCAATGTAAGCGACAAGATATATAAATAAATATGAGTCCAGAATTGGCAATTCTACAAATTAAGCAAGTGCCAAATTGCCCACCAACCTGTATACTAATAATGCACGCTGGCTTGATGTTTGTGTATTCGTGGCTAAATAAATAAAAGTCTTCTTTCTTTCTTTCTTTCTTTTTTTTTTTTTCCTTTTTTCTTTTCTTAAAAATCTGAATAAAGTGAGAAAATCTTGAATTAATAATATATAACTTTTCCTCATCGACATAAATCTGGACAAAATGAGAGAAAATTTAAATTAAAAAAGGTATATAAGTCTGCCTTATCAACATAATTCTGATAATTAACAACGTGATTAATTATATAACATACCCAAAGATAATTTAATTGAATAAACATATATTCAAAGCATAAAAATTCCAATTTAAATCTATGCTTCTCCGTCCGAAGAATTGGAACCTTAGGCCTCCTGCATCAACTTAAGATATAGTTTTACCAATTATTTTGCGATGTAAGATTATCGAAAGCGTATAGTAATAATGACTAGTGTTTTTATACTACTATTTTATGGTTTATCTCATTTTTTAATAAATTTATTTTAAAATTTTAGATGCGATGGGAAACCTTACTAAATTAACATCAACCCTCACTCATTATTATTATTACTAAACTCGGTTGATCATAGATGGATGCAGTATCCATTCAGGGTTAAAGGAGCTACGACGCCCATAGAGCAAAAGAATATAAAATTTTGATAATGTCATTCAATTTTATGGACAAATCTTAATAGTAAATTTGTATATTAGTCCCAAAAGAAAAAAAGACACCTACACCCTAGGATTTGAGGAAATGATAAAAAAAAAAAAACTCTTGAGTTTTCAAAAAGAAATACTAAGAACCATTTTTTACCATAATTTTTTAATATAGTAATTAGAACATTGACTTTAAATTTTTTAATTAATACAAATGTAATATAAATCTTTGGGTTAAATAGATTTTACAATTAACAAAATGTCTCCCTATTAATAATAATAAAATTATTTTCTACATAATATTCAAAATAATTTTAACTTTAATTAATTTCTTTTAATATTATGTTTCTATTTATTATAAAAAATTAGTTTAATATAATAAAATATGTCTAATAGATTGTAAAATATTAAAAAAAATTTAAAATTTAAAATTAGTTAAAATATATATTATTACATTTATTTTAATGCCATATTTCTATTTATTATAAAATTTTGGATCAATTTTTTTGAGTTTATAAAGTAAAAAGGTATTATGGTTAAAAGAGAGTACTTAGGGCATCTCCAATGGGACACCATATTTTGCACCAAATCACCTTTTACACCATTTTTGGTGTAAAATGCATCTCCAATGAGACACCATAATTTGCACCAAAATGGTGTTATGAATAGTATTGCACCAAATATGGTGCAACACTATTCATTTGGTGTTAGGGGAAAAAAGTCTCAAATATCTTTATTACTTTTTCTTATTTACATATATGTCATATTTTATATAATATTTTAAATTATTATTATTTTTTTTTTAATTTTTGAATATTATACTAATATTTTAAATAAAAAAATTCAACACAAAAATTAATAATAATAATAATAATTAACAAAATTAAATGCCAATAACATTAATTACTAGATTACATATTACAAAATAAAAATAAAAATTAAATTAACACAAATTAAAAAGCTACTACTACTAGCATAAATAGAACAATTATTTAATAATCTTGAGATCATTATTAGATCCTTCAATAACATCAAAATATTGGCCAAAATTATTGGAAGTATTTTGAGACGCTTTGGCCGTGTTGAGATCTTCTCTGCAAAATCTTAATTTGTTCATCTTAAAAATATTGACGTAAGCTCGGATCATTGATCGAATTTAAATCTTTAAGTAAAATTTTATTTTCTTCACGATATGTGACCATCTCCAATTTTTTTTTTTCTCATTTTGGGCTCGTATCATTTGAATTTAGTAATTCGAATAACTAGAGTATTATTATTGTTATTGCATTTTTCTATCTTAATGTAATGTTTAATTTCATAATGTAGTAATTTAGTTAATTAAATGTAAATTTAATAATTTTATTTATTTTTTGTTAATTGATATAAAATTAATTATTACTTAATTATCTATATTAATAGCTATATTTATTGTGTTAATTAAATTAATTTTTGATGATTAAAAGAATAAAAAGAAGAATATTCTTTTTGGTGTAAAATTTGGTGTAAATGGATTGGAGATGAAATAGTAATTTAGTGTGAAAAAGGTACATTTTTAGTGTTGGTGTTACACCAAAATGGTGTTACTCATTGGAGATGGCCCAATGGGACACCATATTTTGCACCAAATCACCTTTTACACTATTTTGCAGAAACGAACTCCAACGAGACACCATACACCAGACCAAATGGTGTTATGAATAGTATTGCACCAAATATGGTGCAACACTATTCATTTGGTGTTAGGGGAAAAAAGTCTCAAATATCCTTATTACTTTTTCTTATTTACATATATGTCCTATTTTATATAATATTTTAAAATTTTTTTTTTTAATTTTTGAATATTATACTAATATTTTAAATAAAAATTTGGTGTAAATGGATTGGAGATGAAATAGTAATTTGGTGTGAAAAAAGTACATTTTTAGTGTTGGTGTTACACCAAAATAGTGTTACCCATTGGAGATGGTTATCCCTTATTAAAAACTTGATAGTCTTGATGATCATTTTCAACTTTAGAAGTAGGTGTCTTTTTCAGTTTTTCCTATCCTAAAAAGAATCGATATGTAAAATTAAAATTTCTATTATTATTTCGATTTTATAATTGTCTAGAATGTATGACAGGAAGTAACAGTGAGCTGGAGCACAAGTGTTGAGCTCGTGAAATGAACACAAGGTACAAAGTGCAGATCTTTCTGGCCGATTTCTGTAGGTACACGACTCCTGACTGTCCATGCAGTTAGAGTACAAGGAAATGTCTGAAAAATGACGATACTTGTACAAATCTGTGCGTAGAAAAAAATTATTTTTTTTCCTACAATCCATTATAACGACTTGCGTGGCCAAAAGGTGGTTAAATGAAACTGTCGTAAGATACTCATCGTTATTTTGGGTAACTGTATTTATTTTTTAACCGATCCTTTCATATCATGTGACCTGCCATCTTAAATTATAGAAAAAAATTTGTACACGTATGAGTGATTGGTAATTTTTTATATAATCTAAGTAAATTAATTATATTATCTCATTTATTATCGATAAATATAAGATATTTGGGATAAATTTTAAATCTAAAATAAAAGTCAAGTGGATTCAAGATAAGATAAGAAATACCCTCTTCTTTGAAATAATAATAATAATGTCTTCTTGTTGCTGTAGTTTCAAGTGTGTGAGCGTGTGTCAATCATTCGAAGAGGAGCAATGGAGAAAGAGTTGTGTTGGAGGCATTGTGAAATGGCGGTTTGTCACCAAACAAATTATAATTCCAACAAAAGGGATATGAGATCATTCTTCACCAACACCAACTACTTGTAAATGTATTAAAAGATCCAACAAGAAACTGAGAAATAAAAAAATCACTTATCTTTTCCGCGCTTGGACCGCAATGTCAAACAGATAGATAATGATAGAGCCAAAAAGAAAAAAACTAAACAAATCAAAACCAAACCAAGCACTGAAAATGACCCCCACTAAGGCAACAGTTTTTAGGGAAATGAAATGGAAAATGAACACACATCGTGTGGTATTGGTTCATTATGGGCCGCTCACCCCAGCGATTAAACAAGTTTTCAAGCAAGCAGGCTAAATTTGAATAGTGAGGGATATACAGAAGAAAAAAGTAGACTCAACCTCTATCCACACTCTTAACCTTTTTGAAAAAAGATAACATGAAATGAAATATGCATCATCAAAATCAACTTCTATTACACATTTTTTCGGTAATTATGTAAAAATATCTGCTGATATCGTGCTTTTGAACTGTGCTCTTGTTTGTGGACGAAAAATATCATCCAATCTGTGGAAAAAAGAATATAAGCTTTAATCTCGGACTTTTAACATCATCATAAACCCTAATATAACATTATACTTTTACACACAAATTGGTAGTCCATTTGAACAAGTTTTGTTTTGTAGAAGAAAAATGGAACAAGACAGGTAGGGGAATGGTTATAACTCCTGAACAATGTGCTTTCTACACAAACTCAACGAAAACAAAAAGACCGTCTTCTGAAATACTCGAAGAAAGCAATTCAGTTTAGAGTCTGAGGGACATCCAGAAACTCATTACATGATGGTGCAGCGGCTCCTTTCTTCTGCTGGCTGTGTAGCCACCTGTTGGAACCTGTGTGACTCAGACGGGTTGTACGTGAACTCAGATGTATCAAGCCCGTACTGGTTTATGTCCATTCAAGAACAACATTAGTGTGTCAGAAGCAGAAACTTGGCCATAACACTCATTTTAATGATAAAGAGCAGCCTGAATATCCACCTATCATGTGCACTCTCTATATTTTAATATAACACCTAGATAAGCTACAATCCCCCAGTTGAATAATACTACCACTACAATCACTCCAACAAATCTCTTTTCATATTAATTGATGTGGCATTATGATATTATCAACCCATCATCTACTTTCACTTGTTTCATTCACCTTTGTGTTTTCAATTCACTAATTCTAAGCTGCCTCGGTTGGCAGAGGTTAGTTCATTTGTAGAGTTTGAATGTCAAGTATCATTCTTGAAAGTTATTCATGATTACAGCCAGATGAAGCACTTGTATGATCTTTTTTTTTTTTTGAGACTGGTTATACACCAGAGTACTTGCATTACACAGATTTACAGCTGCTATTAAAGCAGACACTATACTGATATTTACAATCAGACATATATTACTGGGACTTATATTATTACATTTGAATTCTATGAAGTACATGCCCAGACAAATGACCCTCACAGAGGAGGGACACCCCTACTCCACTCACATTTTGTGAGGGAGAGGAAATTATAAACATTTAGCCCCCACAATGCTTTTGTGGGGGCTTGAACCGCTATTGTACAATAAAACACTATTGTCATATTGTTGGGACCAAACTAATTTTATTACTAAGAAGAGGTTATAACTTAACAGAGGTGTACTTATAAAAATTAATGTTTTGACTTAGTTATCCTAAATGCAAGTGATACAAAGTATGCACCACATTAATAAATAATTAGAGGAACATGTCAAATCCAATGTATGGATAAAAGAGATAGGCATAGTTTCAAAAAACTAGTATATGTATCTATGCAGTGATATGCAAAATCATCTTAAAAGTCTATCTCTTTGATATGTTTTTCTCTATTGTACATTTTATAAATCATTGCCCCAAACAACTTTAAAAAAATAATTTTCTTTCATCTTAAACCTTTAATATAAAATAGCACATACATTTTGGAATATACAAATAATTATTACTTTGCGGAGGCAAATTCCTTAAGACAGAATCTAAAAAAAAATTATATATAACTTATTATAATGTACAGTTTATTCTTATTTATAATTGGCCCAAATTAGGACCAATATTTTTTATGATTATATATAGGTTATTCCTATAAAGTGTATCACAGGTTTTACTATATTATTAAACAAAAGTTGGTAGATTAAAAAATTAAGAAAAAAAGAGAAGAGAAAAGAAAAGAACACACACCTTTTCTCTCATACGGGTACTCCAAGCATCATTTCTGCTAGGACGCTGATCAAGGGAACCAGCAACAGGCACACCCGTGGCAGGAGGTGTTGGCCTGTTGATCAAAGGCTGCCGAATCTGTTGCCTTGGGGCAATGAGCTCATCATCACTGTCATACTCCACTGGTCTGTTCGCTGCCCTGACTATAATAGCTAACAGGAAAATCAAAGCCTGCAAATTCCAAGGTTCATTCATTTAATAAGAGCTGCCATACGGGAGCATTAGAAGGTAAAAATTCTATGACTAGTCCAGTCCAACATTGCACAGACAGAAAAAAGCAGTGTGATATATACGACCAGCCTTAGATTAATGGACTAAGAAGCTCAACTCAAATCCATAGTATTATGTTTTGCATTTTACATACATCTTGGAATGCATATCCTACTGCCTTTATGCCCCTAAAGTCAATAGAACATAATTGTGTATTTGAATAAGAAAACAACCTAGGTATGATGTTCCACTGCTGTAATCACCCCAAGAAAGAGAGGGCTGGGGTGCAAAAAAGAGAGCCAAATTGATAGCCTTTTCTTTTTCTTTCTTCCCACAGTACACCCCCACCCAACCCCCCCCCCCCCCCCCCAAAAAAAAAAATCTCTCCCCTTCTTTCCAGGTTTTTTTCAGGTTCATTTCTGCAGTCTGATGGGTTACAAATTAAAATAGTGTTTAATTCTAGATTTCATCTTCAATTGGAATTATGAATTCCCCTTTTTCTCATCCCAAGAGGAAACAGCTGAATCCATGACCAAATCTCTATATATCAATTAGTGGAGCTCAGCTTGGCAAACACTAGTTCAAATTGATTTCGAACATGATGATGGTCTTGGGCAAAGATGTGAAACAGATACTTTGAGCCCATAAAACTCAGCCAAGTTGCAGCCTGATTTTACAAGTTCACAGGAGTGCAGGACTCTTATGTTAGATAATAGCAGCATCTAATTTTCAAAAGCCTACTGATTTTCCCTTTCAATAACTTCAACAGAAAATTTCCCAAGTATTTTCTGACTATCAAGTATGGGAAAAGCTGAAACATAAGACTTAGTATTACAATTTCCCATAAACAGATTCGCCACGGAGCAATACTTCAATTGGTAAGGAAAGAAGTACATACATACATAAAAACTAACCACATCCACATGGAAAATAACCGTATTCAAAGAACACCAAAATGATGGGGTGGGATCACACTACAGAAGACAGTAGCAGAATTTAAGTAGGAAAAGAATGCCTAAAATCAAGTAAATCCAGAATTTGAAGAAATATGAAACCAAAACTACACAGATTCCTCTGGATCTTGGATTATACACAACCAAATGCTCCAATAAGTGCTATAGTTTTTGTCCCCTCCAAAAGCTTTTGATGTATGACATCCTAGAGATCTACGTACATACACCGGACATAGGCATAGGACTCAGTATATTGCTAAATTGTTTTTTCCTGGTTATATCAGGATTTTTTGGGACTTGTATGATTATAATAATGCATTTTTATGTGAGAATTATTATAATAACATTACTTCATGGTTTGATATTATAATAATTTGTTTTCTTAATGGTTAAGGTTTAACTATAGTAATATTGCCTTTTGGTTTAATATTTTTATATCCCTTTTTTCTACTTAGGTATGTTTCCTTTTTCCCCTCTATGCAGGACCGAGTGCTTAATTAAATCACGACAGGAATGAGTTGAATTTGAATATGAATTCTCTCTAGTTTTCCCTCCATTTCTTCTCTTTTGTATCCTTTTTTAAACACCACTGCCACCACAATTTTAACCATACTAATTAGCTCTATCACTGTCTCCAAAGCGTATACCCATAAAAACACCAAAACCCCTCAAAATCACTAAAAAGTATTCACCTCCACCATTATTTGAACTTCGGTGATTAACTCCCTGTGTCATCAGGTTTAGCAGGCTTCAGGGCAATGGTTTTACAAGTACAGGAGAACACACATGTTATCTCATCCAAAATTCTTAACATTAAGATCAAAATCCATGACCTGATCCATAACCTGACTAACAGAATATGAGTGACATCAATACGAACACTATCACAATAGATATCCTTAGAGTAAGAACCCAATTTGAGAGAAACAAGACATCTCTCAGTGACTGGTAAGGAGATCTTAGCTGCCTAAGCTACTGTAAATAGATGAGGATGAGATTCTGGCTTAAGCTAAAACCTAATAATCGGCGATATGGCTATGACATTCATATTCTACCTCCATCATTCACTGGCTCACACTTTTTTTTCTTTACATGGAATAAAAGTATGAAATATGGTCGAAGGTTTCCATGCATCAAAATATTTGTAAGATTTGAAGCTTATTAGAAATAAAGAACTTTAGAAAACGAGGGATATTTACAAAGGATATAAGACAAGAAATGAAGAACTAGAAAGAATTCATTGAGAGAAGGAAATATTTAAAATAAATTCATTGATGCCTTGAGGGCTCTTGTATATACATATTAATCCAAAAAGTAATATTATAATAATAAAACCTTAATCAATAAGAAAAGGCATTGTCATGATAATAAAGCAAAAATAACTTTATTATAATAAAATATCTCATGAAGATATATTAGTATTATAATAAGTCCCAGAAAATCCTAACACAGCTACTAAAATGATCTGAGCAAATTGTGCCTACGTCTCGAATATGTATGCATGCCTTTAGGATGTCCTAAATCAGCCTTATAATAGAAAATTAAACAATCATGAATGGTAACCCTTATCCTATTAATGATACATAAGATTAGTGGTTCCAACACAGTGGGTTGAACGCAAGAATTGCCAAATATTCTAGGCCCAATTATGTTTAAAAAAATCACATCTCACTTTCAAAAGAATAATAAAGCCTATCTATAAAGCACGAATGAAAAAGAAAATGCACTTATTAGAGGTTTATTTTATTTCTGTACAACCAAGGCAAATTTAAATGTAAGATCTACCCAACCCATCCTAAACCTGTTCTGCAGATACATTTTAAAAAATGAACAATCCCTCACTCCATCAGAATGCTTGTCAATATACAGGATGGGTGCAAGTGAGAGAGTATCTTTTTCTTATATCCTCACATAAAGCAAATGACTCCATGTTTATCTTACCTGCAAAATAACAACTCCCAGAGCGACCCACTTCACAATATTCCAGTTTTCTTTCAGAAAATCATATATCATGTTAAAATCACCAGTTCTGTCAGCTGGAATCTCCTGGAGAAAACAAAAGAAAACATATATTGTACAGTTCATATAACAATGAATACCATTATGATTCAAAAATCCAGTCAAAAGACTACTCACTTCTCTCCAGGATTTGTCAAAGTAAAAGAAGGCCGCACATCCCAACTCAACCAAGATCAACAAGATCACCAGCACTGAATACTATGTGGGGTTAAGGAAATCATTAATAACCAAGGAAGAAGAGGGGAATAAGCAACAAAAGACATTTAGAAACAATTAGCCATTTGAATAATTAAAAGATTACTAGTACACGTTTAAAATTTATCTGGAAAAATGCATCCAAATAAGATGGCATGTGCTGCAGCATTCATCAAGTGGATTCACAATTTTCAATGTACCTTATTGCACAAATCACACCAATTGGGATGCACTTCCGCAATAACTTTTGGAATATATGGCACTACTCTTATTAAAATGATGAAAGACCACAGTGCGCGATATCAATATAATATCGTCATTGCCATGTGAAACAGATGGATGATAGAAAGCAAAATCCCTATAATTAGAATTAAAAAGGATAGTTAAAGTACTAAGGATACACAAGTCAGGCAACATCCATTCCGTGTTGTAGCACCGATACAACCAACACAAGAGATGACAAAGAGAACAACTCCAACACCAATAAATAAGTATATGAACCTGCAAAGACACATGAAACCCAAACAAAAGAAGAAAAAAAAGGGAAAAAAACTCAAGTTGTGCAATCAAGCACTCATCAGAATTCATAAATTAATAATAACGAATACATATAAATCTCAGAATGACCATAGGAAAAGAAAGACCGGATGTAGAATTCAACCTCTAAATTTTAACAATATAACACTTTTCCTTGACTTATTCAATAGAAAGGTTAAAACTGCAGACATAATAACAAATGTAGCACGTCATTATGCTATTTTTTGCTCTGCTAACTTTTTAGCAACCAACAAATGCATCAGTTAACTTGACCTTGATGAACTGAAAGCAACGAGTATATAATTTATATTCTAATTAGGTGTTCGTCCAGGTTCAACGTCTATGTCGTTTGCTAGTAGTAAATAGATAAAAAAATAAATCCAGTAACAATCATGACATGGTTATCAAGTGTTTGTTGTAAACTTATATTCAAGTAATAAGCTGGGTTATCGCGAGGCACCTCTTGCCAACCTCAAAGAAAACATTTCGTGAAAAAATTAAATTCATATCATCAACCACTCTAACTTATTATTGATCAGTTGCCCTCTCTGTGAAAAATAGAAAAGCCTTTTTTTTCCCCTCCCCTTTTCCCCGTTGGGAGAGATATTTCAATTATGTAATCATCGTAAAGGCCACGTTCCTTGTACATATTATCGATTACCAGAAAATTTCCAAATCATGTAAGAAAGAAAGGAAAATGTACAAGAACTCTACAGTTGTTAGAGCAATTTAAAATAACCATGAAGTAAATGGACTGAGCAATGGCTGCTGCTTGAAATATCAAAGGCAGGACATTGTTTATCAGTCTCTTAAAAAATATTCTATTACACTACAAATCAAGATGAAATTATAATATCCAATATACTTAGAAAGGGCTTTAAAATAAAGGCAAAATCAGAGGAAGCATTCATACCAAGCTTTTGGCAACTTGTCGAAAATACTGTCCGCTAAAGACACAGCCATAAGCATGGGCCGACCAAGCTGTACGAAGCCCTCATCACCACTCACGGGCGAAACTGTAACCAAATCGTCTGCTCTTTTGTACTCAACAAACAAGTAAATCCCATAACCAACCATTGCCAGTCCCACAAGGGTCAACAGAAAGTTCAGAAGCTTCAATAAACACTCCAGGCACCCTCTACAAGCCATCCTCTACAACTGCTAATATATATATCTGTTAACGACAGTTCAATAGCGTCTCTTGTATTTCATCAACTTGCTGTCCCGCCGTCAACATAAACACATTATAAAAATTATAAATCATTCAAGTTCAGATTATTTATTAATCACGATCTAAGCCACATATACAAATATTCTTTCATTAAAAAAAATTTTAATTTTATATTTATATATATGGACTTCCAATTTCCAAAACAAGACGACCTAATCTGGAATTCGATTGTAAATTAAAATTTTTATCTTCATTTTACCAAGCGAAAGAAATTCAATTCACAAGCAACAAATTAAAATCCAATCAACTCAAAAGAGCAAAAAATAAATAAATAAATAAATTATAGTCTAACATGGAATCCTGTAATAAGCTAAGCTCAGATCGTGCCCACACGACTGATTAACAGATTAGGATAAATAATAATAAATAATAATTGAAAAAAAAAACTGATGAACTTACAGGTGTTTTTGGTAGCTGATGCTTGATTTTGGTTTTTTTGAGCTTTTTCGTTATTTTCGTTTTCGGAACTTTCTTTTTTTCTTTTTCGTTTTTGGTTTTTAATGAAAGACGAGTCTGGAAGTTCAAAATTAAAACGGTACGACGAAAATAAGACACCCTTTTCACTTATTTTGCGTTTTTATGTTTTGACAGTTGGCATTTTTGCTTTGTCCACTCCTCGTCTTTTGATTGGATCGCCCACTCTGCTTTAAATAGAAAATTACGTTGCCCTCCTAGCTGTTTCGTTTGATTATTATTTAGGGTGTGTTTATTTTTTAGAATAAAGAATGGGATGAGAAAATGGGAATTAAAATTATGTTTACTTAATAAAATTGAATTTGGGAATGAGAATAAATTGTGTGAGTCTCACATAATTTAAGAATAAAAAATGAAAATTTCATTCCCATGGAGAACAGGGAGTGAAAATGTGAAAATGTGAATGAAAGATGAAATTACTTTTATATTTTTTTAATTATTAATTTATTAATATTATTATTATTAACAATAAAAATAATAAAAATAATTATTATTATTTTAGTTATAATAATTAATAATAATTAAAATAATAAAGTTAATAAAATTTAATAATAATCAATGTTAATAATGATAATATTAATAAAAATAATAATAACAATAATCAATAATAACTAAAATAATAAAGTTAATAAAATTTAATAATAATAATAATAACAATAATAATAATAATAATAATAATAATAATAATAATAATAAATGTTAATAATGATAATATTAGTGAAAATAATATTAACAATAATTAATAATAATAAAATAATAAAGTTAATAAAATTTAATAATAATAATAATAATAACAATAATTAATAATAAATAAAATAATAAAGTTAATAAAATATTTTAATAATAATAATAAAAAATGTTAATAATGATAATATTAATAAAAATAATAATAACAATAATTAATAATAACTAAAATAATAAAGTTAATAATAATAATAATAATAATAATAATAATAATAAATGTTAATAATGATAATATTAATAAAAATAATAATAAAAATAATTAATAGTAACTAAAATAATAAAGTTAATAAAATTTATTAATAATAATAATATTTATAATAATTATTAACATGTATTATTATTATTATTAATTTTATTTTTAATTAATATCATTTTTATAATAATATTTATACATGTATCTAGTTAATAAAATTTACATTATTTAATACTGTGGGTATTTTGATAAATTAATTCTCATTTCCATTATTCGCTCTTATTTATTTTGCCAATTAAACACATCAATGACATTCCAACACATTCTCATTCCCATTTATTTTTGCTAAATAAATATTAAAATCTCATTCTCATTTCTTATTTTCATTCCAGCTCATTCTCATTCCATAGAAGTATAGGGTTTCAGCGGATGGTTGGGGGTATATTTGTAGTTTTGTAGAAAAATATGAGTTTAATTATATTTTAGTTATTAAAAATCGTACTGTAAAATTTCTTAAACTAATATTATCTTGTTTCAGATGAAACATAAATTGGGTAATTATTCCGTGTGATCAGAATTCTCTTGTAATTTTGAATTTTATTTTGATTGAAAATTCATGTAAGTGATAAGGAACTAAAGTATCACTCTTTTTCATTAAAAAAATAATTTTTTTTAATTTAAAAATATCTTATTGTCATATTACTAATTGATTTTTGTGTCCCTTGCAGGGGCACCCCTAATTTTATCTGTGAGATATGATGACGACCAATGGTGGCAGCAACTTTCTCATTTTATTTTGTTATTAATGAGCCATGAGAAATAGAAGGCCATTCATCCTTTCGGCAAGTGTCGAAATCATAAACTGGGTGGTAAAACCGACGGCCATGATTGAAAACTAGTGATGGGACGGTGGGAAAGAGATTATAAATGCAATGATGAAGTCCAATAATCCTTTCTTTCGAAAATTTTTAAACTTTTTAGCTGGTGATGGAGCAGTCGATTACAATACTAGCTGGTACACAGTAAGCAGAGGATAATCATCCCTGAAATTTAGCAAGATTTTGCCACGCGGACTGGAGAATGGTTCCCATACATCCCGTTGAAAATTGGCGGGAGTATCTGTCGCGATGTGGTGCTCGGAACCCAACGGTCGTTTAAGACATCAGCTAACGGTCAACAGTTATGGCATGGCAATGGAAATCATTTTAATTATTCTTTTGAAAAAAAAATCAATTAATTATTGAGCATCCCCCAACTTTAATATGACAAATATATTATTTAAGTTTCCTCTATTCTGGTGTAGCATATGAAAAATAAATGTAGCAAACAAATTACTTTACCAAACTAACGATAAAACTAAATGTAGTCTTCAATTAATTCTAATTCAACCAAGTCCTAAGTATGCGCTAATCAATTGACATTTTAAATTTTCAAATCCCTAATTCAGTTGGAAGCAAATATTCCAAATCTTAACTCAACAACCATATATGATTAGCCAAAGTAGATGGTTGAGCCATTGCCATGGCGTGAGGCGGCAGTTCTAACATGGCGTTGTGAAATTTAAATATTATAATTCCTTTCACAAAATGTGAGTGGAGTAAGTGTCACTCCTTTGTGAGGTCGTTTGTCTGGCGTGTCTTGTAGAATTGAATGTAATAATATAAATTATTATATACGATTGTAAATATCGATTATAGTGTATAACTTTAATATGTGTAAATCAGAATCACTACGGTGTATAACCAGTCTCAAAAAAAAAAAAAAAAAAACAACCATATATGATTGCCAAGCGTCAAAAACAAATTTTGGGTTTAATTTAATAGCATCATCCAAGATTGCAATAGCTTGGGCAATGACAGATTGCTGGTGACGGTGGCATGGTGTTGGTGCCTGGTGGTGAAGCGCAGCGGATCGATTATTAGCAAGGCTGAAAGGCTGATGGACGTTGGGGGTAGGTTGATCTGCCTGTTCAAGGATTAAGGGGTTAGAGAACGATAAAAGAGTGTGTTTATTTGTATATTTATTCAGAACTTTTACTTCAAAATTCTTGAAACTTACCTAAATATAGATTTTCTTGACCATTGATGTAACTTTTACTTTCGCCTCTTTTTTCCTTTATTAATCAAAATTTTCAATTCAGAAAAATAGTCATTTGCCTAAGTTATAAATTATATTAGACAATTTGTTGTTGTCTAATAATTTTGTATTCGATAATATTCTAGCTAAGGTATCCCCTAATGTCATCTATTTGATTAGTAATATAAAACTAATTAACTAATTAATTACACATACTCATCAATATAATAATGGAGTAAATAAGAATAGGAATGTGATTGTACTATTATTATTGTAGCTTTCATTATTAACTAATTTAATTTTATTTACATCACATTGTATATGAATGGATTTGTATAATTATTTTGTACTCAAATTAGTTGGCTTGGTACGCATTAAATTTGTTCCCCTTTGAGCACATAGCTAGCTGAGCTTCCGGTCCAATGGAGAACTAATATTTGAACGACCAACAGAAATAAACATTCTTGATCCTTGTGCATGTTTAGTTGAATGGAATAGAGGGGGAATAGAAAGGCGATTTTTCTTTTTTAAATGGTTACAGTCAATAGATTTATTATAATTATATGCTCCAACGTTCTTGTGAACACTAAACCATCATTGGTCTACAACAAGGATTATATATGATTTGTTTGTTGCTCAAAAGTAGGCGGAATAATGATCGTCAAGAAACCCTCATTCTCTTGATCGTGGGAATCATAATTCCATCTAGAAAGTCGAGATATTAGGACTATAAAAAACCCTACAATATTTTAATCTACATTTTTATCCTCAAATATTATAAAAATGATTTTTCTAGTATAATTTGTAAATTTAGTCAAAATAATGTATATGTAAAATTTGAAAAAATAATTTTTTAATATTCATTTATTACAAAGAAAAAAGTAATCATATTTAAAATATAAAACAAATTATAAAATTAACAAGTAGTTTTCAAGTAGTTTTCTTTAGTCGGCCACTCAAATTTGAAGTATAGGATTTGACTTTGTCCACTTTCTACTTTTTTAAAAAAATATCAAATTATAAAAAAGTATTAAATAGACAACTAAATTAAAAATTATAAAATTCATCAATAAAAAGCAAATTGATATGCCATAATATAATTGGAATAATGAGTATAAAATAAAATAAATTTAATAAATGAGAATAGGTTATGTAATAATAATAATATTAACTACTTTTTTTTTTTTTTAGTTTAATCATATGGCACCATTTCAAATTGTGCAGATGAAATTATACAACAGAATTAATATGTTTAATATTGCTCGAGTAATAGAAGAGCTACAAACAAATTGTATACATTATTGCGTATAAAATAAAACTAATTATGATACTAGCACAAGAAGGTATTTGTTTGATAAACATCAATTAATAAAAAGAAAAATGTGAAAATATGGACATATAAATTTATTTAATTTATTTAATTTATTTGTAACTCTATCATTACACAAATTGTTAATACATTGATTATTAATAACAATGGATATGGATTCATGCGTTAATACATTGATTATTAATAACAATGGATATGGATTCATGCATAAAAATTTCTGCTTGGCTGGATTTGGGTTATTAAATAATGAGCCAAGCTTTGGTGGCCTGGTCTAGCCATACAAGGGTGAATATCACTACTATTATTTGTAATATCACTATTATTATTTGTAATGGGCTTGTGGTCTTGTTATTGGATGAGTCCAAGAATGATGGGTTCAAGGGTGGCTAAAGAGTTTTTTTTGCACATACAATATTTGTTGATTATTGGTTGTACAATTAATGTATAAAATCTAAGTTGTATTGTTTTTTGTTTTTTCTTTGAAGTCCAAATCTAATTTTTTTAAAAAAATACATTTATCTGTTTTACAATGTTTATTTCTTTTCAACAAATTATATATTCCAAGACATTTTTATTGGAATAAAAAAAATTAAAAGAACTTACTTTCATCATAAGTCTGAAGAAGGAGTTAAAAGTTCTAATTTTAATTCTAACAAAAATAGCGCCACACGTAATTCAATTATCTCTTAGCTAATACAAATAAATAATATTTTGTATTAGCATTAACATAACTTTATAATGCAAAATTTAATTATCAACATATATACATATATGTATGAAGAATCGATACAGAAGAATCGAATTACAAATTTTATATCTTAAAAACATAAAAGAATATCATAAAATAAATTATTTTCAGGTAAATTTTAATTAATTATTTAACTTAATAGTAATCATAAAAGATTGAGTTTTTTTCCCGCTATGGCCTCAATTTTCCTATCAGTCCGTGAACAAGGCGTGCCTTCAATATTATGTTCTTTTTCAGTACTCCCATGCATTCTTCATTTAACTCGAATGCCACTTCCTTTTGTGACACAAGCTGTACAGAGGCCAGAGGCCAAGCAATCTTCGAAAAGTCTTTAGTAAATCCTTGATAAAAATCAGCATATCCAAAAAAAGAACCAACTGTTGGAGACGAAACTCAATTCTAGAGTTAGGAGGATGACTAACATAACGGTTATAAGTGTCTATTTGATATATCTTATTTAATAGTTATAAATACTTATTTAATTCCGTAAGTACTTTTTAAATTGTTTTTTGGAGTTTGTTTTAGTAGAGTTTTTTAAGTTTAAATAAGCTAATTATTTTTATTAGCAAGGTCAAAATTTAAGTTTTTGAGAGTAGAGATTGAATAACTTTTTAAAAAAATATGTAATGTCAAAAGTAGCCTAAAAATATTTCATTAATTACATAATATCCTTATTTATATACAAAACTTACACAATAAAAATTCTTGCCGCCATTTAATAATAAACGTATTGCTGCTACTTTTTTTTAAAATGAAATTGCCGACACTTTAATTATACAAAACCCTACGCATGCCTACTATTTGAGACAAAACTAATAGCTAATAATTTTGGTGAGGAGCGTACTAGGTAATGTTTCATGCTACTGTTTCACCATTGTTTTTATTATATTATTCAATATGTTTATTGCCATAACTTGGTATTGTTTCATCCTTCTTCTAAATTTGATCTTAGTTTCCAAACGAATTCCTAACAATTATTGGTTAATGCTTTAATTAGTTCATGTGTGTGTGCAATCTTATAGTATAAACACTATCTGTATAAGTTCTACTCCTATAAATTCTATTCAATATTTCAATAAGCTGTAACAAATGAACCTACGTTAATAATAAAACCGACTTGTTAAGTCTTAGCACTTCGGGGGCCTATATGATTGCGTTGTAACATCAGCTGATGGGATAAGTAATTCACGTGATCTACAGGTGAATCACTTACTTGAAACAGCAACTAAGCCTGACAAACTAAATGAGGTTTTGACACGTCTTTGATGGCTGGTTTGAATGGCTGTTAAAGCTGTTGATCATGCGGGAAGTCACTAGGTTTAGATAACAAATCCAGAAACCTTGGTTGACTGCTATAGGACCTTTCTAGATCAATTATTAGCTGTATATAAGGCTACGTGATCTGTTATTTGAGAGTTAAGTTACGTTTCTTCTTCTTCATTGTATCTTGTAAAGCTCCAAAATAGTAAAACACTCATCTCCCTTTTCACAGTGGATGTCGGCTCTTCGTGGCCGAACCACTTAAATCCTTTGTGCAATGTGTATGTGATTGATTATGTTTTTCTTAGATCTGATTAATTTCTAATTCGTTGGATAAATTGCATCTAGATTTGGTTGGTTAATAGTTGTTCTTGCTTATTCAAGAATCTGTGAGTAGCCTTGCAGGATTGAAACCGAAAGTGGACCTGGAGATGAATAACCACCTGAACAAGCCTTTCACGGAGGAGAAAATAGCAATTTCACTCTCCCAGATTTGTCCAACTAAAGCTCTGAGACGCGATGGACTGCCAGCGACTTTCTTTCAAAAGCACCAGAGCTCAGTAAAACAAGGGGTCATCTCTAATTGCCTCCAAATACTAAATGACAGAGGTACAAACTTAATCACACATACGTTGCTTTGATCCCAAAAATTCCCAAACCACAAAGGGTAATGGAATTCAAACCGATAAGCCTATGTAATATCATTTATAAGATTATAGCCAAAACAATAGCAAATAGACTGAAACACATCCTCCATCAAGTGATATCTCTAACTAAAAGTGCATTTATTCCTAATCGTTTGATTACTGACAATATTATAGTCGATTATGAGTGTTTGTATAAAATTAAACAAAGTAGGGAAAAAAATACGGACTAGTAGCACTTATGCTAGACATTAGCAAGACTTATGATAGAGTGGAGTGAGACTTTTTGCAACACACAATGTTAAAGTTAGGCTTCTCTAGTAAATGGGTGGAACTAATCATACAGTGTATTACTACAACTTCGTTTTCTGTTGTTATCAATGGAATAGCCACATGGATAATTCATTCCCAAGGGGGCTCAGGCAGGGGTACCCTCTATCCCTTTACCTCTTTCTAATGTATGCTGAGGCTTTCTCAAACTGAACAACTATTAACCAACCAATCTTACTAGAGCAAACTGAACAGCAAAAGCTTCTCCATGGAATTTAGTTTGGCAAAGATGCAAAAGTTTCCCATTTATTATTTGCGGATGACGTCCTAATCTTCACTAGAGCAATAGTGGAAGATTACAAACATTTAAAAGCTTTATTTGAGTGCTATGGCAAAGCTTCCGAACAGATTTTTAATTTTGAAAAATCATCTTTGCTCTTTAGTGGAAACACCAAGGATGAACATTTTTCAGTTACAAGTTGTGTCTCGGAATGAAAAGTACTTAGATCTACCATCAATGATAGGCATGAAGACAAAGAGCTTCTTTAAGGAGATCAAACTCAGAGTTTTAAACAAAATATGCAGCTGGCAACACAAGTATTTTTCAAGTGAAGGCTAGGAGGTACTAATTAAAGCTGTTGCACAAGCAATCCCATCTTATGCCATGAACATCTTTAAAATTCCATGGGGCTATGTGAGGATATCCAAAGAGCAGTGGCTAAATTCTGGTGGCGAACAGATCATTAGAAGAAAAGTATACACTAGGCAAAATATGAAAGAATGAGTTATATAAAGGCTAGGGGTGGATTAGGATTCCGAGATCTATCAAGCTTCAATCATGCCCTCGATGCTAAAAAAGGATGGAGAATTATATAGTTCCTAAACTCGTTGGTGGCAAAAGTTTTGAAAGCTAGGTATTTTAAGCATGCTGGATTTATAAATGTAAGCTTGGGATCAAAACCATCCTTTGTCTAGAGAAGTGTTTTGTGGGGGAGTCAAGTGATCCAAAAAGGGTCTAGGTGGAGGATTGGCAATGGGAAAAATGTAAACGTGTATAAAAGTAACTGAATACCCAGACCCTCAACCTTTAGGCCAATTTTAGCCCCAACGATGGCTCTAAACACTATGGTGGTAGAGTTAATTGACAGCGAGCAACATTGGAAAGAAAAGCTGATATGTGATCACTTCAGAGCAGAAGATTCAGAAGCCATCTCTCAAATCCCTCTACCAAGAAAGCCACAAGAAGATTAGCTGATATGACACTATGACAAAAGAGGTCAATATTCTGTCAAGAACATGGACCAAGTGGTTATGAAGATGAAGTTCCCAACCCATCCAAGTTGTTCTACCAGGGCCTGATGGAGTGTTATTTTGAAATTTGCAATACTAGAAAAGATTAAAATTTTTTATGAAGAGCAGCCTATGACTTATTGCCAACAGCTAGAAACTTATGGAAGAGAAGAATTCTACAGGAGTTAACTTGCCAAATTTGTTACTGTAAGATAGAGTCTATTTCTCATGCTTTGCTGGATTGCAAAATGGTAAGGAAGATCTGGAAAGCTTCTCAACTAATAGTTGGTTCACAAAGGGAGCACAACCAGGATATAATTGGGTTACTACAAGTCTTGCCTCAACAACATGCCAATATAGAAGGGACTTTCGTGGCTGCCTTACTATAGGTTATTTGAAATGCAAGGAACAAATGGTTGTTTGAGGGCAAAAAAGAGAATCCAATTAGAGCAGTGGCACGGGCAGAATCTATTGTAGAGTCCTTTAAGAAAGTCAAACAACCTGAGTTGAACTATATTGCAAGTCAAAGAGCAGGGGAGCAGAAACAATGGTGCCCTCCCCCAATGGATTGGCTAAAAATCAATGTGAATGCTGCGGCGGATGCTAAGAAACAAGTGACAGGCCTAAGGGTGGTGATTAGAGACTCGGATGGAAAATGCAAAGATGTTGTTGTTAAAACCTCTAAGTTTTTTGGCAGTGTAGCATTTTGCTGAAGCTGCAGCCATGGAGTGGGGCTTGCAGGTAGCATCAAGCTTTGGTGTTACTGATGGAATTGTTGAATCTGATTCATTAGAAATAGTTGAACTAGCTAACAAGTGGTCAAGAAATATGTCTGAAAATTTCTGGGTGATCTCTGAAATTCTGGAAAAAAAAGAAGATTTTTCATAATTTCAAAGCTCAGCATGTCCTTAGAATTTGTAATGGAATAACTCATGCTTTGGCTAAGTT
The DNA here is from genome assembly GCA_030449925.1 of Citropsis articulata. Taxonomy (NCBI): domain Eukaryota; kingdom Viridiplantae; phylum Streptophyta; class Magnoliopsida; order Sapindales; family Rutaceae; genus Citropsis; species Citropsis articulata. The sequence continues at coordinate 10,668,489 of JASUUH010000211.1, read as the reverse complement.
AGCCCTGCAAAGAAATGAATCTATAATATAGTTGGATGAATTTCCAACAGACATCATCTATTTGCTCTCAAGTTAATCTTTAAAAGGTATACTTTCTTTTAAAATAATAAAAAAAAGAATCTGCAAGTGGATCTTTTGGGGGCCAAGACCAGTGACTTTGTTTTCTTTTGGCGTAACACCTACTTTCTTTTATTAATAATACCATGTATATCTACTAATAGTAAAGGTAAAGTAGGTTGTATTTATTTGTTAGAGTGAGAGTGAGAATTGTAGACTTTTTCACTTCAACATTTATTTGTTCATTTAAAGAGGGGAATGAGATCAATGGATCCCACTTACTTTTTAGTAAGGAGTGAGGTTCCTAGTTCCACGAGGGAGATGAGTGTGGGAATGAAGGAATCCACTCTTATCTCTTTATTTTTTACCTTTCCCTTATTAAATATAATTAAAAAATATTGTATTTATTTAAAAATAATAAAATCAGATTTATTTAAATAATATTATTATATTCATAGAGAATTAATAATATAACTATATACTATCTTTATTTGAAAATATAATACTATTATATTTGTTTATAAATTATAGTATTATATTTATTTAATATTAATAATTAATAATAATAAATATTTATTTTAAGAAAATATTAATTTTGTATGTTATTATTAATAATATTGTCTCTTTTGCATTGGTTTTATCAATAACTTTTAATATTACATAATCAAAATTGAAATTAAAATGAATAAAAAATTGTGATTAAATAAATATAGCAAACAAATTACTTTACCAAACCAACCATAAAACTAAATATAGCCTTCAGCTAATTCTAATTTAGCCAAGTCCTAAATATGTGCCAATCAATTGACATTTCAAATTTTCAGATCCCTAATTCAATTGGAAGCAAATATTCGCAACCTTAACTCAATAGCCATATACGATCGCCAGGCGGCAAAAGCAAATTTTGGGTTTAATTTAATGGTATCATGCAAGATTGCCATAGCTTGGTTGATGATGGACGGGTGGCAATGGTGGTGCGGCGTTGGTGCCCAGTGGTGAGGCACAGTGGAGCGATTATCGGCAAGGAAGAAGGCCTGGCGCAGTGGCTGATGGACGTTGGGGTTGAGTTGATCTGCCTGTTCGAGGATTAAGGGGTTTGAGAACGATAAAAGAACGTGTTTATTTGCATATTTATTGAAAACATTTACTTGAAGATTCTTGAAACTTACCTAAATATAGATTTTCTTGACTATTGATGTAACTTTTACTTTCACTTCTCTTTTCTTTTATTAATAAAAGTTTTCAATTCAGAAAAAATAGTCATTTGCCTAAGTTATAAGTTATCTTAAACAATTTATTGTTGTCTAATAATTTTGCATTTGATAATACCCTAGCTGAGGTACCCTGTAATGTCATCTATTTGACTTGTAATATAAAACTAATTAATTAATTAATTACACATACTCATCAATACAAATTAATGAAGTAAATGAGAATATAAGTGTGATTATACTATTATTATTAGAGTGATAATACAACTATAAACTATTTTACAAATTTATTTTGTACAAACTGATGTGACATTAATTTATTGGTTCAATAAAAATATAAAATAATAAAAATAATTCATGTGGGTTAAGAAATATTTAATTCAATCAATTTTATCATACTACATTAGTTTGTACAAAATAAGTTATGCAAAAATTTATGGCTATATCATTATAATGTATAAATTATAGCTTTCATTTGAACTAATTTAATTTTATTTACATCGCATTGTATGTGAATGGATTTGTGTAATTATTTTGAACTCAAATTAGCTGGCTTGGTACGTACTAAATTTCTTTCCCTTGAAGCCCAAAGCTAACTGAGCAACCAGTCCAATAGAGAGCTAATATTTGAACGACCAACCGAAAAATAAACATTCTTGATCCTTGCGCATGTTTCGTTGATTGGAAGACAGGGGGAAATAGAAAGGCGATTTTTCTTTTTTAAATGGTTACAGTATAATTATATGCTCCAACGTTCTTGTGAATACTAAACCACCATTGGTCTACAACAGGGATTATATGATTTGTTTGTTGCTCAAAATTAGGCGGAATAATGATCGTCAAGAAACCCTCATTCTCTTGATTGTGAGAATGATAATTCCATCTAGAAAGTTTAGATACATAAAAAATCCTACAATGTTTTATTCTACATTTTTATCCTTAAATATCATCTAATGATTGTTCTAATATAATACACACATAAAATTCTAAAAAATAATTTATTAATATTCATCTCTTACAAAGAAAGAAGTAATCATATTTAAAATATATAAAAAAAACAAAATTAACATGTAGTTTTCAAACAGTTTTGCAAGTCCAAACAGTAACTTTCGTGGCAACAATTCGAGGAAATCTTCTTCTGCATACCGTGAGGTGAGAATGGATAAGAAATTGACTATTGAGAGAGAGGAGAATACTAGCGATATCGCATCGGATATGGCAAAAATCTTTAAGGAAACTTTTTTATCGAAAAAAGGAAACCCTGTATCCTCTTTGGTGCCACCTGGTAAAGTGAAAGCTGCTGCGAAAACCACGGTAGCGATAGACGTTGCCACAATCATACAAGATGTTGCAGTATCCTTCATCCATTTCTCCCCTTCTTCTCTCAAGTCTTTGTGTTTGGTGGTAAATAAAGCTCTAGGGGTATCACCGTCCTCGTTTTTGGCTTCAGCAAACCGTCGTTGAACAACTTTTTCCACTTTCTACAGTTAATGTAAGTATCGATAAAAACTCGAAGTTTCCGTGTTTTGCAGCATCCAATATTAGTGGCCGCGGTTCCGTAATTAGATCTGAAATTTTTGATGAATCACTCAGCGATACAATATTTTTCCAAAGGCGGTCGACTAATTGCTGCCTTTTATGTTCTTCTTCTTTGGCACCTGAAATTTTGGATCGTCAAGCCAAAAGACAGCAAAGGAAATAACAAAGATTGTTAAAAAATGACAAGTCATAAACACTAAAAGTTATAGAATTTGAGAGGACTAACCAAGATTGAAGCATCTACTAATTAAAAAAGCCTCTCTGATCTTGATTGGCAAAGTTAGAAGATGTCAGATCTTGTCGAGCCAATGCACGCAGTGCTGTCTCTTTATCTTTTCGGCGAAGAGTGGCTAACAGTGGGCAATCTTCAAGCAACTTCAATGCAACATATGGGAAATACAAGTTCGCATTTGGTGCCCAGAACAACTTGCATTATAATAATAAATTAATTAAGAACGGGGCTTACCATACAATTTGGTTTCTATCAGCATGACAAGTAACTCGATGAGAATGAGAGGCTCATCCTTCAAGGAATTTTTAGTTTCTCCATAAAGGTACAATACCATTTCTTTATCGCCTAATGATGCAGCCATGTGAATTGGCAGCAACCCACTTTCATCTGGGACCATTGCTATGTCTTTGTTATTGTTCATCATCACTTTAGCAAGATCCACCAATCCGGATGCAGCAGCAAATATAAGAGGCGTACTGCTACGCTTATTTGGCTTAGCTAAATGCTCGGCATTCGTTTTCACAAGTTCCTTCACAAAATCAATTCTTTTTGCCCAAGCTGCAACATGAAAAGCAGTGTCTCCTCCTTCTGTGATGGGATTTCCAATTTCATCCTTGTGTGCGTCATAAATTTCTTTAGCCTTGGCCCAGTCGCCAGTTAATTAGCGCAGCTCGGTACAATTTTAATTTTCTTTGACTGATTTCTCTTGTAACTTTGGAATAAGACGAGTTTAATTTGTCAGTAAAGTTTACAGGACGGATAATAGAGAAAAGCGGTTGGGATATATATCAAATATGTAGACAAAATCTATCAAAACATCAAGATCCACAGCGCGTGAAATTAGTGACTCTAAATTGTCTTTCACTTGCTCTCTCAATTGGTGAAACTTATCACTTTTAAATACAATGATTTTTATTCCGCAACTAACCCTTGGTTTGTATTTTTCATTACACCTGCGAGTGAGACTCTCTTTTTATAAATTCAATAATAAATATGAATGATTCTCACACATTTGATTAGTAAACACAAATGAAATTATAAGTAATTGGTTTCCTCAATTTTAAATCCTCTCTTTAATTGTTATGCAAATCTTAGTTTCCAAAAAAAAAAAAAAGTTTACTCCTAATATTTTTCAACTGTTGATGATGAATATACTTTATTAAAAAAAAAAAAAAAAACTCAATGTGATCAACACTTGCACCAAATAAGTAGTTTGAGTTCACTCAGTCACTCCTGTCTTTAGGCCTCGTGAGTCATAAATCTTGGATAAGAATGAAATGTAGGGGCAATATTTAAGACAAGTTCAAGAAAGGGAGGGGGGGGGGGGGGTGGGGGGGAAGAGAAAGGAATTCGGCAACCATTTCCAAAATTGGACAAATAATAAGTCATTTTGAAATTCTTGATGAGTGAGATAAAGCTCCCAGCTTGGGCTATGTTGTTCATCAATGTTTCTGATATGATATCTTATAATAAGTTATTAATAATTTTTATTTATTTTAGTTATCTTACCATTAAACTATTATAAAAATGTAAATGATTGAATTATATAAAATATTGAATAAAATTTATTTACACATTTATAAATATGTATATAAAATATTTTTTTAATATGTATATAAAATATTTTTTTAATATTCTCAAAGTCAATTTAAAAAAACTATTCCTTCCTTTCTTTTTAAAGTCATTTGTAGCCGATAGGATGAGACCGGTTTGCCAAAAGTAATTTTTAAACAAATCTATCAAGCACTAAATTAACTTTTAATTTTTCAAAATCACTTTTGAGCATCCTAAAAACAATCCTAAATGAGCCCTTAATGCTTGCAATTTTTTAGATTTATAATCATAAGCTATGTTGTTTTTAAAACCTAATACTATTCAATAGAGAATGTCATAAGTATTATTATTTTGGCAATTACTAAGTTATATTTAGGAGTTCATTGATTTCTCTAATAATCAATACTTACTTTAAAGGTCTAAATCACCTTGAATTAATCTATATTTGTGTAATTATTAGAAGGCTTGTGTAATTATAAGAAGGATGACAGTGTTATATATATGTGTGTGTGTGTGCATGGATAAAAGTGTAATTCAATAAAAATCATGTGATTCATGTCCCAGAAAAGCAAATGAACGAAAGTGTTGATAGTAAGCGACAAAGATATGTTGGTTGGGTTAATTGCACCGTATGGCACCGCGGCCCATGGTGGCGACAGCAAAATAATGAAATTTCATTCAAATTTGTTTATACTAAGGGACACTCTAATTGGGTTGTCAATTGTTACCCTCCTGTATGTTCGCTTGTAAAATACAAATATTACTATTTGTAAATTATGTGAGAAAGCAACAACATTTTAAGCCGCAAATAGCGGTTAGGATAATTGCGTTGATCCAATTGAAGCCGTAGTATGTTTACACGTGTTAATTTAATTATCGGTCCAGCAAGTAAAAAGAAACCAGCACAGAATTGGGTTGAATATGTTTACACGTCTTATAAATGGTGTTGTTCCCGTGAAATAGTTTATTGTTTAGTTCTTTTTATTGATTCTTTGAGTTATTATTCTTTCCTTGAGACAACGAATTATTGCACGAGTTACTGAAGGATAACATTTTATTATACAAACTTTAAAATATAATATTTTACTACTTTTTTGTGTTACTCCTATTAGTTAATCCATTGCTTCACTTATAAAATACTAATATTACCCTTCATTAATAATTCCCAAAATTACAAAAATAAACATATGCTCTGTAATATCTTTAAAAAAGAAAAAAGTTTAAAAGCATGACAAAACAACCGTGAATATAATCACCATATGTTCTAATAAAATTCTTACGCTTTAAAAAAATCCCACCCCAAAAATTCTAAATCCCTAAATCTTTCTATCTCTGCAATTTCGTCTTCTTCTTCACCATCGTTTTTTATTTCTTTCTCTACAACTCCATCTTCTTCTTCATTCTCTCCTTTTACGTCGAATTGAAATACTCCAAAGCATCCTCCGCAACCATTAACAGCAAATCGCACAATAATTAATTTAAAAGACACAAATGTTGTTCCACTCATTCTCTAACAAGGCATGATTGGGACAAGATCTTCTTGCATGATTGCTTAAAATATTCAATGCCCATACAACGAATTTTCTTTGTTTTTGTTTAAATTTAAATTAAACAGAAAGCAAAGAAATTTAAGGGAACGATTTGATTATGTGAGAACTTTTTAATTTTGATGTAGATTTGGCTAAAAAATAAAAATTGATCTTAATCTGTGGTTTTTCCTAGTTTTGTCAGAATGACTAAAATTTTGTGGTATATTACATTTGGATGGATTATTTGAACCCACCAAATTACTCTTTTAACTCCATTTTTAAAAGGTATATTATTATTTTACCACCAAAGTTATTCTAAAATATCATGTCAGTACCACGGTTTGTCGAAAAGAGTATTTTACCACTAAACGTTTGCGCCGTTATCAATTTACCACTCTTCCGTTAAAAAAGTTAAAAATTTACTGATACTTTACTGATGTCATAAGGGCATCAAAGACATTTCCTATTGAAGCTAAAATACTCCATTGCAAGTGTAAAGTAAATAATAAAACAAAGTAAACAAATTTCAAGGGAAATAATTAGAGAATTAGGAAATTGATAACCCTAAAATTGACCCCTCTCTCTCATTAATTTTTTGCTTTAATTAAATTGTTATTGTTTTTAGTTGTGATTAATACTTGAATTTCATAGATTATAATATTAATTTTGAAGTAGAATTTATTATTATTATTTTTGTTGTTTGTCATAATTTTGCATATTCTTCATTATTTTTATTAATTAGAATTTTCAGTTGTTTTCTAAACCTTATTAATTGTTATTGTTATTATAAATTATTATTTGTGATTAATACTTGAATTTCATAGGCTATAATATTAAATTTGAAGCATAAATTTTTATTAATTGTTCTTTGCCATTTATCGTAATTCTGCATATTATTCATTATTTTTTATTAATTACAATTTTTTAGTTGTTTTCTAAATCTTATTTTTGTTCATTATTTCTTTCTTTCAAAGGGTAAAATTATCTTTTATTCTCTTGGGGGTAAAATAGACTTTTAACCTATTTTCTGATAAACATTAACATTTTTCTAATGGAAATGCAGAATCGATAATATATAAGCGTTTAGTGATAAAAGCGATACATTGTGACCATAATATATATCAAAATAACTTTGGTGGTAAAATGATAATATCCCTTTTTAAAAAATAAGTTCATTATTAAAAATTAAAAATTTAAATATCTCAAAATTACCATTCACTTATCACTTTCTCTCTGTACCTTTAATTGTATATTCTATTTACTCTCACATTCTATAAACTAAATATTTAATTTCACTCTCTTTTGATTTTTTTTTTTTGGTTTTTCTTTATATATCATGATCTATATTTCATGCTTTCTATAGACAATAATTTTTTTTTTATATTCATTAACTATTGTGTTTGGTAAGAATTAATTTCTTGATATCTATTAACTACCATGGCTGATAAAATTTTGTTAATATTTGTTTTTAAATAGTGGATTTTATTTCTCTTAATTAGTGATAACAATTATTTACAACCGAAAAAATATATCTGAACGAATTTATGAGAATTTGTGAAATTGCAAAGAAAAAAGGGTTAATTAAGTAATTGTTTTTCAAAAATTGTTTACATAATTAAATTTTTATTAAAAAGAGAGTGTAGAGAGGAAATTAATGTCCAAATATAATTGAACCCATCAATTTCCTCATTCATTATATTTTCGGGATAGTTTTCATATAAAGGTAAATTTGCCCTAGTGATATCATCATGATGTAGTCTTTTGACTTACAAAGTAATGGAAAAATAATAAAGTGTCTTTTTCCTTAGTATAGTAATTTGTATAGTAAATTGTTACCTTTCAATAATTAGTATAGTAATTTGTTATTTCAACATAGTTAGAGTAGCAAAAGAATAACAATTCTTTTTTTATTTATTTATATATTCGGTACATGGCATTATAGGATGGTAAGTAAAATTTGTATCAAATTTTAGAAGAATTATACGAATGATAATATCAAACTTCAGATTTGATCCATTTAACAAACAAATGATTGAATCGGTTCATTTAATTCATTTAACTTGATTTTTAATTTTAATTTAACTTCAATTTCAATTACAAGTGTAATCGATTGATTTAGTCAAAGCCATACTGTTATTGAGTAATTTATTATTGTTGCAAAACCTAGAAAATATGCTTAATAGATATGAGGAAACTAATTTATTGTTGAATTGGGAAAAATGTTATTTTATGGTACAAGAAGGGATAATCCTAGGCCGTAGAGTCTTTAGAAAGGGAGTAGAGGTGGATAAGGCAAAAATAGAGGTGATTGATGAACTTTCACCACCTACGTCAGTAAAGGGCATTAAGAATTTCTTAGGATATGCTAGGTTCTATAAAAGGTTCATTAAGGATTTCACCAAAATAGCTAAACTATTATACATATTGTTGGAACATGATAACCTTTCAATTTTGATGAAGATTGTTTAAAAGCTTTTATTGAGTTGAAGAAAAGTCTTGTTATAGTACCAATTGTTATAGCACCGAATTGGAGTATGCTTTTTTAATTGATGTATGAGGCCAGTGACTATTCTGTTGGAGCTATGCTAGGGCAAAGGAAAGGCAAAACTTTTCATTCCATTTATTATGCCAGCAAAACCTTACCTAATGCACAGTTAAATTATATTACCACTAAAAAAGAGTTACCGGTAGTTGTTTTTGCATTTGATAAATTCAGAGCTTATTTGGTTGGTATCAAAGTGACTGTTTACACAAATCACTCGACTATTAAGTATTTGATTTCAAAGAAGGATGCCAAACCAAGGTTGACTAGGTGGATTCTATTGCTACAAGAGTTTAACATGGAGATCAAGGACAAAAAAGATAGTGAGAATCAAGTAGCTTACCATCTTTCAAGGCTAGAAGCAGATAAAAACACTCTGATAAAGTGGAATATCACAGAACCATTTTATGATGAGCAATTATTGATGCTACAGCAAGCAGGATTCCCATGGTATGTAGATTTTGCTAATTATTTGGTAAGTGGATTATTACTACCAAATTTGAGCTACCAGCGGAACAAGAGGTTTCCTCATGGTGTGAAGAGCTATCAATAGGATGAGCCTTACTTGTACAAGATATGTTCAGACTATGTGATAAAAAAATATATATTAGATGAAGAAATTTCTACCATTTTGCAATCATGTTATGCTGCAGCATATGGAGGACACTTTGGAGGGCACAAGATAGTAAGAAAAGTCCTTCAATCAAGTAACTACTGGCCTTCTATTTTAAAGATGCTTATGAGTTTGTTAAATGTTGTGACATGTGTCAAGGGGCAGAAAATGTCTCTCAAAAGCATGAGATACCACCCACTAACAGTTTAGAAGTAGAGCTTTTTTATGTATAAAAGATAGACTTGTGGGACCATTCTCACCCTCTTTCCGTAACCTATACATCTTAGTGGCTATAGGCTATGTCTCTAAATGGGTGGAAGCTGTAGCATTACCAACTAATGATACCAATGATGTGGTGAAGTTTTTTCAAAAGAATATCTTCTCAAGATTTGGCACTCCAAGAGCCATAATTAGTGATAAATGACACATTTTTGCAACAGAACATTTCTTGCAGCTTTGGTCAAGTATGGAATTAAGCATAAGGTTGCTACAACATATCATCCACAACCAACCGGACAGACATAGGTATCCAATAGGGAGATAAAGAAGATCTTGGAGAAAGTTATAAGTCCTAACTGAAAGGATTAGTAACTTAGATTAAATGACTCCTTATGCACATATAGAACAACCTATAAAACTCCAATTGGCATGTCACCGTACAGAATTGTTTATGGAAAAGCGTGTGATTTGCCATTAGAGTTAGAACACAAAGCATATTGGACAGTCAAGCAACTAAATATGGACATGAATGCTACAACAAAGCAAAGAAAATCACAACTTTGTGGGTTAGAGGGGTTTAGCTTATTCTCTTATGAAAATGCAAGAATTTATAAGGAAAAGGCCAAGTAATGGCATGACCAAAAAATCTAGTAAAGGGAACTCACTCCAGGCAATCAAGTTTTGCTTTATAATTCAATATTAAGGTTATTCCTAAAAAATTAAAATTTAAAGGTTAGGACCTTTTAAGCTTGTAAAAGCATATCCTCATGAGGCTATTGTACTTTTTAGATAAAGGGCAGGTCAAGAATTTAAGGTTAATGGGCACAGAGTGAAGCATTACATGGGCACTAATGTCAATCACCCAAGGGAGGACCTGTTCTTAAGGATCCAACATGCGCAGTCAAAGAATGGTCAGGCTGAAGGACCTAAAATCAAATGCTAATTAGAAGACAACCCAATGATGAAAGGAGTTGTTTCAATTTTTCCTTAAACATTTAGTCTAGTTTTGCATACTTTTGATTTACAGTTTTTGTCATTTTAAATCTAGTAATTATTATTTTTTTCTTTCTTATGGTTCTGAGCGTTATAGGTAGCATGACAGTTGGACAGTAGTTCTCATCCATCATAGGAATTTATTGCTTTTGATGCAACACTAACTTTATTACTGTAGCAGCAAGTTTGATCATTGCATTGACAAAACCGTGGAAATTTTTACCGTTGGGAGTAATTTTGCCAGGGTAACATCAGTAAATCAAAGTTATAGATAAGAAAGGATTGTACAATTCCTAGATTCTCGAGCCCAATATCCTTTCCTTTTTAAATTTAATTTGTTTTAAATTTTAAATATTCTTTTTTCTATCTTATCGCTGCTATAAATTAGAAATTTATTGTAATATCTTTTATTCTCACCCAAATTCTTTCTTTTCCCATCAACAATTCTCATTAGTATTTGCAATCCCTTTCACGATTTACTTTTCTGTTAGGTACCAAACAATGTCCATTCAGTATATTCTAATAATATCAAGGCATAAGAAGACAATTGCTCCATTGAAAAATCCTTCACGCTTTTATAACTCCAAGGTTAAGGATAATTATGAAGAATTTATAGAGCCAATGAAGATTTTGGAGGAAAATGTTTTCATATTCCCCACACAACCCATGGGTATAATGAGCAACATTCATAATGCTGTAGCAAGGCGAGGATGGCTAAAAGTTTGTTCTTACCCTCAAGATCTAGTCGTCCTAATTGTAAAGGAGTTTTATTCTAACATGCTGTAGTAAGATCAATGCACTATTTTTGTGAGGCAAGTACAAGTCCTTTTAGACTCTAGAGTGATTAATGCTTTTTATGATTTTTCTCCCATGATTGAGTGTGAGTACTCATAATTGCTGAGAATATGACTGAGAAAAAATGGAGGGAGATTTTTAAGACCTTGACTATTCTGGGAAGTAATTGGATGAATAAGAAGCGAAGAGTGGTTAATAGGATTGATTTGAAACCGAATGCCAAGGTTTGGGTTAAATTTTTAAAATTTAGAATAATATGAACTACACACACCACCACTATTTCCCAAGATCGACTTATATTACTCTATGTCATAGTTAAGGGCCTAACCATAGATGATGGGAAGGTCATTGAGAAAGAAATTAGAGAGTGTACATTGAAGAAACAAAAGACTGCTGCTTTGTTTTTTCCTTCACTAGTCACTGGCATTTGTGAGGCCTCTGGGGTGAGATTTGAGGCAAAAGAAGAAAGGGTGAAGAATGAATGAGCTATCACAGCAAGAATAGTTGAAAGGATTGTTGTGGAATCTACTGCTGTAGCAACTCTATAGCACCTTACTACAGTAATTCCAGAGTGCCCTGCTCTAATAAGAGTAGAATAGGCTCCTAGGCTCGAGGAGATAATTCAAGCCCTTAATGAAGCAGTGCAAGCATGTGTCCATGATTAGCTAGAAGAGAATGGGATTATTTTTAGACATACTTACAGCATTTAGAGGCCCAAAAACATCAATTTCTCTGCACATGAAGAGCAAAGATATAGACGTTCAAAATTTACTGTTGCAGCAGTTTAATTTTGTTTAGTTAGAAGAAGCAGACGCAACAAAAAAAAGTGAAGATGCTGCAATAAGAAAGGAGAATGAATAAGAGTCTGAGGAAGAGTACCAACCAAAGCAAAAAGAAGCAGAGAATGTTGAAGCAGAAACAAAAAACTTAGAAAGGGAAGTGGAAGAAGAAAGATATACATAAGAGGAGGAAAGAGAGGTAGAAATCCCAAGTGTGAGAAAATGAGTCAAAATCAGATTGAGAAGAGGATGTGGATGCAGTTGTAAAGTAAGCTATTAGCAGAGTTACTAGAAAAGAAGAACCGAGATGCAGCTTGAGAACCCTTATTGCCACTATTATTACGGAGGAGCCTACTGCAGCAAAGCCTGCTGCAGCTGCTAAATAACAAACTCCAACCAAATGCCCTGCTACAGCTCCCAAGGTATCAAGCAAACGCAAAAGGGTGCAAACCTTTGAAGGTGCTACAGCACCAGAAGAGCCAGAGCACAGGGGAATAAGACCAACTTAGCCCAAAGCTACTGAACCTGCTGGAACACCACCAATCAATCCAACTCTATGCCAGAAGAAGAAACAGCTAGCTATCATGCCATAATGTTCACCCAAGGAACGCCTGAGAAGTGCATTTAATAAGAAATGAATCTTTTCCAGCAACAGTAACATCCAACAATAGGGGAGTACCCTCTATCATCCTAATTTAATTTTCTAATATCTGAAACTTTTTTTTTTATTATTTAATTTGCGTTTCTTTCTTGTTAGTGTATGCATGGTTGTCTTGTTTTATTTTGTATGCTAGTGATACAAAAGGTCTTCTGTCTAGGTTATTAAATAGCCAGATCTGTTCATCAACCCATGTTCATCCTTGAGTTAAAGGTATCTATAGATAAGACTATGTTATAGCATTTTGCATGTTATTGATGCAGCAACTCTGATCTGTATATTGGTTGAATAATTGGGTGTCATCATTACAAATAACACACATTCACATAAAAAATCAATGATACATTCAAGAAAATTTGTTTAATAAAATTTTTTTTTGCTATAGACAAATTTGTACTTGTTTGTGACTTCTGCTCCCCATATATGAATGTACTTTTGTTTTACCTCAGAATTATAGGTAATGTCTATGTAATGCTGCAGCACCTCTGGACTTGACCAAAGTAACACACACAAATTTTGGACAGAGTAAGGCCTAGGTCTAGAACTGAACTACTATGACAATTTTGCATGAATAAGAGTGTGATCTAAGGGTTGAAAAATCCTTACAAGCTTGATGATAGAGCTAAGTTATTTGTTGCATGATTGTATGATTGAAGTGTGACCATTGTTGTCATTACTTAAGGATAAATAATAGTTTAACTTTGAAGGTGTGATAACTCTATGAAATGAAAGTTATCATGTCACTTTTAAACTTAAATCAGTAATACTTAGAGAGTAAATAATGTATTTTTATTACATGTTAATTATATTTTGCATGAACATCTATTTTTAGTTTATTTTTAATAAATTTAGTTTAATTTAGAATAATTTATATGCTTAGATCATATGCATCATTATAGGTGACTAGAAGTTCAAATTTTAAAAGAAGGAATGGTACTGCAATATGCTTGCAATAATAGGGAAAGAACTTGGCTATAGAAGATTGAAGCAAGTCTGAAACAATGCAAATGTTGGAGCCATTGTTGTAGCACTATTATTGTAGCATCGTTGCTGTAGCAATCTTGGAGTATTGACAGAGAAGATTTCGGGCTAGATTAGAAGATTGTGATCTAGAGTTTCCAAAAATAGAAGATATGTGCTCTAGACTTCCAGTTGCCCTCATTCTAAGCTATAAAAGGAGCATACACACAAAGGAAAAAGAGAGCTGTCACACAAAAGAAAAACAGAAGAGAAAAACAAAAGAAAACCAGAAATCAAGAAAGGTTGAAGGCTGAAAGAGGAGAAATCATAGAGATCAAATAGAAATCAATTCTTCTTATTATCCCTTTCTTTTCTATTTATATATGGGAATGTATTTAATAGTTGAAACTATTTTTGTTACTGTTTAATCATAAATCATGAACTGAATTTGATTGTAGTTGAGTAATAAATGATCTTAATGGATGTTTACAACCTAATAATGACCAGTTGTTATGCAAATATTAGATACAACATTATACATTCTAGGTTCCAATTGTCCTATAAGGTGAATCCCTATATTTAGTTCTTTAGTAATTTTAGATTAAACGTGACCTTATTTAAAATGAGATTAACTCAATATGGGAAACTTAATCTAAAACCATGTATTATCTTGATTTGTTCCATTAAGTCGGACCTTTTTTAGGCTCCTTTTTAGGTAGTATCCACTGAATGGGTGGTCAGCCAAAATAAGGACTTGCAATAAAGTAAAATCAAGATAAAATGCTACAATAAATTGTGAGCAACACACATATATAAGTCAAATAGCCATTAAGCTTGTTTAACACTTAACTACATCAAAGTTTAAATAAAATAGTAATAAAACTCATTTTTGCTATAAAAGAGATTCCCATAGAGAGATGAAAATAAGAAAATAAAGATGAGGAATTGAGTTCCGTCAGTCCTTTAAGATCTCTCCTTATTTTTCCTCTGGAATTCCTAGTTGTAGCCCTCAACTCACTCTTATTCTTTTTTTCTTTTGTTTTCTCTGTTATTTTTCTTGTGACAGCTCTCCCCTTTTTTTTTTCCCTTTCATGTGTGCTCTTTTTATATAATGGAATTAAGGCAACCAAAAGCATGTGGTCCCATGTCTCTCTCTTTTTGGAAACCTCATATCATAATCATTTTTTGCCGTCTGCTACTTTGTCATTAACCACGTGTGTAATCTTGTCTGCAGTAGCTCTAAGATTACTGCAGCAACGGATACAACATCTTCTCTGCTTTAGACTTGTTTTAATTCTTCTACAGTCAAGTTCTTTGTCATCTTTGCAAGTTTGCTGTTGCAGCATTCTATCCATAAAACTTGAGCTTTTTGGTCACCTACAATTATGCACATAATGAGAGCGCGAAGTGATCTAGAACACAATCAATTTATTAAAATTAAACTTAAATAGATGCTCAAGTAAAATGTAACTAAAAATGTAATAAAAAAACACATTATTTAATTTCTACTTAATATTAGTTTTAGTCTAAAAATGCCATAATAACTCTCATTTCATAGAGTTATCAGTGGAACAAACCTTAGCAAAAACGTTAAGTCCCTAAGGGGGTGTATATAACATCCTAGGCGAATCCCACATCGACAAAGCACGGGAGAGATACTGGGTTTATAAAGGGTGATCTATACCTTAATTGGCAAGACGCGTTTTGAGGTATATGGGCGCCCCAGAACAAAACCGTGTGGACGGACGATATCTTGCCAAGTCTAGATTGCGTCATGACATTTACCCTATCTAGATGCAACATCTTTTCTGTTTTTGGCAATTTTCTAAAATGCTTATACATATATGCAATCTCTTTGTCTAATACAACCAATTCATCATATTATGCATCTTCAATAGTTTTGTCATGAGAAATATGAGATTAAATAAATGCAATAGGTTGAGCAATAGATTTGCCTTTAACAATTTATGTCTTTTTAATGGCTAGGTCATTCTTAAAAGTTCTTCGCTTTCTAGCTAGAACTTCTAGATCTGTCGCACATAAGAGAGTATGGGATTACACTAAGTCAGTTAAGACTATGTAGTGAACCCATTGTGATACCAATAGAAAATTCTAAAGAAAATGAAGAACTCTCTAGAGTAGATATGATACACTTAAATGCAACCATGTAAGTAATTACCGTAATTAAAAATATGAATACTCCAAAACAACAATTCCCAACAACTTCGTCTTAAAGAATATTTAGTTTAAGCACTTCCAATAATCTCAAACCCTAACTTCCACCATCAATTAAACAAATTATATAAAAATCAATCTATGACAATGAAAATAAATATGCAAAATAAATGAACATTCATAACACAAAGATATTTTATGAGAAAACCTATGATCCTTACAATCTAAGGTGAAAATCTCAACACATGATTATGTCCACATGTAAATGAATAAATTACACCTATAAAGCATCACACATGTAAGTACTTTGAGTTTAAATCCTATTGTGTCAACCCTTATGGTATTGAAAAATTTTTCCCCACGTGAATCAAGCATCAAAATCTCCTTACTAGATCAACAATCTCCTCACAAGATGAGGGAAAAATGTAATATGACAATGGATACATGAGTATCAAATCTTAGATTTAACACTTTCAAGCTTAAAGACCTCACATCAAAGAACTTGACAGATCTAAAAACGAGAGAAGAAAATTAACGTTCTCTAAATATTTCTAACTAAATCCACCACTAAATCTTAAAATAGAAAATAAATCCCAAGGTTGTAAAATATTTTAGGGAAAGAAATTGCTCCTTGAAATAATTACTCACCCATTACAATTTTTTCCATTATCTAAAAAATGGCCAAGCAAGTCTTTTCTTTAGTTTGATCTTGAAAGTGTACCTTCCCCCCCCCCCCCCCCCCCCCAAAAAAAAGAAATGGCTCTCTCACTATGGGCTAGTGGTTAGGGCCGGTTCTAGATATTGGGAGCCTTAGGCGAATTCTTTTTAAGATGTCCTTATATTTAGTAGCTTTAACACTCAAAAAAACATAAAAGGGTATAAAATTTAATCAATTTTTAACTATATCTTGAATATCAACTATCAATAAGATAGTAAGAAATAAAGAAAAAAGTAGTCAAGAAGATATCTCTTTTACTTTCTTTAAAACTATTATTTTAAGAAACTATTTTTTTCTTCAAAAAGTGAACCAAATAAATGTAATATTTTCTTTACAAAGAAGAGTGTAAGAAATTTCATAAAATTAACTAATTATTTTTAAAAACAAATGTAGAATTTAATCTTTTTCTTAAAAAAACTAATAATAACTTAACACTTAGACAATACTATCAATTATAAATGTTTAATATTAAGGTTATAAAATATAGAATTTGTATAAAAGTTCTTGATTGTAAACTAATTATTAATTAAAGAGAGGCTAAAAAATATGTTTTCCTATTAGAAGTAACCTAAAAAAATATATTAATTTGAATATATTAAGAACATACAAAAAAAAAAGACTTTCCTAACATATGTAGCCTAGGTGACCATAATAAGATATTCCTAACATGTAGTGACCTAAGCAACGACCTAATTCACATATGCTTAAAGTCATGTTTGTTGGTTGTGATCAGCTTATATGTTAAAGCCGCCCTTTGTTGGTTGTAATCAGCTTATAACATCTATTCAATCATTCGGGACGTAAAAATGCTAAAATGACCACTTTTTCCCTGGACCTATCATTGGTGGTTTTTGATACAATGTTTTGTTAAAACCTAATATTGAGTGATTCAAAGATTGTCATTTCATGAGAGATTAATTCAAAATTTACACTTACTCAATTTTGTTTATACTAAGTAACGAAGGACAGGTTGTTGCTCTGTAAAATACCAAATTATTCAATTTTAATGGTCCCAACATTAAATTTACGTAGTGCAAGAAGTCTTTGATGACCAAGATTTTTTTTTTTTTTTAATACTAATATGTATGTACAATCACTACTCTCTCTCTCTCTCTTTCTATATATATATATATATATAAACAATTATTACTAATATTTATAATTAAAAATCTATTAAGACAACCTAAATCAAGTTTATATGACAATTGGCACAATCCACCCTTTTGTCCTTACAAATGTTGGAAATAAATCTACTACATTGATATTAGTGGTGATACAGACCATTCCCATTCATACTAAGCGAAAAAGGATATTTTGTTACTCTATTTAGCTGTTCACATGTGAAATACCAAAATATTCAATTTTAATGGTCCCTATATTAAATTTATACAGTATAGAAAGTCTTCAGTGACTAAGAATTTTTTTTAAACACTAATATGTATGTTAAAATCATTACTAATATTTATAATTAAAAATCTATTGAGACGACCTAAATCAAGTCTATTATGATGATTAGCACAATCCATATTTTTTCCTTCACGGATATTGGAAATAAATCTACTACATTCATATTAATGGTGAAGATGAACATTTCTATTGATACTACGCAACAAAGGATAGGTTGTTGCTCTATAAAGCTGTTCACATGTAAAATACAAATTATTTAATTTTATTGGTCCCAACATTAAATTTATGCAGTCTTTAGTGATGAGGAATTTTTGTTTCCTGTTTGGGAAGAAATCAGAAGGCCAATGATGAAGCGCCACGTGTCAACATTTGAGGAATTCGTGTAATTGGGATACCTCGGGTACCCGGGGTACCTGAGGTGCGCAATTACCCAGGTACTACAGGGTACCCAGGTACTCAGGGTACCTCGGCTACACCATGCAAAGGTGTAAAAGTCAGTAAAACATTTGTAAAATTACCCAATGATCGGTGGGCCCTAAATCTCAAAAGAATCGGCATAATACGTGTCGAGAAATAGAGAATCGTAGAAATCTTGTCTTTGCGAAAAGAGGAGACGCCATTGTCACGCCCATCGGTAAAGTTGATACTACGGCGGTTGGGACCGCACATTTCACTGTCACGCGCAAATTCTACGGTTTTGCGTGAGACCACTCGATTCCAGCATGTGAAGTTCGCCATATGTATATTTTTGGGCGCAGCCACACGTCTGAAAAGAGAATATTCCGTAGCAAAGAGAAAGCGTAATAAAATAGCGCCCGGTGTACGGCGGTACACCATATAAATACTCAGGTTAATTTTTATCAAGTAAGTTTTACACAGACACCAAAAAAAACTGAGGTCTTCTTCAACCTAAAAACCTCCATTATTGAGAGCTTGCAAGCTCTCGAACCTGAGATAACCCCAACTCTGACTTGAGCGTCGGAGTGTGGTCGCCGGCCACCCCCGGCTCCACCTCTGACCTCGTTTCTCATTGTTTCGCAGGTTCTAAAGGTTCTCCAGCCCTTTAAGTCCGAAGTCCCCGTCTCCTCCGTCTTCCTCCCCTCCACAAAAATCCAGTCAGCCCGTACACTCGGACAAGCGAGGCACCCCGCTCTCCCGCAAAAAAATAAATTTATTGTTCTTAGTTTGTTTTTGGTATTTTCCTTTTATTGGCCCCAAAATAAGCTAAAAACATTTCCTAACACTAATATTTATATCAGAATCACTATTATATATATCACAATTACCATTAATGTTTATAATTAAAAATCTATTGGGACAACCTATGTCAAGTCTTTAATGATGATTATCCATATTAGTGGTGAAGATGACCCCTTCTATTCATACTAAGCGACAAAGGATGGGTTGTTGCTCTATTTAACTGTTCAAATGTAAAATACCTTTATTGTTCCCAGCATTAAATTTATTAATATCCTTACTCATATTAGAAGTAAATGTACTACATCTATATTAATGATGAAGATCACCACTGCTACCCAATTTTAAAATTGGGAGGAAAATATAGTTCTAGCAATCGAATGGGCTCTTTGGCCGGCGACCAAGACTTGGATGCATTAACTGTGAAATTTATTGTTGTTGGTTGTTGACATTTGTAGGGTCTCCATTAACGATCTGAGTTATCCGACATGTCATAATTGTAATTGAAATTATTGTTGTTGTACTTGAAAAACAGTTACAATTGTAGTTGTTATTTTTATTGTATGTGTAATACTAACTGCTAGTAGGGCTTGAGACACATCATTGAAATCAAGCGAGAGGAAAAAAAAAGGGAGATTGATGCCATAAAATAAAGAGAAATTATCACTGCAGCACTTCTGCTTTGCCTTATGTTCATCTAACTATTATAAAATTTTAACATGTTCTTTAAACCACCTTTCATTTTAAATTTGTATCAAATAGCCACTTTTATAATAACACCATTAAATAACTTAAATGAAATAACAATTTTATCCCTAAATAAATTAAAAAACCATTTTATCTTACAAGAGCGTTGAAAAATAAAAAAATTATAATCATAAAAATACCCTTAAATTTAGTAAAAAATAAATCCCAAAATTAGAATTTTTATTTTTTAAAAAAATTATTTTAATAAAAAATCATAATCATAAAAACAACTGCAAAATTTTGAGATTTAATAAAAATTTCCTAAATTATTAAAAATTTTGGATTTATTTTAATAAATAAATTCAATTATTTTTATTAAAATTTTTCAAAATTATAAATTATAAATAAAAATAATTATTAAAATTTTATAAAATCTAAATTTAATAAAAAATCAGTTGAGCACCTCTATTTGGGATTTATTTTTATTTTTTATTTAGAGGTGCTCACTAATTTTTATTTTGGAGAATTTTTATAATTATAATTTTTTTATTTTTCAAAATTATTATAAGATGAAATGGTCTTTTAATTTATTTAGGGGTAAAATTATCATTTCATTTAAATTATTTAGCGATGTTAATGCAAAAGTGGCTAATTGATGCAAATTTAAAAAGAAAAATGGTGCTAAGAACATGTTACAATTTTGTGATGGTTGGATAAACATAAAACAAAACAAAAGTGGTGTAGTGATAATTTCTTAAAATAATTGAAGAGGACAGTTTTTGTTTGGAGATAATTTCGAAATCAAATTGAGGTTGAATTTAATGTGTAATAATAAATTTATTTTTATGGGGTGTGGCAAGAAAAGAAGATTCTTAAGAAAGTTAGGGGTGTGCCCATAGCACTAATCTTTTAACCAGTTTACCCCGCCCCTATATATTCACTTAAACAATTTAAACTGTCAATAAAAAGAACAAAGATTTTATAGCTTAAATTAATTTTCTAAAGTATTTGATAAACCCTTGTTATTGTAATTTGGAAGTTAAGTTAATTTGATTTATTACTTATTGATGAAAAGCCTATAATATCTTCATTACTTTTGTTAAAATTATTGTTTAAAAGTCATACTTACTACATGCTATTAATTCTTATTTCATAGTTATATTTTTCTTCTCTACAATAGCTATAACTTAGAAGTTACAAAACCTCAATACTAAAGAGGACATTAGCCGAATCCTTTTTTTTTTTTATTAAGATATCATACTTTGACATGTTGCTTCCTTTTTCTTTTTTTAATAGTTGGAAAAAAGACTCCCTCACCCTTTAAGGTTTGGAAAAATAATCATGTACATCTCTAAATTTTTAATAATGGAAATCAAGACCCATTCACTATAATACCTTTCGTAGATAGTAACTAAAAATATTGACCTTAAAATTTTTTGATAAATACAAATATAATTTAAATAGTTTAATTCATCTAGTAAACTAATAATATTATAATATTTTTACTATATAAAATAGTTTTTAAACTGTAAATCATTACATTTATTTTAATAATATATTTGTATTTATTATAAAATTTTAAATAAATCTTCGGGCTAAATATATTTTACAATCAATAAAATTTATCCTAGTGTTAAAATTATTTTATATAATATTAAAAAATAATTTAAATTTTACATATTTATTTTAATATTAAGTTTCAATTTATTATAAACTTTTATTTACTAAAATATAAAATTGTAAATTACTAGAATGTTTTAAAATATATATTTTTATAGTTATTTTAATATTATATTTTTATTTATTATAAAAAAATAGAGTCAATTTTTATGACTTAGTAAAATCAAATGATATTATAGTAAAAAAAAAAAAGAGATCTTCGTATTTCTTTTAATTGAAAATTTAGTGGTCTAAATAACTATTTCTCCAAACATTAAAGATGTAGCTGTTCTTTTCCCTTTATAGTTCGGTAATTTTATTATCTTGTGACCTTATATTTTCCATGCTTAATAATCAATTATGATGAGAAAAAGAAAAAGACTCATCCACAAAAATACAGGCGGAAAGGGTGACCTGCATGGTCGGGTGTGAAATCTTTCAAGGAGCTTATTTCCTTCCAATAAAATTAGTTTTTTTGGGTATATTAATCAAAAAAGATTTTTTTTTTAATTTGATGTTTTGTATATTGTACACTTCTAAACTATATCATAAGTATGTGTATGTAAGATATAGTAAAGCTTTTCTATAGTCATAATATTGAGAATATGCATGCTATCTTAAAATTATAAATGTTTATATTTTTTAATGTTTTTCTCTCAATGTAAATTTTATAAATAATATATAAATATGTGACCCTCTCCGAGCAACACTTTCACATCTTTCTAAAGCTAGCTTAGCTAAAGAAGAGCAATGGTATTGCATGATCTTGGAACGTGTTGAACTCTGACAGCATTAAAATCCTTCATTTTGCTTTGCACTTTAGAAATTTCCCACTGGATCTCTATTTTGCTGCTTTTCCTGTTGTTAACTAAATCAGTGACCTCCTAAGAATATGATTCAATGATGATATTTGGCAATTTTGCATGCTTAACTATGTTCAGCCCTAGCTCACAGCTTTTGCTTCTGCATATGTTACATCACCATGAAACTTTATAACCTTTATTGCAGCTGCCACAAAATTTTTTCTAGCATCCCTTATAATAGCTCCCAGGCCTGCACGATGGTCTTTCAAGTTCATGGCTACATCCACACTAATTTTACACCAATCTAGTGGAGGGGGGCTCCAACCTCTTTGAATCTTTTCTTTCTGCTCAAATCTATCCTTTTGGGTTTGTGCTCTGACCCTTTTAAACTCTTCCACTACTGCTTCAGCTTTTGCAGCTAGGACTCTTGGGCCTTCTCTCTTCCCTTCGAATAATACTTGATTCCATGCACTCTAAGCTACCCAAAATAGAGCCACCACCAACTCAATATCAGCCTTGCCAATTCTTTTTTCCAGTTCCTGAATTACACTGAGAATGTCCTGAGCTACAATGCTTTTGATATTTGCTACAGCCTGAGTTATTTTCTAGATTTTGGGGGTTGACTTGCATTCCACCAATGCATGGAAAGTATTCTCTAAAAAACTTTCACAGATCTAATAGAGAGGGTGAGCTAGAATTTTCCTTTCCCACAGATTCTTAACTATTAGGAGTGGAATTTTTATAATTTTATTAGCATCTTCTTTCTCAAAATGTTGGTATATTAATCCAATCTTCCACTAGTTATCATCATCAATAAGCTCCGAGATAGTTGCATTAATTAGCAAAGATGGAAGGGAAATTGCTTAAAACGTTTTTGGTCTAGGCATCCAGTTATTCAAAGGGTGGGTGAACTCAGTCTTAAATTGGGTTTAAAGGGTGGACGAGAGCATTAATTGACAAGGTGAAAGAGAATATAGAAACAGGGATGAAGAGTCAAACATAGGAGAGAAGTGAAGTGGGTAAGGCGGTTATATTTCATTAAAGTCATTTAGAGCCTACTTAAAAAAAATGGAAATAGATGAATTAATTAAGAAGTGTAGTACGATAACGCATGAAGAAGAGGAAGAAGGAAAAAAGAGCCAAGATCGTGGGAAGTTGCTTAATGGGCAAAATTCTCACTACAAGAAGCATCAGTCATGAAGGTGTTAGAACAGCATTACACGAAGCTTGGCGCCTAGTGGGGGTAGTCAAAGTTGAAAGCTTGCAAAATAAAATCTTTCTGTTGAAGTTTTCTTTAGAAGAAGATAAGCGAAGAGTGTAAACCGAAGGACCATGGCATTTTCATCGTGCTCTTATTATACTTCATGAACCAAGTGATGTAGGCAATGTCACAAAACAACCATTTTCACATATCCTATTTTGGGTACAACTACATAATGTGTCTTTGATGTGTATGGATACTAGTATAATTCGTGAAATTGGTTCTAAGATTGGGAAAGTGGACGATATAGCAACAGATAAAACTGGGGATTGTTTAGGTGAACATGTCAGAGTCAGAATCTCTATAGACATTTCAAAGTGACCGAAGAAGATCATTAAGATTTAGCAAGAAGATGGGAGAGAAATTCCAATCATGGTGATTTATGAGAAGCTACCAGATTATTGTTTTTGTTGTGGCTTTATTGGGCATCAATACAGAGAGTCTGCAAAGTATAGGGGCCAACCTAAGAAAGAGATAACATATGGGGCCTAGTTAAAAATAGCCCACTGAGTGATCTTATGATAATTCAAAGGAATAAAGAAAAAGAAAACATGAAGCTCAGAAGATCATCAGAAGAAACGGTGAACTCAAAGAACGCAATCACCCACCATTCTCAACATCCAAACTTGAAAAGAACAAATGGGGCAGGGTTGACCCAATATTAAGAAGAAGCTAGCAGTTCATAAATGGGATTAAAACAAGTGGTTGAGGTAGCTAGGGCAATTGATAATAAGGAGGACTTTAAAAGCTCGAGTCAAAGAGCGGGAATCTGGAAAAAAAAAAGGAAAATTTAACGGGAAAGACATTGAATAAGCTCTCTTTAGTGGATCAAACAATTTACTAGCCCAATTCCACCGATGTAGCCCAAATAAGTTTGAATGAAAAAGTGGTAAATGATGAATGTTTTTTTAAAAGAAGTCCAAGACTAAATAGAGGAAATGGAAAATCAAGCCCAAAATTTAAACAAGAATGGCAACAACCAAATAGAACCCAACAATGCCAAGTGGACAAGCTATGACATAAAAATGAAAAGCCCAAAAAACAAAAGACCGAAGATGGCAAGCCCAAGCCAATGCATACCAAATCGAGTGTTAGACAATTTGCATTGAGGCAAGCTCAAGCTAATTTAGGGTACAACAGCCATGGAGGTGGGGGAGATGTTGGATTTAGAGGTGAAGGAGATATCAACGAAGGCTAGTTTCCAGCCCCGCAGGCAGCAATAAAAATCATATGTTGGAATGTCCAGGGTTTAGTGAATACCTACACGCTCCTAGCCATTAAAGGCATTCTTCGAAAGCACAAGCCTCATATTCTTTTTGTTTATGAAATGAAGATGAAGTTTGTGCAAATGACAAGTACGGGGAAGATTCTAGGTTGTGATAATTTGTTTAATGTAAGAAGAAATAGGATAGGGGGGTTGCTTGGCTTTGCTATGGAATAATGAAATTAATGTCAGTATTGTCTCATACAACAACTATCATATAGATGCCATGGTTAATGGGGTGAATGGGAAGAACTAGAGATGCACTAGAATATATAGCCATCCGGAATCAATGCAAAAACGGCACACCTAGACTTTGTTAAGGAGGCCGGCAGGTTTATTCAATTATCCTTGGTTGTACTTTGGCAGTTTTAACGAGATTTTAAATTTAAATAAAAAACTAAGGGGCAATGACAGAAATTTATATATGGTGACTGATTTTAGAGAGGTAATAAATTATTGTAATTTGGTAGGTTTAAGATGTAAGGGCAACTGATAACTCTTTGACATGAAAGTTATCATGACACTTTTAGACTTAAATCATATTTACTTAGAGAGTAAATGGCATGTTGTCATTGCCTTTTAGTGATATTTTGCATAAATATCTATTTTAGTTCATCTTTAATCAACTTTTGTTTGATTTAGAATAAATTGCGTGGTTAGATCATATGCATAATTGTTGGTGACTGGAAGCTCAAATTTCAAGGAAGGAATGTTACTGCAATAGGCTTGCAAAATAAGGAAAGAACTTGACTATAAAAAAAATTTAAAACAAGTCTGGAACTGTACATATATTATAGCCGATGTTGTAGCACCCGTTGCTGTAGCAATCCTAGAGCATTGACAGAGAAGATTTCGTGCAAGATACCTAACAGATTGCGATATAGAGTTTCGTAACATAGAAGATATGTGCCCCAGACTTCCATTTATCCTATTTTTTAGTATAAATGAAGCACACAAGCAAAGGAAGAGAGAGAGTCGTCGCCCAAGAAGATAAACCTGCAAGAAGATATATCTTATGGTTGAAACTATTTTGTTTATTTTTTTTCACAAACCATGAATTAAATTTAATTGTAGTTGAGTGTTAAACAATCTTAATGAGAACCATTGACTGATTATATGAGTTGTTGCGTGTTTGCTATAGCACTTTATTTTGATAATACCTATCTCTATTCATTATTTCAGTCGACCAGCCATTTAATGATATTAGCTAAGAAAGAGTCATAAAAAGGCCCATCTTATTGGAACATATCAGAGCAATACTTGATTTTAGATTGGGTTTTCTGAGTTACGTTTTCTTTGATTCCAAAAGGGCCATGCTTAATTTAAAATTAGTGATGAACTAGACATAAGGATTCACCTTGTAGGGTAATTAGAACCTAAGTGTGTAATCCTGTATCTTATGTGGGTATAGCAATTGGTCACTGTTATATTGTATATAGATATAGGACATCCACCATGCGACAGCTGAGAATACTTATGGATTCTATCCAGTGCTGTAACAGATGCTGTAACAATTAACCCTTAAATTAGAAGAAATAGTCAAAACTATTAGAAAAGTTTAATCACTCAACTACTCCATTCCCATTAGCTTTATCCTTGTGTGTGACATGATGATTTACTTTATTGTACTTTTATTTATTGTATTTTATTTTAATTAATTAATTTCTCAGTTTTATTATTTGTTTTAGTTAGAATTAGAGCAAAACTGCATTGTTGAAATTGCTGTGGCAAATCTAATAACATCAATTTCTGTGGAGACAATCTTGAATACTCATCATTATATTACTTGTTATGTATACTTCCACATTGACACCAATAGTATTAGATATTGTACACAATAGCTACCCTTTTACTAAGAATTTTTTTTTTAACACTAATATGTATATTAAAATCACTATTAATATTTATAATTAAAAATCTATTGAGACGACCTAGATCAAGTCAATTACGGCAATTAACACGACCCGTATGTTTTTCTTTACAAATATTGTAAATAAAATTTACAATATTCATATTAGTGGTGAAGATGAGCATTTCTGTTCATATTAAGCAACAAAGGATAGGTTGTTGTTATATAAAGTTGTTCATATGTAAAACACAAATTATTTAATTTTATTGGTCCCAACATTAAATTTATGCTGTATGGGAAGTCTTCGATGACGAAGAATTTTTGTTTTCTTAACACTAATACTAATACGTATATCACAATCATTATTAATGTTTATAAAAATCTATTTGGGCAATCAATATCAAGTCTATTATGATGATTATCCATATTAGTGGTGAAGATGACCCCTTTATTCATACTAAGCGACAAAAAATGGGTTGTTACTCTATTTAGCTGTTCAAATACAAAATACCTTTATTGGTCCCAACGTTAAATTTCTAATATCCTGACAGATATTAGAAGTAAATGTACTACATCTATATTAATGATGAAGATCACCACTTCTACCCAACTTTAAAATTGGGAGGAAAATGTAGTTGATCGTTGTGAAATTCATAGTTGACTGTTGACGTTTATAGGGAAATTATCATTAACATATGCTTGGATATCTGAAATCTTCATAAGGTTGGCAGAGTTTATGTGTAGCAATCTAATCTATTTTATCAAAGAGAGAAAAAACTTATGTTCGAGCAGAAAAATCAAAAGGGAAAGTAAATGCCCGAATTTTGAGCTAGCACCAATAAATTGAAGATGCACATTATTGACAAGCCTAGAATAATATCAGCTTGAAAAGAAGCAGATAAAAGCACACATTTAGACAAGAGAACTTCCAAACTACCTCAGTTTTTGTGCTGCATCCTACCACTTTCAGCACCAGCATAGGGATCAATAGTAACATTTATTACAGCTGGCTTTCGTGCAGCAAACGATTCAGAAAGGGCTGACTTGAGTTCATCTGGTGTCCCAACTAAATATCCTTTTCCCCCAAAAGCTTCAATGATCTTATGATAAGCTGCACCAGGTACAAAAGAAGTAGGTGCAGGATCATATTTGAAAGGCCCTGCAATTTCTTCAGGTTTTCTGCGATCTCCACCATACACACCACCATTATTAAAAACTATCACCACAACAGGCAACTGATATCGAACCAATGTCTCAACCTCAACCGCACTGAACCCAAATCCAGAGTCTCCTTCAACAGCAACCACAAGCCGTTCAGGGGAAGCTATTGCAGCAGCAATGCAATACCCTAGACCAACCCCCATGGTCCCCCAAGTCCCTGCATCCAGCCTACACCGAGGCTCAGTTTGAACCAATACTGCCCTACCCACATCCATAGTATTTGCCCCTTCAGATACCAATATAGGAGCGGGCCTCCCGACTCCTAAGATCGCATCTCTTATAATCCTCATTGGTGTCATGAAATTAAACGGCACAACATCCTTCACCAACTGAGCCTCCATTTTCGACGCATTGTCCTTCGTTTTCTTCCAAATAGCCTCAACCCAAGGATGATTTTTCCCCAAACAAAAAGGGTCATCTTTAATCTCCTTATTAACCATTTCCAACACTTTTTTAGCATCTCCAACCAAACCCAAGTGTGGTTTCCTTAACTCAATCTCTTCCTTGCAAACATCAACCAAAACAAACTTCACATCCTTCGACCACTTCGGTGGCTCACCAAAATGCAACAACCAATTAAGCCTCGCACCAACAACAAGCGCAACATCACATTGACCTATGGCTAATGACCTCGCTGCGGTAGCAGCAAGCGGATGGGTATCAGGCAACAGACCTTTACCCATTGGAGTAGGCAAAAATGGAATCCCAGTACTTTCAACTAACTTCTTCAATTCACCCTCAGCTCGCGCATAAGCTGCGCCTTTTCCAAACACAATCAACGGCTTCTTTGCTTCTTTAAGCAAAGACACCGCTCTATCAATATCAGAATTCACAATTCCCCCTTGCGTTACCGTTTCTTTAGCACTCTCCGCTTCCTTCAGAAGCTCTTCCGCTTCAGATACAGATATCGTTTGATGTAAAACATCAGTGGGTAGATCCAAATAACACCCGCCGGGCCGCCCCGAAACCGCCCGTTCAAGAACCTGAGCGACACACTTGGGAACTTCCGTAATGTCCTTCGCTTTTACAGCAAATTTCGAAAAAGGCTTGACGGTGTCCACTTGGTCGAGTTCTTGAAAATCACCGCGGCCAAAATATTTCTGATCGCAGGAGCCGGATATCATGACGATTGGCCACGTGTTAATCATCCCATTCGAGAGACCGACTAGACCGTGCACGCATCCCGGACCGGAAACAGTTAACAGAATGCCGGGTTTTCCAGTCAGGTAGCCGTAGGCGGAGGCGGCGTAGCCAGCGGACTGCTCATTGTGGAAGGCGATGAACCTGACGCCGAGCTGGACGGCCCGGTTCGCTAAGTAAGTAACGGGAATGCCCACCACGCCGAACATGTGGGTGGCACCGAATAGTGACAAGGATTTGGCCGCCAGAGTGTTGCCGTCGATTTGGGCATTTTGGGAATTTTGACACTCCGAACCCGCGATTGCTAGGTGTGTGCTTGTGCTCATGCCCGCGTGAGAGGTGGACTCCGGGAGTCTGTTGACGTTTATAGGGTCCCCATTGAGGATCCGAGTTATCCGACAAGTCATATTACTTTATTTTCATTTAATGCAATTTACAATTTATCAATTTTATCTAACCGCTTTTCAATTTAAACACATATATGCATATATAGTAAAAAATTAAGGAAATAGCACGCATAAACCAGAGTTTACTTAGATATACGCATAGACTCTCAACATTTGAAAAATAGGTAAAAACTATAGACTCCTAACATTTGAAAAATAGTTAAAAACTAACTTTATAGCTTTCTAATAAATTAAAATTGATCTTATAATAAAATATGTCCAATAGGCTGATAATATTAAAATAATTTTTAAAATATAAATTATTAAATTATTTATTACAAAAATAAAAATAAATCTTTGCCTTGAAAATTTTAACATATTATTGATATTAAATTAATTTAAATAGTATTTATGTATTATATTTATTTAACAAAGGTCGGGTTAATACTTAATAGCACCGTGGAGGACAGGACGGACTTGCTAAAGCGAAGTCAGACTCAGGGGTAGGGATCGGGAAAAAAGTATTATTTAATTTTGTTCATGCTTCATACTAAGTGACAAAGGACGGGTTGTTGCTTTGTTTAGCTGTTCACATGTAAATTACTAAATTATTCAATTTTAATGGTTCAAGTTTTTGCAGTGCGTTCAACTACAGTACAATGCGGCCACAGGCTAAAGGTAGAGTGGCCCTGGCCTTCGAAAAATGTCGTTTAGCCGTTATAAATTTTAGAACACTTCAATAAATATTTTTCTTATTGGTCTTAACATCCTTTTATATAATTTTTAATAAAATAAACAATATTTATATTAATCTCCAAAAATATTCTTTTATTGAGATATTATATTTTTATAACCGTACTAAAATAGATATTTTATTTTTTGAAATATTATATCAATTTCTATTGTTTTTAACAACACAATGATGTAATATTCAGTTATCTCGATCCAAGCAAGCATCGATATTTCCTCTCCTTATGCTATTTTCCATTGATTGATTTATAGTGTAGGTAGAGTCCAGCCTAAACTCTCACCATCTTGGAGGTTAAAGGAAAAAAAAGAAAAAGAAAAAGGCATTAATGAACTAATTTTGTGATCTTTAATTTTATGCGCAATGGACTTGGATATAGCATATTTTTTTTATCCTTTATCATGACTCGTTTTTTCTTGTCCTTTTTCTTTCTTGACTCTTAAAACCTCACAGATATATATCTCATTCATATACTTAAACAAGTTTTCGAGAGATGACAATGAGGTGGGGTGGGGTGGGGTAGGGGTAGGGAGGCCTACTCCATTCTCCACCCCATTAAAAATTTTATCTCTATTTCCCACCCTAATCACAATAACTTCAGTCGGGTAGGGATGGAGAATCCCCACATGGAGAACGATTTCTCCCTCTCCACCCAATTTTCTATTTATTTATTTTATAGTAGACATTGATACGTGATTTCAATAAATTAAAAATTAAAGACTTAAATAAAATCATTATTATATTATAAAGTATTTAAAAATTTTAAAAAATATCCAAATGTTTAAGATAATATCTTGAAATGATATCAAAATTAAAAAAAGTTTGAAGAAAGCAGTATTCCGAGAGAGAAGAAAAGAAAACAATGTTTTAGATTGAATAAAAATTATGTTGTAGGGTTTTCTTTTACTTATAACCCATTTATGTCAAGTAAAAATAAAAAAATATTGTTAACTAACATTGTAATCAATAAAATAATAATTATTAAATAAAAGTTAGAAAAAATATTTAAATATATTGGGGATTGGGGTGGGAGTAGGGCGAGGAGCACAAAATCAAACCCCACCCTATTAAGAATTTGAGGATTATTTTTCCTCAAATTCTCCAAAAATTATTCAAAATTTATTCCATTTGGAGTTGAGCCCTATGGGATCCCAAACACATGAACGATTTTGTCATCCCTAGTTTTCCAAGACTTCTTAATTGACTTTTTCCAAGACTTCTTAATTGACTTGGGCTTGTTGTTGAATTGTGTGAATTTTGCTCAATCTTTTTACTAGAAAAATAATAAGTGTGGTGAATGATGATAAAAAAATTCTATAATAATATTGTTTTGGGTGAATTTCCAATAAATAAATAAATAACTCATCCAAAACGTTATCATTTTGAATAATATTTTGTCACCCTTTCGTCTAAATATCAATTCTCCTATATTGCACATGATTAATAGTTATTAGATGAGAAATAATAAAAAAATAAATCCTAATCTATAAATATATTTGTGACAGAATATAACAAAAATACAAACTCAATGAACAATAATAAATGAACCATGACAAAATCTGTTTACTTTTAATAAACACTACTACAAAAATGAGTTTTACTGACACCAACTTAGTGTCGATTACTTTCACGACACTTGTTAATCAGTCGATGCTCAACGAGCATACGACACTAATTTTTGGTGTCGATATGTAATTTATATTATCAAAAAATGACACTATAGTATTAGTGTTTCATAATACTATTTTACATGTCAGAAATTCGTGTCACTATAGTATCGCCAAAATAATGATACTATAGTATTAGCATTTAATGATACAATTTACATGTCAATAATTTATGTGACTACAGTACTTAGTGTCAGAATTTAGTGTTGTTATGCTAGTTTTGGTTAATAGTATATTTTTGTTTTAATTATATTTTCTTATTTGTTTTACAATTTAAAAAACTCAAAACATATTACATATACCAAATCTCGCAAAACAATTCACATAATAAATATCCCAAACTCATCACTTAATTTAACATAATTCAATTACACTGTTTGGAGAAAAAAATAACAAGTACCAAACTAAGTTTTTGACAACAAATTATTAAATTAGTTTCAATAAACATTATCCAACAAAAAAAAAAGCCCAAGGTCACTCAATATCAATCCGTGGCTTCATTTTTTCCTTATCTGCAAGTACATAAAATCAATTAGTATACCAAAATATGAATTATTATAAGTATAGCTCCAATGATAAAACCTCTTGTAATCAATGAGTCCTATAAATCAATGGATTCCTATAAATTGAAATAATTTTTCCCGTACACTTATATTTAACAATATTAACCATAGCTATAAAAACTACTAGAGGCCATGAATAGTCAACACAAAATATATAGGACTCAACAATTATATTTCTAAGAACTACAATGAATTATATGCATCTACAACCAATATGCAAAAATAACAGTAAGGGTTCACCTGAGAGTAGTGCCACCTTATGATGGAACCACCAACTACAATGTTAGGGTAGACAAGCTATTGAAAAATGAGAGTTGAAGTTGATCCAATCAAAATCTTCACACAAAAAGATATGGATAGACAAATGATAAAAAAGTACTTTCTTTTTTCTTTTCTTGCTGGCTTCCTTACTAAAAGAATTTTCAAATGCCAGATTAAAATACTACAGCACTCGTTTGAAGGCTCTAGTAGAGTCGGGCGGTTAAATACTTGATGCGAGCCATTACATCCTCGTCTCTGCATCTAAAGCATGGTAAACAACTGTATGTATTAACTTCCTTAGTTAGAAATTGAAATGTTTAATCAAACAAAGGAATGTATTTCAACCTATATAGCAAGGTAGTTAAAGTTGAGGGATGTATGAAGGAATAATGACACCATTGCTTATCAATATTTGAAAAGCAATGGACTTATGTAAACTCAAATGAATAGTTTCTCATTTTTTCAATATGCATAAAACGGACAAAATTATAAATTATAAAAGAAATTATAAAAGGAAAATGTAGGTCAATCAAAATCCACTTGAAATTTCTGAGGTACCATAACCAAAATTACTCACTTGTTTGATGATGTAATGCTCGAAGATCGCCATACATGCTAGACTCCACTGTGACGGGGAATCACTACTTTCAGAAATAGTTAAGATATAGATGCATGCTCAATGATCATAAGAATTGTGAACTCCAAACAGTAAACTCGAGGAACCAAATTACAGGATGATCACCTTTGTGACTGCCAAAAAGATCTTAAGGTCTCATATACAGAAAAGCTAATTGCAATACTGGGCCCAACACATTGCATTAGTGTCAAAACTGCAGTCAATTACACGCCGAAATAGCTTTCACATTTCACATAAATAGTAATTGAAAGTAAAAACCTACCAGAAGCATTGCACCAAGGCCTTTATAAAGGCCCCAAATTCCCTCATCTCTGCAAATAGTTTGTAAAGCACGACAAATACCTCTGTAGTAGATCACATTTGTCTGCAAAAGTTGTACCGAAGATAATGAAGGATCAAATGATCAAGTAAAGAAGAGGGATAAAAATACTAGTAATACCAAGTTTGAAAGAGATTAAGAAACATTTCAGGTGTCTTGTTCTTATTATAAATGAATTTTAAAAATAGAAGCTTTTCGAGTCAACCATAAGAGCAGACTGAAGACACTAATGACCACAAATAAAAGTCAATTAAATTGATAAGGACCCTGCATCAATCGAAAACATCCTAGAGGATTGTCCGTCTTTCATGCAACTATATACAAGTAAAGAAAAGGTCTGCCCCAATTGTAACAACATGAAGCAGAAGAATCATCACAAATGATTTCGAATAGTTTGAAAAGCAAAATTACAACTAACTGTGAAAAGTAAGGAAGGAAACAATTGTCACCAGCTCATTCTACTGAGGTTATGTTGGTATGCACTAGCGACGTGTCCTCACAAAGTCCAATGGGTATTTAACAGAGGCAGCTGTTATTCCTGCTAAACCACCGCTTACAAAATGTACAAAAAGATCTGAACTCATATTTTCCCATTGACTTTCCACCACTAGAATGACGTGTAGTAACTGAAGACAAAAAGAACAAAACTATAATGCAAACTCATCTATCGACAAAGTTTTGTTGCATAGAAGTCAATTATTCATACTGACCTTTTTATAGTGTTTATATGCATAAAAGTTTACAGAAGAATATGGTAGTCGGTGAGCAATTGTGACCAGATTCCTTTTCTAGAAAGTCCTAAATCCTTCTTCACCAATGATTCGGGAAACCTCATGCCATATGCTAGCATTTCTCAATGTTGCGATGTCGGAGAGCATGCCTTGCACTAGAAAATATAACAATATCAAAAAGGCAGGCTTGATGGTGTAAGCCAGCAAGAAAATCTTAAACACATAACATATAAGAAAGCATGAATACGCATTCACTCCCATATATTTGCATTTTTTTTATAAAAAACTGCCAACATTATAAGGATTATGACATGTGAAACAAATCATTACTCAAAGCCATTTGCAAGCAATCTCGCAAACTCCACTACTGCTATACTAGCTGACCGATGCCTAGTTAGGTAATTTGCTACCCAAACACTAGTCTTAAGTATGAATTCAAAACACCCAAAAACCCCTTATTCTCTCTAACGTAGCATCTTTATTTCCCACGTTAACAAAGTATCTTCTTTTTATTTTTTTAAATAAAAAATAAAACAAAGTTACCAGAATCAAGCATTGCAGCAGCCACAGCTCTTTGAGTAGGTTCAACTACCAACTGGACTTCGCCATTGGAGTTGCGAAACAGGACTCTGCAGCATCGGATGAGACCCTTTGGTCTTGGCGTTGAAGCGGTCGTCGACGACCCATACAATTTTTTATTTGCTGAGTTCTGCATCGTCAATGGGTCATATTCCAACCTTGAAGCCATTGCCACTGGTGTAAAATCCGAAAGCAAAATGGCCAGAAGGAGAAGGCCAAAAATTTGGAGATGATTTTGTGTAAAGGGTGGAAATAAAAAAGAAACTCAAAAATTTTGAATAACCAGAAATGAAATTCAAAGGAAAAATGAAAAGTACAAAGATTGAAGAGAGCAAAGCGCCTGTACTAGTATGAAACTTTTATCTCAGCAATTTTAGTGCCTATAATGCCTCTTACCCATACCTAAAAGAAGATTGAATTACGCCTTTTACCTTGTGCGGCTGACGACAGCAAACGAAGCTAGAAGGAGAATGAAACCAGATGCAGCAAACAAAGTAAATGGAGAACGGCTAGAAGCTGCAGCGTCTTTATGTTGGAACGGAAGTGATAGCGGCGGCTGGGTGGCCGCTGGTGTTTCGTAGCAGCGATAGCGTAGTCATTCTCCGTCTTTCATGATAGAGAAGAAGAGGTCAAGCAAGGGAAGGGAAATTAGGCAGTGGCGGCTGCGGTGTGGTCTATATTTAGAAATTAGGGTTTTGTTTTTTATATGTTAACTTTTTATATAACATTATGTCTCTAACTTAAATCTATAGGGTTCAGTGGTTTGTGGTCTATATTTAGAAATTTTAGAGTTTTAGAAGTTCCAGGTTCGAGTTGAAATCAAAGCAAATTATTATTGTTTTTTTTATAATCTCTGATACATTAGTATCAGTGATCTCTGATATTTAATTTACTGACACACTAATAGCAATAATTTATTACACCTATTTGTTAAAAGCGGAAAATGGTGCATAGTTAGGTAATTACTGACACTTTTTTCAAAGTGTCAGAAACAAAGTGTCAGTAAAAGTCATTTTTGTAGTAGTGAAAATTTGAGAATCCTTTTTTTTTTTAAAGTTAAAATGTAAATAAAACTCTATAAATTCAATAAAAGATAAAATTTTTTCGTGATTATATTCCTTTATCATTTTCCAATCCCAAGTTAACTTAGCTTTGGACTCAAATTCCTTCTTGACACCTGTTTCTGCTTCATAGTGTTAGTTTCACATTACATCAATTGTCCACCACACATTAATTTACGTTCGCTGTCTAACTTTTTTTTTTGTTTTAATGGTCAGATAATTTTTAATGAATAGTATTATACATCTAAAATTTTTTATTTTAAAAAATTATCTTAAATCATATGATATTTATCAATTAATTAATAAAATAAAATAATTTATTTATTTAAATTTTATAAAATAATTATCAACTACTCAATTAATAATATATTATTTAAAATTAAAATTAGAATAAAAAATTTGAGATGTCTACTGGTTTTGAGTTAAACTGATTAACACCGCAACTATGATTCCCAAGGATTCTATATAAATACAAACGCCAGGTGCCCATCTCGATTACCTTACTCTTAACTTGCTATTCTCTCTGTTGGTTCAGCTTAGTTGATTGTCTATCTATTTTTCTCACAGCGTCACAATATAGAGTCATCTTACAGAGCAGGGCTGTATCCTATACAGCCGCTGTCAAAAACTTGAACAACCGGTATTTTTACCGGTTGTTCATTTAATAATTTTTAAAATTTGATTTTAATGCTTAAAAAATATAATAAAATGAAAAAAAAATATAAAAAATATAAATCTAAAACAACAAAAATTAATTAAATGAGAAAAATATTTTTAAAAAATTTAACACAAATAAATGTTAAAAAATTATAAAAAGAATCATATTCTAATTTTTTTAGTTAAATATCAATTTAATGGATAAATGTTTCAAGTTTATTTTGTATGTCTCTATTTTTTGTTAGTCTTTCTCGTTTATTGGTTAGTTTATTTCAACTTTTTAATCCACTAGTTTTGTGTTAATATTCTTACTAAATTCGTTAAATACCAATATTTTAGGTTAAATTACAAGTAAATTTCACTTCTCGTAGGATGAGTTCCTAATTTTACTTAAACTTTCTCCCTTATTGGTATAAGAGTTTCAGCTAAAAATTTCACTAGTTTTGTGTTGAATGTTCCCATTATTTAGGTAAGATTTTAATTATTTGGGTTAAGTACCAAACTATTTTATAACTTTTAATTTTTGGTCGGATTTGTATCAAATTTTGGTTAAACTTTCTCAATTATAGGTTAATATATTTAAACTTTTCATTCACTAGTTTTGCGTTTATTATTCCTACTAAAATCGTTAAAAATCAATATTTTGGGTTAAATTCCAAGTAAAATATATTTATCGTTGGAATAGTTTCTTATTTCGGTTAAACTTTCTCCATTATTGGTACAAGAGTTTCAGCTAATAATTTCACTAGCTTTGTGTTAAATGTTCCCATTATTTAGGTAAGATTTCAATTATTTGGGTTAAGTACCAAACTACTTTGTAGCGTTTAATTTTTGGTTGGATTTGTATCAAATTTTGGTTAAACTTTCTCAATTATAAGTTAATATATTTCAACTTTTCATTCATTAGTTTTGTGTTTATTATTCCTACTAAAATCGTTAAAAAACAATATTTTAGGTTAAATTCTAGGTAAAGTTTATTTCTCGTTGGAATATAATGCTTCTAGCTCGGCTCTCTGTCCGTTCAGTCTCAGGTTGTCGGGGAACTTTGACCAATCAAACAAATGCGAATCTTTTAGTGTCCAAATCACTCGTTTCGTGTCCTTTGCGACATTCAAGGCGACTTTGTTCTCAGGGAAATTATGACGCCTCTCCCCTGCCAGGTCCTTCTATATCTCGTTGTGTATCTATTTGTACCTAAAAATTTGGAATTGTAGTGTGATGAAATGATAATTTTTCTCCTGTTGTAGATGAGATCTGTTAAAATTTTTAGATCTGAAAACACAATTCATCTTCTGATTGACTCAAATTTTAAAAACCAAAAAAAAAAATTCTGTTTAAAAAAGCATATGTGATTGTACATTCCAACGAAGCATTTTCTTTGGTTATGATCTCAAAGAACAATTTTTATTTTAAAAATACACAGACGCCTTGTGAATTAGTCCTTCACGAATTCTAATCCTTCTGTTATGAGAAATACTTGTGCCCACCTAGCTAATAGTTATTGAAGAACGCTCATAGGTTAGCTTTGTTTGATAATTTTTAAATAATTTTGTAGATTCACGGTCCCCTCTAAAATTTAAACTTATAGGCAAGAGCTTGATGAAATAGGACTACAGCTCAAAAAGTTCACTTAATTCAGTTCACTTAATTCATTGTTATCCTTTACTGTGGTAATAATTATTTACTTTTTCCAGATTCATCCACCAGAAAAACAAGTGAATCAGAAGGTGCAAACAACACAGATTTTGAGAAATTTTTGGCTGAAGGAACTCGGCTAGAAAAAATGCTAGCTCAAACAAATGGGGAACTTATTAAGCTTAGGTCAGAAATTGTTTAAAAATTTTTTGGTCTAGGCATCCAGTCATTCAAAGGGTGGGTGAACTCAGTCTTAAATTGGGTTTAATGGGTGGACGAGAGCATTAATTGACAAGGTGAAAGAGAATATAGAAACAGGGATGAAGAGTCAAACATAGAAGAGAAGTGAAGTGGGTAAGGTGGTTATGTTTCACTAAAGTCATTTAGAGCCTACTAAAAAAATGGAAATAGATGAATTAATTAAGAAGTGTAGTACGATAATGCATGAAGAAGAGGAAGAAGGAAAAAGAAGCCCAGATCGTGGGAAGTTGCTTAATGGGCAAAATTTGCACTACAAGAAGCATCAGTCATGAAGGTGTTAGAACAGCATTACACGAAGCTTGGCACCCAGTGGGGGTAGTCAAAGTTGAAAGCTTGCAAAATAAAATCTTTCTATTGTAGTTTTCTTTAGAAGAAGATAAGCGAAGAGTGTAAACCGAAGGACCATGGCATTTTCATCGTGCTCTTATTATACTTCATGAACCAAGTGATGTAGGCAATGTCACAAAACAACCATTTTCACATATCTTATTTTGGGTACAACTACATAATGTGTCTTTGATGTGTATGGATGCTAGTATAATTCGTGAAATTGGTTCTAAGATTGGGAAAGTGGACGATATAGCAACAGATGAAACTGGGGATTGTTTAGGTGAACATGTCCGAGTCAGAATCTCTATAGACATTTCAAAGTGAACGAAGAAGATCATTAAGATTTAGCAAGAAGATGGGAGAGAAATTCCAATCATGGTGATTTATGAGAAGCTACCAAATTATTGTTTTTGTTGTGGCTTTATTGGGCATCAATACAGAGAGTGTGCAAAGTATAGGGGCCAACCTAAGAAAGAGATAACATATGGGTCCTAGTTAAAAATAGCCCACTGAGTGATCTTATGATAATTCAAAGGAATAAAGAAAAAGAAAACATGAAGCTCAGAAGATCATCAGAAGAAACGGCGAACTCAAAGAACGCAATCACCCACCATTCTCAACATCCAAACTTGAAAAGAGCAAATGGGGCAGGGTTAACCCAATATTAAGAAGAAGCTAGCAGTTCATAAATGGGATTAAAACAAGTGGTTGAGGTAGCTAGGGCAATTGATAATAAGGAGGACTTTAAAAGCTCGAGTCAAAGAGCGGGAATCTGGAAAAAAAAAGGAAAATTTAAAGGGAAAGACATTGAATAAGCTCTCTTTAGTGGATCAAACAATTTACTAGCCCAATTCCACCGATGTAGCCCAAATAAGTTCGAATAAAAAAGTGGTAAATGCTGAATGTTTTTTTAAAAAAAGTCCAAGACTAAATAGAGGAAATGGAAAAATCAAGCCCAAAATTTAAACAAGAATGGCAACAACCAAATAGAACCCAACAATGCCAAGTGGACAAGCTACGACATAAAAATGAAAAGCCCAAAAAACAAAAGACCAAAGATGGCAAGCCCAAGCCAATGCATACCAAATCGAGTGTGAGACAATTCACACTGAGCCAAGCTCAAGCTAAGTTGGGGTACAACAGCCATGGAGGTGGGGGAGGTATTGGATTTAGAGGTGAAGGAGATATCAACGAAGGCTAGTTTCCAGCCCCGCAGGTAGCAATAAAAATCATATGTTGGAATGTCCAGGGTTTAGTGAATACCTAGACGCTCCTAGCAATTAAAGACATTCTTCGAAAGTACAAGCCTCATATTCTTTTTGTTTATGAAACGAAGATGAAGTTTGTGCAAATGGCAAGTATGGGGAAGATTCTAGGTTGTGATAATTGCTTTAATGTAAGAAGAAATAGGATAGGGGGTTGCTTGGCTTTGCGAAGGAATAATGAAATTAATGTCAGTATTGTCTCATACAACAACTATCATATAGATGCCATGGTTAATGGGGTGAATGGGAAGAACTAGAGATGCACTAGAATATATAGCCATCCGAAATCAATGCAAAAACGGCACACCTAGACGTTTTTAAGGAGGCCGGCAGGTTTATTCAATTATCCTTGGTTGTACTTTGGCAGTTTTAACGAGATTT
Source organism: Citropsis articulata (assembly GCA_030449925.1). NCBI lineage: Eukaryota > Viridiplantae > Streptophyta > Magnoliopsida > Sapindales > Rutaceae > Citropsis > Citropsis articulata. Next base: position 10,627,946 of record JASUUH010000211.1, on the reverse strand, counting down.
TAAATTTAAATAAAAAACTAGGGGGCAATGACAAAAATTTAAATATGGTGACTGATTTTAGAGAGGCAATAAATTATTGTAATTTGGTAGATTTAAGATGTAATGCAACTGATAACTCTTTGATATGAGAGTTATCATGACCTTTTTAAACTTAAATCATATTTACTTAGAGAGTAAGTGGCATGCTGTCATTGCCTTTTCGTGATATTTTGCATAAATATCTATTTTAGTTCATCTTTAATCAACTTTTGTTTGATTTAGAATAAATTGTGTGGTTAGATCATATGCATAATTGTCGGTGACTGCAAGCTCGAATTTCAAGGAAGGAATGCTCCTGCAATAGGCTTGTAAAATAAGGAAAGAACTTGACTATAAAAAAATTTAAAACAAGTCTGGAACTGTATATATATTATAGCCGATGTTGTAGCACCCGTTGCTATAGCAATCCTAGAGCATTGACAGAGAAGATTTCGAGCAAGATACCTAACAGATTGCGATATGGAGTTTCGTAATATAGAAGATATGTGACCCAGACTTCCATTTATCCTATTTTTTAGTATAAATGAAGCACACAAGCAAAGGAAGAGAGAGAGCAGTCGCCCAAGAAGATAAACCTGCAAGAAGATATATCTTATGGTTGAAACTCTTTTGTTTATTTTTTTTTCACAAACCATGAATTAAATTTAATTGTAGTTGAGTGTTAAACAATCTTAATGAGAACCATTGACTGATTATATGAGTTTTTGCATGTTTGCTATAGCACTTTGTTTTGATAATACCTATCTCTATTCATTATTTCAGTCGACCAGCCATTTAATGATATTAGATAAGAAAGAGCCATAAAAAAGCCCATCTTAGTGGAAGATATCAGAGCAATACTTGATTTTAGATTGGGTTTTCTGAGTTACGTTTTCTTTGATTCCAAAAAGGCCATGCTTAATTTAAAATTAGTGATGAACTAGACATAAGAATTCACCTTGTAGGGTAATTAGAACCTAAGTGTGTAATCCTGTATCTTATGTGGGTATGGCAATTGGTCACTGTTATATTGTTTATAGATATAGGACATCCACCATGCTACAGCTGAATATACTTATGGATTCTATTCAGTGCTGTAACAGATGCTGCAACAACTTACCCTTAAATTAGAAGAAATAGTCAAAACTATTAGAAAAGTTTAATCACTCAACTACTCCATTCCCATTGGCTTTATCCTTGTGTGTGACGTGATGAATTACTTTATTGTACTTTTATTTATTGTATTTTATTTTAATTAATTAATTTCTCTGTTTTATTATTTGTTTTAGTTAGAATTAGAGCAAAACTGCATTGTTGAAATTGTTGTGGCAAATCTAATAACATCAATTTCTGTGGAGACAATCTTGAATACTCACCATTATATTACTTGTTATGTATACTTCCACATTGACACCAATAGTATTAGATATTATACACAATAGCTACTATTTTACTTGGTCTATATGGACCCTATTTAGTCAAAGAAAAGTTGGATAGGTTTCTAGGGAGCAAGGACTGGGAGCAAACACCTTATGAGCTTATTGTTACCAACTTGAATTCTTGTGCTCAGATCATAGCCCTGTTATGTTAGAAATGCAAGGAAAGACACGACTTAATTGGCATAAAAAGAAATCTTGCCAAAGATTCCACTATGAGGACATGTAGACTCCATATGAAACATGCAAAAGCATAGTGAGGTGGGAATTGATGAACTGTGGAAGCTGGAGTGAGGGAGATCTAGTTAGAACTTTTAAGAGGGCAATCAATAATTCAATAGCGCAACTACAGATATGGAGCAAGATTGAATTTGATGGTAGAAAAGAGAATCTAAACAGTTGAAAAATAAGCTCTCGAATATGAAATACTAGTTAAAACAGAATGAAGAGGTGAATGAGATTAAAAGCACTGAGGAGCAGATTGAGAGGCTGCTGTTAAATGAGAAAGTGCTAAAGAAGGAGATAAAAATACTAATTTTTTTCACTTAGGCTTCCTCTAGAAAAATGAAGAATAGAATATGAGGGATCATGAATCAGCAAGATGATTAGATTGAAGATTGAAAGGAGATTGAAAGGTTGTGAATATCTTGAAGATCTCTTTGCAACATCTAGCCCAACATGAATGCAACTAGAGACTGCCCTTTCAAGATTGGAATTGAAGATGGACTAAGAGATGAATAGCCATATGGACAGGCCTTTCATAGAAAAGGAGGTAGTAATATCACTTTGACATATATGTCCAACTAAAGCTCCGAGACCCGATGGATTGCCGGCAGCATCTTTTCAAAAGCACTGGGGCTCAGTAAAGCAAGGCTTCATTTCTACTTACCTCCACATCCTAAGTGATAGAGGTACAATCACTCTACTTAATCACATGCATATTGCATTAATCTAGAAAACTCAAAAACCACAAAGGATAATGAATTTTAAACCGATAAGCTTGTGCAATGTTATTTACAGGATTTTAGCCAAAACAATTGGAAATAGACTAAATCATATTCTCCAACAAGTCATATCCCTAACTCAAAGTGCATTCATTCCTAATCATTTGATTACGATAATATCATCGTTAATTATGAATGCTTGCATAAAATTAGACACAGTAGGTCAAAAAACACTGGTTGGCAGCATTAAAACTAGATATTAACAAGGCTCATAATAAAGCGGAGTATGACTTTTTGAAACATACAATGTTAAAGTTAAGTTTCTTTAGCAAATAGGTTGTTTTATTTATGCATTGTATTACCACATCTTCTTTTTATGTTGTTTACCAATGGAATAGCAATAGGGATAATTATTCCCCAAACGGGGCTCAAACAGAGGTGTCTTCTATCCTCTTACTGCTTTATAATATACGCTGAGGCTTTCTTAAGCCTACTTGAGTAGGCAGAACGCCAAAGGCTTCTTCATGGAATTCATTTCGGTAAAGATACAGATATCTCCCATTTATTATTTGCAAATGACAGCTTAATTTTTACTAGAGTAACAATGGAGGATTGTAAACATTTAAAAGCTTTATTTAAGTGCTATGGTAGAGCATCTAGGCAGATCTTCAATTTTGAAAATCATTTATGTTTTTCAATGGCAGCACTAAGGATGAATAGATTTCAACTATTAAAGACATTTTTCAGCTGCAAGTGGTGTCTCGGCATGAAAAGTATTTAGGCCTACCATCAATGATAGGGAGAAAGATTAAGAGTTTTTTTAAAGAAATCAAGCTTAGAGTTTTGAACAAAATTTGTAGCTGGCAACACAAGTATTTCTCAAGTGGAGGCAAGGAGGTACTAATTAAAGCTGTTGCATAAGCAATCCTATCATATGCCATGAGCGTTTTTAAAATTTCAATCAAGCTATGTGAAGATATCGAAAAAACAGTAGCTAGGTTCTGATGGTAAACAAATCAGGAGAAGAAGAGTATTCATTGGGCGAGATGAGAAAGGATGAGTCACACCAAAGCCAAGAGGAATTGGGATTAAGAGACTTTTCAAGCTTCAATTAAGCTGCCGTTGCAAAGTAAATGTGAAGAATTATGCAGTTCCCAAACTTGCTGGTGACAAGAGTTTTAAAAGATAGATACTTTAAACATACATGCTTTATGGATCCAAGTATAAGGTCAAAACCATCCTTTATCTGGAGAAATGTTTTGTAGGGGACGCAAGTGATCCAAAAAGATTCTAGGTGGAGAATTGGCAATGGGTAAAATGTGAAGGTGTATAAAAGCAATTTGATACCCAGATTATTAACCTTCAGGCCAGTTTTAGCCCCAACAATTACACTGGACACTATAATGGCATAGTTAATTGATAAGGAGCAACAGTAGACAGAAACATTGATTTTTGAACATTTTAGCGTAAATGATGCAGAAGTTATCTCCTAAATCCCTCTACTGAGAAGGCAAAAGGAGGATTAGCTGATATGGCACTACGACAAAAGCGGTAAATATTCTATCAAGAGTGGCTACCAAGTGGCTATGCAGATGAAGTTCCCAGACCATCCAAGTTGTTCCACTCACTCCCAATGAAGTGTTATTTAGAAGCTGGCAATACCAGAAAAGTTGAATTTTTTTTTTCGAAGAGCAGCTCATGGCTTATTGCCAATAGTAGAAAACTTATGGAAGAAAATAATTCTACAAGAGCCAACTTGTCAAATTTCCTATGGCAAAATGGAATCTATTTCTCATGTTTTCCTGGATTGCAAAATGGTAAAAAAGATCTGAAAATTTTCTCAATTGATAGTTGGCTCGCAAGGGGAACACAATCAAGTATAATAGGGTTACTGTAAGTCTTGTTCCAATAACAAACAAAAATGGAAGAGGCTTTAGTGGCCACTTTACTGTGGGTTATTTGAAATGCAAGAAATAGATGGTTGTTTGAGGGCAAAAAATAGAACCCAATCATAACAGTAGCATGGGAAAAATTTGTTGCAGAGTCATTTAGGGAAGTTAAGCAACCTGAGATAAACTATGTTGCAAGTCAGAAGGCAGGAGAGTAGAAACAGTGGTGCCCTAACCCCCCCCCCCCCAAATAAAAAGGGTTGGCTAAAAATTAATGTGGTTGCTGCTGTGGATGCTGAGAAACAAGTGACAGGCTTAGGGTTATGATTAGAGACTCATATGGAAATTACAAAGCTATTGCTGTTAAAACATTTGAGTTTTTTAGCAATGTGGCTGTGGCTGAAGCTGTAGCCATGCAGTGGGGCTTACAGGTAGCATTAAGAGTTTGTGTTACTGCTAGAATTTTTTAATATGATTCACTGGAAGTAGTTGAACTAGTAAACAAGAAGACAAGTACTATCTCTGAAATTTTCTAGGTGATTTCTGAAATTCTACAAAATGAAATTTTGGAAAAAGAGAAGAATTTTCATAATTTCAAAGCTCAGCATATCCGTAGAGTTTGTAATGGGATAGCTCATGCTTTGGCTAAATTAGCCCCGGAAAGGAAGGAAACTATAATATGGTTGGATGAATTTCCAACGGTCACCATGTATTTGTTCTTAAGTTAATTAATTGAAAGGCATACTTTCTTTAAAAAAAAAAAAGGGCTAAGCCTTGGTAGCCTGAGTCTAGCCACGCTTGATCTTATCATTCTTGGACTAATCCAATAACAAGACTAGAAGCCCACTACAAATAATTATAATAGTAGTGATATTTAACCTCATCATTTTATCTTATTATCCCCCACTTCTTAATTAACACCACAAAAAAACTTTAAGATATTTTTTTCTCTCAATTTAATTAACGCAATTTCCAGTTATCCTTATCAATTATTTTTAGTTGATCACCATTCTTCTTGAATCATGAAAGTCATCTTTTTTCTCATAAGATATTTGAGAAATTGCCAAAAAGATTTGTCTTAATTGCAATTCAATCAAAACTCACAATTTTAGTTTGCCATGTTCATTTTTTTTTTTTTGTCAGAACTTCTAAAAGGTGACAATAATGGAAGTCAATTTTCATGAAGCTTACTACTCAATCTCCATTTTTTATTTAGCTGCTCCACAAAAAGACTTACATTTAGTTTGTTCAAATGTATATTCTATAAGAAATTATGAGCATTTCAACCACTCTCAATTTCAACTTTTCCATTTTTCCTACCATGGCTCTGCAAGAGCAAATGTTTCAATGGAAGGCACAAATCAAGGGGTGTGTTAAAATTAAAATTGTCCCAAAATAGCAAAACTAATAAAGAGTAAATTAGAGTTTGTATGAGCTATAAAGAAAGAGAAAATTAATGTTAAGTCCAATATTTATAGAGTTGGCATTTTATGGCAAATCTAGTTAAATTAGAAATTTATCTATTGCATTTCTTATAATAGGGATTAATTTATTAATTTCCAAATTTAGTGAGATTCTAATTTATTATGAATATTTGTTTCCTAATTTAATTAGATGTCTAATTTAGAAAGTCAATTAATAATGGGATTCTATAATTGGCGCATAAGATCTATTTAAAGCAAAAAATTGGTTCAAACAGGAAATTCATTAAATGCTCTAGATATTTCTTGGGAGACAAGCAAGGCAAGAAGATCAAATTTATTCCTATTCAGATTCATCAGAATTATAAGAGGAAAGAAACTCTTATTTGAAAAGAATCCAAGTGTTTTAAGACTTGCTATTTTGGTGAAACCCTAGTACCTATATAAAGAGAGGTATTTCACAATTGAAGGTTGACGCACAGCACAGAGAATAAAGCAGAGAAGCAAAATTCGGCTGACACCACTTAAAATATTTGATTAACTCCCAAGTATAAGAGTGCCTAGTTATAATATAACTCGGTAAGTCCAAGGTCGATCCACAGAGAAATGGTTTAATTTGTTTATTTAAATTTATCTAAAAAAAATAAAAATAAAATTTAAAAACACATAATTTAATTTGAGGAAAACTATGAAGTTGAATTAGTTAGGGTTATGGATCCACTCTTAGTAATAAATACAATTTAACAAATTCTTTTTATTTTTGTTTTATTTCCCAAAAGATTAATTTTATTAATTAAAATTATTTTCCCATTTATTTTATTATGGATTAAGAATTTAATGTGCCAAAACTTAATTTGTCTCCACTAAATCAAAATACCATTTTACCATATTTTATATTAAGATATTAAGAATTCATTGTGCCAAATTCCTATTTTGTTTACAATAAATCAAAATTTCAAAATATAAAATATGGATAAAATTAAATAGAAAAAAACTTAATTTATAAAATTAAAAATTGAATTTGATTAAACCATATTTTTTTTACTAAGAGTTTCACCTTCCCCTAACTATAAATATTTAGCTAAACATTTTTGAAATAAAAGAAATGATTAAGATTGAAAAACACATAATTAAAATAAAAATTAAAAATTGAAATAAACCTAATTTTATTAATTAAAAATATATTACAAAGAGAGATGAGGAGACGAATTGGGAGGAAAGAAGAGAAGAGAAGGTGCAAAGAGATGTGTTCACCACCCTTCTCTATTTATACTAATACATGGTAAATCCACACCACACAAATAAAAAAATCTAATTAAATCTTAACCTTACATTTGTCCCACTAATCAAACATAATCTTATCTTATCCACTCAAGCATATCCAAAACATTCCACTAATAAAATGGCATACCTAACAAGATAAAAACTTATAATTTTACAATTACCACATTTACCGTGATAAAAACGTAAAAATTTACAACAAAAGTCTTGGATTCTCTTCGACAATGACATAATTTCTCGGACTTCCGAAATCCAAATTTGACATCCGTACATTTGTTTGAAGCCTCCAATTGCATGAAATTATTATTTTTACCTAATAAACACACAAAAATACACAAAATCAAATATTTAGAAATAATTAGAAATTCATAATATGTTACACAATTACAAATATAAATTACATTAATAACGTAAAATAATATTTTTACTTCATAACAAACATACAATTTTTAATACTAATCACACCCCCCAACTAGCTTATTGCTAGCCCCTAGCAATTAAAGCGTTATATTAAATTATGATTTACAAAATTCACATGCAAGTTAATAGTTGTTCATCTATCCTCTAAATTACCAAATAAATAAACTCTCCCAAAATTTTCTAAATCTTTGTCATTTACTCATTATCCAGAATATCATAAACTTTTTTGTGCTCAAGTAATTAACACAATACTCATGGGGCTTCATTAAAAGATAACAACATTTTCGTTCTGAAACTCATTAGAAATTCTATCTTCAGGCAGTACATTATTCACACTTTTTTTTATTTTAACCCATGTAGCGAGCTTTAGGCCAGTGACTCCCAGACCAGTTGATCTTAGGGCACTAGGTGTTGAAACACCCATACGGACTTAATTGCTCAAGTTTTTAATAAATATGCAAATAATATATCTATAACCTATGTAGTGAGCTTTAGGCCAGTGACTCCTAGACCAGTTGACCTTAGGGCACTAGGTGTTGAAACACTCCTACGGACTTAATTACTAGAGTTCTAGATAAAACAAAATTAAACTCATTCAATTTTTTTCTTTTTATTTATTTATTTTTTTTTTCGTATGTACATTTTACTACCTTAGATATTATCTCTAATAAATCAAAAGAACTAAATGCTGCAAAAATTTTAACTTACAACCCACTAGCATGTGTCGTAGTGTGTGTGTGAAGAATTATTTAATAATACATGTTAAATGAGTAAATGACAAAATAACTTAATAACCAAATGGAGAGTTCAAAAATTTGAGTAATTCAAAGAAAAGAGAACAAAAATAACTTACTATGAATTTTAAAATCAAAATATAATACAACAGAACTATTAAGATGCGTCTCAAAAGTTGTGACTCTTTACACAGCCATCCTAGACAAAAAACAAAAAAATTGCTTATTTTTGGTTTTTTTTTTTGGGTTAATTTTCTTTTTCACAAAAAAATAAAAAAAAACACACATATTTACAATTTACCTCAACTATTTCTTCCCCCCAACTTAATCTAAACATTATTCATAATATATACATGCAAAAAGACAAAAAAAATAAAAATAAAAATAAAAATAAAAATAAAGAAAACATAAATCGAAAAGATCACACCTGAACAAACAGTTGAAGATGCGTTTCTAGAGGCACCAGTAAAAACATTACTATGATTTGCTATATTTCACAGCTGTCAACTATTCCCTCCCCCCAATCTGAACAAGACATTGTCCTCAATGGCTTAAAGGAAATAAGTAGAGTTTAGAAGACATAACCTCATTGCTCCAAGAAAATAGTTATAACCGAAGAGTTAAGTCCAACTTGTACTTCTTACTGGGGCTAGGGTTACCATCATTAGTGAACTATTCTAATGCCAAGGTCTTAAGATCTGGCTCTGGTTTGTAAGCTTGTAAAAGATCAAATAACTCATTAGCAGTAGAAGCACAAACAAAGATATTTTTCGCAGAGATTGGAATAAAATGATTCTTAATTGCATGGTTAATGAATGTGAGCAACCCATCAAAAAACTTATTAACATTTAGTAAACCGATGGGTTTCTGATGGATGTTTAAATGGGCCCAAGATGCAAATGTAATCAATGCCTCTATAGTTGTAAGATCTCCTGGCAAGAAAATGAAAGCATCAGCATGATTTAACATTTCATTTTTTCGCTCTTGCATACTTGAGACAACTAACTCTTCTCCAATTGGCACATTAGACATGCATCCTAGAGTTTTTAAGGCTTGTGGAATGATACCTAGTACCTGGTTTCCTCTAATAAAAACAGCTTCTGAGACAAGTTTTGATAACCCACGGTCACCCCCTCCATATACAAGGTGCAGTTTCCTCTCAGCTATGGCACGACCAAGATCTATAGCAGCTTGAACGAACTCTTTGTATTTTACATAATAAAATCCAGAGAGCACACAAATATTTTTGAATTGTTTACTCGAAGATGCTGCCATTAGAATAATCTTTAAAAAATATTGTGAGTGGCTGGAAAAAAAAGCTCATATTTAAAGATCTTAGTGTCAGACAAAATGACAAACAGCTGTAAATGAGTTGGCGTATTTGTCAGATGACGCGTAAAGCTCATGTCTCAATTATTCAAAAGTAAACAATAAAAGGAAAAGCAATCCGTGAAAAAAAAAAGTAAAAGAAAACAAATAATAATTAAATAAAAAATCACACCAGTAAATGCAATAATGTAAATGATGAAATGACAATAAAGGAAAAGGATATTTACTGGTAGTTGTGATTGTGGCTTACTTCTTCCTCTAGTTTTATGTCCAGTAACGGCTTGAACGCCCTCTATGGGTCGAGGATAGGCTTCCCATCCAGTTTTCTTATAAACTAGCAAATAGGGTCTTTTTGAATCAGATTCCCAAGACTAAACTGTGCACTTTCCTGTTGGAATAGTCTCCATAACCTGTTTATCTCATATTGCACATGTCCGCTTCGATGCGTCTCAAGAGATCGTAAGATATCATCCAACGATTCTTTACTCACGCCATCTTTAACGAATTTAATTTTATCTTCTCGACTATCAAAAACCATTCCTAAAGATTTACAAACTTCTCGTTTACAACTAAGACGTACACAGTTATGACATTTTGAGCCAAGTCTTTTAGCTCTTCGTTTTTTAGCAAATGTGCTTTACCAAAACGAAGCATATAAGAAATAAATGGATTAGGAAACTCACCAAATAATCGGACCTTTGCTTCAATTAACCAACGAATATCAGAAGGAATTCCGTTGATCATTAACAGACGCAATCTTTCACAACGAGATTTGTAAATTTTTTGGAGTGCATTTTTAAGGAGAGAAGCAAAACGCTTATGCAACTTATGTTGTATTTCTTCCATGCTTGATTTTGATATCTCAGTTATTGTGGGAAACTGAGGACACCGACTTAAGAAGTCATGGAGTACCGTTATCCGCCATTTATACGGGAAAATAAATCAAAACACACCAAAATCAAATCTACAGAATAAAATCAAAAGTGAAAGCGAACAACAAAAAGAAACACAATATGTACAAAAGAGAATGAACTTACATTTGTCCTCTCATCGAGTTAACCTCAAGCTCCATTTGAAATTTATATATACCACGCTCTACTGATCTTAGTTGTCTTTCTTGCTCTTCAACGAAAGCCACTAATTCTGGTGGTTGTCGTTCCCAAAGTGGATGTGATTTACAGCTTTGTATCAATCTTCTCAAGTTAAATTTTATTCGCTCAAATCTTTTAAGATGTGTGATCAGAATTTTCCTTATTGAGGAGCTCATGATGTACAATGATGAGAAAAACACAATTATTAAACACACTTAAATGAAAAAACTTTACAATTCGTATCATTCAAGACAGTCAGATAATTCAAACGGTAAAGCAACAGTAAAAAATTAAAACACTTAATAAAAGCTTAATCAAGATTTAGTGGGTCACTCAAATTTATTTCGGTGCTTACTTCATGTGGTTGGTATTTCAGATAGGGCCTTATTCTTTGTCCGTTAACTTTAAATGTGACACTATTTTTGGGATTCTCAATTTCTCCGGCCCCATGTGGATATACATTTTTTACAACAAATGGACCACTCCATTTTGACTTTAACTTTCCTGGAAACAAATGAAGACGAGAATTATAAAGCAACACTTTTTGACCAATTTCAAATGTTTTTGGAAAAAATCTTTTATCATGAAAAATTTTTGTTTTTGCCTTAATAATTCTTGAATTTTCATATGCATCATTTCTTAATTCCTCAAGTTCATTCAATTGCAGTTTTCGCACATTACCAGCATCATCCAAATTTGAATTAAAAGCTTTAATAGCCCAAAATGATTTATGCTCAAGTTCAACAGGCAAGTGACAAGGTTTACCATAAACTAACCGATAGGGTGACATTCCTAAAGATGTTTTGAATGCGATGCAGTGGCCCAAAGTGCATCAGTCAGTCGAAGAGACCAATCTTTTCGGTTTGGGTTAACCGTTTTTTCTAGAATTTGTTTTATCTCCCTATTTGCTAGTTCAACTTGACCATTTGTTTTTAGGATGATAAGGGGTAGCCATTTTATGTGTAATTCCATATTTTTTCATTAAAGACTCAAATGACTTATTACAAAAATGCTTACCTCCATCACTAATAATGGCTCGAGGGATTCCAAATCGACTTAGAATATTTTCTTTTAAAAATTTAACGACAGTTTTACTATGATTATTTCGACAAGACATTGCTTCAATCCATTTTGAGACATAATCAACTGCAACTAATATGTACACAAATCCAAAAGATGGTGGAAATGGGTCCATGAAATCAATTCTCCAACAGTCAAATATTTCAATTTCAAGTATGGGATTTAATGGCATCATGTTTCTTTTAATAATTGATCGTAGTTTTTGACAGTTTTCACAAGTTTTACAAAATTCATATGTGTCTTTAAATATGGTAGGCCAATAAAATCCACATTGTAAAATTTTAGCCGTAGTTTTTCTTGAAGAAAAGTGTCCACCACATGCTTCAGAATGACAAAAATTAATAACACTACTTACCTCATTATCAGGAATGCATCGTCGAAAAATTTGATCAGGGCAATATTTGAACAAGTAAAGATCATCCCAATAAAATTTCTTTTCTTCAACCAAAATTTTTTTCTTCTCCTGACTATTCCATTGTAAAGGCATTTTACCTGTAACAAGGAAATTAACAATATTAGCATACCATGGCATTAAAGTAACAGAAAATAAAAATTCATCAGGAAATGAGTCATTGATGGGTGTTATATCAGTGCAGAATTCAGATGTGAGTCTTGATAAATTATCAGCGACAACATTTTCGGCACCCTTCTTATCTTTGATGGTAAGGTCAAATTCTTGAAGTAATAAAACCCAACGAATTAGTCTTGGTTTGACATCCTGTTTAGTCATCAAATATCTCACAGCAGCGTGATCAGTAAAAACAATAGTTTTAGAACCAAGCAAGTAAGAACGAAATTTGTTTAATGCAAATACCACAGCAAGTAATTCTTTTTCAGTTGTCGAATAATTCATTTGAGTACTATCTAAAGTCTTACTTGCATAATAAATTACAAATGACTTACGATCCCTTCTTTGTCCTAAAACAGCACCAATAGCAAAGTCACTTGCATCACACATTAATTCAAAAGGTAAAGACCAATCAGGAGATTGCATAATAGGTGCATATGTCAAAAGACAAATTATTTTCTCAAAAGATTTTTGACAATCATCGGTCCATTTAAATGATGTATCTTTTAATAAGAGGTTATAAAGTGGTTTAGATATGGCACTAAAGTTTTTTATAAAACTCCTATAAAATCCTGTATGTCCTAAAAATGATCGCACTTCTCTAACTGTTTTTTGTTGTAGCAATTTAGATATGACTTCAATTTTTGCTTTGTCAACTTCAATTCCTTTAACTGATACAACATGAACCAAAACAATTCCAGAAGTAACAATGTAATGACATTTTTCCTAATTTAGCACAAGTTTTTTTTCAACACATCTTTTTAAAACTTTTTCCAAATTATCAAGGCAATCATCAAAAGAATTTCCAAACACAGTCAAATCATCCATAAAGACCTTTAAACAATATTCAACCACATCACTGAAAATACTTAGCATGCATCTTTGAAATGTTGCAGGAGCATTACAAAGTCCAAATGACATTCTTTTAAATGCAAATGTTCCAAAAGGACATGTAAATGTGGTTTTTTTTTTGTCTTCAAGTGCTATAGGAATTTGATAATAACCTAAATATCCATCTAAAAAGCAGTAGTATGGATGTCCAGCTACTCTTTCTAAGATTTGATCAAGAAATGGTAATGGAAAATGATCTTTTCTAGTGACTTCATTTAATTTCCTTTAATCAATGCACATGCGCCAACTAGATGCAAGTCGTGTTGGAATTAATTCATCTTTTTCATTTCTAACTACAGTGATTCCAGATTTTTTAGGCACTATTTGTGTAGGACTTACTCACTTGCTATCAGAGATAGGGTAGATAATTCCTGCATCAAGTAACTTAAGAACTTCTGTTTTTACTACTTCTTTCATGTGTGGGTTTAATCTTCTTTGAGGTTGTTGACATGTTTTAGCATTTTCTTCTAAATTGATTCTATGTGTGCAAACTAAAGGATTAATACCTTTAATGTCATTTAAAGTCCATCCAATTGCGTTTCTATGCTTTTTAAGAACAGATAGTAACTTACCTTCTTGGTCGCTTGATAAGGTCGAAGAAATCACAACAGGATAAGTTTGCTCTTATCCAAGATAAACATACTTCAATCCCTCTGGCAAAGGTTTTAGTTCTAGTTTAGGTGCTTCTTTTTGTTCTATCTTTTCAATGATTCCAAGCTCGTCAAATTCTTGTTTCTCATCATCATTTTGCAAAGTCTGACAAGAATCAAACAACAAATTTATATTAGAAGTATCATGTTTAAATTGTTTATTTGATTCAACTGAATTAACCAAAAAAATATCACTAAGTTCAGAAAAATTCCCTTTTTGAATATTCTCCTCTATACAAGCTTCAAGCAATTCTTTTTGTTCATCAATTTCATCTTCATTCTCATTTTCTTCATTTGGTTGCCTACACATGTTAAAAACATTTAATTCCAAAGTCATATTTCCAAATGATAAATTCATTAAACTATTCCTACAATTAATCAAAGCATTAACAGTTGCTAAAAATGGTCGACCCAAAATTACAGAAATTGGTTTATAATTATTCACATGAGTTCGGTTTAAGACAATAAAATCCACAGGGTATATGAATTTATCAACTTGTACTAAAATATCTTCCACTATTCCTTTTGGTACTTTAACTGATCTATCGACAAGCAAAAGTGTAGTTGAAGTTGATTTTAACTCACCAAGATTAAGTTGAAGATAAACTGAATATGGAAGCAAATTAACACTAGCACCAAGGTCTAACAAAGCATGCTCAATTTTATGATCTCCAATAATACAAGAAATAGTAGAACAACCAGGATCGTTATATTTCAACTTATTATTAGTAGGCAAAATGATACTTACCTGTTCAGCCATGAAAGCACTCTTTTTTACCTTCAATTTTCTCTTAACTGTGCATAAGTCCTTTAAAAATTTGGCATATGAAGGTATCTGCTTGATTGCATCTAACAAAGGAATGTTAACTTTCACTTGTTTAAAAATTTCATAAATTTCTGAAGAGTGGTTTGATTTCCTTGGTTTATTTAATGCATGCGGAAATGGTGGTTCAAATGGAACATTAGTTATTTCTTCACTAGGTGTAAGTTTATCTAGTTCTTCCTTACCCTTTGAATTTTCATTTTCACAAGGTTCAGGAATAGGCCGTTCAATAACCTTACCACTACGAAGAATTATAACTGACTTGACTTGGTCCAAGGGTGAATTTTGAATCTTAGGATTTGGTTGTGGTTGAGCTGGAAATTTTCCTTTTTCTTGAATTGTGAGTGCAGAAGCAATTTTAGCAAAGTATCTTTCAAATAAGAAAATGTTTGTGCATTTTGATTTTAATGGCATCTTGTTTCGTAATGAATAAATGCAGTGTATCTTCCAAAATTTTCCATGGTGGTGGAACATATGGTGCATAAGGCTGAGTATTTTGAAAATTTTGTGAAGGTGGTGCTTGTGAAGATTGTGCATTATTATTATTCCTCCAACTAAAATTTGGACGATTTCTCCAACCAGGATTATAAGTCTGTGAATATGGGTTTGGTTTGTTAAAAGTGTTGATGGCATTAGCTTGATCATACAAACATTCTTTAAGTGCAGGCAGAGTGGGGCAATCTTGAGTGAAATGATCATTAGAACTACAAACATCAAATGCAATTTCTTGAACAGATTTTACTTGATCACTTTTTTTATTCTCCAAAGCTTCAACCTTCCTAACTAGGGATGCAAATTTTGCTTGTAAATCATGATCTTCCCTAAGGTTATAGATTCCTCCACTAGATGGAGATGGTTGTGGTTTATTATTCAATTCAAAAGTTCCAACAGTATCCCAATGTTGTGCATTTTCAGCTAATTGGTCAAGGTAATCTAGTGCATCTTCAGGATTTTTATCTCTAAATTCACCATTACACATCATTTCTACAACTTGTCTACTTTGTGGTGTTAAGCCGTCGTAGAAATAAGTGACCAATCGCCAAGTTTCAAAACCATGGTGTGGACATATGTTAAGCAATTCTTTAAACCTATCCCAACATTGGTATAATGTTTCTCCATTTTTTTGAGTGAAAGAAGTGATTTGCCTTTTAAACGAATTAGTTCTATGAGGTGGAAAGAATTTTTTCAAAAACTATTCTTGCATGTTATTCCAAGTTCTTATTGATCCAGATTTAAGGTTTTGTAGCCATGTTTTAGCTTTATCTTTTAATGAAAAAGGAAAAAGCTTTAATCTAATTATGATCATGCTACAATTTTGGTCTGTGTATGTATTACAAACTTCCTCAAAATCTCTTCGATGCAAGTATGGATTCTCATATTCTAAACCATGAAATGTTGGTAAAAGTTGGATAATACCTGGTTTGAAGTTGAATCGAGATGCTTCTGGAGGAAATACTATACACGACGGTGCTCCGGCTCTGGTTGGATTCATGTAGTCCCTCAAGGTTCTTGGTTGATTTTGATCATGTCCATGTTGAGAATGATTATCTCCTTGACCAATCTGAGGATTAGGTTCGCCCAAAAAGTTGTCATCTTGGTTCTCGTCCATGATTAATGATGGGGATTCAGATCTACGAACTAACCTGCCACTTGAAGTACGAGACCAATGTCTTATGCAATGGTTATGTCACAATGATGATATTCAGACAAATTAATAACAAAAACTAAATAAAAATTATAAAATAATAAAAAGAAAATTAAATATGCAAATAATATAAGTGTACAAAAAAAATTAAAATTAATTAACAATTTTGGTGGTTAAACCCACCAATTAAATAAACAAAAAAATAAAGCATAAAATAAATGCAAAAAAAAAAACTGGTGGTTAAACCGACCAAATAAAATAAAATAAAGCAAAAATAAAAAAATGCAAAATAATAAAATAACTGAAATTAAAAAAACTGGTGGTTGAACCCACTAATAAATTAACAAAACGAAGAAAAAAATGCGAAATAATAAAATAACTTAAAATTAAATAACAACTTTGGTGGTTAAACCCACCAATAAAAAGAAAAAAAAACTGCAAAATAAAAAAAACTGAAAATTAAACAACTGGAAAAAAAAAAAGTTAGTAATTAGTTAGTTAAGAGTTAGTAGTTAGTTTGCTTAGTCCAAATTAAGTCCAAATTAAGTCCAAATTGAATCCAAATAAGTCAAAGTCTAATTTTTGTGAGAAATTTCGTCCAGGGATCTTATTACAAATTATTTATAATATTATGGCCACACCGTAATTTTTAGAAATTTAGAATTTAGCCATATAGGATGAAATTGAAGATTCTGAAGGATTTTAGGGTCGGATCATAATTATGAGAAGATTGAGCTAAAAACGAAAATTATTGGGGGTGAAACTATAATTATGAAAGATGTGGGGATAGGAGAGAATTAAAAAAAAAAGGAGCCTAACGAAAATTTACATAAAAAGTAAAAAAAATAAAAGGAAAAAGAAAACAAAATAAATATCTCTCCCCGGCAACGGCACCAAAAACTTGACACCACTTAAAATGTTTGATTTACTCCCAAGTATAAGAGTGCCTAGTTATAATATAACTCGGTAAATCCGAGGTCGATCCACAGAGAAAGGATTTAATTTGTTTATTTAAATTTATCTAAAAAAAATAAAAATAAAATTTAAAAACACACAATTTAATTTGAGGAAAACTATGAAGTTGAATTAGTTAGGGTTATGGATCCACTCTTAGTAATAAATACAATTTAACAAATTCTTTTTATTTTTGTTTTATTTCCCAAAAGATTAATTTTATTAATTAAAATTATTTTCCCAGTTATTTTATTATGGATTAAGAATTTAATGTGCAAAAACTTAATTTGTCTACACTAAATCAAAATACCATTTTACTATATTTTATATTAAGATATTAAGAATTTATTATGCCAAATTCCTATTTTTGTCTACAATAAATCAAAATTTCAAAATATAAAATATGGATAAAATTAAATAGAAAACAACTTAATTTATAAAATTAAAAATTGAATTTGATTAAAACATATTTTTTTACTAAGAGTTTCACCTTCCCCTAACTATAAATATTTAGCTAAACATTTTTGAAATAAAAGAAATGATTAAGATTGAAAAACACATAATTAAAATAGAAATTAAAAATTGAAATAAACCTAATTTTATTAATTAAAAATATATTACAAAGAGAGATGAAGAGAACAATTGGGAGGAAAGAAGAGAAGAGAAGGTGCAAAGAGATGTGTTCACCACCCTTCTCTATTTATACTAATACATGGTAAATCCACACCACACAAATAAAAAAATCTAATTAAATCTTAACCTTACATTTGTCCCACTAATAATCCCAGTAATCAAACATAATCTTATCTTATCCACTCAAGTATATCCAAAACATTCCACTAATAAAATATCATACCTAACAAGATAAAAACTTATAATTTTACAATTACCACATTTACCGTGGTAAAAACGTAAAAATTTATAACAAAAGTCTTGGATTCTCCTCGACAATGACATAATTTATCGGATTTCCGAAATCCAAATTTGATATCCGTACATTTATGTGAAGCCTCCAATTGCATGAAATTATTACTTTTACCTAATAAACACGCAAAAATACACAAAATCAAATATTTAGAAATAATAATTAGAAATTCATAATATGTTATACAATTACAAATATAAATTACATTAATAACGCAAAATAATATTTTTACTTCATAACAAACATACAATTTTTAATACTAATCATCGGCCTCCTTCCTAGAGAATTCGGATTTGGCGCATCATGTTATGTTAATTTGTTTTCTTATCTTTTGTTCATCTCTGTGGAGAGTCTATGTGGATCTTGGATCACTAGACATTGAAGAATTGAAGAATTGAAGAATTGAAGAATTGAAGAATTGAAGAATTGCTATTGATCACTTTGCGAAGTGCCTTGAGGATCGTGGATCAAGAGGGATAGCAATTATTCAAGAAAAACAGATTCAGTCTAAGGTTGAGTAAACTATATGGTGATAAACTGTAAGTGAAAGTTTTAGGTTTGGTAAATACATAGGTTGTAACATCTCAACTTAGTGAATTACTTTTCATCTGGGCGTGCCCTCGTAAATGTAGAATTGATTAATCCGAACCACGTAAAAATCTCCGTATCATTTATTTTCTGCATTTTATTGTGTCTTTGAAAAATTAATATTTTTTATGCAGATAAACAGTATTCTTGAACAGTAACTTTCAGAAAAAATTAAGTTGTTAATTTTTTGTTTTTAATTACCTACATCTATTTCTAATAAATCTAAATTCCTTTCAATTAATTTTAAAATTTTTAGTATGGTCAACTAAGAAGTGTGGGTTACAAAAATAAATTGAGGTGTTCAAACATCATCACTCTAATTATAACTAGTACACAACTAAAACTCTCATGAAACCAATTTTTCTAAAACATTCCCATCTCTTAAAAAAATTTAAAAAAAAAAATTCAAGAACTTTTACCAAGCGGTTTTTCAAGTAGTTTCATTCAAATTAACCATTGGGTTCAAATCTTGGAAAATCATGGAAGCAGGTTTTCAAGATTTTTATTTTGCAAACTACTATTTCAATTTGAATTAGAATATTTTTAAGAATATAGTAATTGAGAAAATAAGTCCTTTAATATTAAAATCTCTAAAAAATTTTATTCCTCTCCTATACCATTTTATGAAAACTAAAATAAGGAATTGTTTTATTTTATTTTCAATTTCTTTGTATTTCCTTTTTGTTTTTCAAAATTATTTTGGAGAATATTTCGGAGAATGTATCCTAAATCCATGTTGTGTTGATTTATTTTCTTATGTTCTGTTCATCTCTGAGGAGAGTTTATGTGGATCTTGGATCACTAGACATTAAAGAATATATTTATTCTAAGATTGAGTAAACTGTATGATGATAAATTGTAAGTGAGAGTCTTAAGTTTGGTAAATCTATAGGTTATAACATCTCAGCTTAGTGAATTACTTTTTCTCTGTGCTTGCCCCCGTGGATGTAGGATTGATTAATCCAAACCACGTAAAAATCTCCGTGTCATTTATTTTCTGCATTTTATTATGTTTTTAGAAAATTAATATTTTTGATGCGGATGAACAGTATTCATGAACAGTAACTGTGAACAGTCGCGGTAAACAGTATGGTAAAAGTAGTCGTGAACAATAACCATGAACAGTACTTAAGGAAAAAATTAAGTTGTTAAGTTTTAGTTTTTAATTACCTCCATCTATTTCTAATATATCTAAATTCCTTTCAATTAATTTTAAAATTTTTAGTAGGGTTAACTAAGAAGTGTGGGTTACTAAAATAAATTGAGGTGTTCAAACATCATCACTTTAATTATAACTAGTACACAACTAAAACTATCATGAAACCAATTTTTCTAAAACATTCCCATCTCTTTAAAAAATTTAAAAAAAAAAAATCAAGAACTTTTACCAAGTGGATTTTCAAGTAGTTTCATTTAAATTAACCACTAGGTTCAAATCTTGGAAAATCATGAAAGCAGTTTTTCAAGATTTTTATTTTGCAAACTACTATTACAATTTGAATTAGCATATTTTTAAGAATTTAGTAATTGAGAAAATAAGTTCTTTAATATTCAAATCTCTAAAAAAATGTATTCCTCTCTCCTATACCATTTTATGAAAATTAAAATAAGGAATTATTTTATTTTATTTTCAATTTCTTTGTATTTCCTTTTTATTTTTCAAAATTATTTCTAAGAATGTGTCCTAAATCCATATTATATTATTTTCTTTCAAATAATTAATTTTTTCATTCTTAAAGCAATAATAACCACATCCGATTTGCAAATAATAATGATGATGGTGATGATGATAGGATACCTTAATTTTTCCTGAAATGGTTTATGTGGTTATTTTGGAAATTCTAAATTTATAAACAATCATGCATCGAATTAGAAACAACTTTAAATCCTTATTTTATGTAAACCTTTGAAAAGCAAAATGACGGCAGCGTAACCTCCGAGTGACGTCCATTTGCAACTTAAATGCTTGAAAGATAAGTTTGCTTCAACCATAAACTAGTAAATTAAAATTATAGCAATTTTATTTTATGTAATAAAATCCTTATAACTAAAGAGTGTTTTCGCACATACAGTATTCGTTGATTATTGGCAGTATATAATTCTAATTTCAAAATTGAAATCAAATAATATAAATTCTAAGCTGTATTGTTTTTTTCATTTTTTCTTTAAAGTCCAAATCTAATTTTTTTCAATACATTTATTGGTTTTACAATGTTTATTTCTTTTCAACAAATTATATATTCTAAGTCATTTTTATTGGAATAGAAAAAGAAAAATAAAAGAACTTACTTTTATCATAAGTCTGAAGAAGGAGTTAAAAGTTCTAATTTCAGCTCTAACAAAAATAGCGCCACACGTAATTCAACTATCTCTTAGCTAATACAAATAAATAATAATTTGTATTAGCATTAACATAATTTTATAATGCAAAATTTAATTACCAACGTATATACATAGATGTATAAAGAATCAATACCGAAGAATCTAATAACAAAATTTTATATCTTAAAAACATAAAAAAATATCATAAAATAAATTATTTTCAGGGAAATTTAATTAATTATTTAATGTAATAATAATTATAAAAGATTGAGTTTATAATTTTTTTTTTTTGCCCCTAAGGCCTCAATTTTCCTACCAGTCCATGAAAATGGCGTGCCTTTAATATTATGTTCTTTTCAATACTCCCATGCATTCTTCGTTCAACTCGAATGCGACTTCCTTTTGTAACACAAGCGGTACAGAGGCCATGCAGTCTTCGAAAAGTCTTTAATAAAATCCTTGATAAAAATCTGCATTACACAACCACCCCCCCCCCCCCCCCACCCAAAACCCCCCACCAAAAACAAAAAGAAAAGGAACCTGCGGTTGGAGATGAAAGTCAAATCTGGAGTTAGAAAGATGGCTGACGTGACGGTTATAAGTTGATAATAAAACCGACTTGTGAACACCACAAGAAATTGGTGTTTTAGCCACGCACAATAATGTGGCCAAAAAAATACAAATTTATGGCAAAATATTTTTTGCCACGAACGAAATTTATGGCCGTTTTGTCACCTACTGACCGTGGTAAAAAATATATAGCCATGACATAAACATTTCGTGGCCAAATATTGATAGACACGATTTATGGGGTTCAATTATGGTACCATACCATAGCTGGATCCAGTCATTGGATCTAACTCTGGTGACAACTGTGGATTGGATCCAATGACTCGATCAAGCTGTGGTATGATACCACTATAGTACCATAGTTTTACCCCAATTTATGTTCCTAGCAAAATACTACTGCATATTCCCTCTTCTTTGGCATTGTAGACAATATATTTGACTCCATCATCCATGGCTAAACATGGATTCGTGACTAAAAGTAACACTATTAGCCACAAATCAAATTGTGGCTAAATGACATAAATTTTAACCACAAAGTGGGTTTATCACTAATTTCCCTCTTTGGTAACATTAGTCATCGTGGCTATATTGCAGATTTGTGGCTAAATTTAAGACTATCAGCCACAAATACATTGTGGGTGAATTTGAAACATTTTACAATGAAATCTATTTGTCACTAGTTATATTCTTTGGTAACGAAATCAACTTGTGGGTACAAAACTTACAAATTTGATTGTTGGTTTTTACCAAAAAAATAAAATGCCTTGGCAACGAAAAATTTTGTATACATTAATTATATATAATTAGTTGGCTACTGAAATTGAAAATTTTAATATGATATTATTCTTTTTTAATTGACAATTTATTGAGTTATGAAATTGAGAAGAATTTATCTCAAACTAATAAAGAAGTTAAATGTACTACCATAAACTTTAGTACTAAAAAAGAACAGTCATATTATAAGTAAATATAAAAGTACCCATGAAATAAAATACATATAAATCAAATAGACACAAATGTAAGGGCCAGACCAATTAGGTTTTCATCAAACCGTAAAAGAACGATATAAGGCTAGTTGACAAATCTGCATGGTAATAACAAGTAAAATAAGTCCAAAATGCATATTATTAAGATGAGGAAATCATGGCCGAGGTGGCTGAACAGATGGCATCCCTAAGATAGTAGCATCATTGGGTAAATAAGAGCTTATGAGAGTCTCAAATTGGTTAAGCCTACTAGACAAATCATTAAGGGAGTTTTAGTGTTTTGAAGTTTGGTCTTTGTTTCTCGAAGCTCAGTCTGAGTGGCTTAAAGTTCTGTCTTTGTTAACTCTAACTCATTGCACAATGATGAGGCATGTTCGTTAGACGCTGCCTGTAAATGAGGTGGTAGCTTACGCACTCCAAGTCTAGAAATGTAGCTAGATTTCTTTCCACACACCACTTGAGATAATTGTTCATCGTTAAGTGGCTTAAATCCCTCATCAATAGCTTGCTCTTGTTGGTGGACCATCTTCTCCTAGAAATAATAATAATATTAAAGAAAGCATTATTAATTTGAAATATATTAATTAGTGTAGAAATAACTTGAAAATTAAAAAAAAAAATCTTACATATCTTGATTGAGCCATAACATTCTCCCATCCTTTACTGGCATTGTAATGAGTTTCACGAAATAGAACAATAATGATTGTACCTCACCACTCTTATTTTGCTGTTGAAAACACATGCATAAAATGCTATGTTAAAAAAATTACAATTAAAGATGATCACCTTAGAGTTCTCCTCACGATGAGCAAGTTTTAGCACTTCAAGGAGCTATATGACTGCGTTGTAACATCGGTTGAAGGGATAGGTAATTCATATGATGTAAGACATGATTCAATTACTTGAAACGGCAACTAAGCTTGACATCTTGAGCTACAAACTGAATGAGGCTTTGATTGTTTGATGGCTAGTTTAAATGGCTGTTAAAGTCGTTGATCACGCAGGAAGTCACTCGGTTCAGATAACAAATCTAGAAACCTTGTCTGACTATTACAAGACCTTTCTAGATCAATTATTTGCTGAAATAAATACAAGTTTTATACCTTTAATCTTGTATTTCCAAGTAAACACATACTTTAGGTAAAATTTCATGATTTACCTTGATCACCCATCAATCTGAACTTAGAAACTTGTTGTGAGCTTCTAATGAGTTGCTACAGCCTTGATCTAGCTTCTGAATTCTTGGTTCCTTCACTTCAGCTCAAGATTCAGGCTCTTCTCAAAATTCAATGCACACGTACACACGAAAGAGGAAAGAGAGAAAAGTGCACTACACTCATGCCACAAATCCGTGAACAGTAACTTCCAATGGGTTAAAGTCACTTAAATATTGTGGCTGAGCGTAAGGACCCCTCATGTGTTAATACAAAATTGCTCATCCCATTATGAGTTAAAATAATACAATTAAATATTATACTTATCCATAATATACTTGTCCATAATATACTATTATATAGGGTATGTCAAAATTAGACTGATTAACATAATAATTGATCACTTAATAAATGAGTCTGTTAAAATTGCTCCTTAATATTTGACATCAATCATGTATTAATTCAGTAAAATATAAAAAATAATTAGAATGATTTATGCCAGTCCACAAAATGTGATAAATAAATCTAACAATCTCCTTCTTGGATGACATAAATCATTCTAATGATAAATTTAAAATAAAATAGATATTTTAAAAACAACCGAATTAATCAACATGTGAGTATATCTGAAGGTCAAATGTCAGCAATCACCCAAAACATAAACAAGTCCAAAATATGCCATAAGTACTAAGTCATATGTGCACTGACAAGACATTCCACATAACAAGACACCTATAAACACGTGATAATGTAGTAGTATACAAGTATAATTATGGAAATAACATAACAATGTGATTAGCATGCCCGTTTCCACAAAGTCCATATGCCTAGCAAAATGAGACGAAAACAAAATGTCTCCCAGACCATTGCTTCTTCATAACCATAATGAGACTCTATCAAAATGTCTCGAGAAGCAAGCTTCCCTTTTTATCATAATGAGACTAATACCAAGATGTCTCAAGAAAGCCGCGCTTTCTTATAACCATAATGAGACTGAAACAAAGTGTGTCAAGAAACCACACTGAAGCCAAGCCATAATGCTTCTGTCCTTAATGTCCATATTGAGACTAAACAAAATCTCTCAGACCATAATATCCCTACTATATACATAATGCTATACGCAACCAAATGTGTACACAATATATGATATATCAATATCACATAACAATATGCATGCATGATAACAAAACGAGTAATATATAATCTCATTTAAGTTGCAACTCATAATACAAACCAGAACTCTCACTGACTCAGCATATATAAGTAGATTTAAATAATCCCATATGAGTCACATGCTCCCTAAATACTTTTGGAGCTAAAGCTTTAGTAAGTGGATCAACTAACATGAGTTCTGTAGGTATATACTCTATTGATATATAAGATAAAGTAATTTTCTCTCTCACAAATTAGTATTTAACACAATGTATTTGGAACGTGGGGAACTCCCTGTATTGTGAGAGAAAGAAACAACTGCAGAATTATCACAATATATTTTTAATGACCTCAGTACAACCAATACAAATCTTACCCTGTGATAAAATTCTGCATCCATAAAGCTTGATGTGCAGCCTTAAAACATGTTATATATTCTGCCTCCATTGTTGAAGAAGTTATAAATGCCTGCTTGGCATTTTTCCATGATATAGCTCCTTCTGCCATCATGAAAATGTAACCAGATGTAGATTTATTGTCATCCAAACACCTTGCGAAGTCAACATTAGAATACCCAATTATAATCAAATAGTTAGATTGTTGATGTGTCAATGCAAAATCTTTAGTGGCTTACAAATATCTGAGTACTTTCTTTACAGCCTTCCAGTGTTCATATCGAGGATTGCGTAAGTATCTCTCAAGTAATCTTACTGGAAATGCAATATCAGGACAAGTACAAACTTGGGCATATATCAAGCTACCCATAACTGATGCATACGGGACTGTTTGTATTCTAGCTTTGTCTACATCATTATCTAGACATTGAGACTTGGAAAGTTTGTCATCTTTTGAAATTGGTGTTTTTCCAGGAGCATAAGACTGTAAATTGAACTTTTTTAAAATACGATCAATGTAGGTCTTTTGAGATAATCTTAGAACTCCTCTAGATCTGTCACAAAGAATCTCTATCCCTAATATATAATGGGCTTCACCGAGATCCTTTATATCAAAGTCGTATGACAATATTTATTTTGTCTCAAGTAAAAAATTAGTGTCATTAGCAGTTAGCAATATATTATCCACGTAAAGCATCAAAATGATATACTTGCTCTCACTGACCTTCAAGTTTATATACTGGTCAACAACATTCTCTTGGAACCCATAAGAAGTGACAATGTCATGAAATTTTAAATACCACTGTCTAGATGCCTGTTTAAGTCCATAAATGGACCTTTTAAGTTTACACACCATGTTTTCTTTACCAGGCTCAATAAAACTATTAGCTTGTACCATGTATACATCTTCAGACAAGCTTTCATTAAGAAAAGCTGTCTTCACATCTATCTGATACAATTCTAAATTGAAATGAGTTGCCAATGTCATGATAATACGAAAAGAGTCTTTGGTAGAAATAAAAGAGTAAGTTTTCGTGTAATCAATTCTTTCTCTTTGATTGAAAAGTTTAGCCACAAGCCTGGCCTTGTATCTTTCTACCTGACCTCTCACATCTCTTTTGGTTTTGAAAAACCATTTGCAAACAATTGGCCTGCATCTATCTGGCAACTCAACTAAATCCTAAACACTATTGTGGTATATAGATGCCATCTCATCATGCATTGCATGTATTCCAGATGAGGATTCTGAACAACTGACAATCTCTTGAAAGGTAATAGGATCAGATGATGAGTTAGTACCAAAATCATGTTCCTGTAAGTAAACAACATAATCATTAGGAATTGCAAGTCTCCTGATCCTCTTTGATCTCCTCAGTTGCACATTAGTAACATTTTTCCTCTACAGTCATAGACTCCATATCATGATGAGGTTCAAGATCAATAGAAAAAACATCAATATGTAATAATCCCATCGCAGAAGTTAAAAAAAATTAAATAGGCAAAATCACATGTTCTTCTCTCAATGTAAGATTGCGAGACTCAGAACTCCCACTATTGTAATCATCCTCAAAATAAATAGCACAATCAGACTCAATGATTCTAGTAGTATGGGAAGGATAATAAAATCTATACAATAGCTAATAAAATGACGACTAATAGTTTTCGAATGAACCTTCCTTGGTTATGGATTATAATGCCTCATTTCTGCTCTGCATCCCCAGACATGGAAATGACAAAGACTCGGTCTCTTCTCTGACCATAATTCATAAGGAGTTTTGGGCACTAATTTACTAGGTACCTGATTCAAAATGTAAACTACAGTTCTCAAGGCTTCACCCCATAAAAAATCTGACAAAGTAGAATTGCTTATTATACACTATACCATGTCAAAAAAGGGTATGATTTCTTCTTTCCGCAATTCTATTCTATTCAGGAGTCCTAGACATTCTATTCTAGTCCACATTCTTAAAGAAATCGAGCAAAAAGTCCAAGATTACGTCTAGTTTCATCATATTGCCTAAAGTACTCACCACCTCTGTCTGATCTTATTACTTTAATTTTCTTACCCTTTTGGAGCTCAACATTAGCAGCCTTAAAGACTTGAAACAAAGATAAAGATGCAAACTTTTTCAGTAAGAAGTTCAACGCAACTATAATGAGAAAAGTCATCGATGAGCGTGATGAAGTACTTATAAACTCCAATTGCAATAGGTGTAAATGACCCACAGATGTCTGTATGTACCAGCTCCAGCACTTGTTGACTTCTCCAAGTTCTCTTTTTTCTAGTTTTGGCAGTAAGTTTGCCTTTAACATAATCAACACAATTGTGTAAATCATAGAAATCTAAATTATGAAGGATGCCATCTTTAATGAGTCTTTCCATCCTCTGTTTAGAAATGTGAGCTAATCGTTGATGCTGCAACATAGAAGAATTTTCATCAACCTTAGCACAATTAGAGGTAACAATATTCATAACATGAGCATTGGATGATGATTTAACAGTGCGAGGAAATGAATCAATCATATATAAGCCATCATATAGAGTGCCAAAACCAACTAGCTCTGAATTGCAGAGTAAGTAAACTTTTTTGTCATCAAAATGAAAAGTATAGGCACATCTATCTAAAATAGATATAGATATCAAATTTTTTCTAATAGAAGGAATATAAAGTATATCTAACAAATCCAAAAAATAGTCTATGGCTAGATGTAGTTTGACAACTCTATGCTTTTAACTCTGACTTTCACTTCATGCCTATGTGAACTATCAACTCCTTTTTATTGGGCTTCTTCCTGCTTCTAAATTCCTTTCTTTTCCAACCATGCTTTAAATCCCCTACATTCAGCTTTTTTGTGCTCAGGTTTCTTATAAAAGTGGCACTTTCCCTTAAAGCCCTTAGAAGTGAAACCAGAAGTGGTAGAAGAATTATCATGTGAAGTTTTCTTTCCAAACTTCTTCTTCTTAAAAAACTTATTGCGGCCCTTTGAAGAGCCTTTCTTCATACTCATACTTTCTTGAGTAAATGCCATCATGGCAGTGTGAGATTTCCTCTTCTTCAATGATTCTTCTTCTTGAACCACATAAGCCGTCAACTCAATGATATTCCAAGTGTCTCTCTGAGTATTGTATTGGCTTCTTAGATTGCCAGACTGTGGTAGAAGGGATTTAAAACTTTAGAAGATATGGTAGGCATCAGGCAAATTGACATCCATATCCTTTAGCTTCTTATGGTAATTGGATATCTTAAGGATGTGCTCTCTTACCCTGAAAACACCATCATACTGGGTATTAGCAAGCAGCCTCAGATAGTTACCCTTTCATGCCTTATCTACCTTCTTGAAAGTTGTTCTAATAGATGCCAAGTAATCTTTGGCCTTGTCACATGTAGGGATGCTATCTCTAGTTGTTCTATCAATGGTGTATTTTATTATGTTCAGACAGTGTCTATTAGTTTCATTCCAAGCTGCCTCACTCTACTTTTTTAGTAACAGTGCTCTTATATATGGGCTTGGCTGGTTCATTTACTCTTAATGTCAAGTCTTTGTTCAATGTAGATAGATAAAACATAACGGACTCACGCTAGTCCTCGTAATTTGTCCCAATTAAAGTATTGAGGGAGGCAACTTAGAGAAAAAAAGAATATCTAGAGCTGAGGAAATAATAACAAAAAAATTATTAAGCATGAAAAAAACAAAATCATGCTATAATTAATGACTCCACAATCTACGTTTCTCCAATAACAATACAATATGTTAGAAGCATTCTTTAACAATATAGGAGTGCTCTAATCTTAAAGATAAATCAGACAAGTTGAATACAACACTAATATTAACCTATTATTGACATGGTAATTAAGCCACTCAGTAGAAAATACCCAATGAATCTCTTTATTTGTGCAAGCATCCTACCAAGTGGTGATCTGCTGATATGACAATATCATCACTCGTATGGATCTCGATAATATCAATAACAATCCATCGCATAATCCATAATTAATAATTATAAATAGGCATTTAATTGCAAAACACCAAATAATTCATCATGATTGATCCTACGATAGGTAGATATATAATCACTCTAAATTGTAGATTTGCATCATATATTTATATTTCATACGTTAACAAAATTAAGACTAAATAAACTTTATCAAACATAAATAAAATTTCTACCAAGATATTAAATCAAATAAAATATCTACAAGCCTCAATGAAATGTATGAATGTTATTGCCATCACAACAATGGGGCCCAGAACTGGATCCAATTGTTGGATCCTGCTGTGGTACCATGCAACTGTGGTACCGTAGCTGGACCTAACAACAATGATAGATTATTCTAAATTTAGAATTCTAAAAAAGAAATCGCTAAAATTGTCAGGATTTTGGACTAAAATGAATACCTTTTAGAATTATGGTTACTGTTTTAAATATTAAAACATTTGGCCCAAATTATAAATAAAATAAATAAAATTTTAGGCCATAAAATAATTTATTAAAATTCAAAGGACCAAAGATATTTTACCATGTTGATCTTTAGTCAAGGACTATTATGAAAATGTTGCAAATATGCTGGGCTATAATGACATATCATAAAGTTTAGGGATCCAAATGATATTATCCCTACAATGCCATCTTCAACCTCGAGATGGTTCTACAATATAGTTACAATAAGCTACAGTAACTTTACTCATAACATCCTAATTTTGGCCACAAAAAATAATGATATTGTCACTGTAACTCACAGTACAGTATAGTTACAATGAGTTACAATAACCTTACTCATACCATCCTAAAAATATATTTTTACTCCAAAATCATCACTCATATATTATTCTATAACTATTTACTCAAATATGGCCAAAATCAAAAAATTTGAAATTAAAGAAAAAAATTTCATGAGTGAGATAAGTTTGATTCATCAACAAATCGACCTTGGTTTATAAGAAAATTCACAACCATGGGCTCTGATACTAATTGCTGAAATAAATACGAGTTTTATACCCTTAATCTTGTATTTCCAAGTAAACACATGTTTTAGATAAAATTTCGAGATTTACCTTAATCATCCATGAATCTAAACTTGGAAACTTGTTGTGAAGCTTCTAATGAGTTGCTACAGCCTTTATTTAACTTCTGAATTCTTGGTTCCTTCACTTCAACTCAAGATTCGGGTTTCTCTCAAAATTCACTGCACAGGTACACAGAGGAGAGGAAACGGAGAGAAGTGCACTGCACGCATGCCACAGATTTGTGAACAGTAACTTCCAATAGGCTGAAGTCACTTAAATACTGTGGTAGAGCGCAAAGACCCCTCATGTGTTAGTACAAAATTGCTCATCCCATTATGAGTTAAAATAACTCAATTAAGGATTATATTTGTCCATAATATACTACTGTATAGGGTATGTCAAAATCAGACTTATTAACACAATAATTGATCACTTAATAAATTAGTCTATTAAAATTGCTCTTTAATATTTGACATCAGTCATGTATTAATTTAGTAAAATATAGAAAACAATTAGAATGATTTATGCCAGCTCACAAAATGTGAAAAATAAATCTAACATTATTTGTTGTATATAAAGCTACGTGATTTGTTATTTGAAAGGTTGAGTTCAGTTACGTTTCTTCTTCTTCATTGTATCTTGTAAAGCTCTAAAATAGTAAAAAACACATCTCCCTTTTCATAGTGGATGTACGCTTTTTGTGGCCAAACCACTTAAATCTTCTGTGCAGTGTGTGTGTGTGTGATCGATTTTGTTTTCTTAGATCTGACTAATTTCTAATTTGTTGGATTAGCTGCATCAAGATCTGGTTGGTTAATAGCTGTTCTTGCTTATTCAAGAACTTGTGAGTGGATCTTTGCGGGGCCAAGATCAGTGACTTGCTTTTTTTTGGCTTAACACCGACTTTCTTTTATCAATAATACCATATATATCTACTAGTAGTAATGATAAGGTAGGCTGTGTTTACTTGTTAAAGAGAGTGAGAATTGTAGATTTTTTTTTTTTTCACTCCAACATTTACTTGCTCATTTAAAGAGAGGAATGTGATTCATGGATCCCACTCAGTTTTGCAGTAAGGAGTGAGGTTCCCTCTCCCATGAGGGAGATAAGTGTGGGAATGAGGGAATCCACTTCTATCTCTTTTTTTTAACCTTTCCTTTATTAAATATAATTAAATAATATTATATTTATTTAAAAATAATGAAATCATACTTATTTAAATAATATTATTATATTCATAGAGAATTAATAATATTACTATATACTATCTTTATTCGAAACATAATACTATTATTTTTGTTAAAAATTATAGCATTATATTTATTTAATATTAATAATTAATAATAATAAAAATTTTATCTTAAGAAAATATTAATTTTTTACTATATTATTAATAATATTGTCTCTTTTATGTTGCTTTTATCGATAACTTTTAATTTTACATAAATCAAATTGAAATAAAAATTAATAAAAATTTTGATTTACACAATTAAATTGTGGTCCACATTACCGGGGGCTAAATTAAATAACAATAAAATGTAAAAATTGAAACTTAAATATATAAAAATTTTGGTAACTCATTTACAATTATTCTCTACTCGATTTCATATTCGGAAAACATTGTGCAATAGACTCATTATCAATACTATTAAATACATCTTTTTCTACATAAACAATCAAATACATCTTCTTCTTCTTTTCAATGGGGGCTTGAGCCCCCAATGGTCCTGCACTACATCCGCCCCTGTCCACAATGCCACATTTTGAAAACAAAATAATCATTTAAATAGCTTGATAAACACCAGTTTTCTTTTACTATATATACTCTAAACAAGGTATGCTTGACAGCAAATATTTATTTCCAATTAGACATTGGTGCAAGTTTTGTTAATAAGAAAATAATATTTAAACCAAATTAAAATTGTCATTCATAATAAAAAAGAAATTCTAAAAAAAAGTGTTCAGATTGCTACTACAGTTTAGAAGCTATTTTTACTTTACTCACATTTATATAATTAAAAACTTATAGTATATTTACAGTTTTTGTCGAGATTATTATTCAAAATCATATTTTATAACTAAATTATTTTTTTATTCCAATTATAACTTAAAAAATATATCACCTCAAACACCAAATAAGCCCTAAATGACTGTAAACACAAGAGATAATATGAGATGTACGTTCAACGTTCCATGGTCATTGCAAAAATAAAGCTTATTGTTGAATGGGGTAATCTACAAAAGAATGTGGACCTATTTGCAAACCAACAGAAATTGTTCGGCGTGCAAATAGCTCCCAGTTGAGAGACTTACTAGATAAATAATGCCGACGAGGATAACTGATTCTGTTAAGGTTGTCATTAACGAACCTAGAATTACCCAGAATCTGATATAAAAAGCTGAATGGTGGACATACTTCACCATGATCGTTAGCTTTCATTTCTTTGTGATTTTACTTGTCCTTTGATTTGTTCATTAGCTCTGTAAATTCTCTGAAGACATTGGTCTTCCTCCGAGTGAATAATCCAAAAAAAAAGAAAATGCTAAGTTTCCTTCACAAGTTGGTAATTCGTGTCTGTTCTATTTTGATTCGTTTTGTTTCTGGATTGTTGTATTTAATTTGATTTTTGATCTTTGATCAAGATTGTATATTTTTTTCCTTTTTATTAGTTGATCAAGATATACCTCAAGAGACCTTATTATTAGTTGAACCAAACAATACACACACAATGGACCGATTGTAGTTTACATGTCCTTTATTTATGGGAAATTATCGTAAATAACCCAAAAAACTTTGGGAATTTTACAACTAACCCCCTCAAATTTATTCTATCATAATTAGCCAAATGACCCCCCAAATGCCGAAACTACCCCTCCCATAATCAGCCCCAAATTATTTTCGCTAGCTCTCTCCCTCTCCTCCCGATCTCCTCCCTCTATCCCTCTTTTGACGAAAATTTTAATTCCGACAAGCTTATCATCGCCGGCGGGTTTCCGATATCATTCTTCGGCAGCCAACAACATAAAACTTGCAGTGAAGATTCGAAATAAAACCCTAGGTAAAAACCCTAGACTTTGAACCATAGATTGTTTTTTATTCTTTAATTATGTTGTTATTTTCTTGTTGTACTGGTAATGGGATGTGAAGGTTGAGGAGTTTGTCATGTTAATTATATGGTTGAAGTTGTTGTTGTGGACGAAATTGGCGTGGGTGAAAAAAATGAAGGTGGTAATCGGGTTTGGCGAGGCAGCGTATCAGTGCGACGAGCACACCGCACATAATATGTGCGACAAGCGCGCTGTCGCGCGATCAGCGGCGGTAGCGAGGGCCAGCGCTTGGCTTGCGGCGGCGCTGTCGCCGCCAAGTCTCGCGCCTGGCGTGCCATGTCTTGGCAGTCGTCTGACGGCGCCGTCGCACGCAATGGGCGCGCGCGATATCGCGTGTCCCTCGCGTGCAGCGCACTGGCGTCCAGCGCGCGATGTCAGCGCCCGTCAGTGCGACGGTGCTGTCGCGCCGAATCGACGGGCATCTGTCGCACTGATGCTGATTCGTGTTATTTTTTACAATTAATTTCACTTCAATATTTTTATGAATGTAATGTAATCACGTTAAAAATTTTGTAGCTACATGGAGAAATCAGAAGAGTCACAAGAATCAGAAGAATCAAGAATTGAACTGGGCAAAATGAAATTAGCTTATGCCGATCACTTTCCGGGGCGAATTTCAAGTATGTGTAACTTTGCTACCGTCATAAAAGCCATCGAGCGAAAATTGACGAAACGGCAATTGCGTCTATTCAAGAAAGAAATATTTGGGCATTTCTTGGAGTGCCGAAGTTTTCCGTTTAGTGGCGTAATTTTGCATAATGTGATGCTTAGACAAGTGGCCCATGGGGATTCTGAGGGAGATAAGTAGTTATGGTTTCAAATTGGCGAGCATTTGATACGCTTATCAATTGGCGAATGGTGTTTGGTTACTGGACTTAACTATGGTGTAGATACTGCAGTAACAGATTTAACAACAATCCATAGGCTACTGAATACATATTTTGGTGGTTTGTTTCGCAACATCACTCTTAAGCAATTCGATGCATTATTTGAGGAGTTGGACTTCGAGGCTATAGCCGACATGGATGCATTAAAGATTGCACTCTTTTATTTTGCAGACAGAGTTTTAAATGGAAGAAAAAGTCACTGTCAAATCAATTTTTCGTGGCTCAACGAAGTTGATGATATTCAACACTTCAGAAATCGTCCATGGGGTCGTTTGTCGTGGGAAATAATATACGAAAGTCTTGACAATGCACTATGCGAGAAAGACGAGAAATTTAAGACAACTCGACTGAAAAAGCCAAATCATAACATTGAAAAGTATAATTTAATAAAGGCTGGTTCAAATTCATCCCAAAGAGCTTTGGACATCCTGAACTTCGACTTAATATTACCTTTCACATGATAAAAACAAATGCCATGAACTGCATTGTGAAATACTTTCAAAACGGATCTCCTTATGGCAGTGCATCGATCAGAGATAATAACCAATTCCGACCTATCGCCAATCACTCCGTGTAATTTCGTCATAAACCATTCCCAAGCCTCATTGTTTTCAGAATCCATGATTCCAATGGCTAACGGATACAATTGATTATTACCATCAAGACATGTGGCGACAAACATACTTCCACGGTATAGCCCCTTTAAATGAGTACCATCTACAGCAATCACAGGCCGAATGTACTGCATAAAACCCTTGATGGAAGATCCAAGTGCTACAAAATAGTACAAGAAGTTATCATTTCCATCCAGCTGGAGGTGAGTGACTGTACCCTCATTCGCTGTACTCAATACGTGAGAGTATTTAGGAAGTAAATTATATGATTCTCTCGGATTCCCTCGAATTATTTCAAGACCAACTTCTCTAGCCTGATATGCCTGCTGATATGTTAACTGCACACCGTATTCTTGCTGCATATCTGTCCTAATGTCATTCGGAGTGTATATTCTTTTTTCCTGAATATATTTATCTGCGATTATGTGACCAACAACTCGGCTCCTAACTTGACGGCCACCACCAACCAAAACCTCATTATGACAAGTGTGGGTATTGTCAATTCTCTTCACCACCCAAGGACTATTTTGCTCGTTCGAACTTTTAATTGCTCGAATACGCCATTTACATGATTCTGATCTGCAGTGAGCCTCAAAACGTGTCGTTGTAGACCGAGCAATCTTGAAATCGAACTTATCTCTAAAGGCAACCTTGCGCAGTTGTAATATTAACTCGTTCTTCTCAACAAATAGCTTGCCCACACTGAAATCATCTGTGTCACAACTGCTAAGAAAACTTGGAGCAACCATGCTCGAAGGCAAAATTGGAGCAAGACTTGTCAGGGGGTCAATTCTCCTTCTCGAGCTGGCCATTGGAGGAATAGATCGGTTGTCTCTGTTATTCATAGGAATATTGTCTTCACCCTCATATTCATGCTGAAACGACGGAATATTGGAAGGACCAACATCTCCATCATCACCTGCATTATTCAAATGAGTGCCCCACATATTATTAGAACCTTCTACACAAACATTATCTGCCTCTGTGTTGCCAATATCATCAACAAGATCATCATTATCACGGAAATCATTATTGTGATACGGAGAATATCTTTGCTCCAGCGACGTCGTTAGTGGAAATACCTCTTCTCCAACATCCGCTAAGGTAATGCCGTTGTCATCAATGTTGGCATTATTGTCGTGGACTGGAGAAAAATGTTGCTGCAATGACATCGTCCTTGGCAGCACCTCCTCTTCAATATCGGGCCCAGACACATTTGCTCTAAAAGAAGTTTCAGTTTCAACAGGTGGCTCAACATCTTCGCTTGGAACTTGAGGAGATGTCGTAACAAATATAGGAATGCATCCATAGTTAGTCACATCAGATGCCATATGCAATACAACCTTCACCATTTCATCATTAGATATGTCCATGGGCAGTGAACATGCACGATAATATGTGTTACTTGACCTCAAAGTTGTCTTCATTGTGATGTTATATTCATTGGGATTTATTTCTAACACCTCATATACTCTTGCCAAAAACTCATCAAACATACAATTTTTCCGAACCAAAAAAGCAGTATTTTTAGCATTCACATACTCCAAACTCCCATCCGCTAATGTCTCCCACCAACCATCATAACACAATTGAAGCACAACTACATCCATTAAACCTGAAATAATAAAAAATAATTTAATTAAGCACTATAAAACTAATGCAATTACTTAATATTAAAAAAAATTTGAAGTTGGATTTGTGCGATGCCTCTGTCTATAAGTGCGACTGTCACCGTCGCCGATGATGACGGTGACGCAGCGCACTAAAGCGATTCAATGCTTTTGCCTCTTGCGGCGACGCGCAGCCGCGCGATATGTTGGCGGCAGCGGCAGCCGCCGCGATATGTTTGGGCGACGGGCGGCACAGCCGCGATATGTTGTGCGACGGGCAACCGCCGCGAACTCTTGGTGCAACAGGCAACCTGTCGCACCAAAATCGTGCAACAGGCAACCTGTCGCACCAAAATCGTGCGACAGGCGCTTGTCGCACGAGGACTCCGTTTGAGGTTGGTGCGACGCGTCGCAAAGCGGCGCACTCGCCCGAACATCGTTCTGTATTTTTTGCGAGTAAACAAAAAAATACCTCGGTGATAATAAAATCAAGTAGATTGCTGTTTGAATCTGGATAGATTAGCTTGTATTTGATCTGAATACACTTTTATTGTTTGCCGTTGTTGTTTGCAGCTACCGGCATTGATTAAAACTGTAAAACTGGTTTGAGCTGGGGAACGAAGAAGATAAGCTGTTTGATTTGTAAAGAAGGGTAGTTTCGGTAAAATACATGATGTTTGGCTAATTATGATAGAATAAATTTGAGGGGGTTAGTTGTAAAATTCCCAAAGTTTTTTGGGTTATTTACGATAATTTCCCTTTATTTATTTAAACATAGTACAAAAGAGTAATGCTACACTTTTGAAGTTTGTACTCCATACCTACATACAAAGTGATATAAAATGGTATTTTTACTGTCACTTTATCACTTTGTATATTAGTTGAAATACTAACTTTTGGAAGCGTAATATTACTCGATAGAAAACATCTCAAATTTAGCCAATTACCCACTTTTGTCGGGGTTTCTCCCGTATTAAGGAACTACAAGTAGATCAATATTATCAATTGCTGTTGCATCATCAAGAATACGCTGCCATGGCTCAAAAGAAATACATATCTCCATTATAACAGGAGTCTCCAACCATTCGTTTTTACCTAGTATTTTCATTAAAAAAACAAGACTTAATTTATAAGTGACATTACTGATATAAGAAGTAAAAGTGGTACTCAATTGAACTTGCCTTATAAAATACCTGCAAAATTAGTTTCCATATGCTTGTCACAGTTGAAGAACAACTCTTCCTCTTTTGTAATGAAAATGAGCAAGTTGTGGGAGTTCTCACTTTAGGTTTGGGATGGTATATATACACATTCAAGCAGCCCACTGTTGGGGCCTTGGGGCTTACTGTTGAATTTCCTTAAAATCAGATTTCGCTTTCAAAAGTTTTGAGTTTCGAATCCGGCATGGACACGTTTATATTATGTTAAACATAAAAGATCGTTTGATGCTTGTATTTTGATTTACGTATCCGTTTAATTTTTATATTTTTAAAAAATCTAAAAAATACTATTACAGTTGAATGACCTATATTATTATACTTTTTTTTATAATAATATCCTTCCAACAATATTTTTGATATTAATTAATTTATCTATAAAAAGTTAATTAACAAATTAACCAATAAATATCAGTATGAAAGAATTAATATTTTTTGTAATTACGCAACAATCTTATTAATATTTATTTATAAATTAATTAATATCAACCAACTTAAAGTAATGTTTAATATGCTTACAATAATATTACTAATAATTGTTTTATAAAAAATTAATTTATCAAATTAATCTTAAAAATAAAATAATAATATAAAAGTTTATGTAAATTTTTATGTTATTCTTCATATTAATTTGATAGATTATCTTGTTTTTCTTTGAATTATCCTCTTGTATCTTGTTTTTCTTTGAATTATCCTCTCTTTCAAAGTTTCCTTTACTATTAACCGGTCCAGATATGTTGCCACGGTGTCATGGTACCAGTTTCTTATCTTTTCCTGATCCAACCATTACATGCAAGGCAAAAATCACAAAAGTAAATGTAACGGCAGAATATGTTCAATTTGGTTATTAACATTGCAATCCCTCTAGTTTCCTAAAGTCAGAAAAAAAAATATTTATTATTATTTTACTTTCTCGTCCTTAGCAATAATCATCTTCCTCTCTCCTTCTCAATCTACCATGAGTAATCTTTAAATTTCCAATTTTTTTTCCTCCGTCTTAGTTGTTTATCTTATTTGTTTTAGTAAATATTTTTATTTATTGGTGAAGCTATTAAATAATATGAATGCGGAAGAAGTAGGAAATTTTGAGAGGATTTTTATTATTGATATTGTATAATTATAATGCATGATTCAGTACGCATCCATATCACAACCTCTTAAATACAAAATAAAGCCTTTGATTACTTCCTAACTTCAAAAAGACAAATCCCTTGATTTATTCCACAAATACATCAATATTTCATGATTCTCCAATTATTTCCATCATTCTCATATCTAGTTCTATAGTTAATTATCTGGTTCTATTTTTATTTCTCTAACATTATTATGGGAATATAATGGAGCTCAGCATTGGCAGAATTATTTTTGCCTTATCATTTTTTTGTATATTTGATAAAATCTGTGCAGACTTATAAAGTTATAATGAGTTTTACAATGATATAATTCATAGAAAGATTTCTCATAACTTTGTTGATTTGATTTTTATGAACCAAAACAAAAATTGAAAAGAGTTCTTTTTTTTTTGGGTAAAAGAGATAGAAACAAATAATGTAAAGTTCTTCTAGTTGGTAAAAACCTAAGAGAGTTACTTAGTGTTTAGTCAAACTTCTTTAAAATTAGGTAAAAATTTACGGTTTAAGCTTTTAATAATAATAATAATACAATTTGAGATTGGTAAGTTGTCTTAGTGTTTGCACGTATTCAATCAAATTCAAAAAAGATAGTTAAATCCTAATGAATTTTTAACAAGATTTTTTTTTTAACGTTAATGATTGAAACTTTGTGATTCAAGATAGTTGGACCAAAATTCACTCATAATCTAACCTTCTCCCAAAAGAAAAAAAAAACAAGAGAAATCACTAAGCAATTGGTAGTTAACAAATTAAAAAATAAAATTAGTTAAATCTTAATCATATACTAACAGTAAAGAATAAGTAGCACAAGATTTTTAAAACCTTAGGATAACTCATATTCAGATGGGCATGGAAAGGATTAGAAAGTATGAAGAGACAGATAAACGTTGAATCTTCATGCTCTATATTCAATAAAAATTAAAAAAAATATTTATGACTATGGGCAAAAATTGATCATTGATCATTAAACTAATTGATTGTGCCAAAAATTGACTAAATAAACTTATCATCTTTGAGTGACCACAACCCAATCATTATAATTAATAAAATGAACTTAAAAACAGGAGACCAAACGTACTCAATAGTAGATTGAATCCAATTGATTGATTGGTTATAAAATCCTCTTATTTTCTTTTTCTTTTTTATAAATTTTATTATTGTTTTTGAAAATACAAAAATATAAAAATTATGTATGCAATTTTTTTAAAAGAGAGAGAGAGAGAGAAGAAGAAGAAGAATAAGAAGAAGAAGAAGAAACTAGATAAAAAAAAAAAAAGAAAGAAAAGAAAAGTGGAGGAGAAATATAGAACCAACATTAATATTAAACCATGGACAGCGAGAGAAAGAGAGAAAAATAATAAATAAAGAACACTATGACAACATCATGACAAATTATTTGTATTCCGAAGAAACTCAAAAGTTGTATTAATTCCTCAGTGATTCCATAAAACGAATGGAAGCAACTTTACGTTATAGATTTTAAAGCAAGGGTTTATCTTAATCGACTGCATCTATAATTGTAGATCCAGAAAAATACTTTACAAGAATTAAATTAGACAATAACAAAATTTAAAAATTAAAATTTTGAATATTTGATAGTACATTTGTAATTGTTCTCAACATATTTTTATTATTTGAAAATGTTATGCAATATATTCAATATCAATATTATTAAAAGTATCATTTTCTTATAAAAAAAAAAAGTATCATTTTGGACATAAACAATTAGACTATCATTCATTCCATCCATTTAGAAAGACGATGAATTTTGCTATTGAAAATATTCACTCTACTATTACTATGCAAATTGAAAAAATTAATCCTATTTTTTAGAACAGAAAAATGTCTTGGGAATAGAACAATAATAAACGTTAACTTCATTTTAAATTCATCGCCACTTAATGGTTACAATCTATATAGATTTTATTATAATTTGGGCTCTATTGATACTTTTAAAATGATGGAGAAAAGACTGCCTATATTTTATACTTTTGTGAAAAAAGAGAGTCTAATGAGAGTTTGAATTGTTACCCTCAATATTCTTAAAGCTCTAACTTGACATTGGGAGCATGTTTGATATCATGATTGGGACAACCGTAGCATTTTAAAGTTGTAGCACTGTAATATTTACGAAACACTTGTTGCTGTGGGTTGAAAATTAAACTAATTTTATATTACACTTATCTAATGAAAAACTTATAAAATAATTTTATGATTTTTGTCAAAGTTATTAATTAAAAGTTAGATTTAACACATATTATTAATTTTTATTTTATAAATGCATCATTTTTTTCATAACAACTATAACTTTAAGTCGTAACACCATAATACTAAATAGAGACATTATTTTAATGATTATTAAAGAACCCTCATTCCCTTAATGGTGGGAATCATAATTCCACCTGAAAAGATGAAAAATCAGGATCACCAACCCCTACGGCCTTTTTATGTACATTTGTACCCTTAAATGTCATTTATTGATTTTTCTAATACAATTCTAGAATTTATTCAAAACATTATATACTCTATAAAATTCTAACAAATAATTTATTAATATTCATTTGTTACAGAGAAATTAGTTACTCTATGTAAATTAAAAATTATCAAGTGATTTTCAAGTAAATTTTTTTGACTAGTCACTTGAATTCAAAGAATTCCCAACCTCTCTTTTTAGGAAAAAATAAATAATTTATATATCAAATAAAAAAAATTTTAATTAAAAATTACACAAGTTCATCAATAAATACCATTTAATAAAAATAGAAATGTGAAATTACAAATTTGTTCAATGTCTTTGTATTTCTATCATTAATTATATTGTTAATATATTGACTACTATTGACGATCAGTATCCAATATTGAATGATTCGTACATATAAATACTCGTGATTCCCAAATTATATCTACAAAAATGAAAACATTTTTGTGTCCTCAAAAATCAAAATCTAATAAGAACTTTTGCTCTGCTTGTTCGAATAATGGGCCAAGCTCTGTTAAGCTGATCTAGCCATGCTTGAACCCACCATTCTTGGGCTAACCCTAGAACGAGATCATAGGCCTATTACCGATAATTACTGCTTCCACCATACTAAAATTCTAAAACCCATTTTTTAAGCGCGACACACCCGTATATATATATATATTACTAGAATTGGACTATCGGCACCACCTGTTATCTTTTTTTTGATAAGAACTTATTATCCTCTTAATTTCTAAATATGTCAAATAACTTTTATTGACATTCTCTTTTATTCCATAAATATTTGTATTTCACTCATTCCCCATACATTATATTTCTTTTCTTAATTTCTTTAGGCACATAAACTAAAATTTCCATGTTTCGCTTATTGCTAACGCTAACCATGCATCTTATAACATGATAAATAGTTAATTTTTTTGGGGATTGATTATTTTGATAACAGTTTGTCTATTGGTCAACTTCATATAGACTTACAATTCAAAGTAAGAAAAATAAAATAAAATAAAATTTTTATATCATGAGTACTCCTAAGGCTTACAAGAAGTCATCGGGAAGTCGTGGGATGTTTTTGTTAAGAATGACAAAATTTGGATCTGGATCCAGATCCAAGTTTAACCGTCCTGATTCTAGACCAAGATGACAACCTAAATTGTAGGGTTTGTTTTGTTTTTCTCATTTTTTGTTTTTATATTTATGAAGAATAATTAATTATTAATTAAATAATATTCAAAATAAAATAATTTGGGTCGTTGGGTTCTGAAAATCCAAGTTCACTTGAACCTAAAACCATACTCAAATAAGTCTAGGTTGAGCAAAACAATGCCGGTTCCTCATAATATATGCATGATATCAGGGGGTTGAACGTGGCCCTGGTCATTCGAGTTTGTTCGAATCCGGGTTGTCTTACCATCTATAGTTTTCATCTATTTCCATTCATGAAAGCCATTTTTCTGGGGTTGAACACTTTCTTTATCTTTTAAAATAGGGTACGGTTGACATTTTTTGAGATATTTAGAGGACAATGACAAGTTCAATGTAAATCAATGGATTCATTCTAAGAAGTGTAAACTAGTTTGCCACTGATAAATAATATTCGTCAAGCTATTAAGAAGTGGAAGAATAAATCTACAACAGTAAATGAAGTCTTCAAACTTTATTTGCGCCTTTGCGTTGGATATGGGTGTGGGTATCCAGAGGTTTTTCATCTAGGCGTAAATTTATAAACAAAAATAAGAGGGGTTTTAAGAGGAGATTGGAGGTGTGCCAGGAGCACCACTTATATTATTGATAGTGTTGTGATTTTTTTTTTTTCTCTCCCCGACTTAACTATTTATTGTGCAATTATATATCTTTGTTATGTATTAATTTAATTTATAATGCTTTACAGAACTTCTGTCCGGTAATGCTT
Source organism: Citropsis articulata (assembly GCA_030449925.1). Classification (NCBI taxonomy): domain Eukaryota; kingdom Viridiplantae; phylum Streptophyta; class Magnoliopsida; order Sapindales; family Rutaceae; genus Citropsis; species Citropsis articulata. Next base: position 10,584,716 of record JASUUH010000211.1, on the reverse strand, counting down.
TACAAAACCGGAGTTATGATATTTCACCGCTTACAGATAAATGATCGATGGCCCATGGCTATAAATAGTCAAGCTCACTTTGTAAGTTTAGTATCGGTTTTTTAGAATAAGAAATAATAATTTACTTAAAATCATCTTCTTTCAATTTTATTTTTATAGCTTTGATTTGCTGTTCAATTCTATAAGCCTATCTTCATTTAGTTCCCGCACTTTTTCCCTTATTTACACTTAAGAGAATACTTCTCATGTACATTCACAACAAACAAATCTTTTTTTCTCCCTTTCTTTTGACTCCTTTCTTACAACTTAACAATCCATATGAAGAAATTTGATCTATTAAACCACTGTTTTTTTTTTTTTAATGAAAATGGATCACAACCATCCAAGATTTAAAAAAACATCAAGGACTTTGCTGAATAATTTTCAAGTAATTTTATTTAACTAACCACTACAATTTGAATCTTGGTTAGAAAGGTAAGAAGTTGAAGAAGGGTTAAAAAGTTGATTTGGTTTTGCCCACCCCTTATTTATTTATTTATTTTAAATAACATGGATTATGTTTTCCAAATACTTATATCAATAATGATGGAGCCACAAACAGTTTTGTATAAACTAGTGTGTACAAAATAATGTGGCACAAAGAGATTGACTGAAATATGATAATAGTTATTTTTTAAACTATGTGGACTGGTTTTATACGACCAATTATTACAATTGAATTTTAAAGTGTTTTCAAAATTTAGGATTTGAGAAAATAGGTGTTTTATTGCTAAAAATCTCAAAACAATTTTATTTCTCTCCAATGCCATTTTATGAAATTAGATTAAGGAATTATTTTATTTTACTCTGAATTTCTTTAAAGTTTTTTTGTTTTTCAAAATTCTTTTGCGGAATATACCCTAAAATCATATTATATTATTTTATTTCAAATACTTCATTTTATTTTTCATTTTTAAACCAATTAAAAAAACCATATCTAAATTGCAAATAACAACAATTGCAGCAATAATAATAAAAAATTTCCTTAATGTTTCGTGAAATGATTTATGTGCTTATTTCGGAAACTCTAAATTTAAAATCAAGCATAGCATTAGAAACCACTTCTTATTTTTTGGATTTACTTGATCTTTTACATAAAATACTTGCTTTGCATGTGAAGATAAAATGAAAAAATCAGACTTATAACCAACCCAATTAAGATCAACTATAGTGAATCCTAAATCATCAATCTTAACCCACCTACTATCTACCAAATCACATTTAAAAACAACTCCCTCAATCATGAGATATTGAAATTCCCAAATCTCAACAAGGACCCCATAATACTCCATCACACTAGTGTGTGGATTTTTATCTTTTGAACTTGAAACTTGTAATTTTGTTACTGAAATATTGACTCCACTACTCTGTGTAACATGGTTATTATCGCAATCCTCAATTGTAAATTGGAAGTCATTGAAAAAATACCCCGAACATGCTATGACATTAGAGCCAGGTTTGTTGGCCAACCATTTTACTATTTCTGGTACATCTATACCAATTGTAATATCATTTGCTACCTACAATTAAATAAACACTTATAAATTTTAAGGATAAATGAAGCAATGTTGTTCAAACTAGTTATATAATCAAATCTTATTTTGCAATCAATCAGTAAAGGTATGAGAGTGCTCAATTTCTAACGAAAGACCACATTTTGATTGCTTTGGGTATTTTGTTACAAGTACAATTTAGGCTCCCTACAATATCATTATGAAAATGTTAATTGTTTTGAATTTGCTATAAGTTAACTTGGTTTTCAACAATAAAAATCACAGATTACAATAACTTACTTGATATAAGTTTCACACTCAATGGTGTTTTCCAAAACACAAAGATATGCATTCTACAACAATGAAGCATCAACCACCATAGCCTCTCTGCCTCTTAAGGGCTTTTCAATTGTATAATCTACCACGCAACTACGTGCTAGTCCAATAAAATCATGATTGGATAGATATTCAGCACAAAATTCAAGTGCTCCCTCTGCCACATAACATTCGGCAATACGTCCCTCAGGGCAACAATGGTTACAAACATAACCTTTAGTAATTTTATGTTTCTCTCTAATAGATACATCCAGCAATGGTGAATAGGTCCACATAATCTGACTTGGTCTACAAGATGCATCGTTAAGTGGACCATTATATTAAAAAAAATAAGGTTGGAAGAATTGGTCACACAAACACATAGTAACGTAATGTTGTTTTTCTAATTTGTCAAGAGATTCTATTTCTAGCACCTTACTACATAATGCATTGAAGTAAAAGCACATCCTAATGATAGATTTCCTAATATTTTCTAGCAAACAACCACGGATTACTAAGGGCAACAATTGTTGCATCAAAGTGTTGCAATCATGAGATTTAAGACCTTGAGGCCGACAATCGTCAAAGTCTATAAAACTCCTGAAGTGGGAAAAATAACCTTCCAGAACCTTAGTTTCGAACAAAGTTTGACAGAACATCTTTTTCTCTTTTTTACTCAAGGTGTAAGGTATTGTAGGTATGAAATTTTTATCATTTTCACTAGGAATTAATTTACCCCTAATTTGTAATTCAATGAGATCTTTTCTCACCTTGAACCATCTTTCGTCTTTCTAGGTTGATGAAGTAATGTGCCATAGATGCTCTTACAAATATTTTTCTTAGTGTGCATCACATCTAACACATGGCAAACTAACAAATGTTGCCAATGCTCTAAATATAAAAAAAATGTAGTTGTAAATGACCAACATAACTAGCCAGCAACTGTAGGTGGAACTAACGGTACTGTGTGGATTAACTCCATTAATTGAGAGAGGTAAATGAAGATTTCTAAGTTTTTTGCCAAAGTCAAGCCACTTAGAGTCAAATAAATGCCATGTTAGTGAATCTTTTGATGGTGAAGTTTGCCTTCTTTAGTTTGGTGATTAGCATGCCAAGTCAAGTTCTTGGCAATTTGCGGCGATTAAAACATACGTTTGAAGCTAGAAATAGGAGGAAAATACCATAATACCTTTGCAGGCACCTGGTTACTACTTGTTTTTAACTCTTTTTTTGTTTTTCCAATTAGACTTTCCACAAGTAAGACATTTATTCAGATTTATATACTTTTTTCAGAAGAGAATGCAATCATTTTTGCATGTAAGTATTTTCTCATAATTTAATCTTAACACTCTCATTGTTTTTTTGGCCTCATACATCGACTTTAGAACATTATTATTTTGTAGAAACATGTCAGAAATAATTTGCAACAAAGCACTAAACCCTTGGTCAGACCATCCATACCTCTCTTTCACATTATATAAAGTCATTAACCCTAAAAACTTAAAATACTTTGAACCTAAATACCAAGGCTTCTCAGCGTCCTCAAGTATATTCCTAAAACATTTAAGATTTGATCGCATTATTAATATGCATTGTGGATCTTGTCCTCGACATTATTGTGATCTTGGAGCCTAAATTTGTGATTTTCATAATACTTTAGGCGACTTGCAAATGCTACATTTGAATCAACATCTCCATGTTTATCTCAAACTATACATGTTTGCAGAAACTATTTTAAAAATATATGACCCTTTATTCATTCAGAAGTATGAAACTCTAAATTGCAATAGTCAGTACAAGGACATTTAACTGATCTACGATTTTTAGAATTAAGCGTAACAAAATTCACAAACCCCTCCACTCTATCTTTATATTTTTTGGACACTCTTGTAAACCATATGCAAGATTTATCCATTTCAACAATAATGTCTGTTAATGTAAAATTTTTTTAAACGAAACAAATAATGAAATTAAGCAACCATGCATCATTCCCAACATATATCAAATTATTAAATTCAAAAACCATATATGCATTTCTCATAAGCGAAGCAACAGAGGATAAAACAAGGCATTTGATGTTAAACATGTATTCGCGACTTCAGTAGAACAAGAAGTCACCAATGTATATCTAAAGTGAAAATGTATTTATGTTAAACGTGTATTCGTACTTTCAGCAATCCAACAGCAGCAAAGCAATAATTTGTAAAATTGAGTCAGTCGGAAAAATAATCTGCTCACTACATGCAAATTATAACAATATTAATACTTTTATCAGTAAATATATCGAGTATGGTCAGAAAGGTAAATTGAACTTTTGTATCTTACAACCAATAGTTAAAAAAGTTATTAAAAATTCAATGTAGATTGCATTCATATAATACCAATTGCAAATGAAAGTTGATAAGTATATAAATTGGAAAGAAACAATGAAAACACCTCAACCAATAGATACAATTTTAATAGTATATCCAGGATGACTAGAAAGATGAACTAAATTTCTGCATACTACAGTCAAATTCATAAAGTCTTTAAAAATTCAATACCAAGGCTATTCATATGATTTCTATTACAAATGAAAGATTTATAAGTATATAATGTCATTTAAAAAGAAAGTATGAAAAAATCACAGCCAATAGATAGAGTTTTAGAAACTTATCTAGCATGGTGAGAAAGGTGAATTAAATTTCTACCTCTTACCACTAATTTCAGAAAATCATTGCAAATTCAATACAAATGCTATACATATGATACCAGTCGCGAAAGAAAGCTTAATTAATGTATAATTTGAAATAAAAAGAAAATAAGCAAATAGCTTATCCTTAGAACAATTATCAATCACTCATATATTTGGCCAAGTACCTCATGGGCATAATTTTGTATCATCTTCTTTTGACAGATCTTATTTCAAATTCTACCAACATAAATACAATACCCAACAATAGAAAAATATGCAAATGTAAAAATACAATACCCAACCTAGATTGGATAAAATAAAAAATAAAAGTACCTCTAAGTGCTTCAAATTGGCCGTTTTCCATTATTGGGTATTGTCACTTTGATGAGAGATTGAAGAATAAAGTAACAGATAATATGAAATTTAAGAAATTAAATGAAATTAGCCCCTAATTGTTTCTAAAAAATGAGGATTTCTACTATTGCTATGATTATAGTCAAAATTAAAGAAACAATAATTGCTTACTTCTTTTATAGGTTTGATGGCTTATTGCTTAAATCCTCTTCTAAATCTTCTTTTTTAGAATCTTTAGGTGCTGCTGCTCAACAACTTCTCTTGCATGTTAAAAAAAGGTATGCTTATTACTCAGTTCGTATCTGGCTGCAAAGAGTGATTGAAGGGAAAAAGCTAGCAAGATGATGTAGATTAAAATGTTGAATCCAAAACTTGGGCTTATTAAATGGCAACTTTTAGAACATGTTTAATTAGCTCAGGGTGTCACGAGCTTTACATGTGGCTGACTAAAAGATCAAAATGGCAAGAATTGAGGATGTTTTGGTTATGGTTAAGTGAAGCATGTGAGCAAGCATGTGAGAAAGGAATCAAGTTAGTTAAGGAAGTTGTTATCCAGGTGACGAATATCTATGCATTCTGGGTTTCATATCAGCTGGTATATAAATTGATCAATAAAGTAGTTTCTCAATCAATCATAGAGCATTCTAGACAAAGTTATAAGAGAGAGAAAGAGTCATTTTATTCTTTTTCAAAAACTCTTTTATTGCTCTGTATCATTCACAAGAATTATCAATAAAACTCATTCTAGTGGCTTCTTCTATGGATATAGATTGTGCATACTTGCATAATTAAATTGAACCACGTAAAATCTTGCTCTATTTTGTGCTTAATTAATTCTTGTTTCTTGGTTTTTGTTCGTGCTTTGTTCTTAGCCATTTTCATCTCAAAGTTTTCTTAACACTTAAGGTTGTTCATTGGGTTCAAAGCATCTTGTTTTGATTTGATTTGTAGTCTTGGCCAGTGATTGAGTTACTCAGTCTTATATCACTCAAAATCACTAGACTTGGTATCAGAACAAGGTTAACAAATCAAGATCCAAGTATAGCTACATCAAAGATCGATCCTAAGAAATTTAACGAAAAAAATGACTTCAATATATGGAAAGTGAAAATAGAGGCATTGCTAATTACACAAGGTCTCGGTGATGCAATTCAACCAGTGACAAAAAGGAGGGTAAAGAGGTTTCTTTATCAAAGACTCCCAAACATGCAACTAAGATTGATAGAAAGGCCAAAAGAACTATAATCTTGAGTCTTGCAAATTTTGTCATGCAGGAGGTGGCAAAAGAACCCACTGTTACTTATTTATGGGTCAAATTAGAGAGTATCTACAAGAAAAAAAATCTCTTGCAAACAGACTGTATATAAAAAAGAGGATGTTTATATTAAAAATGGTGGAGGGCTCATCTCTTGATGACCATCTTGATAAGTTCAACAAAGTGTGTGACACTTTAGAAACTATTGACACAACCCTTGATGATGAAGATAAAGCTCTTCTATTAATAAGCTCTCTATTAAAATCCTATAAGTATTTTGCTGATGCCTTGATGTATGAAAGGCAGACACTGTCTCTAGATGAAATTAAATTAGCTCTCAACACAAAGGAACTACAAGGTAAATAAGATCATCTAGGAAATGAATCAGGTGAAGGCTTAACAGCAAAGGCAAGATTAGAGGAGAAGAAAAAGAAGCAAGGGAAGAACAAAGAAAAGCCAAAGGATTTCAAGTGTTTTTTGTGTCACAAGGAATGGCACTTTAAGAAAGATTGTTCAGAAAAGAAGCTTAAGAAGAAAGGGCTACAGCTGTTGCTCAAGAAGAATGATATAAGTCTGCTGGAGTATGCATTGCAACAGACATCAAAGACAAAGGTAAATAGGTTCTTGACTCAGGATGTACCTTTCACATGAGCTCATATAAAAGTTGCTTTATTGAATATTATGATTTTAATGGTGGCAGAGTAATGATGGGAAATAATGTTGTATATAAAATCTTGGGAATTGGCAATATTAATCTTAAACTACATAATTGAACGATTAGAGAGCTAAAACAAGTCAAGTATATGCCTGAGTTGAAAAGAAATTTGATTTATTTAAGAATATTTGATCAAATGAGGTATAGTGTTAAGATTAAATTAGGGGAATTGAAAATTGTCAAGGACTCACAGTTTGTTATGAAAGGTAGTAGAAAAAAAAAAAGATATTCATCTTAGATAGAGATGTGGTTAATGGTGAAGCTGGAGTGTCATCAAGTAATGGCATTGACAAAACTAAACTATGGCATCTAAGATTATGACACATAAGAGAAATGGGTCTTAAAGAACTTGAAAAACAAGGTGTATTAGGGAATGATAAGCTGGAAAGCTGGATTTTTGTGAAGACTGTGTACTAGGCAAATCCACAAGGGTTAGTTTTAAAAGATCAATACATAAGTCCAAAGATAAATTTGAGTATGTTTATTCTGATTTGTGGAGGCCTACTCAACATATATCTCTAGGTGGTAATAGTTACTTCTTATCAATCATTTTTTTAAAACAGTATGGGTCTATATCTTAAGGCACAAAAATCAAGTGTTTGATAAGTTCAGAGAGTGAAAGAGTTTGGTTGAGAATCAGACTGGAAGGAAGGTGAAAAAACTTAGAATAGATAATAGCTTAAAGTTTTGTAATCAGAGGTTTGACGGCTATTGTGCATAAGAGGGGATTTTAAGACATAGAACTGATAGATTAACACCTCAAAAGAATGGCTTAGCAGAAAAGATGAACAGGACACTCATGAAGAGAGTGAGCTGCATACTTGTTCAAATAAAGCTTCCCAAGGCTCTGTGGGCAGAAATACTCTTAACTGCCTGTCATCTGTTCAACCTTAGTCCATCCTTAACCATAGAATTCAAGACACCTCATGAGAAATGGACTAGTTAGTCAGCAAACTATAAAGATCTAAAAGCTTTTAGTTGTTTAGCTTATGCTCATATAAGCTAGGGAAAGCAAGCTCCTAAGGTTAAAGGGCATCTTCATAAGATATCCAAAAAGGGTTAAGGGTTATAAAATCTAGTGTACATATGTGAACCTTTCAAAATGCATAATTAATAGGGATGTAATATTTAATGAAAAAGAACTGATAAGCAAGAAGTCTGTTAATAGAAATCCTGAGGTTGATTCTAAGAGTTCTGATGGACATTAGATTGAGGTAGAGCTACCAAGCCATTATACTACACATGAAGCTACAGATTCAGTTGATATCAATGACAAGACAGAAGCTCGAGATTTAACTCAACCAGAACAAGAATCATAAGCTCAAGGTTACCAGCTAACTAAAGATAGAACAAATAGGCAAACCAGACCACCTAAAAGATATGAATTTGCTATCTTATCACATATACCTTAGAAGCTGCTCATGAAATTGATGATAAGGAACCAAAAACTTTTAATAAAGTAATCCAGAGCCAGTTCATAACAGAATGAAAAGAGGCTATAGATAATGAAATCTTATCTCTGCACAATAATGAGACTTGGGAACTATTTGAAAGACCAACAAGTAGAAGAGTGGTGGGCTGGAAGTGGATTTTTAAAATCAAGGAAGGCTTGACAAGCTTAGAACCAAGGAGATTTAAAGCAAGGCTTGTGGCAAAGGGGTATATACAAAAGGTAGGGGCTGACTTCAAAGAAGTATTCACTCCTGTAGTTTGGCATGCTTCAATAAGGGTGATTTTGTCACTCACAGCCATTCAAGACATAGAGCTTGATCAACTTGATGTCAAGACTGCTTTTCTACATAGAAGACTTCAAGAAGAGATATTCATGACTCAACCTAAAGGGTATAAAGATCCTAATAAGCCTAGACATGTGTGTTTGCTTAAGAAATCTCTTTATGGATTAAAACAGTCCTCTAGGCAATGGTATCTCAGATTTATTGAATTCATGGTTACATATAGATTCATAAGATGCAATTATGATTGTTGACTGTATTACAAGTTATTGAAAGATGATCTCTACATATATCTCCTTTTATATGTGGATGACATACTGATAGCCTGTAAAGAAATGAAAGAAATAGAAAATTTGAACAAATCCTAAGCTCTGAGTTTGATATGAAGAATTTGGAGATTTAAAGAAAATTTTGGGGGTACAAATTAAAAGAAACAGAACAACTAGTCTCATGTTTCTGTCACAAAAGAAATATTTAACTAGGGTACTTGACACATACAAGATGTTGAACTCTAAACCAGCATTGACTCCCTTAGCAGCTCACTTTAGGCTTAGTAACTTGCAATGTCCAAAAACAAGTGAAGAGAAGCTAGAAATGAAAAATGTACCTTATGCCAATGCAATAAGATGCCTTCTGTTTGTGATGATCTTGACAAGACTAAACATATCACATGCTGTTAGTGTGCGAGCAGATACATGGCATCGCCTGATATAGAGCACTAGAAAGCAGTTAAATAGATAATGAGGTAACTATTTGGTACATTGAGCTGTGGCCTGGTATATAGAAAAACAATGAAAGTTGTGAAGAATTGCTGGGATATGTGGATTCAGATTATACAGGGGATTTGGACAGGAGAAGGTCCCTGACTGGTTAAATGTTTACGTTTGATAGTTGTCTCGTTAATGGAAAGCTACTCTGTAACATATGGCGACTTTGTCAACTACAGAGATAGAATACACAACTGCTACTGAAGCTATAAAAGAGGCATTGTGGCTGCAAGGATTAATGGGGGAACTAGGTATAAAATAGAAGATTGTAACAATTTTTTGTGACAGCTCAAGTGCTCTTCATTTGTGTAGGAATCCTGTACACCATGAGAAAACAAAACGTATAGACATTAAACTCCATTTCATTTGAAATGAAGTGTCTAAAATAGATGTGAAAATGTCCAAGGTTCATATAGATGAGAAGCATGTTGATATGCTTACTAAATTAGTGTCAACAACTAAGTTCAAGGTATGCTTAAGCCCAACTGGCTTGGATGATTGTTGGTTGCTTGAGGGCTTGAAGAAAGAGTTAAATTAAGGGGGTTTTATTCAAGGTAGAGAAATGTGGACTAAAATGATGAAGCATATCTAATTAGCTCAGGGTGTCACGAGCTTTACATGTGGCTGACTAAAGGATCAAAACGGCAAGAATTGAAGACGTTTTGGTTGTGGTTAAGTAAATCATGTGAGCGAGTACGTGAGGAGGAATCAAGTTAGTTAAAGAAGTTGTTAACCAGGTGGCGAATATTTGTGCATTCTGGGTTTCATATCAGCTGGTTTATAAGCTGATCAGTAGAGAAGCTTTTCAATCAATCATAGAGCATTCTAGAGAGAGTTATAAGATAGAGAAAGAGTCATCTTGTTCTTTGTAAAAAAACTCTTGTGTTGCTCTGTATCATTCATAAGAATCATCAATAAAACTCATTCTAATGGCTTCTCCCGTAGATGTAGATTGTGCATACTTGCACAATTAAACCATGTAAAATCTTTCTCTGTTCTGTGCTTGATTAATTCTTGTTTCTTGTTTTTTGTTCGTGTTCCGCTCTTAGCCATTTTCACCTCAAAGTTTTCTTAACACTTAAGGTTGTTCATTAGGTTCTGAAATACTAACAAGGCAACCCAAGAGGGGGGGTGAATTGGGATTTTAAAAAATAAGCAACTAAAAATACAATGAAGTAATACTTAAATAATTAAATTCGAAATAAACAAATTAATTTGCAATAAAAGTAAAGAGATAGGGAAAGAGAGATCAAACACAATGATTTTTACGTGGTTCGGCTATCCCCGCCTACGTCCACGCCTCCAAGCACACCGGGCTTGAGGATTGCACTAAGCAAGCCACCAAGGCCTCAAATGCTTACAATTGACTTCCAAGGTGTCAATAAACCTTTACAACAAGAGATTATTCCCAATCTCTTAACCCAAGTGTATCCCAACACGTACAATCACTCAAACAAAAGATTACAAGTAATTTTTCTCTCACACAATCTTTAAGATTACAAATCAAAGCTCAATGCGTGAAAAAGATGAAGCAAGAATGTGTTTAAAGCTCAATGAAGATTGTACAAACGTGTATTAGCTCAATGGTCGTGTTGTGATCAACCTTTGAAATGATTTGAATGAGCTTATTTATAGTTGGAGCCGAAAACTAGCCGTTATAGCCTTATTCTTCAGAAAACGGATCGCCGTTAATAGTTAACGGTTAGCCGTTTGCGCAGGTCAAAGTTATCGTTATGCTGGATTTCAAATAAACGGTTGACCGTTAGTAGTTACCCCTTAGCCGTTAACATCCAGAGACCTGCACAACCAAAGACGTCTATTCGTTCTTGCTAAACGGTTAAGGATTAGCAAATGATAACATACTGGAAATTATCGATTAGCCGATTACCAGTTAACGGTTCGCCGGTAAATTCCAGAAGCTTTCCAAAACTGAATTCAACTAGCCATTAACACTAAACGGTTAAGGCTTAACAAAGTACGCCTCTCTGGAAATTAACGGTTAGCCATTATTAGTTAACGGTTCACCGGTTATTTCCAGTAACCTTAAAAACAATAAGCTTAACCGATTTGCTTTAAACGGTAAGAGGTTAACATAAAAATCCTTTCTGGATATTATCGGTTCACCGTTAACCGTAACGGTTCGCCGTTAAATTCCAGTGACGCAAAAATGATAAACGGTTAAGGCTTAGGAGTAACCCTTAGAAAAAATTAGGCTTTAGCATAAACGGTTAGCCGTTAACGATAACAGTTAGCCGTTTAAATCCAGTGGCTATTTTTAGCAGGTTTAAAAACAATCGGTTAAGGGTTAAGACAATAACCTGTCTCTGCTTTTTATCGGTTAACCGTTAATATTAACGGTTCACCGATTATTTCCAGAATTGCACATTTTTGCTGAGATTTTTCAGTTTCTTAAAAACTTGTAAATATTCATAGAAAAATTCTTCCTTTTTAAAAAATTATTTGATATTATGAAAACTCCAACATATTTATCAAAATGTTTGTTATCATCAAAATCAATAAAAGAAACATTTACAAGTTAACAGGTTCAAAGCATCTTAGTTTGATCTGATTTGTGGTCTTGGGCAGTGATTGAGTTGCTCAGTCTTATAGCACTCTAAATCACTATAGATGGGTTTAGGGAAATTGAATGGGATTTCAATTTAAGAGAAAGAAATAAGGGGCTTGAAATTTGAGTTAGAAGAGTAAAGATTTTAGGGTTAAAGTTTTCATTGATTTTGTTTCAGGTTTCCTTTAAAAAGTGAACACAATCAATTTTGAAAGAAGGGGGAAATGAGGAACAAAAAAAATTTCAACTGTTCAATTTATATTGATAACCTTTTAGCAATAAGAACGACGCCGTTTAGATTTAGGAAAATTGAAAAAAAAATAAAATTAAAATTAAAATTACTTCTCCAAGTAGCATCAATACTTAGTTATAATACTATAGCATCAATGATCACTGATATTTATATGTAAAAAGACGGTAAAACCAGCTTAAGTCATCAAATGTTAATACTTTTTTATTTAGTATCAGAAATTTAGTATCAGTGTTTCTCATTTTTCTAGTAGTGTTTGTTGAAACAAACTACACACACAATGGATCGACTATAGTTTTTATGTTCTTTTATTTATTTATTCATAACACAAAAGAGTAACACTAAGCTTTTGAAGTTTGTACTCCATATCTTACATATAAAGTGATAATATTACTATCACTTTGTGTATATAGTTGAAGTACAAACTTTTGGAAGTATAATATTATTGAATAGAAAACATCTCAAATTTAGCCAATTAGCCACTTTTGTAAGGTTTTTCCAGTATTGAGGAATTACATGCAGATCAATATTGTCATTTGTTGTTGCATCATCAAGAACACCCTGCCATGGATCCTAAGAAACACATATTTCCTTTACAATACAAGAAACATATATCTCCTTTATAATACAAGTCTCTAACCATTGGTTTTTGCTTGAAATTTTCATACAAAAAAGACTTATCCATAAGTGACATTATTACTAAAATAAGAATTAAAAATGGTACTCAACTAAAGTTGTCTTATAAAATACCTGCAAAATTAGTTTCGATATGTTTCACCATTCAAAAAACAATTCTTCCTCTTGTGTAATCAAAAGCGAGTAAATTCTACGAGTTCTTACTTTAGCTTTGGGATACTATACATACACATACAAGTAGGCCAACATTGGGGCCTAAAGCTTACTATTTAATTTCCTTAAAATCAGATTTCGCTTTCGAAATATTGAGTTTCGAATTGGACATGGACACGTTTATATTTATTAATTAATAATTTAAAAACCTAAAAGAATTGTACACAAACCAATAATTTATTTAATAGTTATCCCTTTAGATGACAGCTACAAGAGGCCCTAATCAATATCACCTTGCCTGGAAAATTATCCTAACCTTATTTGTAGTGAGCTGCAAATGAAGGCATTCTTGCAGGTGACTGCATGGCTAGAAGACATAAAAAAACCTAGCCCTCATGGTAGTAAAAAACCGTTAAAAATTCAATATTATTCCAGCGGGCCATGGGCCCTATTGATGTTTTTTTCCCCTTAGGAGGTTGCTAGTTTTCTCCATACCAAAATTAATATATATCACTTGCATTCCTATAGCTTCATAATAGCCGATATCTGGCACAAAAATTTAAGGGAAAAGAAGGGTAAATAGGTTATTTGTTTGATAATTTATCTTGAAAATATAAAATATATATTTATAATAAGAAAAACATTTAAAAAATAGAAAGTATAAGAAAAATATCATATTGTTAATTTTTTATTCATTCCAAAAAATATATTTTCTTATTTTTAGTACTCAAATTTTTATTTTTATTTTCATTAATATAGTTTATTTAATTTATAATAAGTATAAATAAAAGTATATTTAAAATAAGGATAATACTGTAAAATTGTATTGTCAAGGTTATTGGCCGTTATGAAAACTGTAGGCGGTAAGTTTTATATATGATTTTAGTAGCAAAATATTATCAATCTCCTTTTCTTTTATATTTTTTGGGGTCAGATATAAATTATTAGCCAAAATTATAGTATTTTAATCTAATTCATACCAACATCAATTTTTTTTTTGTTATATATAACACATATCTAGTTATACAACACATTAGACTGCGTTGTTGATTACATTATAACCAAAGCGCCTTTTTTTTTTAAGAACATCATATGATTTGTTTGGTACAGCTTATTGAGTAGAGCTTTTACAAGTGAAGCTTTTGATAAAAAGTTGTTGGATGTTTGGTTATCAATTAAAAAAGCTCTTTTCGGCCATTAAACTGTTTGATTCTATAATATTCAAAGTGCTTTTATGGAGTAAAATTACCAAAAAAGATAACTAAGAAAACTTACTTTTAAATCATAAATTTAGACAAATCATTATATTTTTTATCTAATATCCTCACTTTACACAAAAATTTAAAATAAACTTCAATTAAAATTTAAATAAACCTTATAATTTAAACATGCAGTAATAAAATTTATCAATATGCACCAAAACTATCAACTAAAAAGTTTAAAATAAAATTCAAAAATCAAGACAAATCCTTGCAAACAAGGAAAATGTTAACGATGAATAAGAAGAGTGGCAATTTCATCATGTTCTCAATCCTTCTCATGTACATTGAATGAAGCTATACTATGCTTTTCAACACTTTCTTCCATTAAGCTATCACTTTTTGTTGTACGTAGCAATTCTTTATCATCATTAAACGGTTGAATTCTTGATCCTGACAAGCATGTTTTCTTATAAGATTATGAAGTGTTATTGAAGCAATCATAATTTCCGCTTACTTACTAAAAGGAAAGTTAAGAATATGGCATAAGATGGAATCCAACACCAAAAGACCTTTTAATTTTGCATCTTAAAGAAGAATGTGCATGATTAAATATTTCTTTTTTTTTTCCTTTTGTTTGGCTTCCAACTCAAAAATCCAAAAGATGATACCGTTCACCTTTATAAGGACTTAAATAATTTTTCATATAAGGATATCCAGTATCTACTAGGTAATACTAACCTATGAAAAAAATTAAAATTAATCAATATAAACAAACATGTATACGAATATAAAACATAATAAATAATTAACTTTGATTATATTTCAACTTACTTGTAGGTATGTGAGGAAAGTACAAATTCTCTGTAACGCCCAAATTTTTCATTATTTTATTTTGTTTTAATGGAATTTTCGAATGGCATTTTTGCCCTTATAAATAGGGTTATTTATGAGGTAATTTTTTTAAAAGGGTTATTTTTTCAAATTCATTAAAGTTCTTAAGACTCCCTATAAATTCATATTTTTTCCCTCCCATAACCCTAAACCCACGAGGTTTCTTCTTCTTCTTCGCTGTTCATTACACTCTTACGCAAACCCAAGAATTCAAGCTTTTGTTTAGGAGAGAATCAAAGCAATCGGTGTTGGAGGTGCTTGAGGCTCTTAGAGGCTTAGAGATTGTTAATTCAAATTCTTTTGTCAAGGTAAGTGACTTCATTCCTAATGTACTAGATACGTATGAATATTTTGCTATTATTATAAGTATTTTTATACTACTTAGAAGATTAAATGATTTTTATAAAAAATCAGTTTGTGTAAATCTTTTCAAAACTAAGTTCTTTTGAACAAAATATTTTTAAATGCTTTTAAATATGTAAGTTATTTTGTTACGTGCCTACGTTTATGATATTATCTTTAAAATATTTTGCAAGCCTAAATTATTATTACGGACTTTCATGAATCCGATACGAATGTTTTGTGCCCATATATAATTTCAATTGTTTATGACTGTATGGGGGCCACCTCTTGGGACTATATAGGGGCTACCTCTTGGGGGCCAAAGCGCCGCAAAGTGCCACGTATAAGTCATTATGTTTTGGCTGATTGTCCGTAGTTATTCTGATTCTGATTCTGATCATAATATACGATATATCTCTCTGGACTAGTACTGGGTATCTGTTTTGAGTGTGCACAAGATATTCTGATTCTGATTCTATTTTTGGTCGGGTCACCGGGACTATAGGTGACACTATGTGACATGAGCTAACCTTTTATTTTCTGTGAATGTGATATATGATTTGCCTTCGTAAGTAACTATGCTTTTGATATTCTGAATTACAATGAATTTATGTTATTTTATCGTGATATATCGTTTTATGAAATCTATGAATTATTAAATATGTTTTACTAAAAGAAGGCTTGTAATATTTTTGGGTATCAATACGCCTAATGTACTAGGAATAGTTTTACTTACCGAGTTGACGACTCACTCCTCGTCATTACTTTTTGCAGATTAAGTTCCGTTTGAAAGGTTTGCTTAGCTTTGGAGTTAGAGATTTCGTTTCCGTTTGCTATTTGAATAAGAAGAGGAATAGGCTCATGTTTCTTTTTAGTTTATTTCTATTATAAAGTTGTAATTTGGAATTTGAGACTTTTGTTAAATTTATGTTTCTGGAGAGATTATTTAGTGTTAGTCGTATGAACTTTTGGATTTATTTGAATAAGAAATTGAGGTATTTAAGTTTGGAGCTTGCGAGTAAAGATTCCGATTTGTAAGTAACCTGCTTCTTCATGTGCTCTGCACGTGTTAGATTTGGGGTGTTACATTCTCTCTACATAATGCCTAAAAAAATATAAGGTATCATGGGCACTGCCTTCCCATTTAGCCCCTGTAAATGTAAAATACATATTGAAATCGGGTAATTTTTAGGAACCTCCCTTGACGTTTAGTATATTAACATTTAGATAGAATGTATTGATGTAATTATGAAGCCTCCCTAGTCATTAGTATTCTATTATCTTGACTGTTAGTGGATTGTCGAAATTCTGATAATACCCTTGCCTTCAAATATTTAATGATTAAATAAAGATGGACTGTTGGACAATAAAAAATCCAGCCAAAATCACAAAATTTGAAGTGAAAAAATTGACATTGTATAGTAATAAAAAAAAATGAAATAACCATATTGTCCTTGTAAATAAATGGTAATATTTTTAGCAGCAACATCTATAAGTGGAGCCTTTGGCAAGCTCAACAAATCACCATAGCGCACTTTGTTCATTTTCTTCTTAAAAAATCTTAACATACTTTTCAAAACTCACCACCCATTCAACTTATCAACAAAATCAAGCTCAAACACTGTCTGAAAGCCACAAATTTTGATCTCTAAAACAAATGTCAAAAATTTAGCTTATGGCTTACGATATCAATGAGGTTTTTAAGTTTCTAATACTATGTTACTTTATTTCTTAAATCTATTTTTAAATTTCTCCATTAACTATATGTGCTAGCCAATGATCATAAAGTCTATTATCATATAAATATGCTTACTCTAACAACTTATTATGTCAAATAAAAAAAAAATATACAGAAAACATGTTGAATAACAAACACGCATATGAGCAAATATTGTATAGTAGCGAGCACAACAAGCAAATAATGCACAAGCAAATAATACACAACAGCTAGCACAATAAAAGCACAAGCCTATACTCAAACTACTCCTTAACTAACATAGAATATTCATTTCATAAATGAAACCAGCAAAAACCATAATAAAGCAAATTCATATCACAAAATGCATCATAAAATAAGACACCTCATTATAAAGCAATTTATAAATTTCTAAGCATTCCAGTAGCAATAAGAGTACAAATGTCATCAACGGATGAATTCCATCAACCTATACAAATCAGTAATAGCCAATCTCTAGAAAAGCAGAAATTATAGTATCAATTTGTTATGACTAAAACAAACAAAAGGCATACTTAGCCTGTTCAAACGTGTGAGTTTCTAAGTATCACATAACAACAAAGGATATAAAAATATTCAAACCCACATCTATGGCTATAAATGACAAAACGATGATACAACATCTTCATTATTCTAATGCTTGCACCTAACGATTATGTATCATTTCATCCCTTAAAAATATATTGTTAGATGAGAATGGTGTGGCTTCTGCTGTCTTCACTCTATAATTACAACTTGATATTTTTAATGCTGCTGGATGCATTAATTTGCTACCAGTCACTCTTGAGAAAGTTGTCCTTCATGATTAAAATAAACAAGTTAAAATGGAACACATGCTTCGTAAATACATCATGACGAAAAAAACTTATAAACTAAGTAAATTAATTTATTAAGTGAGTTTAAAACAAACAATGGAATACTTACCATTTCCATGAACATTGTCCTGAGCCAGCAGCAGACCATCTTCTTCTTTTTAGCATGATCTCTCTCCTCTATCTTTCATGTAGATAATTACATGATGGATTAGTCAAAAAGAATAATGAAAGCAATTTAAAAAAAAGCTTATATTACAATAGGACTTGAATTTACTCTAAATGGAAACATTACATAATCTGCTCTCGACAGTAAGAAAACCCCATTTGCCCAACATAACAAACACATTAGCAAATACTCCCTAATATAAGCGCAAAATCACACATCCATTTAAGCTTTGCATTAAATCAAACAAAAAAAATCATCCTTTTCCGACTAAATCAAAGACATACAAGTCAATTAGTTTAACAAGCAATAGATTCATAAAAGCAACAAAACCCCATTTTTTGGTACTACAAAAACCATAACTTTCTAACATTATAAATTATGATTGTTTTAAAACTCAAGAAATCAGAAGGTGTCACTCAAAGAACAACTTGCAATAACATATTCATGAAATTCAACAAACCCATTTTCATATATAATTAACAAAGTCCTAGCCCAAAAAAAAAAAAAAAAGCATCGGCAATATGTTTAAAATCATTGAATCTTCAAATGCAAGCTGTGATTTGAAGATTGACCTCTTATTCACTCCCATCTCAGTCGTGGCTAACCCTGATCGAAGGTGAAACTTGCTTCTTGGAAGCCTTGGGCCATTGCAGAGCTTGTCTCGTTCATAACTCAAGGTACAATTGCTTGCAAGTGTTGACCTTTGCACCAGCTTCTTCGATGCTTTCGCTAGAATAAACAATTAAAAATGGTTGTGTTGTGGCCTTGTGGGTTTGGTACCAGAAATGAGGAGCATATCAATCTAGTTGGATAATTTTGCTTTTGTCCAATGGTTAAACAATTGAGTTGGGTAATTGAGTAATGATAAAATATTAATATATTCTCAAACGTCGATGCAAATTTAACTTTTTTATTCTAGTAATTAAGTAATGTTAAAATATTAATATATTCTCACACTTCAATGTAAATTTAACTTCTTTATTCTGATTTTTTTAATTTTGAATATGTTTTTACACATTTACCCTTTAACACTGACTCGATACGTATTTTTATACTAATGGCAGGGGAGGTGTCCTTAATTACATCAATACTTTCTATCTAAATGTTAATACACTAAGCCTCACGGCCATAACATTTTAAGTAAGAATCCATTTTCTTCCAATATATGGTATTTGCTTGAAAGTAAGCATTACTACTGGTGCATATATCCCATCAATTACCCCAATACAATTTTTAAAATAGGGCCAATATCGTTCATCATCAAAGATTTTCTTGGAAATTCTTCTAAACTATGGGTATGATGGTTTTAAAATATCAATAGCTATATGCCAAACAAAATTTAATACTATTCCAAACCACTTCGATACAGTTTTGCCAGATTACTGAAATCTTTCTTGAACTATCCTATTCCCAAACATAGCCATTGACTCAATTATAGGCACATTCTTTCCTCGTTTAAGACCATATGAATCACTCAATACTTCACATAATTTTATAAATACATATTTTTCCATTCTAAATTATTAGTGACATATATCTTCATGTCCATTTAACACCTTTAAAATAAATGTTTATCCTATATGAGATGAGGTTCTACATGGTTCCTTTAGATTATACTTAACAAAATGATTTACATACAAGGTAACTTCAGTTTGTACCATTTTCAATATTGAGTATTGGAGAATGTATATTTATTGATAACTCTATGAAATAAGAGTTATCATGGTACTTTTAGACTTAAATTAATAATACTTAGAGAGTAAATGATGTGTTTTTATTGCATTTTAATGACATTTTGCGTGAATAACCATTTTAGTTTATTTTTCATAAATTGCATTGATATAGAATAATTTATGTGCTTAATCGTGTGCATAATTGTAGGTGACCGAAAGCTCAAATTTCAAGGAAAGAATGTTTATACAATAGGCTTACAAAAGACGAAAAAGAACTTTGCAACAAAAGAATTGAAATAAATCTAGAACAGTGCAGTTGCTGTAGCGTTGCTATAGCAATCGTTGCTGTAGCATAGCATCCATTGCTGTAGCAATTCTGGAACAACAACATAAACAATTCTATAGAATATTGCGATCTGCAGTTTCTTAATCTGACTTAAGCGTGACCTAGGCTTCCGTTTACCCTAATTTTCAACTATAAAAAGAGCACACATCATAAGGAAAAGAGAGAGACATCATCCAAGGAGAAAAAAACACAAAGAAACAAATAAAAAACATGATTCAAGAGAGAGATTGAGGGCTACACAGGAGGAAAATCTGCAGAAGTCAAGCAGGAACTCAGTCCTTCTTCTTCTTCTATTGTTTTCTTGTTTTCTTGTTTTATGTTTATTCATGGGGACGCGTTGGATGGCTGAAACTTTGTTCTTTATTTTTCTTTTGCAAATCATGAACTAGATTTTATTGTAGTTGAGTGATAAACAATCTTGTGGTTTATTGACTGAAAATATGAGTTGCTACATGTTTGCTGTAGTAATTTGTTTTGATAGTATTTATTTTTATTCATTATTTCAGTTGATCACCCATTTAATGATACTAGCTAAGGAATAGCCACAAAAGGGCCTATCTTAGTGGAACATATCAGAGCAATACTTAGTTTTAGATTAAGTTTCCTGGATGAGTTTAACTTGATCCCAAAAGGGTCATGCTTAATCTAAAATTAGTGATGAACTAGACATAGGGATTCACCTTGTAGGGTAAATAGAACCTTAGCGTGTAATGCTATATCTTAATTTTCATAACAACTGATCATTGTTAAGTTGCATCTAGATATAAGATATCCAACATCCGACAGTTGAGGATACATAAGGATTCTACCCAGTGCTGTAGCAGATGCTGCAGTAACCAAGCCAAAAATTAGAAAATAGTCAAGACCATTAAGAGAGTTTATTCACTCAAATACTCTTTATTCCCATTGGTTTTATCCTTGAGTTTGACGTGATAATTTACTTTGTTGTATTTTGTTTTTTGCGCTTTTATTTTAATTAGTGTAATAGTTTCATTAATTGTTTAATTTTACTTTAGAGCAAAATCTGCACTGTTATAATTGCTGCAGCAAATCTAATAACATTAATTCCTGTGGAGACAATCTCAAATATTCATCACTTTATTACATGTTTGTACACTGGCACATTGACACCAATAGCATAAGAAAACAGGCAACAAGTGTTTGGCACTGTTGCCGGGGATTGATTGTTTATTGCGATTGGTGAAATTAGTTTTAACGGTGCTAATTTTTAATTTTATTTTGATTTATTTATTTTCTTGATATAGGTGATCCAGCAACCCTTGCATGCACAAATATAAATCTGTTGAATTCGAGTTTGATCTAGAAATTGAAAGAACTGCAAGAAGATTAAGAAGAGAGCATCGGGAATTACAAGCTGCTGTAGCAATGGATGATTTGCAAGATTTGAGAAACTTAAATCCTAGAGAGGAGCTACAACCAGTTAATGTACATGAAAGTCTAAATGGACAACATGTTCAAAGGCAACCAGGGAATAACATTATTCACATGGCAAACGATAGAGATCGAGCCATTCGAGACTATGCCGTGTTGACTCCCCAAGCCATACATCCAGGAATAGTTAATCCCCATATTCAAGCTGACAATTTTGAGCTCAAACCAGTGATGTTTCAGATGCTGCAAACAGTGGGGCAATTCAATGGCTGCCATCTGAAGATCTTCATTTACATCTTAAGTTATTTTTTGAAGTGAGTGATACTTTCAAGATTGTTGGAGCATCGCAGGAAGCATTGAGACTCATAATTTTCCCGTTTTCTTTAAGAGATCGAGCAAGAGCATGGTCAATTCTCTACCACCAGATTCTATCACTACACGGAATGACTTGGCTAACAAATTTTTGATGAAATACTTCCCGCCAACCAAGAATGTAAAATTAAGGAACGAGATCACATCTTTCCATCAAGTTGAAGATGAGAGCTTGTATGATGCATGGGAAAGATTTAAAAAGTTACTCAGAAGATGTCCTTATTATGGTATTCCTTGCTGCATACAGTTGGAAACTTTCTATAATGGTCTCAACCCAAGCGCTAGATTGATGGTGGACGCTTCAACAAATGAGGCCTTATTATCTAAGTTTTACAATGAGGCTTATGAAATTTTAAAGAGGATTGCTAACAACAATTATCAGTGGCCATCAACTAGATAAGTACAGTAATAGGAGCAGCAGAAGTTTATAATGTAGATGCTTTGACAATATTATCGGCTTAAGTAACTTCATTAACAAATATGGTAAAGGCTATGACAACTGCTCCAGCAACTGTTAACCAAATTTCCTATCTGTCTTGTGTTTATTGTGGAAAAGGGCATTTATTTGACAAGTGTCCTGGAAATCTAGCTTCAGCCAATTATGTGAGCAGCTTCAATCGACAGAACCAGAACAATCCATATTCAAACACTTACAACCCTGGATGGAGACAGCACCCAAACTTCTCATAGAGTTATCAAAACCAGACTGCTGTAGCACCCAATGAACAGAACAAACCTGCTCAACCACCAGGATTTTGTCAGCAAAATCAAGTGCAAAGAAGTATCAACAATGATCAGTTCAGCTCTCTTGAAGTTTTAATTAAGGATTATATTGTGAAGAATGAAGCAGTTGTCTAAAGTCATGGTGTGTCTTTGAGAAACTTGGAAAATCAAATTGGACAGCTTGCTACAGCATAAAGCAATAGACCTCAGGGCAGTTTACCCAGCAACACAGAGGACCCAAAAAGAAAAGGGAAAGAGTACTGCAATGTAATTAACTTGAGATCTAGAAAGGATCTCGATAGTCCAATTGATGTACCAAAAAGAAGAATTGAGTCCAACAAAGGCCAAAAAGTTACTCAAGTAGAGGAAGAGTCACAATCTTCCACTTTTCAGAATGCAAATTAACGCAGTTCTACTACAACATCTGCAAAAAGTTATGATCCAGCACCTAGTGGTGAAGAAGCTCTGACACCGCAATGACGCTGACCCAATATGGCAAAGAAGCGGTACCTGCATCCACCATTTCCTCAAAGATTTCAAAAGCAAACGCAAGATAAGCAATTCAGTAAAATCTTGGGAGTGCTGAAACAATTACATATCAATATCTCTTTTGTGGAAGCTCTAGAGCAAATGCCAAATTATGCAAAAAATTTTAAGGATATTTTAACAAAAAAAAGAAGACTTTGAGAATTTGAGACAGTTGCTCTAATACAAGAGTCCACCGGAATGCTTCAGAACAAGATACCACAGAAGATTAAGGATCTAAGAAGCTTCACAATCTCATGCTCCATAGGCACTAAATACAGTGGCAAAGTGCTTTGCGATCTGGGGGCTAGCATCAATCTCATGCCTCTATCAGTGTTTAAACAATTGGGAGTTGATGAATGTAGATCAACAACAGTGACTTTACAACTTGCTAACTGATCTCATGCCTATCCAGAAGGGAAAATTGAAGATGTGTTGGTGAAGGTGGATAAATTTATTTTTCAAATGGATTTCATTGTGCTAGACTTTGAGGCAGACAAGGAAGTGCCAATCATTCTAGGGAGACCTTTCTTAGCCACGAGAAAGACTTTAATTGATGTTCAAAAAAGAGAATTAACTATGAGTGTGAATGACCAGCACGTTACATTCAATGTGCTAGACGACATAAGGAGTCCCAATGAGATTGAAGATTGTAATTTTATCAATGTTGTGGATTGTGTTGTAACAGAGAGATTACTCCGTTGCTAAGTACGGAAGAAATTAATGCTGTAACATTTGAAGAACTTGATGATGAAGATCATGGACCAGCTAACTTAGCATGGTCAGGGGATAAGCAACCCTTCAGAATTGACGAGCAAATCTAGCAAACGGAACTCACTCTAGACCAACAAGAATTCAAGGTTAATGGGCCGAGAGCGAAGCTCTATATCAGAGCTGATGTGACCAGCCTAATGAAGGATCGATTCTAAAGGATCCCGGTTGAGAAAATAAGAAAGGTCAAGCTGAATAACCTAAATTCAAGCGCTAATTGGGAGGCAACCCAATAAGGAAAGTTGTTTCAAGTTTTTTCAAGTTTTTAAGGCATTGAATTTAGTTTTTAAATTATTTAATTTGTGTTTTTTTATTTTAAGTGTGCATCTAATTTTTTTTATGTCTTTACGTTAAATTGCAGTAAGTAAAAAAAATATATGTGGGAAAAAGAGCATGAAGGAATTGTTGCAGCATCACTTACAGCATGACATATAATAGAAGATTCTCAAACAAAAAATGCATTTCTTGCTTTTGTAACGGCAATGGATTGATCAGATTTTATAATAAGGAGAATTTGAGAAGTGGATCAAAGAAGAAGTGACCCTTTACAGCCTGTACTACAGTAGTGCTTACAGCAACAGGGGAGTACCCCCTACTTGCCAGTTTATTTTAATTTTCTGATTCATTCTGCACGTCCTTTTATTTAGTGTATGCATGTGTAGTTTGTGTTGTTTTGTTTTGTGTGCTTGTGAGGACACAATACCTCTCAAGTTTGGGGGGGTTGTATTATTACGTATTGTGTTTGTAAGTGCATATGCTTGTGTTATATATTGTATAAAGCTCTGTTATCTAGTATTTGTGTATGGATTTGAGAACCTAATGAAGATAAATTGAGTGTTATTTAGTATGTGTTATTGCCAAGTAGGGATAGATTATAGATGGAGGTTGAAATTTTGTCCCAACACTTATGCTTTGGTTGAGTTTTATGAGAATGTTGTAGCAAAGCTAGGAAAACAAAAAAAAAAAGATAGAAAATATCTCAAGTTTGGGGGAAAATTTTTGTTGAACTGTGCTTGTTATGAAATAAATTCTGCTCCAATGACTTAAGTTGGTGAGCAACCAGGGCTGAGTATATACCCCATATGCAGACGTAAGTCCAAAGGCAACAAGAGCTATGAGCATTGCTGTAGCATCTATGTTGAGTGTTAGAAAGTGTATATTTATAAAGGAGAAAATTATTATTTTACACTTCAAGTCTCACTAACAATTCTACTTTTATTTATTTAAGTATTTTATTATTTAATTATGTGTGTTTTATTATAATTATGTATTTTATATATTTTAAGGGCATCACAATCGTTTCATAATGAACGAGTGATCAGACAGCAAAACGGACATCATATTTGAACTCAGGACGGTCGAAAACCTTAGTAGGAGCATAAAAGGAAAAATGTCACTGTTCACATATACGGTACTGTTCATACGTACGTTAACAAATGTCACTGTTCACATATACTGTTGCATATCGCTCTTGTTCACATCTTGTATTTTCTATGTATTTTAATAAATTCCTATTTTACCCCTAGTTAACAAATGAGTAGCTAATTTTCTTTTAAGCTTAGGTTGAAGGTGAAGTCTCAACATGTTCTATGGGCTTAATTTGGTAAATTTACTTTCTCTTCCCCTCTAATATTTGTGGTTGTTTTGACTTTTCGTCGACAAATAATAATAGTCTTGTCTAGATACATACAGTTAAAGCACCCTAGTACAAGGTTATTATTATTTGTACGATAAACCATATAATATTTATTTAAGCGTGGTTTATGAGTTGTGGAATCCCCCCTAATGATTTAATTGGCATTAATAAGAAATATTTAGCCCATGGAGCATGTTGATGCAGATCCGGATACCAAAGTGCTTTATCTCAATAGTTTCCTGTTTAAGTTATTCTTACCATTCCAATTTAATTTCTAGCACAGTTTAAATTAATTTCACCACAAATTCAACCACCCATTTAAGAAAATTAATTCTGCACATAATTAAAATCCACCTCCTCGTGGGATCGACACTCGTCACCATTAATCTATTCTACAATAGATTCGTGCGCTTGGGAGTTCAATAAAATTTGTACAACAAGTTTTTGGCGCCGTTGCCGGGGAGGTAAGTATTTTAATTCGTAAAATTAGTTTTTTTTTATATTTATTTTTTTTTTTAGTTGTTTTCTTATAATTTTTTTTCCTTTTCTCATTTAAAAAAAAAAAGAAATTAAGGTTAGAATTTCATTTTTTTTCTCTTCTTTAAATTTGTGTAATTTAATTTTCCTATCATTTTTCTTTGTAATTTAATTTTTTTTTATCTTGTTATCTTTCTTTGTAATTTATTTAAATTTTAGTTAATATTTGTTTCACGTAATTTCTTTTTTTTATAGCAATTGAGTGTGTTTTCATAGTAAAGTTGTAACAACGTGATAAGGTTAGTATTGTAATTTCTCCCTCTTCTTTATTTTTATTTTTATTTATTTTGTTCTTTGCATGCATGGTCGAAGGTCATTATCACCTAATCTTGAGCCTTTAGACTAGGGATGGCAATTTATGGGCTTGGGCTGGGCTTTTCAAAGCCCAGGCCCAAGCCCACATCATCCATCAGGCCAGGGCCCTCCAGCCCGTTCAAATTATAAAATATTTTTTAAATTAAGAAAAAAATATTTAAATTAAAGATAATCATCTAATATATAATAAAATAATAGTCAAATACATAAACTATTAGTAATATAACCTAATAAATAACAAATACTAATATTAAAAATTAAACTAATTTGGTATTTTGAGTTTTTTTTTTTTAATTTAATTTATTTTTTATTTATAAATTAACAAAGCCCAGGCCAAGTCCGGGCTTTTTTGCGAAGCCCTTATCCAGGCCCAAGCTATATGGGCCTTACAATGGCCCATATCCAGGCCCAACCCATGCGGGCTTTGAGCCACTGACTGGCTTGGCTTGACGAGGCTTTAGACCTTGAATTAGAGAAAACACTTCGCACACACAAATACGTTGCATTTAAAAATAAAATTGACATGGATTTGCAAAACCAACCAGAACCACAGGAGAGGCCATTTAAGGATTATTTCAGTCCTTTAGCTAATTTGAGCACATCATGCATCAGATACCCAAATGTAGTTCCTAGGAGTTTTGAATTGAAACCTAGTGTGCCAAATTGTCTCCCCACATTTTATGGCCTAGAAAATGAGGACCCATATAATCATCTGAATGATTTTCATGCTATTTGTCAAACATTTAGATACGAGAATTTTTCAGATGATGATGTTAAACTTAGATTATTCCCATTTTCTTTAAAGGATAGAGCTCGTTCATGGTTTAATACATTACCTGCTAATAGCATAACATCATGGGAACAAATGGTAACAAAATTTTTAAATAAATATTTCCCAGTTCATAAAACAAATGCTATTCGCAGGGAAATTTCAGAATTTACTTAAAGAGACGACGAGTAATTTTTCGAAGTATGGGAGCGATTCAATGGGCTACTCTTGAAGTGTCCACATCATGGGTACGAGAAATGGCACCAATGCCAATACTTTTTGGAGGGATTATTGCCAAATGTGCAAGAATGGCTAATGGCGACCAGTGGAGGAGAGCTAATGTCAAAAAGCGCTGCAGAGATTTAGGAATTCTTCCAGCGCCAATCGGACAATTCCCAACAACGGAGTCGATCACTCAGAAATACCAGGAGAATTAAGGGAGTAAATGAGGTTCACGTTGGCGAGTCAAGCTCGGGAATTAAAGAAGTCAAAGAGATGGTTGAAGGCCTTTCTCGACAAATAGCATCATTAACAATTGCCAACTCAACAGAACCACATGACCATGACTCATATTCAGATCAAGCCAATACCATAGGAATCATGAGAAAACCATCAAACTATAACCCTTACTCCAACACATATCACCCTGGATGGAGAGACCACCCCAAAATAGTCTCAAGGATTCCAACAAAATAAACCAACAACTCCACCTCCACTAATTCCTTCAATGCAACCAATTCCTCAAAATTCT
The DNA here is from genome assembly GCA_030449925.1 of Citropsis articulata. NCBI lineage: Eukaryota > Viridiplantae > Streptophyta > Magnoliopsida > Sapindales > Rutaceae > Citropsis > Citropsis articulata. Next base: position 10,556,805 of record JASUUH010000211.1, on the reverse strand, counting down.
CAAGCCTCTCAGCTACCATTTAGACCATACAATCAAAACCCAAACCACTCTCAACCCAGACCATGGGAGCATACATTCCAGAATTTCAAGAATTCTATTCATTCCAGAATCGAGCAGCAGAACCGTACCATTGATGAACTGCGAAATGAGATGAGGGCGGGCTTCAACTCACAAGCCCAATCAATTTCAAACCTCGAGAAAATGGTGGGACAACTTGCTTCTTCAGTTCAAACTTTGGCCATGACCGTTGAAAAAGGTAAATTCCCAAGTCAACCTGTGCCTAACCCTAAAGCAGTGCATGAAGCAAGTTCCAGTTCACCACAGCCGCATGGAGAGGTCAAAGACGTCATGACCTTGCGAAAAGGGAAAGAAGTCGATAACAAAGTGGAGATGCCAAAATCAACTCAGATTGTACCTGTGAATACTGAGGACCCATCACTAGAGGAGAAAGAAGAAACCAACTCACGAGAATACGTTCCTAAAGCTCTATTTCCTCATAGGTTAGCTAAAGGGAAGAAAGGAAAATCCACATGTGAGATTTTTGAAATCTTCAAACAGGTAAGTGTTAACATCCCTTTACTTGATGCGATAAAACAAGTGTCATCTTATGCCAAGTTTCTTAAAGATCTTTGCACTACAAAGAGAAATATTCATGTTCAGAAAAAGGCCTTTTTAACTAAAAATGTTAGTTCTATACTCCAACATAAAATGCCTCTAAAATACAAAGATCCAGGCTCCCCCACTATCTCATGTAGTATAGAGAACCACACAATTGAGAATGCTTTGTTGGATTTAAGAGCTAGTGTAAATCTGTTGCCTTACTCTGTATTTGTGAAACTTAGACTGGGAGAATTACACTCAGGTGGTGTTACGACTGCGGATCGGTCCATAAAAAATACCTCGTGGTTTTGTGGAGGATGTGCTTATTCGAATGAACAAGTTTTATTTTCCTGTTGATTTCATTGTAATTGACACTCAACCGGTCACGAGATTGAAAAGCACATCCCCATTATCCTAGGCCGACCTTTCTTGGCAACTGCTGATGCTCACATTCAATGCAGGACTGGAAATATGCAGTTGTCATTTGGCAATATGACCATGGAGCTCAACATCTTCAACATTGCCAAACAACCTCACAATGCATATGATGAAATTGTTGATGTGGATTTAATAGAAACATTAGTTGATAATAATTTTCTTTCAAACCTTAGTGATGACCCTTTACAAACATGTTTAACTCACTTTGGTTTGAATTTTGATATTGAACGATCAGTCAATGAAGTCAATACACTACTTGACTCAGCACTATCCATGGACACAAATAAATGGAAGTCAAGAGTTGAACAACTAGTGCCATCAGAAAAGAAACTCAGCCCATCATCAGAATCACCACCGAAACTCAAGCATCGTGCGTATTGGGCCATTAAGAAATTCAATTTTGACATGCAGCAAGCTGGCTCAGAAAGACGACTACAAGTAGCAGAACTTGAAGAAATTCGCAATGACGCGTACGAAAATACCCAAATTTACAAGCAACGAATGAAAGTCTTTCACGACAAGCAAATCTTTCACTCCAGGTTAGAAAGTGCTTTTATTCAATTCTCGCTTGCACCTATTCCCAGGTAAGTTACGTTCTCGATGGTCTGGCCCATTTATTGTTCACACTGTTTTTCCACATGGGGTAATTAAAATTAAAGATCTAAAGAATGGTGCAACTTTTAAAATAAATGGTCAAAGATTAAAGCCATATCTAGAGTACCAACCATATGGAGAGGACAGGGAAATAAATCTGAGTGACCCACCAAGTTTGAATTGAGATTTTTTGTTTTTTCGCTGATTTGATTTGATTTATTTCTTTTCTTTCTTTTTATTATTCTTTTGCTCATTGAAATTATTTTTGTGTAAGTGTGTTTAACCATTACAGTTTTCTCTTATCATTTTAATCATGAGACAGTACCTCTTGTACATGCTTAGAACATTTCAACCTATCCGAACTCATCTCAGAAAGTAGATACGATTTTTTAAAACACATCGTATTTGGGTTTTGCAACCACCAAAGTTAGTCGCTCATGTTAAGGATTTAGAAAGCCAACTCAGAGATATTGAGAGATGTATCTACAACACCCAGTTGGAGCTTGAGGTAAATTCAATAAGAGGACGATTTTAGTTTGATTTGTGTGTTTTAGTTTGCTTTGTGTGTTTAAGTTTGTCACCCCGGTGAAGTGGCGGATAACGATACTCCGTGACAATCAAGTCGATTCTTGATTTCCATAATAACTAATATTAGAGGCGAAGGCATGGGCCGAGGAGATTTTAGCAAAGCTTCACAAGCGATTCCTTGCCTCAGAATACACTCCTTTCAATCTATAAAGCCCGATCCGAACGCATGCGATTGCTTATGAAGAATGACATACCTGCTGACATCCGCTAGTTAATCGAGGCCAAAGTACGCTTGGCAGGTGAGTTGCCTCCTAAATTTATTGCATACATGCCTGGTTGTGGTAAAGGAAATTATGCGAGAAAACCACGAGCTCGAAGACTTTCTGTTGCTTGTCATAAGTATGCCAGAACGATATGCAATAAAAAACCATGTTCTTTAGGAATGGTGTCTGATAACAGGGAAGATAAGATTAAATTCATTAGGGATGGCTTGAATAAAGAGTCATTGGATAATATCCTTTTGTCTCTTGAAACACATCCCAGTGGATACGTCTGAAAGCGATTCTCCGATTATGGCCATTATTCGAGAAAGAAGCGTGCATAAACGATCTAGAATCGACTATAAACGACCCTGTTTGCCAGTTTGTAAGAAAACTGGATGGGAAGCCTATCCTCGACCCATAGAGGGCGTTTAAGCCGTTTCTGGACGTAAAACCAAGAGAAGATGTGAGCCACACTCACAACTACCTGTAGATATCCTTTTACTTTACTTTTGTTTTACTTTACTGTTGTTTTACCATTCGCATTATTGCCTGTAATAATTTTTTTGTAATCATTGTTTGTTTTTTCCTTTTTACTGTTTTCGTTTTTACTCTCAGGCCATGTGCCTTACGCGTTAATTGACACTGACATAATGCCTCATACATAGCTGTGACCCGTTGTCACCAGGGTCTTTAAATATGATTTTTGTTGTGCACTCACAAATTATTTTTAGCGGATCTAATGGCATTACTCCCGTGAAACAATTCAAAAACATTTGTGTGCTCTCGGGTTTAACTATGGCAAACATAAAGAGTTCGTTGAGGCGACCATAGATCTTGGTCGAAGAATAGCGGAGAAAACTGCACTTGGTGTATGGAGGAGGTGACGAGGGTTATCCAAAATGGTCTCGAGCTTATGTCAGAGGGAGCCAAGTGTTAGGCATCATCCCAACAATCCTAAAACCTTTGGGCTGTTTGTCTAACTCATCAACTGGAGAAGAGTTAATCGTCTCAGGTATGCAAGAAAGAATAACTGAAATGTTAAATCATGCCGATACTTTTATTTTTCTTCCAGGAGATCTTGCAACTCTAGAGGTACTAATCACATTAGCATCTTGGGCCCATCTGAACATCCACCAGAAACTCATCGGTTTGTTAAATGTCAATAATTTTTATGATGGCTTTCTCGCATTTCTTAACCATGCAATAAAAAATTATTTCATTCCTTCCTCAGTAAAAAAAGTCTTTATTTGTGCACATACTGCTAATGAGCTACTTGATCTGTTACAAGCTTATCAACCAGAGCCAGATCCCAGGGCCATTGTGTTGGAATGTTCAAATAATAATGGTAACAATAGCCGCAGTAAGAAGTACAAATTAGATTTAACTCTCCGCTTGTGAATATTTTCTTCTGTGTTACACTACCCAGGTGATGTCTTCTAAACTCTACTTCTTTCCTTTCAAACATTGAGGACAATGTTTCGTTCTGGTTGGGGGGAGGGAATAGTTGACAATTGTGAAATGTTGGTTAAGTTTTTACTAATTTTTTATTGCAGAACTAACCGTGGCTAACTTTTTAAGTAGAAGATGGCGGAATATAGTGTAGTTACTCTAGAAACGCATCTTCTTAGTTTGAAAGTTTTAAAAAAAAAAAAAATTTCTTAAGTGTGTTTTTCTAACTTTTTCTTTTTGACTTCTCCTTTATAAATATACATTTTCAAGTTTTTGAGTCGAAGATGGCTGAATATGGAGTGAAGTAACTCTAGAAACGCATCTTCTTAGAAAAACAAATTCAGACATTTTTCTTTCCTATCATTTAATTAATTTTTCTGCATCGTTTTTTTTTTCATTTTTCTACATGTATGTTTAGAATAGGTTGGGGGGTAGAATTTCATTAAAGAAAAAAAAATTTGGTAATTTTGTGCGAGTTTTTGATATTGGATGATATGATAACTTTCAAATTTTAGAATTTGTATTATCTTTGGTCTTGAGTGATGTTACATCATATTTGCTATTCTACATGTTGATGTTGGGGACAAATATGAGTTGCTTGAAGGAATGCACATGTCATAATAAATTCCAAGTGAATTTTTGAGCCTATTAATTTTTCTTGAAGAGTAACCCTTGTTGCCCATTCTTTATACAGCTTAGCAGTTTATTATTTATACATGATCTCTAGATTTCCTTTGAGTCAACCCTTAAAAAAAATAATAATAAAAAAAAATGTGTATTGCTGCATCTAAAGGCCCACCTAACTAGTAGATATGGAAGATTATTTAGAGCTCTAAGAGACGATGGAAGGCCATCTTTGATCCGTTTGAGCCTTTCTAGACATCCCTATTGTAAAATATCCATATATTTCTTTGTAATTTATTTTAATTTTAGTTAATATTTGTTTCACGTAATTTCTTTTTCTTATAGCAATTGAATTTATTTTCATAGTAAGATTGTAACAACGTGACAAGGTTAGTATCGTAATTTCTCCCTCTTCTTTATTTTTTGTTTTGTTTTTATTTATTTTATTCTTTGCATGCATGGTCGAAGGTCATTATCACCTAATCTTGAGCCTTTAGACCTAGAATTAGAAAAAACACTTCGCACGCACAAACACACTGCATTTAAAAAGAGAATTGACATGGATTTGCAAAACCAACCAGAACCACAGGAGAGGCCATTTAAGGACTATTTTAGTCCCTTAGCAAATTTGAGCACATCATGCATAAAGTACCCAAATGTAGCTGCTAGGAGTTTTGAATTAAAACCTAGTGTGCTAAATTGTCTCCCCACATTCTATGGCTTAGAAAATGAGGATCCATATAATCACCTGAATGATTTTCATGCTATTTGTCAAACTTTTAAATATGAGAATTTTTCGGACGATGATGTTAAACTCAAATTATTCCCATTTTCTTTAAAGGATAGAGCTCGTTCATGATTTAATACATTGCCTGCTAATAGCATTACATCATGGGAACAAATGGTAACTAAATTTTTAAATAATTATTTTCCGGTTCATAAAACCAATGCTATTCGCAGGGAAATTTCAGAATTTACCCAGAGAGACGACGAGCAATTTTTCGAAGCATGGGAGCGATTCAATGGGCTACTCTTGAAGTATCCACATCATGGGTACGAGAAATGGCATCAATGCCAATACTTTTTGGAGGGATTATTGCCACATGTGCAAGAATGGCTAATGGCGACCAGTGGGGGAGAGTTAATGTCAGCGCGCCAGATTTGAGAATTCTTCCAGCGACAATCGGATAATTCCCAACAACGTAGTCGATCACTCAGGAATACCAGGAGAATTAAGGGAGTGAATGAGGTTAACATTGGTGAGTCAAGCTCAGAAATCAAGGAAGTCAAAGCAATAATAGAAGGTCTTTCTCGACAAATAGCATCATTGACGACTGCCAAATCAACAGAGCCACATGACCATGACTCATATTCAGATCAAGCCAATGCCATAGGTGTCATGAGAAAACCGCTAAATTACAACCCTTATTCCAACACATATAACCCTGGATGGAGAGACCACCCCAATTTTTCATGGTCTCAAGGATTCCAACAAAATGGACCAGCAGCTCCACCTCCATCAATGCAACCAGTTCCTCAAATTCCTCAAGCCTCTCAACCACCATTTAGACCATACAATCAGAACCCAAACCATACTCAACCCAAACCATGGGAGGATACATTCCAAAATGTCAAAAATCTTACTAACTCCAAGATCGAGCAGCAGAACCGTACCATTGATGAATTGCGAAATGAGATGAGAGCGGGCTTCAACTCACAAGCCCAATCAGTTTCAAGCCTTGATAGGTTATAAATAGTCATACTATATTTTGTTTAATTCCCTCATATTTTGATTGATTTTGTGCTAATTTGTGGAAATTGTGTTTGATTTGACTTAGGAGCTGAAACATGGACGTTATGATGGAATTTGGACAAAAAGGGCTTAATTTGGGCTTTGCAAACGTGGGCCGACCATTGGCTTGAGGGAGACAGTTTCTTAGCAATCAGAATTGGAGAAGGATTCGGTTTCCTAGCATTAAGAGAAGAAGAAACCGCAAGGAAAAAGAAAGGGAGCAAGAAGAGGAAACCAAAAGGAAAAAGGAAAGCAAGCAATATAAAAGAAGAAAAAGCTAACGTGAGAAAGGAGGTAGCAAGAGGGAGCTGGACGTGAGGAAGAGAAGTCAAGGGCTGCTGCAATCTTTTTCTTTGAAAAACAATTCTTGAATTGTTTGTCCACCATGAGTGGCCAAGGTTTTAATTCCAGTCCAAGGGTAAATCAATTCCGATTGTAATTTTGTGAGGCTTTGGACTTAACAAGAATTTCATCAATCCAAGTAATTTTTATTTTCTTGTTCTTATTTTCTATGAATTATTTATGTTGATTGAGTTGACGCCTTAATTCAATATTTATTTTTCTATCGCTAGTCATGAGTTTGTGATCCGTAATTGTCATGAATGACTGAATTGAGTAGCAAGGAGTTGGCTCATGTGTGTGTATATTGATGGCCACAATTACATAGCTTGCATGATAGGCTCTAGGGAAATAAAAATACAACATTGATTAAATTGGAATAATCTGAATTAATTGATCTTGTTTTAGTCATTCTCACTATTCTTAATGCTATCACTTAATTTGATATGGAGCGATGATGCCCGGTAAATTAGTGATAAGTTTGGATTTGGCGATTGTTTGAGTCTATTATATTAGGAGAATAATTGCTTCTCTGACTTTTCGATTAAGTAGACTAAGTTCTTGGATTGAGTGATTTATATTTTTGCCTATGATCAAAATTGCAATTGGATGGAATTTACACCCTTGGATTGGAAGTTTGGTAAGATTGATTTCCCTTGCTTAATAATAAAATCTTGTTTTATTTTGTTTTATTTTATTTTATTGATTTCTTGTTAAAAAGAACAAACTCAAAATCCAGAAAAACGGCTAACCGGTTTTTCACAAACCGGCTGACCGTTTGTGGACAGCAACGAGAGAAGCCGTAACCGGCTTTCCGGTTTCCCTAACCGGCTAGCCGAATCGCGTCCGAAAACTGACCAAGAAACGGTCTTCCGGTTCTCTCATCCAGGTTAGCGAATAAGCTCCGTAATCGTTACCACGCAAACGGCTTACCGGTTTCCACTAAGCTGGCGAAAAGTTCGAGAAAGTTTACAAGCCAAAACCGGTCTTAGGTTCCCTCATCCGATTAGCGGATAACTCCAATCTTGATCAACAAACGACACGGTTTGAAGATCTCAGTTATCCGATTCTGAGCGAAGGCTTGAAAATCTGGTTTTCTTGGGAAATTAATTTTGTTTTAAACTTTGAGAAATTAAATACATAGTTCTCTTGGGATTCGACCTGGTTCCACTATTTCTACAAGTTAGTTTAGGTGAATCAGTATTTATTTTGAAGGGCTTCGACAACTCTGTCAAATTTGGCGCCGTTGCCGGGGAACTAATTTTAGTTTCTCATTGTTTAAATTATTTATTTGATTTAGTTTATGACCCGTTCTTCTCAGACTCCTAATTTGCAGTATAATCCTGAAATCGAGAGGACAGCGCGTCAATTGAGAAAAGAGACTAGAGAGAAGAAACGTCATCTTGAGGAAGAGGCAGAGATAGATTTAACTCGTGGTACATCCATTTTGCGAAGCGAGAAGAAAGATGGCGACGGAACTCTCGAAGAACTCGCCGATTTGAATCAACATGCATTACTTTTCCTAATATTGCTAATGATTTTGAATTAAAATCTAGTTTAATCTATTTACTCTTCTTCGTGGTCACAGTGAAGATCCTCATAAGCATCCGAAGAGTTTCACATTATTTGCTCGAACGTAAAACCACATGGTGTATCCGAGAGCAATCAACCTTAGAGCTTTTCCCTTCTTCAAGGATCAAGCTAAAGATTGGCTTTATTATCTACCGTCCTGCCTCTATCACCACATGGAACGAGATGAAAGGCTATTTCGAAAAATTATTTCGCTTCACGAGCCGCCAAGACAGGAAGAGATTTACGGCATCACACGATCACGGGGAGAGATACATCGGGAACGATTCAAAGATTACGTAAGTTTTCCCACCATCAAATTTCCTCGATCAACTACTCATCCAATATTTCTACGAGGGATTGTTGCCAATGGATGTGAGTACGATTGATGCAAGAAGCGCGGAGCTTTTAGTGAACAAGACACCGCAACCCAAACAGCTTGATTTCAAACATGGCTGAAACTTCTCAAGAATTGCAGTACAAGAGCGGGTGAGGATCTATCATGTTAACGAGGTAAGTGATCTTAAAATCAAATTTCGATTTAATCGCTTGTCCGTCAAATGGTCAGTAGGGCAATACAAACAAGAAAAGTGTGGAATATGCTCACTCATGGCACCCTATCGAGCATGGCCCCACATCGCAACAAGACTCACACAGTTAAGCCAATGCTAGTGGGTTTCCGTCACGCCAAAGGAAGTATGATCCCTATTCGAATCACTACAATCGGACTTGAGGGATCATCCTAACTTAGCTATGGAAACCAAGGAGGACAACAAAGGCCACCTCCTCAAGACTTCACTAGACCACCTACAATCCCTACATGCACTCAAGCTCCAAACTCGTATGCTCAAGATATTGTTAAGAATCTTGCTACCAATACTCTTCAACTTCAACAGAAACAAGGACAAGCATCCGAATTTAGCAACCAAATCACTCAATTAGCCACGCTTAGTGTTGAAGCTCAAAATTGGAAAGTTACCTTCACAACCGTAAGTCAACCCAAGTGGGAGAATCAGAGTACAATTTCACCGGAAGCGGAAAAGAAATTCCTTCGGGTCAACTCCACCCAAAGGTTCGAAATGGCTAAGAGATGAAGATGAAGAAGTCTCTAAAACAAGCGCGGTAAAATTCGATCCTCCTATCTCTTTCATCATACACACCTACACCTCTTTTCCTAAAGAGGTTAGCTAAACCAAAAGAAGATGAGCAAGAAAGAGATTCGACACGCTTAGATAGTGCAAATTAACATCCCCTTATTGACGCGGGTCAAGCAAATTCCCAAATATGCAAAATTTTCGAAAGAATTGCACCAACAAGAGAAAACGAAAGAAAAGGGAACTGAGGTAAAGAACGTGTCGGTAATTTTACAAAAGAATATGCCGTAAAATGCAAGGATCCGTATGTTTTCACCACCTGTGTGATCGGTGAAAAGAAAGTCGAGCATGCTATGCTAGATTTAGAGCTTCAATTAATGTTATGCCATTTTCGCTTACCAAGAATTAAAGTTAAATGACTGCAAAAGACCTGTCATATTCAATTACGACTGCTCTATATTCACCCACTGGGATTGTGGAAGATGTTTCAAAAGTTAATGAGCTTATATTTCCGTAGACTTTACATCTTAGATGGAAGGCAATCCTTCTTCAAAACCTGGCCTAATCATAGAAGACCGCTTAAAACCGCCAAAACAAAATTGATGTAGATGAGAGTACCGTCCGAGTTTGATGGAGAGATTGTTGTTTAACATATATTCACGTCGTGGAAACACCCTACCGATGTGCATTCTCTTGTCGATTGATGTGATCGATTCTATTGTGCAGATGTTTTCGCCAATGTTTGAATGAGCTAGAATTAGATGCACAATCTAATCTAGAAGGAATTTTGGATGAACTTAGTGTAGACGGATTATTTTCAAAGAAGATTATCGTGAGCCAAGAAATTTAATGCTGAAATTTCTACTAATAACAAGATGTTACCTTATTGTGCGCAGCACCAAACCGGAATTAAAAACCCTATAGTGGAGATTAAGAGCTTGGACCTGGACAAGATTTTTAAAGTGAATGGCATAGGTTGAAAATCTATCATGAGGGTGAAATTGCACCATGCCTCATCGGAGTCAATTTAGGTCACCCTCATTATTCGATACATGATTCGCCATGACATCACGAGCAAAACGACGTTAAAAAATTGCGCTATTGGGAGGCAACCCAAATATTTTCTCGCTTTTGAATTTTTATTTATTTATTATATTTGGTTTTCTTTACTTTTGTTAATTTCATTTTAAGCCTCTAGATGTTCTTAATGAAGAAGATATATTTTGGACAGGTGATTAACTTTAATGAAACATGCTCACGCCATTTTACAGCTTTCCTTGGAACCCTCTCCCAAGCTCATTCGGGTCCACATCGCTCACATTTAGGGGAGTTTCTTCTTCCTTTCTCATTTACTTTTTCATTATCATTATTATTTTTTGTGAGCCATTTAGTTGTTGATACATTGAGGACAATGTATTATTTAGGTGTGGGGGAGGATTTTGGCATGTTTTTAAATTGTTCTTAAAAATTTTTGTGCTTTAAGTCTTCTCAATATTTTTGAATACCTTGTAAGTTAGGGATACATCTTTGTTTTGAGTTTTAATGCATGAAAGAGGTAAGCATGAATAGTGTTTTTCTTTAAAAATTTTCGATGGTGTCGCATTAATTTGTTGATTGAAAAGTGCACAAGACTTGTTGCAAAATAGACACTCTAGTGAGCTTTTGAGCCTAAGAGCAACTTATTACATTTTTGCTCCTTTTATTTTTGTTGAGTGTATCAAACTTAGTGTGTTTATTCTAGAACTTGCTTATGAATGTGTGTTGAGACCACATTTTTGAATTGATGCTTAAGTGTGATAAGGGCAATTAGGTTTAACCATTTCTTAGACTCTAAAAGACCCACCTTTTATTTTCCCCTAGTTAGCCCCTTTGAGCCTATTTTCCCTTTTTGTTTGTTTCTAACACATTGTTTAACCCAAAGCCTTTTTGTTTGTTATCCATGTTTTCTTTCTACCCTGTCAAGACAAGAGTGAAGTAATTGCATGATTAAAATATATATATATATATATATAAAAGAAGAAGAAAAGAAAAAAAAAAGAAAAAGAAGAAAAAGAAAAAAAAAATTTTTGTTGTGAAATTTATTCCCTTAATTTGATGATTGGAGAATTATTTGCAAAAGCAATTGAATTATCAAATTGTTTCTCCAAGTGTTTTAAGTGCTTAAATGTGGGGATAAATTTCATTGGTTTAGAAGTGTGTTTGTTTATTTTATTTGTGAGGCATCTAAATCATGCATGTAATTAACTCTTTATCTTGATCATTAAACCCTTAATTTTTCCTTCTACCATACCTTTACCCAAGTCCCATTTCAACCCTTGTTAAGTCCCTTTGATTTTTGCATCATATTCATATGCAGTGGTGGAGATTTAAATCATTTGCAAGCCTATGGTAATGACATGCTATGTTTTGATTTTGAGAGTAAAACACGCACCCTAAACACTTTGAGAGCATTTGATTTTGATGAATTGATGTGACGCTTGTGTTTTTTGTTACAAATTCTATCCTATGAATGCTTATTCTCTAGATTGTCACTATGATTCAACTCATTGATGTGTGTTTAGCTTTATTGGTATTCTTGGATATTGAATGTTTTAAAAGGAAGATTGGTATGTTGATTTGAGATATGCTTGAGGACAAGCATGGTTTAGGTGTGGGGGAATTTGATAGGTTATAAATAGTCATACTATATTTTGTTTAATTCCCTCATATTTTGATTGATTTTGTGCTAATTTGTGGAAATTGTGTTTGATTTGACTTAGGAGCTGAAACATGGACGTTATGATGGAATTTGGACAAAAAGGGCTTAATTTGGGCTTTGCAAACGTGGGCCGACCATTGGCTTGAGGGAGACAGTTCCTTAGCAATCAGAATTGGAGAAGGATTCGGTTTCCTAGCATTAAGAGAAGAAGAAACCGCAAAGAAAAAAAAAGGGAGCAAGAAGAGGAAACCAAAAGGAAAAAGGAAAGCAAGCAATATAAAAGAAGAAAAAACTAACGTGAGAAAGGAGGTAGCAAGGGGGAGCTGGACGTGAGGAAGAGAAGTCAAGGGCTGGTGCAATCTTTTTCTTTGAAAAACAATTCTTGAATTGTTTGTCCACCATGAGTGGCTAAGGTTTTAATTCCAGTCCAAGGGTAAATCAATTCCGATTGTAATTTTGTGATGCTTTGGACTTAACAAGAATTTCATCAATCCAAGTAATTTTTATTTTCTTGTTCTTATTTTCTATGAATTATTTATGTTGATTGAGTTGACGCCTTAATTCAATATTTATTTTTCTATCGCTAGTCATGAGTTTGTGATCCGTAATTGTCATGAATGACTGAATTGAGTAGCAAGGAGTTGGCTCATGTGTGTGTATATTGATGGCCACAATTACATAGATTGCATGATAGGCACTAGGGAAATAAAAATACAACATTGATTAAATTGGAATAATCTGAATTAATTGATCTTGTTTTAGTTATTCTCACTATTCTTAATGCTATCACTTAATTTGATATCGAACGATGATGCCTAGTTAAATTAGTGATAAGTTTGGATTTGAGCGATTGTTTGAGTCTATTATATTAGGAGAATAATTGCTTTCTACGGCTTTTCCGATTAAGTAGACTAAGTTCTTGGATTGAGTGATTTATATTTTTGCCTATGATCAAAATTGCAATTGGATGGAATTTACACCCTTGGATTGGAAGTTTGGTAAGATTGATTTCCCTTGCTTAATAATAAAATCTTGTTTTATTTTGTTTTATTTTATTTTATTGATTTCTTGTTAAAAAGAACAAACTCAAAATCCAGAAAAACGGCTAACCGGTTTTTAACAAATCGGCTGACCGTTTGTGGACAGCAACGAGAGAAGCCGTAACCGGCTTTCCGGTTTCCCTAACCGGCTAGCCGAATCGCGTCCGAAAGGCTACAACCAGCAAACGGTCTTTCGGATTTCTCTCATCCGGTTAGCCGAATAAGCTCCAGAATCGTTACCACCTGCAAACGGCTTACCGGTTTCCCTAACCGGCTAGCCGAAAAGTTCCAGAAAGTTTACAAGCCAAAACCGGTCTTCCGGTTCCCTCATCCGGTTAGCCGGATAACTCCCAGAAATCTTCAATCAACAAACGGCTTACCGGTTTGAAGATCCGGTTATCCGGTTACAGGCAGAAAGGCTTGAAAATCTGGTTTTCTTGCGAAATTAATTTTTTTTAAACTTTGAGAAATTAAATACATAGTTCTCTTGGGATTCGACCTGGTTCCACTATTTCTACAAGTTAGTTTAGGTGAATCAAGATTATTTTGAAGGCCGACAACTCACAAGCCTCGAGAAAATGGTGGGACAACTTGCCTCTTCGCTCAAACTTTGGCCATGACCGCTGAAAAGGCAAATTCCCACCACCACAACATCACGGAGGTCAAAGCAAATGATGACCTTGCAAAAGGAAATAAGTCGATAATAAAGTGGAGATGCCAAAATCAACTCAGATCAGTAATCGTGAATCCGAGGATTCATCACCAAAGGAGAAAGAGGAAACCAACCCGCGAGAATATGTTCCTCAAGCTCCATTTCCTCAGAGGTTAGCTAAGGGGAACTAAGGAAAATCCACAGGTGAGATTCTTGAAATCTTCAAACAGGTAAGTGTAAACATTCCTTTACTTGAAGCTATAAAACAAGTGTCATCGTATGCCAAGTTTCTTAAAGACCTTTGCACTAAAAAGAGAAATATTCATGTTCAGAAAAAGGCCTTTTTAACAGAAAATGTTAGTTCTATACTCCAACATAAAATACCTCTAAAATGAAAAGATCCAGGCTCCCCCACTATCTCTTGTTGTATAGGGAACCACACAATTGAGAATGCTTTGTTGGATTTAAGAGCTAGTGTAAATCTGTTGCCTTACTCTGTATTTGTGAAACTTGGACTGGGCGAATTACACCCAACTCCAATGGTGTTACAGCTTGCAGATCGGTCCACAAAAATACCTCGTGGTATTGTGGAGGACGTGCTTATTCAGGTAGACAAATTTTATTTTCCTGTTGATTTCATTGTAATTGACACTCAACCAGTGCAGGATTCAAAGAAGCACATCCCCATTATCCTAGGCCGACCTCTCTTGGCAACTGCGGATGCTCACATTCAATGCAGGACTGAAAATATGCAGTTGTCCTTTGGTAATATGACCATGGAACTCAACATCTTCAACATTGCCAAACAACCTCCCAATGCGGATGATGGAATTGTTGATGTGGATTTAATAGAAGCATTAGTTGATGATACTTTTCTTTCAAACCTTAGTAATGACCCTTTACAAACATGTTTAACTCACTTTCGTTTGGATTTTGATATTGACAGATCAATCGATGAAGTCAACGCCCTGCTTGACTCAGCACCATCCATGGACACAAATAAATGGAAGTCAAGAGCTGAACAACTAATGCCATTAGAGAAAAAACTCAACCCATCATCAGAATCACCACCAGAACTCGAGCTCAAGCCATTACCCAACACTTTGGAATACGCATTCCTGGGAGAAGAAAGTACTTTGCCAGTAATCATCTCTTCCTCCCTCAATGACGAACAAAAAGGTAAGTTGTTGGAAGTTTTAAAAGAGCACAAAGGAGTATTAGGATGGACCATAGCAGACATAAAAGGTATAAACCCAGTAGACTGTATGCATTACATTCACCTTGATGAAAATGCTAGACCTACTATGGAAATACAACGTCGGTTAAATCCTAACATGAAAGAGGTTGTTCGCACTGAAGTCCTTAAGCTATTAGATGCATGTATCATTTACCCTATTTCTGATAGTTCATGGGTCAGTCCTGTACAAGTTGTCCCCAAAAGTCGTGAGTCGAGTTACCAATGCTAACGGTGTGACAGGATGGCGTGTATGCATTGATTATAGGAAGTTGAATTCTGTTACACGTAAAGACCATTTTCCTTTACCATTTATCGATCAAATGCTTGATAGATTAGCAGGACATGAATTTTATTGCTTTCTAGATGGCTACTCAGGATACAATCAGATTCCCATAGCTCCAAAAGACCAAGAGAAGACCACCTTCACTTGCCCTTTTGGCACTTTTGCATATAGGAGAATGCCATTTGGATTATGTAATGCACCTACTACATTTCAACGACGCATGTTGAGCATTTTTTCTGATATGGTCGAACGATTCCTTGAGGTCTTTATAGATGATTTTTCTGTTTTTGGTAATTCATTTGACCAATGTTTACATCATCTAACACTAGTTCTGCAGAGATGTATCGAGAAGAATTTAGTCTTGAATTGGGAGAAATGCCATTTTATGGTAAAACAATGTATTGTTCTCGGTCACATCATTTCAAGCAAAGGTATTGAGGTTGATAAAGCCAAGGTGGATCTCATTTCCAATCTTCCACCCAAAACAAATGTAGAAGTAAGATCTTTCCTTGGGCATGCTGGTTTTTATAGACGTTTCATTAAAGATTTTAGCAAAGTTTCTAGACCCTTATGCAATCTACTTGTTAAGGATGTATCTTTTGTCTTTGATGATTCATGTCTTGTGGCATTTGAAAAATTAAAGCCGTTGTTGACATCATCACCCATCATTCAGCCACCAAATTGGAATTCACCATTTGAGCTTATGTGTGATGCATCTGATTATGCAGTAGGAGCAGTATTAGGACAAAGAGTTGATCGAGTTCCCCATGTGATTTACTATCGTAGTATGACATTGAATGATGCACAGTTGAATTATTCAACTACTGAAAAAGAAATGCTAGTTGTAGTATTTGCATTAGAGAAATTTCGATCTTATCTCATTGGTTGTAAAATAATTATATTCACATATCATGCTGCTCTTAAATATCTTCTCACAAAGAAAGATGCAAAAGCTAGACTAATTCGTTGGGTGTTACTTTTGCAGGAATTTGACTTGGAATTCAAGGATAAGAAAGGAACAGAAAATGTTGTGGCTGACCATCTTTCTCGTCTCCATTTTGACACAACTAAAGAACCATTATCCTTGAATGAGTCATTTCCAGATGAACAATTAATGAGTGTGGAAGTAGTACCATGGTATGCTGATATTGTTAATTATCTTGTTACAGGTCAACTTCCAGAGCATTGGACTAAGCAGGACAAGGCCAAATTCTTTGCAGAAATGAAGAATTTCTTTTGGGATGATCCTTATTTATTCAAGTATTGTGCAGATCAAATTGTTAGGCGATGTGTCCCAGAAATTGAATTTCAAAACATTCTTTCATTCTGCTATGAACAAGCTTGTGGAGGCCATTTCAACGCTAAGAAAACAGCTACTAAAATTTTACAATGTGGTTTCTATTGCCCAACTATATTTCGCGTGCTTACACCTTTTGTTCTTCATGTGATAGGTGTCAAAGAATGGGGAGCATAACACGAAGAAATATGATGCCACTAAATCCAATTTTAGTGGTTGAAATTTTTGATGTATGGGGTATCGATTTCATGGGACCCTTTCCTCCATCTTTTGGCCATCAATACATATTGGTTGGTGTTGACTATGTTTCGAAATGGGTAGAGGCAATTTCATGTAGGACCAACGATCATAAAGTGGTGATAAGATTTTTGAAAAGCAATATTGTTTCACGCTTTGGATTTCCTCGAGCAATAATCAGTGATGGTGGTGCCCACTTTTGCAATAAATCCTTCAAAGCACTTTTGACAAAGTACTCCATCACTCATAAAGTGGCGACCCCATATCATCTGCAAACTAGTGGCCAAGTTGAGATTTCCAATGGAGAAATAAAGCACATTTTAGAAAAGACAGTAAGGCCCGACAGAAAAGATTGGTCGTTGAGGCTCGATGATGCACTATGGGCATATAGAACAGCTTTCAAAACTCCAATTGGGATGTCACCCTACAGGCTAGTGTATGGAAAAGCTTGCCACCTACCTGTGGAACTCGAGCATCGTGCGTACTGGGCCATTAAGAAATTCAATTTTGACATGCAGCAAGCTGGCTCAGTAAGAAGATTACAGCTGGCAGAACTTGAAGAAATTCGCAATGACGCGTATGAAAATGCCAAGATTTACAAGCAACGAATGAAAGTCTTTCACGACAAGTAAGTTACGTTCTCGATGGTCTGGCCCATTTATTGTTCACACTGTTTTTCCACATGGGGCAATTGAAATTAAGGATCCAAAGAATGGCGTCACTTTTAAAGCTAATGGTCGAAGATTAAAGTCATATCTAGAGTACCAACCACATGGAGAGGATAGTGAAATAAATCTGAGTGACCCACCAAGTTTAAATTGAGGTTTTTCTTTTCTTTTCGGTAATTTGATTTGATTCTTTTCTTTCTTTTGATTATCCTTTTGTTGATTGAAATTATTTTTGTGTAAGTGTGCTTGTTTCCCCATTACAGTCCTCTCTTATAATTTTGATCATGAGACAGTACCTCTTGTACATGCTTAAAACACTTCAACGTATCCAAACTCATCTCAAAAAGCAGATACGATTTTGTAAATTACATCCTATCTGGGATCTACAACCGCCAGAGTTAGTATTCCACGTTAAAGATCTAGAAAGACAACTCACATAAATAGAGGATGGTATTTATGATCTGCAATTGAAGCTTGAGGTAATTCGATAAGAGGACGATTTTAACTTACTTTGTATGTTTTAATTTGTTTCTCTGTTTGTGTGTTTTAGTTTGCTTTGTGTGTTTAAGTTTGTCACCCCGGTGAAGAGGCGGATAACGGTACTCCGTGACAATCAAGTCGTTACTTCAGTTTCCCACAATAACTGATATTCTGAGACGAAGGCATGGATAGAGACGAGATTTTAGCAAAGCTTCACAAACGATTCCCTTCGCTTCCTCAGAATACACTCCTTTCAATCTATAAAGCCCGATCCGAACGCATGCGATTGCTTATGAAGAATGACATACCTGCTGACATCCGCTGGTTAATCGAAGCCAAAGTATGCTTGGCAGGTGAGTTACCTCCTAAATTTATTGCATACATGCCTGGTTGTGGTAAAGGAAATTATGCGAGAAAACGACGAGCTAAAAGACTTTCTGTTGCTTGTCATAAGTGTGCCAGAACGATATGCAATAAAAAACCATGTTCTTTATTAATGGTGTCTGTTAACATGGAAGATAAGATTAAATTCATTAGGGATGGCTTGAATAAAGAGTCATTGGATAATATCCTTTTGTCTTTTGAAACGCATCCCAGTGGATATGTACAAAGAGCGATTCTCCAGTTATGGCCATTATTCGAGAAAGAACGTGCACGATACAGTCTCGGGAATTTGACTATAAACGACCATGTTTGCCAGTTTGTAAGAAAACTGGATGGGAAGCCTATCCTCGACCCATAGAGGGCGTTCAAGCCGTTTCTGAACGTAAAACCAGAGGAAGAAGTGAGCCACAGTCGCAACTACCTGTAGATATCCTTTTTACTTTACTGTTGTTTTACTTTACTGTTATTTTACCATTCGCATTCTTGCTTGTAATAATTTTTTCTTATTATCATTGTTTTGCTTTTCCTTTTTACTGTTTTCTTTTTGACTCTCGAGCCATGTGCCTTACGCGTTAATTGACACTGACATAATGCCTCATACACAGCTGTGACCCATTGTCACCAAAGTTCTTAAATATAATTTTTTTGTTGTGCACTCACAAATTGTTTTTGAGCAGTATCCTAATGGCAGCTACTCCCAGCAACCAATTCAAGAACATTTGTGTGCTCTCTGGATTTAACTATGGCAAACATAAAGAGTTTGTTGAAGCAGCCATAAATCTTGGTCGAAGAATAGCAGAGAGAAAACTGCACTTGGTGTATGGAGGAAGTGACCGAGGGTTATCCAAAATGGTCTCAGAAGCTGCTTATGTAAGAAGGAGCCAAGTGTTAGGCATCATCCCAACAATCCTAAAACCTTTGGGCTGTTTGTCTAACTCATCAACTGGAGAAGAGTTAATCGTCTCAGGTATGCAAGAAAGAATAACTGAAATGTTAAATCATGCCGATGCTTTTATTTTTCTTCCAGGAGATCTAGCAACTCTAGAGGCACTAATCACATTAGCATCTTGGGCCCATCTGAACATCCACCAAAAACCCATCGGTTTGTTAAATGTCAATAATTTTTATGATGGCTTTATCGCATTTCTTAACCATGAATAAAAAATTATTTTATTCCTTCCTCAGTTAAAAAAGTCTTTATTTGTGCACATACTGTTAATGAACTACTTGATCTGTTACAAGCTTATCAATCAGAGACAGATCCCAAGACTATTGTGTTGGAGTGTTCAAATAATGATGGTAACAGTAGCCGCAGTAAGAAGTACAAATTAGATTTAACTCTCCACTTGTAAATATTTTCTTCTGTATTGCACTACCGAGGTGATGTCTTCTAAACTCTACTTCTTTCCTTTCAAACATTGAGGACAATGTTTCGTTCTGGTTGGGGGGAGGGAATAGTTGACAATTGTGAAATGTTGGTTAAGTTTTTACTAATTTTTTGTTGTAGAACTAACCATTTTGAGTAGAAGATGGCTGAATATAGAGTGTAATTACTCTAGAAACGCGTCTTCTTAGTTTGAAAGTTTAAAAAAAAAAAAATTTCTTAAGTGTCTTTTTCTAACTTTTTCTTTTTGACTTCTCCTTTATAAATATACATTTTCAAGTTTTTTTTCGAAGATGGCTGAATATGGAGCGTAGTGACTCTAGAAACGCATCTCCTTAGTAAAAATATATATATATATATATTTCAGACATTTTTCTTTAATTTTTCTGCATGTATGTTTTCTTTTTATGTTTAGAATAGGTTGGAGGTAGAATTTCGTTAAAAAAAAAATTGATAATTTTGTGTGAATTTTTTATATTGGATAATATGATGACTTTCGAATTTTAGTATTTGTATTATCTTTGGTCTTGAGTGATGTTACACCATGTTTACTATTTTACATGTTGATGTTGTGGACAAATATGAGTTGCTTGAAGGAATGCACATGTCATAATAAATTTCAAGTGAGTTTTTAAGCCTATTAATTTTTCTTAGAGAGTAACCCATTTGCCCATTCTTCGTACAACTTAGCAGTTTATTATTTTATAGATGATCTCTAGATTTCCTTTGAGCCAACCCTTAAAAAATAAAATAAATAAATAAATAAATAAAAAATAAAAAATAAATAAAAAAATGTGTGTGTTGCTGCATCTAAAGGCTCACCTAACTAGTAGATATGAAAGATTATTTAGAGCCCTAAAAGACGATGGAAGGCCATTTTTGACCCGTTTGAGCCTTTCAAGTCATCCATGTTATGCAATATCCATAGTTAGCCCTTTTGAGCCTTTTATTTAAAAAATAAATAAATCAATATATTTTCTTGGTTAACATATCACTTTAACCCACTCTGATTTGGAGTATTACCCGATATCTTTACAAGTTCCATCACCTATTCATGTTTGAGAAAAAATATAAATAATTATTTTGTTCAGCAAAGTTGTGTTATAAAAAAAATTTCAAAAAAAAAAAAGAAAAAAAAAAGAAAAAAGAAAAGATATGCAAGAATAATAAATAAGCGAAATGCATCTTTTAATTTCCAAAAAAAAAATATATTTATTTTTCTCAAACATGTATTTTGTTTTCCATATTTCCTCTTTTTGTTAACCATTTTCCCTAGCCTACGCTACGTCCTAATAAAAATCCTTCTTAATTTTAGGGAACTATAGTCTGAAGTAAAAGCTAGTAAATGGGCTATTAAGATGTAGTGATGCATTAAATTAAAAAAAAAGAAAAAAAGAAAGAAAGAAAGAATAATATTGGGTTGACTAGTACTTTGTTTGAGATAATATTATTTCTAAGCTATGGGCATATTTCTTTCATCTTGGTGAGAGTGTGTGATATTTCTATTTTATTTTCTCTCAATTCACCATTCATTGTAGTGGCAATGTTTATTGGGTTTAATTTCTTTGTGAGAGTGTCACTACTACCGGTGAGATTTTGGGGTTTGACATGTCATTCTCGAAAGTGGCCTGATTACTATAGTCTGCTGGACTGATGCATGTGGATTATTGATGTGGTTGTAATACTTCTTTAGACTGGAGATAATGCTTGTACTTTTATTTGATTGCTATCATTAATCTGATTAAAAAAAAAAAACACGTGTGTTTTAAAAAAAAAATTGGTTTTGAATTTTATTTTCGCTTTATTTGCTAGGGACTAGCAATAAGCTGGTTGGGGAGTGTGTTGAGTGTTAGAAAGTGTATATTTATAAAGGAGAAAATCATCATTTTACACTTCAAGTCTCACTAACATTGCTACTTTTATTTATTTAAGTATTTTGTTATTTAATTATGTGTGTTTCATTATAATTAGTTATTTTATGTATTTTAGGGGCATCACGATCGTTTCACAATGAACGAGTAATCAGACAGCAAAATGGATGTCACATTTGAACTCAGGACGGTCGAAAACCTTAGGAGGAACATAAAAGGAAAAATGTCATTGTTCACATATACGGCACTATTCATACGTATTGCTCATGGTATCGCATAAATAAGATATCGCAAAACCGGTTATCAGACGAAACCGTGTTACTGTGCAAAACCGTGGTCAAACCGTGTGTACTGTGCAAATAGTGGTCAAACCGTGTGCACTGTGTAAATAGTGTTACTATTCTAATAGTGGTTGTTGACTGTTGACTGATGACGTGGCGCAATCCTGAGCGTCCGAACTGTTTTTAATCCGATGGTCATGATTCACTCAATGTATCTATAAAAAGGGGGCTTCCCCTCCCCCTAATTTGATATCCCTGAATTCATTTCTAAGCTTAGATTTTTGTAATTCCTTCTCCTTCTTGTATTTTCTATGTATTTTAATAAATTCCCATTTTACCCCTAGTTCAAAAATGAGTAGCTAATTTTCTTTTAATCTTGGGTTGAAGGTGAAGTCTCAACATGTTCTATGGGCTTAATTTGGTAAATTTACTTTCTCTTCCCCTCTAATATTTGTGGTTGTTTTGACTTTTCGTCGACAAATAATACTAATCTTGTCTAGATACCGCCCTGGTTAAACCGACACACTAGTACAAGGTTATTATTATTTGGCACGATAAGCCCTTAGCACCATATTTATTTGAGTGTGGTTCATGAGGTGTGGAATCCCCCCTTCATGATTTAATTGGTATTAATATGGAATAATTTAGCCCATGGAGCATGTTGATGCAGATCCGGATACCCAAGTGCTTTATTTCAATAGTTTCCAGTTTAAGTGATTCCTGCCATTCCAATTTAATTTCCTGCATAGTTTAAATTAATTTCACCACAAATCCAACCACCCATTTAAGAAAATTAATTCTACACACAATTAAAATCAACCTTCTCGTGGGATCGACACTTGTCACCATTGATCTATTCTACAATAGATTCGTACGCTTGCGAGTTCAATAAAATTTGCACAACAGTCCAGTCAAAAGAAATATATTTATGGAGTAAAATGTGTTTAGGTTCCAAAAAGAACCATCGATAACACTTAAGGACCCAAAAGTATTTGGGTACCAAAGGGTACAACATGAATGTTTTCTTTGTAGGTACCACAATTAAGGAATGACAAATAGTTCATTGATAAAAGCTTATGAGGATAATCAATTGATCATGATCTAAGAAAAAATAATCAGTAAGATGGTTTAATTGCTTTGGTAACAATTTTTACCATATTGATTTTGTTGAATAGATCATAATGGATGGATAATAGCTTGAATTTGCAAAAGCATGCTAGTATATTTACATAATTTAATTATTATTTTGTGTAATCATGATGCATAGATAGATATATATAATGGTAGCATGTCAACCTATCATAATGCCTTTGTTTGATTTTGATAATTGTATAATCTTTGATTTTATCTTTTTAATTGTCTATCATCATGTTTCATGTCATTTATTCATTTTCCTTATTTGTTCATCATTTATATATGTTTGAATTCGTATGCCATTGATTGTGTTATATCATCATTTATTTATAAATTGGTATATGTGACTTATTGTACTTATAAATTTGATCACTTGCTCTTTAACTCATAATGATAGCTTATCTTTATAGCTATGTTGATTTTGATGATCTATATATTGCCATTATATACTTATGCTTAGTTTTGTTGATAAAGAATGCGCTTTGATGATTACATTGCATTTGATGAAGTTTGACTTTATGTGATCTATGATTGGTGAATGGATTCATTTTTTTGTACTTTGTTGATGTATTGTTGAATATGCATTACTTGCTTTAAATGATATCAAAAGGGGGAGAAATATATATACTTCAAGATTTTTAAGTGTCTGATTTTTTTTTTTTGAAGTTATATTGAAATGTCACATTAGATCTCTGAAGAATTTAGTTGTCTTGATTTCTAAAATATTACTAGTAAGTATGGAACTTGGATAGTTGATAATATGCTCTTATAACGTTTGCATGCCTTTGCTTGATTGATTATTTGTTTTCTGGATTATTGATAACAGGAGATGGCTCGACAAGTTTACTTAGTTCTTGTTGCTTCTATTTTGGATAATATGCATTTTGAATATTTTTTGTTGCCCAAAGGGGAAGACAAAAGTAATGTATCATTTTGATGATGTCCAAAGGGGGAGAATAACATGCACTTTGAGCATTCTTTTGATGATTGATATGTGATTATAATGATGATTTTGAGATATGATGATGATTTGATTACATGGTTGGTTTATATGATGATTTATGATAATTTGGGAGTGATATTACTAAACTTATATTTAAGGTGATGCTTGTTGTTAGGTGAAGATTCTGTCGAAATTTCTACTTAGACAACATGGATAACAAATTTGCCACTCTTTTTATTTTCCACTAAGTTTTCTTTTTTATGATAAAGGGGGAGAAGAATACATGTTTTTAAATTTGTGAAAATTTCTACTCTTTTTTTTTATTAAATTTTCGTTTTGATGATAAAAGGGAAGAAGAATACATGTATTTACATTCGTTAATTTAGCAAATTGGCAAATACTCAAGGGGAATCAATTTGCGAAATCATTCTTTAAATACATGTAAGGTTTATCATCATCAAAAAGGGAGAGATTGTTAACATTTATATATCCATAATGTTAATTTTTATGATAACAAACAAAGTTAAGAATGATTAAGCTTTATCATTATCTTCATAATATAAAGGTTTTATATTTAATGAAAAATGATTTTATGAAATTGGTTATTTTTCAAGTTTATGGTCTAATTAAAGAATTTTGAAGTTTTTCAAGTTTTTCAAGTTTTTCAAGTTTATGGTCTTATTTGTCAACATATTCTAAAACTATTGTATCATCTTTAAATTGGCAAATAAATATATATTCATTTAGCTGTACCTGCACTCTATAAATTAATAGATTATTAATTTCCCTACTAAAATGTTTTTGGATTACCTTGCCTCATATCATAACAAAAGATATTTGGATCCTTTTTTAAAAAAAAAAACTAATTCTTTAAAATCTCACACTGAAATGCAATAAGATATATATACTCTGAAGGTGACAAATGAATCAGATTAAGTTAAACACTTCCATTAAAATCTATAATGTAACACTGCCTCCATTCATTTTATTGAAGAATAATGATAGAGTCATAAATAGTTTTGTACAAATTAGTGTGTACAAATTGATGTAGCATGAAAAGATTGACTGAAAAATGATAATAGTTACTTTTTTTCAATTATATGGACTCATGATGATTTTATGCAACCAATCGCCTTATACCAAATCAGTTTATACACACCTGTTTATCCAAAATGATTGTAGTTATGTCATTACTCTTTATGAAATCGCTTAGGAATTATTACATTTATTGAGTTTCCTATGAAGAACAATTAGTTTGTTATGATGTTAATATAGTAAAGGAAATATTAAAGAAAGGATAAGCTAAAGAAACACTAAAGGATACAAACCAAAGTGATATAAAAAGAATGCTAGAGAATCTACTTATTGACTAGGTCCTGTTATAAATTAAACAGTAGGTGAGTTGTAATGAAAATTCGTTCCTAATCTATGCCTACCGATAACATGTATATGTTTGGTTGGGCTTCTCTATTAGGCAAAAGAGTTTTTTTAAACCCAAAAGCTCTTTGGAAAAATATTGAGTTGTTTGGTTGCATTTGTAATAGAGCTTTTATGATTTAAAAAAACCACTTTGCTTGTACTTGGAGAAGCTCAAAATTTGGGCTTCTCTAAACAGAGCTTTTTAAACTTTTTTAAAACATATAGAATCCCAAAAATACCTTAACAATATGTCATTAATTCCAAAAAGCCCTATTGCATATACAAAACCCTACACAACAAAGATTTCTCCACTTACCATCATTTTTGCCCGCAGCAACAGGTATAGTTTTTCTCATGCTTTCTTTATAGCCATTTTTTGTCTCTCTTGCTTTCTTTCATTAAATGAATTGTTTATTCTGTTTACTTGCAGCCATTTTTCAACTACTTTTTCACTTTATTTATTTATTGTCTTATTGTTTAACATATTCACATGGTCATGTGGTCCATACAAATCATTATATGTATTATGTGAATTATTCATTTTATTTGTTTATTGGATATTCATTCTATTATATTTGTACTTGTTCAATATGTTCATATCCTGGGTGTTCATCTTATTTATTTTATATTTGTATTTTGTTTATTTAATAATATTTTTTATTGTTTTTTATAATAATATTAAAAATCTTTTGTCTAGAATAGAAACCATTATAGAGGAAAATCACAAACAAATCAAAAGCAGAATGGGATGATACTACCTTAGATGCTTTTATAAAGATTTGTGTCAAGAAACCTTAGCTGGGAATCGACCAAATGGTCACTATAATAAGATTGGGTAGAAAAATCTTGGTGCGAAGTTTTACTCTATGATTGGCAAAACCTAGCAACATAAGCAATTGAAAAATAAATTAGATTCTGTCAAGAAAGATTGACAACTTTGGACAAACTTTGAAAAAAATGAAACTGGCTTAGGATGGAATACTATAAAGTAGATAATTAATGCTAGCAATGAATGGTGGAATAGAAAATTGAAGGCGCAATTTCTATCTTTTTTTTCTAATATTTGGTATAATATGAAATATTTTGGAGTAATTTAGAAAATATTTAACATACTATCTTTTGCCATTATTATACGAGGTGCGTAATGCAATTAAGTTTTGTCAAAAAGGCTTGAAAAAACATTGATCAATTAAAGTTTAAAGATATTGCCACTGCAGGAGAAGGAGCATGGGCATCATTCTATGGGGTTTGTACTAAATGATGGTGACAGATAACCATCTAAGGAATATGTTTTTGGAAAAGATAATATAAATTTCCAGGAGTAGAATATCAATAAACCAAATAACTTTAATGGACTTGAGGATATTGAGATTCACACTTACAATGGTACTGCTATTGCACCTACACTAGATAATAGAAGGAAAAGAAAGTTATAATTAGAGAACGAGATAGAGCTGCAATTAGATTAGAGAAACAATTAGATCACTTATGTAATGCAGTAAAGACTAGGACATCTTTAGCTATTAGAATTGATGAAAATGGTTGCAGCATTGGAGAAGTAATGGATATGTTATGTTGTTTGCATGGAAAAGAGGTGAAAAATGAGCTATTTATACTAGCTAATAAACTTTTTCTAAGGAAGGAAAATAAGGAGATTTTGTTGCACTAAAGGAACCTCGGGTTCAAATTGAGTGATTGAAGTACATGAAGTAGTTCTTCTAGCTTTAATTATATTTTATTATCAAATTGGAGATGTGGTTATTTTATTTTAGCTTGTATTTTGTTATTTTGGGACAAATTGAGACATGTTTATTTTATGTTATTTAGTTATCAATTATAACATGGTTATTATGAATTTTGTTATTGATTGCTTTTTTATTGCAAATTATGATAATCTTCATCATGTGTACATGTACAGATACGGAATTTTCAGAAAATGATGACTATATTTACCAAAATTGCATTGCTGCAAGTGTTAATCATGAATAACATTAATCATAAATAATACAAATTGTTGAATGTGCTAACATTTATCTATCCATAATGTTGATTTTGATGACAAACAAAATTAAGAATGATTAAGCTTTTAAAAGTTTAAGTTATTTTTATATTTTTTAAATAAATCATTATCTTTATAATATAAAGGTTTTATTTTTAATAAAAAATGATTTTATGAAATTGGTGTTTTTCAAGTTTATGCTCTAATCGAAGAGTTTTGAAAACTTTGAAAACAACAAGCATTGCTTGAAATTCTGAAAATGGACTTGTTCGAAAAGGTTCATAAAGTTTTAGGCCATAGTTTTATTATTAAATATTTTAAAACAAAACTATAATTTTGGCAAATAATTCACTGTATCAGTTACTGTAGCAGTCACTGCAGCAAACGGCTAACCGACATCTTGATAACAGCTAGCCAACATCAAATAGAATTGAAGATTAGTCTCTGGACACTAACGGCAATTTGACAATTTGAAATTCAGTCCAACGGTCATAATGACCAATCAAAACGGCGATCCGACATTTAGTTAACGGTAATTCAATATTGAGCAGAAAGTCAACAATAGCTATTTTTCAGCTCCAACTGTAAATAAGCTCAATCAAATTCAAACAACAACAATTCTAACAATTATCATTGAGCAAAATATTGAGCATACAACTTTTATTGATCTTTAAATTCTTGTATTCATCTCATTCATTCACACATTGAGCTTTTATTTGTGATCAAACATATTGTGTGAGAGAAATTCATTTGTAATCCTTTTTTAAAAATCAAGTTAAGAGATTGTAAGTGTTGGGATACACT
Organism: Citropsis articulata; assembly: GCA_030449925.1. Classification (NCBI taxonomy): domain Eukaryota; kingdom Viridiplantae; phylum Streptophyta; class Magnoliopsida; order Sapindales; family Rutaceae; genus Citropsis; species Citropsis articulata. The sequence continues at coordinate 10,528,704 of JASUUH010000211.1, read as the reverse complement.
TGGGTTAAAAGATTAGGGATAAACTCTTGTTGTGACGGTCCATTGACACTTTAGAAGTCAATTGTAAGCATTTGAAGCCTTGAAGGCTTGGTTAATGAAATCCTCAAGCCCGGTGAGCTTGGAGGCGTGGACATAGGCGAGGATTGCCGAACCACGTAAAAATCGAGTATTTGCTCTCCCTTACTCTATCTCTTTATTTTTCATTGCGCATTAATTTATTTATTTCGAATTTGGTTGCTTAGTTTATATTGCATTAAATTTTAATTGTTTAAATTTTTAGAATCCCAATTCACCCCCTTCTTAGGTTATCTAGATAGTATTTTATTTGGTATCAAAGCGAGGTCACGGGTTCAAGCCACCTTAGAAGCAATTTTATTGGGGGGGTTTTTGGGTTTATGGGACCCCAGCAATTCTTCAGTGCTTTTGTAGGTGTAACATTCTTCTGTGCTTTTAATTGGTATCAAAGCAAGGTCACGGATTCAAGCCACCATAGAAGCAATTTTATTGGGGGGGTTTTTGGGGTTATGGGGCCCCAGAAATTCTTCTGTGCTTTTGTAGGTGTAACATTCTTCTGTGTAATTCCATTAAGGTAGCAGTAAGGTTATCAAGGGCGTAACTGCCTGGCCCATTGGCATAATTACAAATGTGTGCAGCCTCTCATGTTTACCCGTCGCTTAGTATGGGGCTGCGCTTTGGTAGTACAAGGAAATGAAGTTGCGCTTTGGCTATCAGCTTAAGCTTTTAGCTTAGTGGTAAGCACTTGATCCTAATATCTAAATAAAGAATACTAGAAAGCCTGCAGGAAGATTCTGAGAACCCAAGAAACAATGACTAACTCGATGAGTGCAGGCCCAATTTGGCAGAAAATCAGCAGAGACAAAACTATCAAAGCACACACCTGACATAAAAGAATAAGCATAGCCCCAATGAATAAGACTCTGGGAATGAATCTACGAAATCACTATGGTCGTGTTTGATTCTACCTCAAGCACAGGCTGAACAACAAGTTCCAACCCCTCACAAATAGCCATACAACAAAAGTCATAAAATAACATAAAATATCTACTGGCATCCAAGAGAAGATCCAAAAGCAACTAAAATTGTACCTTAATGATCACAGAGAATACCATCTGAAGCAGCCATCCCAAAATTGCCCTTAAAGCAACCATACACTGTTAGTTTTGCACATCTAGGAGGCGGCTGTGTCCAAAAAACTAATCATATTGACCTCTTAGGTACAGTAATAACTCACAATCCCTCCACAATTTGAGAACCCAAAACTCCCCACAATTAGATTGGATTAAAACTAAAGGCAAAACCACCAAGCTTGAGATCTTAAACCACTCGATAAATAGCCGGATCAACAGAGAAAGCTATAAATAAAATCTGAAAGCATTATAAGCTTACTAAACTTGCCGCAAGGTAAAGTAAAGAAATGACTTGAAATAACTCAGAGTAGGAGCGAATTGCTACCAATGAAGAAGGAAAGCATGGGAAGACAAAAAAACATCTCATATACCAAAAATAAGAAGAAAATGGACCCAAAACCTGCCTAACCTGAAAGCAATCAATAAATAAGTGATAAAAGTCTTAACAGCATGACCACAAAAATACTTCAAGGCCATGCAAAATTCCAGCGAGCACAAGGCCTTATGTATAGCTAAAAATCAGTGTAAAAGCTGCGAAAGAAAAAAAAAACTTAAGAAAGGATATGCTACTGCCAAATAACTGAAAAAACCTCCTCTGCAGCCTAAAACAATGCACAAGCTCCTAAGCTGTCTACAAATGAAAAGCGTCGTTAAGGGCAAAATCCTACCAAAATTAAATCTAGCTCTCCACTAGAAATAGAAACCAGGAAAATTTACGTAAAAATGTTTGTACTTCATTAATAAAAAGAAACTAGCACTATAGAAGCCACCACGGGATTGCCGAAAACTAAAGGAAAAAAGCATGGCCAACAATCGTACCAAAAACTACATTCCCTACAACCAACCAACGATTGTACATGAGGCCCGCCAACACACTAAATTGAGCAGATGTATCCTTAAAGAGGAGAGGCAGGATAACGAAACTGTACTAAACTCATATATGCAGTTCTACAATACTTAGACTTCATATAAGAAGTCTATAACGAATGCTGCTCCCTAAAATGCCACCAAGTCTTAAGCTTAAAAGCTTCAACTATATCATCAAAAGATCGGATACCCAAGCCACACTCCTTAACTAGATAACAAATTGCTGGTCATCTACACAAGTGAATCCATCGCCTAGTCTCAGAATCACCTTATAAGAATCAAGTGAAAAGTCCCTCTAAATGCTGAACAATGGCCTTAGATAGGCGAAGAACATAAAATAAATGCAGTGACATAAAAGACAACATATGAAAAATAAGCACCAGCTTTCAACCAAACCCGAAATCTTATTTTTAACCTTTCAGACCATATAGTCAAAAAGAGAAATCTTCAGATGGCTCGTAAGGACCGGGTACCTAATATAAGTGAACAAAAGCTGATGCTGCTAAAAACCAGTGACAAAGTGGATGATAGCCTGACAAGAAGCAGAGACCAAACTTCGATAAAGAAATTGCTCATGGCCTAACTGATTAACTACCTTGAGATAGCTTCAAATTGATGTGAAAAAGCCACAAGTCGTAGAAGGCTAAACCAGCTCTTACTAGTAAAAATAATAATATCATTGGCAAAACTTAAATGAGAGATTGAACAGGCACAACAGTACAATATCAGACCAAGGGATATTGAGAATACAGGCGGTCTAAGTCTCAAAAGATAAACTCAGTAGTAATGATAAACAAATATGAGGAAAAAAGATTGCTTCGCTGAAGGCCACTTTATGAATTAAAAGTTTATGACTAATCCCATTCACTAACACAGAGTACCAGAGACCAGAAATTGCTTTCCAAATTAGGAAAACTGACTTCTTTGAGAACCTAAAGCACTTGCAACATCTGAATAATAAAAGATCAAGACATCCAATTATAAGCCTTAGCCATATCAAGCTTCAGTAACACGTTGCCCTGATGACAACATCTAAGTTCGTAAACCAATTCCTAAACGAACAGCATATTATCATGAATCACCCTGTCAGGCATAAAACTACTTTGAGAGGGAGAAATAGTATAAGATAGTAGAGGGGCCAATCGCAAAATAAGCAACTTGGTTAAAACCTTATTGCTTACGTTATAAAGATTAATTGGACGAAAACCTACCTAAAAACTAGAGAAGTCTCCTTAGGAAGAAAAATTAATAAAATACTCTGAAAATCCCTACGCATAGCAAAACTTCTGAAATAGTCAAAGCCAACAAGACACTACAAGTAATACCTTTTCAAGCTTGATGGAAGTGACTGTAAAACTCATCAGGACCCAGTGCATTATCAAAGTCCATAGAATACACCACCAGTCTAATCTCATCCAGACTAGGCTTTCTACACAAATCTACATCATCCTCTGCAATCACCAATGATTGAATATCTATATTGGTGGTAAACTGCTAAAATATACTCCCACCCCCCATCAATAGACCTTGAAAGAAATCAATAGCAGAAGCAGCAACAATAGTAGGCTTAGATATCCACTTCGGAGAGGCATTCTAAATAGGATGAACAGTAAAGAGCCGGTGCTACTAAATCATCGCATGAAAAAATCGGGTATTAGTATCCCCCTCCTGGACTCAACGAGTACTGGATTTCTATCTCGAGAAAACCACCTTACATAGTAAAGCATGTTGTAGCCAGGCTCTTAGAAAAAATAGCCCTATCTTCAGCAGAATCAAATATATCATACTATCTTTTCTTCTAAGCCACATATTCTTGGTCTCCTTAACCCTTTGAAAAAATATTATCAAACACCTCATTGTTCCAAACTTTCAAGCAAAGCTTCTAACAAACTAGCTTCTCCTATTGCTAAAAATCGGGGCAGCCTAAAACTATTGCACTATATCAAAAAAGTATTATGCTTAAGCAAAGCATACAAAAACTTAAATCTGGAAGGCCTTCTGGCCACATCTCTATCACAAGATAACAGCAGCAGCGAATAGTCTAAAACAATGCGATTCATGTGACTAACCTGATAGACAGAGAAAAAATTAGACCATTAGGTGTTACTGACTACCTATTAAGTCGCTTCTAAGTGTGTCCATTAGTCCAAGTAAATGGACTACTAACAAACCCAACATCCTCAAAATCATAGTCTAACAAAGCTAAATTAAAAGCATTAATAGCACCCTATGATTGGGCATGCCCATCAAAAATCTAAAAAATAGACTGAACAACAATAAAGTCCCCACCCATAATTTAAGAACTATTGTGGCTATCAATAAAGGCTATAACGATGGCCCATAAATCCTTCTTCGCAGGCATAAAACAACTAGCATAAACATAAGATATAAAAGCAAGGTCAAGGAATAAAAATTTTGGCTAACCCGGCAATAAAACACCTAAGCCCATATCTTATAGCAGCTCCACAATAAAAGGCATAAATCAAAACACCAAAATCTTCCCAGATTGAAAAGACATAGCCTGGTCCATTCTAAGACGAACCCGAATAACTCGAACTGATCGGTTGTAATGAATGGCTCTAAAATACATATAAGAGATAATTGATGCATCCGAATCAATTTCTATAGTCTGCAGCCCACGGGGGCCTTACTAATCCCTCTAACATTTCCAGATGAGTGAATTAATCATTGAAGGATAGAGAAAAGGGCCTACATTCAGCACTGAGTATTACAATACTTAACCCGTAACCAAAAGGAAACCTACCGTTCGGCCATAAAAAATGTCAATCACTACGTCTAGGGCCATAAGAGTGTGGGCTTCCTCGGGGTTAGTCAGAAATTTACCCTCTTTCCTCATTAGAGACGACATCTCCATTCAATCAAGACAAGCCCAGTCAGCCCTCACCATTATCAATACTTGAAAAAGGTCGAATCTGATCAACCAAAATACTCCTAGCATTCAGAAAAACAGAAGTAAAAGCGTTAGTAGCCAAAGGAATCTCACTAAAAGCCATAGGCCCCGATAGTCACACCTCCGATGATGAAGAGACTATAAAGTAGAACCTAAACTTTGTTCCTATATCAGAAAAGGTTATATACTAGGTCTTCAAAGCAAATTATCAGCTACGACAACATACTGAGCAAGGCAAACCACCCTAAGCTAGACATAGACATCAGATTCATGTAATTTGCCCTTATCCCTAGGCTGTCAACTTTGAGAATCACCAATGGACTGATAACGCTTACAAAGCTCGAGATTGGTAACATAGCAGGCATCATACACATGATCCAGATGCTTACACGAAGCACAGTGAGAAGGTACCCGCTCAAAAATCACATAAAAAGAAGTAACTTGTCAATTTATTGAAATTATTAATTTAGTCTATTAGGCTAAGTCAAGCTTGTAAAAAATTATTTAAATTATAGAGATTATTAATTTATTGAGTATTAATTTATAGAGGTTATACAGTATTTCTTAGTGCTTTTGAATATCTGACTAATATTTAATTGATTTCAGAATACATAATGTAAAATTTATCTATTATTTTTCTACTTAATAGTTACCATGAATTGAATAAATATTTATTATAATAATTTGAATTTGGATAGACTTCAATTTGTCCCCTAGTTAGAATAACAATCTTCAATTTTTCTCTTGAAAGTATTAAAACATAAATTTATCCGTATTAACTGTTAAGAAGATTAAGACAAAAAAAAAATTCATCCATGTGCCTTCCATTTGTGGTCATCTTCTGAATAAGATGGAGAGTTAAAGTTTTGAAATGTTTGACGAGTAAATTGAATATATACATTCTATCCGACGGATCAATTGAAGTTTTACTCTCTTTATTTTTAAGTTTTTCCAATTTTTTGTGCCATCTATCATGCTGTATGAATGGATTTGTACTCAAATAATTATTGCCCTAGTAAGTTTTAAATTTGTCTCCCATTAAGCCCCTAAAAAAGTTCGATGCTTGTCCAATAGACAATTAACATCTGAACTACCAATTGAATGGTCATCACCAAACTCGTATTTTTACCAATAGACTAAGGCCTTTATCTCAACTCCATTGCCACTTAATGGTTATAATCTATAGATTTATTATAATTTGGGCTCTATTGATCCTTTTAAAAATATTTTGAGATGTTTAAACATTCATTTCCACTAAACAATTATGGAAAGAAATTTACCTATATTTCATACTTTTGTCAGAGAAGAGTCTTATGAGAGCTCAAACTATTAGTCTCAACATGTTTAACAACTCCAACTTGTCAAGGATCCTGTTTGATACAATGGTTGGGCAACTGTAGCTCTTTTAAGCTACAACACTAGAATGTTTAGGAAATATTTGTTGTTGCAAATTGGAAGATATGTTTACTTTATACTATACTTGTATGATGAAAATTTATAACTCAATTTTATGATTTTTTTTAAAATTATTTTTCAAAAATTATATTTACTATATATTATTAATTTTTATTTCATAACTACAGCATTTTTTCCATAATAGCTATAGTTTTTAAACCATAGCATCTCAATAACAAATAAGGATATGTCTGTTTGCTAAAAAGTAAATAGAATAGTTATTGTCAAAGAACTCTCCTTCCCTTACGGTGAGAATCATAATCCACCCGAAAGTACAAGCAATCAGGATTGTCAACCCCTACAAAATTTTAATTTACATTCATATCCTTAGACGTCATTTATTGATTTTTCTAAAAGTATTTGCAAATTTATTCAAAACAATGTACAATCTACGATATTCTAGCAAATAATTTATTAATATTCATTTGTTACAAAGAAATTAGTAATTATATGTAAATAAAAAATTACCTTGTGATTTTCAGGTAACTTTCTTTTTGCTGGTCACCAAAATTCAAATTATGCCCACCCTCTACTTTCTAAAAAGAAATATAAACATTTTACATATCAAATAATTAAAAATTTAATTAAAAATTATACAAGTTCATCGATACAAACAAATTAGTGTGTCACAAATGATCGAAACAATAAGTATAATATAAGATCCATTTAATAATTAGAATAGGTTATATGACAATAATATTGACTACCTTTGGTTTTTTTAGTTCAATTATATTGTGCCATGTCAAATTGTATAGATGAATGTGCATAACAAAATTAATACATCTAGTTTTGTTAAAGTAATAGTAGAACAATAAACAAATTGTATAAACTTCTATGTGGAAAATACAAACTACTGCGGCAATGTCACGTGAAAGTATTTGTTTGATAAGCATCAGTTAATAAAAATAAAAAAGTGAAAGTACAAGTTTGTTCAATCTATTTGCAGCTCTAGCAATATTTATATTGCTAATATATTGATTATTATTGACTATCAATATCCAATATTGAATAATGATTCGTACATATAAATACCCATGATTCCCAAAATCTTCAAAAATGAGAACATTTTTTTGACTTCAAAGTCAAAAATCTAAAAACTTTTGTTCTGCTTATTTAAATATGGGTCAAGCTTTGGTAACCCAATCTAGCCGCGCTTGAACGCACAATTCTTTGGCTAACCCAAGAACAAGATCACAAGCCCATCACAAATAATTACGACTGGCACTCAACTAAAACTCTCAAAATACCCATTTTTGAAGGCTCCCCCATATATCATTAATAGATCTTTTTTCTTCCTTTCTCTTCACTCCTTTCTTACGACTCAATATTCCATATGAACTTGTTAATCTAATAAATCTTGCTTTTTTTTTTGTGAAAAATGGATCTCAACCATCCCCAAAAAAAAAAAAAAATCAAGGACTTTGCCAAATAATTTTCAATAGCTTTATTTAACTAGCTGCTGGAGTTCGAATGTTAAGAAGGTAGATAAATTGTTGAAAATTTGGTTTGACTTAGCCCAACCTTATCATTTTAAAAAAAGAATAATAACATGTGATTTCATTTTTGAGATATTCATACTATTTACTATTACGACAATTGAATTTTAAAATGTTTTTTAAATTTAGGAATTGAGAAAATAAGCCTTTTAATACTAAAAATCTCTAAACAATTTTATTCCCCTTCAATGCCATTTTATGAAAATTAAAATAAGAAATTATTTTATTTTATTTTGAACTTCTAAAAAAGAATTTCTTCAAAATTATTTCAGACAATATACTCTAAAACCATATTTTATTATTTATTTCAAATAATTTATTTTATTTTTCATTTTTGAACCAATAATAAACCATATCTGAATTACAAATAATAATTATTATTATAATAATAATAAGCTTCCTTAATATTTCTTGAAATGATTTATGTGCTTTTTTTTTAATTCTAAATTTTGGATCGAGCATGGATTTACAGACAACTTTAAATCCTTATTTGATTGAAACCTTTGGGGGGAAAAAAAAAAAAGAAATGAAAGCAACATAACCTCCGTGTGTTTTCCTTATATTGGACGGCAGTGATCCATTTTCAACATAAATGCTTGAAAGCTACCTTTGCTTCAACCACAAAAACCCACAAATTAAAAATAATAATATTTTTATAATAAAAAATTGACCTTATAAATTAAAGACTGTTTTGCATATCGTAATTTTTTTTTACCGGTTGTATATTATTTAAATTTCATAATTGAAATAGAAAAATATAAATTTGAGGTTTTTCTTTTTTGAAGTCTTAATTTTTTTTTACACATCAATCAATTTCACAATTTTTAATGATGATGATGAAAAATAAACAATAACTGCCAAAAATCTTGATGAATAGTGAAGCTCCCTAATCTCCTTTAATGTGAAGAAGATTTGAACATTAAAACTTTCATACCACTCAAGAAAATCTCATCAATTAAATAAAGGCTATTGTTGTACATCTCAAATTTCCTATCTCAAAAATTATCTCAAATAATGTGGCATTTGTAAATTAGTTGGTGAGATAATGAAATTAATTCACTTAAATCTTTTAAGAATTATCAATTACTTAATGAATAACACATTACTTGAGATAGAATTTAAGATAAAAAAAATATAAAATGTCTATCATCACTCTTAAATGAAATGTACATGTTATTGTCAAAGTCTGACTACTGTTCAAAGTTAATTTCACTTTTTATTTGAATCCTACATCACGTGTTCCAAATTTTTTTAATTGTTGGTACTAAGGTGATGGCTCACTTTAAGACATAATGTAGATATTGTGGATTTAAAAGCTCAAGGATTGAGAAATGGTGATTAGGAGAGTACTGAGCGACAATGGAACTTTGAATTGAAGTTTCTTTTCTAATTTGTAGTAGATTCCTAAACTATGGTTGTACTTTATTATGTTATTTATTATTTGTGGATTTATGAACTCAAGATTTTTGTTGTAGTAACAGTGTATTACTGTTATGTCATTTTATATAAAATATGAAGGATAAAAAGATTAAGAATGATTAAGTTTTTAAAATCTCAAATTATTTTTTTTACTTTAAATAAATCATTATTTTTACATTATAAAGGTTTTATATTTAATGGAAAAATTATTTTAAGAAATTGGTTGTTTTTCAAGTTTATGGTTTAATTGAAAGAGTTTTGAAAACTTTAAAATCAACAAGTATTGTTTGAAATTTTGGAAAATGACTTATTTAAAAAGTGTCATAACATTTTGGGTCATTTCATAATTTTAAAAAGTTTGGAATTAACAAGTATTATTTAAAAATTTTGAATTGGACCTATTTGTAAAATTTTATAATATTTTAGGCTATAGTACAGTTATAGAAAGTTTTGGGCAAAACTATACTTTTAGAAAATAAATCACTGTAGCGATTCTTGTGAACAATTTGTCAATTTAAATAGCGACTATTCGGTTGTTGGGCGATGAAACACAGAGTATAAAGCATATCCTGATATCGTAAATGTGGCATCTTTGGATGTTGTGAAATTCAAATTTTTTTGACCTATAAACATAAATAACATTGATATAAACTCAAATCCAATTCATTTTTGATAATCTTGGCAAGCATAAACAAGTGCACATAACATATCATCATTTATTGAATCATCATTGTGCTATCATTTGTATATCTACTCTAAAAGAGAGTTCTTCATTGTATTTTTTGTTTTCTCATCAAATTTGTGAGTGTATAAGTGTGGGAAACACTTGAGTGAAGAGATTGGAGGATAATCTCTTGTTGTAAAGGTTCATTGATACCTTGGAAGTCAATTATAAACATTTGAAGCCTTGGGAGGCTTGGATAGTGAAATCCTCAATCTCGGTGTGCTTGGAGGCGTGGACGTAGGCGGGGATTGCCGAACCACGTAAAAATCCTTGTGTTTGTTTTCTCTTCCCTTACTCTCTTATTATTGTGATTTACTGAATTTATTGTTTTTAATTCCATTAAGGTATTAGATTAAATTGTTGTGTGGTTTGCTTAGTTTAATTTTTAAAATCTCAATTCACCCCCCCCTCTTGGGTTGCCTAGTTAGTATCTCATTACTGTTATGTCATTTTATATAAAATATGAAGGATAAAATTACTCAAACTAACTAAACCAAACCATAGAACCGAATCAAACTGAATTAATTTGATTTAGTTTGTTTCTAGTGTTTCGTTCACAAAATCATAAACCAATTGTTTTAGATTTGGTTCTGTTTCGAGTATGAACCAAACCAAACTAAATGGTACCCACCTCTACTTTCTCTTGACTCCTTTTTTACAACTTAACACAATTCAAAAATCCATATGAACTTGTATTTAAACTAATAAATCATTGTTTTTCTTTTTTCTTTTTTTTTGGAAAGTGGATCACAACCGTTCAAGATGAAAAAAAAAAGATTAAAAAAATCAAGGACTTTGGAGAATGATTTTCAATGATTTTATTTAACTGACCATTAGAGTTCGAATCTTAGTTAAAGAGATAAGGAGTATTTCATTCCCTTATCTTTAAAAAGAATTAATAATAGTAAGGATTGTATTTTTCAAGATTTTTATATTTTATAAATGTTTCTTAAATTTAGGAATTGAGAAAACAAGTTATTTAATACTAAAAATCTTTGAACAATTTTATTCCTACCCAATGCCATTTTATGAAAACTAAAATAAGATATTATTTTATTTTATTTTTAATTCATTTTATTTTATTTTTTTGCTTTTCAAAATTATTTCAGAGAATATACCCTAAAACCATATTGTTTTATGTTCTTTCAAATAATTTATTTTATTTTTCATTTTTAAACCAATAATAAACTATATCCAAATTGCAGCAGCAACAATAATGATAAGTTTCCTTAATGTTTGTTGAAATGATTTATGTGCTTTTTTTGGGAAATTCTAAATTTAGAATCGAGCATAGAATTAGAAACAACTTTTAAGTCCTTATCTTATTGAAACCTTTTGAAGGGAGAGAAAAAGAAGAAAGCAGTGGAACCTCAGTGTGAAGTCATTATACTGGACCGCAGTGATCCATTTTCAACTTAAATACTTGAAAGGTTCTTTTGCTTCAACCATAAAAACTCACAAAAATAAAAAAAAAAAATTTCAAAATATATCCTAATAAATTAAAGACTATTTTTGCATACTTTTTTTTTTTTTACTTTTTCTGTTTGCATATTATTCAAATTTTGTAAATAAAATAGGAAAATATTAAAGGAGTCATTTGTTTGTTTTGTCTAAAATCTTAATTTTTTGTCGATATAAATCAATTTCTCAGTGTGTTAATGATGATGATGAAAAATAAACAAACATTACCTAAATATTGATGAATAGTGAAACTCTCTTATCTATTTTTATGTGAAGAAGATTTTAACATTCAAACTTGCATACCACTCAAGAAAATCTTGTCAATTAAATAAAGAATAATACTACACATTTTAAAATTTTATCGTAAAAAATTATCCTAAATGATATAATACTCATCTAAAATAATTAACTAGTTAGTAACATAATATAATTAATTCGCTTAATAAAGATTTAACAGGTCTATTATTACTCTCGAATAAAATGTCCATGTTCTTGTCAAAGTCTAACCGCCATCCCAGGTTAACTCCACTTGTTACTTGAATCCTACCACACGTCCAAAAAGCAAAACCATTTTGTATTTGGATTCAATCAATTATGATGATCTTTTTGTTGAATTTTTAGAAAATATTAGAGAAGAATAAAGAAAGCGTAGAAAAGACTATAGCTTACCATTTTCGTTTTCAGTAAGTTTGAAAAAGCATGATTTAAACACAAATTTCAGTCTCAAGTGAAAACATTTTACTTGTGACTTTTGACTATTATGTATATAATGAATGCACCACATTAAAATCTGAAGAGATAAGAGATAAGCATGCAGTCAGAGTCAATAAAGATTCATCGTCAACTTTATTCTTAATAATGTTCATGTCAATGTCTGCACCCACAAGCGTTATCCCCAAAGCCCCCACCCCCACCATAACCACAACCAGTTTCCATTATTGGACAAGAGGCCCACCTCAAAAACCACCAAAAAATGACCCACCCATTTTACTCTAAGCTTGTCATCAAAATCATTTTACACATGATAACCCCCAACACATGATACAACATTTTGTTGTTTTTTGGTGTTAGCCAGGATCTATTTACAGCCACAAACTTTTTCATGGGTTACATGGGGTGTCAAATTTACATACATGGATGTTTCTCAGCTGTTCACTAGGAAAGTACACCTTGTTTGCCGTGGCGGGCAATGGACTGGATCATTACCCAGATGGAACATTTAACATTTTCGTTGGGGTATAGGTGTCCCTGGAGTGACATGACATAAGCAATGGGGACTAACAAAGGTGGATGATGCTTACTGATCAGGTTTTCAACATGCATCATTTATTTGTTGTCGCTGGGCCGAGGTGATGTGATGCCGCTGGCACATCAGCAGGGATCTCTGGCACATCAGCAGGGATGAGAGCCATTGATGCGAGGAGGGATGGTGGAGATGCCCTGTCTCGAGAGTTCTGCGAGCACACTATCAGCTGAAGGAGGCTTAAGGCCCAACGGCAAGGGTAGCCATGGCTTGCTTATTGCCTCTTTCACAATCTTGTCAATGACCTCCTCTGCCTGCATGCATGCCCAGCACATAATAAGAGACATTGTACTTTTCATTGGATACTTTCAACATCATATATCAGACTATAGAAATTGATAAGAACATCATCAGCACGATATTTCAGTGAATAAGACTCATTACAAGATTAAATGTGATGAGAGTGAGTGAGAAAAGATGTCACATTACCGGATGGAGGTCAACAGAATTCTGTGGCATAGCGTAGCTGTTATCATCCACACCTGAATTGTGATACCCTGATGCACCCTGCGTTTTGCAAAAAAGAAAATTTATCAGACAAGATTTGACAAATGCATTGTTTGTGGCAATTTAGTCTAGGCCTTAGTATATATACTCACTTGAGGGAAAGAAGAATATGGCCCATTAGGCAGAGGCATCACGGGGCAACCCCATGCATCTGCTGGCATCTGAAACATTAGAACAGTCTAAATATCAGCCATGTAACTTTAATCCAATTCTCGATAACAAATATGCACTAGAGTGAGATAGAAAACATTACCCCGGGATAAGGCTTCCAATTCCAACTCTCTGCTTGCTGCCATAGGGGATATCCAGGTGGGGCCCACATCTGGACAGCAGCCAGGTGATTACTCGGCGCTCCCCAGACAGGATAGACAGGACCAGTCGGGACTAGGTGATTAGAATGGTACGGCGGGAATGCCATTATAGGTTTATGCGGATAATAATTCCTTAGCATTTGATCTCTTGCGTGTGGCCATTTTCGGTCATCTTCTTTGGGCAAGATGTGTCTCCTATGCATTCGATATTTCTGGTTGAGGGCATGAAGTGAGTCATTTGATTAGCAAAGAAAAATTGACCATGAGCTTGTGAATTGGCTATTATGATTTATGAAACTAAGCAAACCAAAACATCGGCTCAAGATTGAAGAATTCTAAAATTTTGAAACCCTAAAAATTTTCCATCATGTGCCCAACCATACGCCAATTTCATTTTATTAACATCTTAGTAACGATTAACAAGATTCTCAGTTTTAGAATATAAACGCTGATTTCCGAAAACAAACAATCTTTCAGGATCTTGAAAATGGTTAATAGTTTCTTACTTAAAAAAGGCAAACTCCTATTCCACCAACTAATTATGCTCAGTCAACATCTGATACCAAACTCTTAAAGGAAATTACCTTTTAACTAGAGCAGCACGTGTTTTTCCTTATATACTTTTTCACTTCTTTTAAGAAAATTGAACAGCTTGATCATTTATAGTGAAAAACAATTTGAAGGTGCACGACATGATTCACATGAAGTACTACTTTCAAACAAGTCTCAGCCATATCATGTTGACTTAAAAACTTTAGCATGTTAGAGATGTAACTGGAGTGTGAGTATTGTGTGAAGATGGAATAATCCTAAATTTAGACTTACCTGGAGATGACTTGCTACATTATGCCTAGTCAGTCCTTCCACTTTCATCAGCTCTAGTATCCGAGAAGGAATGGCTTGATCTACGCCAAGTTGCTCCACAGCCTGCACAAATTTTTTGTGCAATTCAGCCGTCCAGTCCACCTGCAAACTCAAAAAGAAAAAAGATCCGGATATACACATGCACTGAAAAGCATTCAGGTAACTGAAACTGCATGCCAACTCTTTGGTCATAAAGATGAACTGGCAAAATATTATTGACTAATTTTACTTGTAGAAGCATCAAGAATGAACAATTAGAAAAAAAAAAAAGAAAATACATTAGAAAGTTGTATAAGATACAGGAATCCGGAAATATGCAGGAGTAATCTATGAGACCAGAAATTTGCCAAGGCATAAGCTTAATGTTGCAGAAGCTGATATATGGATTTCTATAAGCATTTGATGAAGTAATGGTGATACTTGTTACCCCAATATTTCTGAGTTATTATTAATGATATTTCATATGAAGATAATTGGGTGGGAGAGGTTCAGGAGCTGAAGCACGCTCTTATCCGAACAAGGTTTCCTGTTTTGATAGAATCATGGTGTCTACAAGCAGGAAATGGCAGGATAGAGGTATAGGAGGAAGCAATATCTACTAGACTGGAAGAATAATAAATTTTAACTTCACAAAATTATACACCATAAATCAAAGGCTATCAAGTTATTCAATGAATTTGTGAATACATTGCAAATAGCAGGACTAAAGATGATTTCCTAAATTGTTCGCATTAAACCAGAGGGTACTGGTTGCTTCTTCCAAATAGATGTCAGATTCTGAAAAGGAAGTTAACAAAATTACCTTCATCTTCTTTCGATTAGCTTTATTTCCGCAAGAGTTCTGAAGACCAGAAGCTTTACTTGGGTTTTCAATGACACAATTGGAACCTTTGAGATTATCTTTCTCATACGGAAGAGGAAGCATGTTGCACTGAGTCTTGGAACCATTAGTTGGGTCATGCTCCTCTTTGACTATAGTTTCCCTTGGTCTCTGAGGTTGGTCTTCCTGTAATGTTCCTTTAGCAATGGAATTGCCGCAAGTAGTTTCGACGAATTTTGATTCTCCATCCTGCTCTGCACTCTCTTTTTCAGTTGAGCAGTTAGTATTATCTTGGCAATCTATGTCATCGAGTAATCGTCCTCCCTGTTTCAATTGTGGAGTTGAAGGAGCAGGATATTTATCATTTGCTTCTGACCGTTCATTGTCACTCTGTTGAGGCACAGAAACATATTCTGTATTCTCTGACTTCTTGTTCTTGGATTCTCCATTTTCCAATTTAAGATGCAGCATGGAAACTACAGATTCCTTCACAGGCTTTAGTGAATCAGAGAGGGCGCTCCCCCCAGCATTGAATGCCTGCACAGGAATGAAAAAATTAGACCTGTTATCACACAGCATTAGCATTTGTTTCACAGTAAATTGCAACAATAAGCAGAACTGACATGTACCTTATGAACCACATGCTGCCATAGGTTCCTGAGTTTATCCTCTGAAAGTGGTTTCTGGAGGAATTCAACTGCACCTAGCTGAAAATTATTGTCAAATAATTGATTCATAACCAAGATCTGTGAAATAAATCATGTCCGTTCACACGTGCATTTGACAATAAACTAATTAAATGAACATTGAGCAGTGCAGGGAGATTGGAATAAATCTCACCGCTATGCACTTCATCATAGTGCTCAAGCAATGAATATTTGAGGTTACTGCAATAGAAGAAAGTATGTACTGCATTAGAAGTGTGCAACGTGTTCAATGAAAGCAATCATGAATATGTTTCTAACACCACGCAAGTGTTGATGTTGCTAACAAAAAAAATAAACTTGAAAAATTAATAAGAAACTTTTAACAAGCTAAACTATAGAGCCCACAGAAACAAAGGTATAAATACAACCTGCAGATATAAGTGTAGTTTCAGAACTTACTAATGGTAGGCAAATCCTTTGCAGTTTCAAGAAACTTGAAACTTCCATCAGTGTTGCTTGTGGTTACCTACATCCATGAATGGGATGAAAACCGTACAGAACAATGAAAAATGCAATCAGGATCTATTTATCTATGTGAGAAATATACCAAAATAATTTTTGAGCTAACAGATTAAATAAAGTGAATCTTGCAAAACTGTCAGCTTCTGGCATCATTGGGAAATAATTAACAAAAGATGAATGAGGCATGCAGAGCCACTAAAAGCATTGTCAAGCCAGTAAAAGCCACTAGAAGCATTGTCAGGAATGTCAGCTAGCTTCAGACAACAAAGATTGTTCCCTTCTATTTTGGAGGCCTGGAGTTTGTGAACAAAGCACCCTTACTTTGCACATAGACATTGCTATGTTAAAAAATTAACGACACAAGTGGAACAAATTACTAGTGATTACCTCTACAATGGCAACATGGAAGTTCTCAGGTTTCTCCGAAAATGCTGATAGAGCTTCATTCTCATTGTAGAATGTGGAAACTGTAAAAGGCATGCAGAGGTTACCGTTAATGCAGTGAGTGTAAAAAGATAAAAAATAAAATATATGTGTACCAAGTTACAGAAGGTGAAACAGATATATGCAAAAGGCAGGCCAGAGAACATTAGGTTATTTTTTAGCATTCAGTAAACAGATAAATTCAATAAGTTCACACTGTCTACACCAACTCAAGTTTTAATTTTATCTTTTAGTTCATCATTTGTGCGAAATTAATTCATGACAGACTTGTACATTTCAATTAATTGAATCCCAGCTGTAGAATCTGCAGCACAACCATTTGTAAAGTAATTAACTTTCCAAAATCATATATCCGTAAACAACTGAATACCATCTAAAGCAATGAGCAGAACAAAAGGTGCCTGAAAGAACAAAGCTGGGGACCAGTATAATCCCAAAGAGATTGATAAAGTGAACACGTAATGAAGAAACAAGTACTTCTGGATTTAGTAAGAAAACCACTCCAAAAATGGCTTAAAACAAAAGAGGGTATGGGGACGGTGGAAGGGGGATTCTAAATCTCTCACCAATGTAGTCCATAGCTTCAAGCTTGAATTTTAACTCGGCAGCAGCACTGCTGTCCTGATCAAGTAAGAGGACCCTGAGGCCCTTCGGAAAATCCTTCCATGCTGATAAATCATTAGCAGTGCAAACCATAGCTGGTTTGGCATCCTTTCTCAGGCCACAAACAATTGTTGCAGATCACTGCTTATGATCATAATCCAAACCAATTCTGCGTGACAAAAAAGAAAGCATTACATTAAAAAATTAGAGTAACTACATCAAATTAAAAATGGACTGTTAAGCCAAATTAAAGCAATGAAAATGATAAGACAGATAAAAAAAAAGGTACTGAACTATAAGAATTTTGTTGAGAGGAGCCAAAATAAACAAATTTAAAGAGAGTAAATATAATTAGTAAAGCAAGATCAGCATAGAGGGAACAACCCATTATTAATGGAAACTTTATAACTAATAATAGCCCATGAAAGCATGATACTTTGACTGATCTGTGAAGATCAAATCATGCTTAAGATTCCATTACACACCAAACACTTGCTTTAGATTCGAATGCATGACAAGTAAGATGAGGCTATGCATGTAGTAACTGTTAGATCATTCATCAAAGACTCCAAATATCTTGCTCAAAGACAGCAATTACTCAAGAAATATAAAGAAAAATCTCAAAGAGATCTTGTCTGAGTGGGAGATCTCAAAATAGGAAAACAAACAAGAAAATTTAAAAACTGAAAGTAAATCAAAAAAAGAAGTGGAAAAGAAGGGGGAAAAAGCTATAAAATGCCTTATAATACATGCATGCACATAACAAAAACAGAACCAACAAGCAAGTGCAGAAAATAGAACAAACCCAGTAAAAAGAATCTCTTAAAAGTAAGCATAGGAAATGTTAAAACTCACGGTACATGCAACAATGAGCTAAGTGTACACAAGAATTTAATATATATATTTTCTTTTGCTTCTTGAGTTTGGTGAAGCTTGAAAAGCTCTTGTATTTTCCTCAAGAGGCTTCTCTCACTTGCCCTTTAGCTGCATATAGAAGACTGAGGACTTGATGAGAGAGAGAGAGAGAGAGAGAGGATTTAAGTGCGCTTGCTGTAAGAGTCTCTGTGACCTCTGTGCAGTTGCTATCAGTTTAGTTTAGTTGTTCATAAACCACAGGATGTGCAAGCCCCCCACAAAATATTAATAATAATAATTTCAACAACCTTTTAGATGAATATCCCAAAAACCCCATAACTTTTTGCAGTAACTTTTAGGCTTTTATCCCATCTTTTTGAGTCTCGTACTTTGATCACTAATGGGCTTGCAGCTATTTTATTAGGGGTAGACAATTTTCCAGGAAATTTCGGTAGACTCTAATGTTGTATTATAATTATTTTTTAAAACTTATGGGAAGCCTCTCTTTCTTTTATAATATTACACCAAGGTATAAAACTACTAATGTAAATTAAAAAATTTATCAGAGACCCAACATCTTCTTTTTAATTATAGATGGCAATTGAATCCACTTTTTGTTC
Source organism: Citropsis articulata (assembly GCA_030449925.1). NCBI lineage: Eukaryota > Viridiplantae > Streptophyta > Magnoliopsida > Sapindales > Rutaceae > Citropsis > Citropsis articulata. The sequence goes on along the minus strand of JASUUH010000211.1, from coordinate 10,509,727 downwards.
ATGTGAGTTGAGTTCCAGTTAAGAGATTTTGTGTTAACAAGCACACATCAATTTAAATTAGTTCGGTTTGAGAGATTTTGTGTTAACAAGCATACGTTGATTTAAATTAGATTTAGTGTGATGCAATCTGAATATGTAACTTTAAAAAATCAAATTTAGTTCTAAATAATATAGAAAACTCACTCTTACGTTTTAAAAGAATTTATTATAGCTTTTCATTATTATTATTTGATTCTTTACTAGAAAGTTATAAGACAATGCTTTTGAATAATAGGACCCTCAACCAACTTTTAAACCTTATTTCATGTAACCAACTGATCATCATTATCACAACACCCTTTTAGGTCTAGATTTGAACCAAAGTTTCCTTTCTATGATTATGCTTTGCTTTTTGGTAGTGTTCTGGCTTAAGTATGATTTTACAGCCAACAATTGAGTAATAATGAACAAGGTTTTGATTACCAAACCTTAGCTTTGTGGAAAAGCACCAGAATTCACCTAATATAGTTAAAAAGGATTTAGCTGACAATCATTAATTATTATTCATGATTACAAGTTAAAACCTTTGATATTTACTTTTTTTTTTTTATAGGTAAAATGTTTATAAAGAAAAAAGATTAGCTTTTTTTAATAAAAGTATCATAGCTTTTTTAATAAAAATTTCATTCTACTCATATTTCTGAAAATTAATACAAAATTTCTTAATATTTCAAAATTTATCACAGAATCATTACCCATTAAGTTAAAACTTAATTATCAATAAGGAGTCTTGTAACTTTGTTTTTATTATAGGATCTAACTGTGTCCGGTATTCTTGCGATACCATAACCTATAGTTTGGATATCGTTAGATGACTAAAAAATAAATAAAAATTAACATCTGACCATCTGATTACATCCAAGTTGTAAGGTGTAATATTCATTGGGTTTTGTAATCACAGCTTCTATTATAACTTCAAAAATAATATTTTTTAAGGATAGAGAAAATATTTTAATTTAAAAGTTTAAGACAGTGTTCAGTCATTGATTGTATTGCATCCAATAGTAAACTGAACAGAAGAGTTGACGTAGAATCTTCTTATACTAAATATTTATCATTGAATTGCATGAGACAAACAAATAAAATTTGTGTTAAAATTTTAAGTTAAAAAATCAGATTAAATTAATTTATAATAATTAATTTTATTCATTTTTATCTCACACAATATTCCTTTCTACTTTCTACATTCTACATTTTTCCTAAAATTACGACAAAAGTTAAAAAGGATGGTTTTTGACATAACTCAATTTTCTCATGATCATTATCAATACCAGCAAATATTCATATTCTTTCCTCTTTCCACTTTCATAGCATTACTTAGTTTGCTTTTTGAAAAAAGAAAATTCCACTTGTGTTGATGTTAGTTGTGAAACACAAAAGTATGCGTAGGAAAAAATGGTATAAAATTTTATTCTAAATGGAGCCCATGTCTGTGTATATTATGAATTTGAAAGGCTATGTCAGCTGACAGAAAACAAAAGCAAAAAAACAAAAAACAAAGAAAGCAAGAACGCATTACATGATTTGTTACCAATACTGTACTATTTGTAGGACACATATCAGAACAAATAAATGATAGAAGGTCAAATTTGTAATTGACTCGAACATAATTCCATAATTAACTATTTGTGTAAGCATAAGCTGGCAGTTGGTTCGTTAAGTAAATTCTTAAACAAGAGTACGTATCCGCCGCAGTTGACTCCACCTTATTACTGTGTGGCCAAGACATTCAAAAGCTCCTATTTATCGTTTACTTTTGGGATACTTTAAATTCAGTTTTTGAGAATGAGATGTATAAAGGGCAAAGGTTTTTAAAAATTACAATCACATAATGGGTCTCCTTAATTTATATTTACAGTCACACAAAATTCACTTATTGACCCACTTAACCTTATTCGTTGCTGCTCATTTTTACATTAATAAGTCATTTACAATAACTATTTAATAAGTTATAATAAATATAACTTAAACTCTTAAATAAATTCGCATAAGAATCACTTTCCAGCCATTTTTTCCTACAATATACTACAATCTATATTTTTAGATTTCTTTTTGTTCAACTCAATAAAAGATTGTATTAAAGTAATTAACAAACAAATTTACTTATCATATAAGGTCATGAGTCCTCAAGACTATTATTCTAGTAATTTGAACGTTTATTAAATAGTTAAAAAGTCAATAAAATCTAATTATTTTCTTTAATAAAAATCCTTTCCTAATTTGAACTCTCATGAACTTTTAAAAAAAATTTATCATGTGTAGTGATTGTGTGTGGGTAAGATTTAATTTTTTAATTTTTTTAATTTATTAATTATTAATTACTCATATATATTTTTATTCAGAGAAAATCAAATCATGAGAGAATTTTAATTTTTATTTAACTATTTCATTTAAAGATTCTAAACAATTATATTTTCTCAATATATTTCTTTAAACAAAAGCTCCGCCACCCCCCCCCCCTCGCGGCGCGCGCCGCCGGGGATTGCACTTACAATTGAGATTAATTATATAAGTTCTTTAATGGTACTCAAATTAGATGTGGGTATAATAACCGTCGTCACTGCACAACGTCATAAATTACAAGGAAAATTACATTGACACTAAATGTTTAATTTTTGCGAGTTAATTATCTTTATATATATATATATATATATATATATATCTTAGTGTACGGACTGATAATTTGTCATGTCAAAAGTTGGATAAAAGTTAAAAGACATGGAGAAAGTCACGTGCCAACTGTGACAGCTTTTTAGATCACGAGTGACGAGACCAAACTGTAACTGAAATTATTTATTTCAATAAATTAAAATTTTTCCCATAAAAAAATAAATTTAAAATTTTTTAAATTGATTTTATTGTTTAGATGAAATCTATTTTTTCCCTAGGTAGTTCTTTCCCTAGTTAATTTAGGCGGTTGCTTAGAAATTTACTGTAGATGAAAGTTCGTAATTTTATTTTAAATTATAGTTATTAATTATTTATTTATATTTATTATTATTTTATAATTATTTTTCATAAACAAACTACTAAATCCTGACAAAGTCCCCTTTGAATATTATAATTAACAATTTTAATCCCATTAATTTCCTCCGTATATTTCATTTAAAATTTTATAAAGGCCACATATTTTTTTTAAAATTATTATCCATTAATATCTTTTTCCAATAAAAAAAAATACATGAAACCTTCATTGCTTTAGTGAAAAAACTAATTTCTCTACCGTACTTTTCACTTAAGGGAAAAAAATATCAATTATTTTACTTTTCATTGATATTGCTGCTCAAAACTCATTCCATCAAAATTAAAGTTCTCAAATTTCTAAATTCTATTTTTCTATTCTCTTATTGATCAATTATATCATTTAGTTGTTTTTGTTTCTTTTTAAAAATATTATTGTGTTCATAGGCTATTTTCTTGTAATTATATAGCATGATTACTTGCTTAATTACTCTTGTTTCACTAGAAAACTATGTCTACTAAAAAAATATGCATTAGGATACGAAAACTTCAAAAACAAGAGAAGAATAGAAAAGTTAGTTTAATCTCAAAAAGGAGCCATTGATAAAAACTTATTTAAGATCAACTATGTCATAAGAAAGATTAAAATAGGTTAACTATATTATCTATTGAGAAAGATATATTAAGAAAATTAGAACATAAAAATTTAATTAATAGTTTGCCATCTTAAAAACTAGAGAAATTGATTTTAAATAAATAAAATTTTAATAAAATTAATATATATATATATTTTTTTTTTTTACCTTAAATTTTTTTGAAAGCCTTAATAAAATAATTTGCCTAAGACCTAAATTATGATTGAGTCGTCCCTAATTTCCTCCCACAAAAGTTATTGGCATTCACAATTTATAGTTCTCGTTATTATTATTTGACATGAGTTTTTCTACATTTGCATGAGTGAATGCTTGTTTACTCATTATATTTTATTTACTCATTATATTTTACTTTAGAATTTAATTTAGTTTTTATATTTTAAAAAAAATCTCAAGATACTCCTCTTATTAAATATAGTACATTCTTATTCTTAGTGTTTCTTTCTTTTTACAATAATATCTTTGCAATAATATTATTTAGAATATTAACGAAGAGAAGAAATGTTAATTCATCAAATTAGCCTTACAAACAAAATAAAAGTTAGTGTAAATTTTTATGCTATTATTTTAATTTTATGATTAATTTGGTCAATTAAATTTTTATATGCAATTACTAGTAAGATTGTTGAAAGGATGTTAAACATTAATTCAATTCGATTGGTATTAATTTATTTTTAAATAATTATTAACTAGATTGTTGTAAAAGAACAAAAATTACTAGTTCTTTTATATTGATATTTATTAGTTAATTTGCTAATAATTAATTATTAGCTAATTTGTTTAATTAACTTTTTATTAATAAATTAATTAATGTCAAGAATATTGTTGGCAAGATAATATTGTAAAAGTAGAGGAAAATTCAGGATAAGAATGTAACATATTTTAATAATAGGGGTATATCAAAATATTTTTCAAAATATAAGGACCAACAAGCACTTAAGTTAATATACAGAGATTGTGCACTTACCCTCCAAAATATTGTTGAAAAAAAATATTTATATATATTGATATTTAAAAGTTTTTTCATGCACTAATCCTCAAATATCATTTTACAACTTCATGAATATAGTTAAAGTAAATAAATAAATACAAATAGATAATTTATGAAAAGCTTAGTGCGATCAAATTTTAAGAAAATTAGATTTTTTTAATTGAGAAATATATATTACAATCTATTGGTCCCACTTAAAAATTTTTCAAGACCTTGTTTTAGTCTAAATTTTTTAAATATTTAGGTCTAGAATAGACTAATTATATTTTCAAATATTTTGATCACGTATGCATGAAATTATATGCTTTAAAACATCTACGATTTTAACTAATATCATATAATTATTATTATTATTCTTTTTTGAAGGGCTCGGTGTGGCTCGTCATGGATGCTATTCGGTGATTTGCCTTATTTAGGTGGTTTTCTATGAACTTTTTTTTTGGGTGGTTTGTATTTTTTATATTTTTAATATTTTGTTGATTCAATAATGTCATTAGGTCTTGGATTTGAGTTTTTCTGTTAAGATCTTATGATAGTCATTTGTTTATTAACCAACGCTATTGTGACTTTCTTTTTCCGATTGGAAAATAGTTTTTACCTGCAGCAGTTAATGTGCGTGACTAAGCCAATCTCATAAAATTCATTTTGCACTTTATCAGACTTTTGTGTGTGGAGTAATTCATTTTGCACTTTAATCTATTTTCAGCTTTTAGAAATTTATGGTGAACGAGATGTTGTTATGTTGTTGGGTATTGTCATAACCATATTTGTGCCTAATGCGCGATGTATTATTGGTAATCTTTTTATTTTAAATGCAGTTACTAATTTTAAAAGAAAATTCAAATTCAATGTCACTCTTAATGTTGCAATGTATACACTAAATTTTTTTTTTTCACGTCCTAACAATTAGTTACCAAAGTTCTACTTTTTTATTTTAAAAATAATTAAGGTCACTACTACTTATCAACAACTCTTTAGATGAATTAGTTGACACCTCATACCTTTATTTATGAAATATTTAAATTTCTCATAATTGTGGGAGTGACATTATAAAATACATTTTAATACTTGAAGCGTAACTGCGGGGATGGTTGGTCAAAGCAATGATTGTCGTCTGGATTAAGGATGGTAAACCATTACGTCGTGGCGTGCGGGCAGGTGGTAGAGCGTGTTCTATTGGTGATTTGATTGGTGAGTCTTGGTCTTAGATCTTGACCCGTTGTTACAGTGTGACGTAGGCGCGGTATGGCTGGTTCGTCTGAGTGGTGAGTCTCGCCAGCCATTTAAAGTAGTGTCTTGGCGTCTGGCCGCATCTTGACGTCTTTATTATTCGTGTCTTTTGACGGTCTTTTAGGTCAGCCGGCGTAATAATAATAAAAATAATAATAAATTCATAATCATATTAATTTTTATTAGGAGAGCAATTAATATTTTATCACAATTTCACAACTATATATTTTATTTCACAATAACCAATCATAAGATAACAATACATAAATTTAATTTCATAGATCATAATAATAATTAATTAAAATTAAATAGACCATCCTCAAATAACAATTAAAATAAGTCATAATTGCGGTCTACGAAACCTATCTCTATTAAATATTAACTAAGTTATGATTTAATATTAATATGAAAAATATTTTTTATGAATAATTTTTTATTTATCATTTATAAATTTATGATATTTATAATTTTATTTATTAAAATTATGATATTTACTTATTCATTTAATACATTATAAACATAAAACTTAATTAAATAAATATCATAAGTAAAATTAAATATTATAAATAAAAATTTTCATTTAATAAATATCATAAATAAAATTATGATTTTATTTATTAAAATCATGATATTTACTTATTCATTTAGTAAATTATAAATTTAAAAATTAGAATATTTATTTAAACTAAGATTTAAATTAATTTTTAAAAGTCTATGCTAAAAAATATATTAAAATTTTAATTTTAAGATATTTTACTTTAATTTTATAATATTTTATATTTTAAGATATTTTACCAATGAAGCGTGCTTATTACTGCTGGCCGCTTTACCATCTCTAATCAAGGCCGCTTGAAAGTCCTGCCTGTAATTTAGACCGCAAGACGGGCCCACGGCGTGTCATGGTCTCAACAAACGCAGCTCGCAGTCGCAGGCAACACGCCGCCCGCCCATTGGCCATCTCTAATCTGGATCATGATCATCATGGTAGAACTATTGATTACATTTTGAATAACCTTTTTGTTAATATGCGAATACAATATTATATCATTTTATCTAAGATAATTGTAGTAGTAAAAACATAAAACTATTTCTAAATTAATACATATTCTGCATCATAATAATAATAATAATAATAATTCATTTTTCCATAAAATGATTAAACATTCATGGCTCACATAAAAAATTATGAAGGGAAAATCATGGTTTCATCTCCAAGTTTAAGCAAATGGTAATGCACGCCTCTAAATTTTTAATAAGAGACACCAAAATCTCTTTCTTACCATAATATATATTGAATATATTAACTAAAATTTTGATTTTAAATTTTTTAGTAAATACAAATAAATATAATGTAAATAATTTAATTGGTCTAATAGACTAATAATACTAAAATATTGTTAATGTTTAAAATAATTTTAAAAATATAAATTATTATATTTATTTTAATAATATATTACATTTATTATAAAGATTTTGAAATAAATTGTTGGGTTAAATAGATTTTACCATTAATAAAGTATATCTCACATATTTATAACATTAAAATTATTTTATATAATATTCAAAATAATTCAAATTTTTTATATTTATTTTAATATTATGTTTCTATTTATTATAAAAATTACTTTAATATAATAAAATATGTCTAATGGATAGTAAAATATTAAAAAATTTAAGTATTGAAATTATTTTAAAATAAAAATATTATTACATTTATTTTAATAGAATATTTCTATTTATTGTAAAATATTAAAGTCAATAAAGCCAAAAAAATATTATGGTTGAAAAGGGCTTTGATATCTCTTTGAAAACTTAAGAGTGTGCATGACCATTTTCCAACTTTTATAGTACGTTTATTTCATGTAATGGGAATGTGATGGAATGAGAATGTACTGAAATAATAATGAGGAATGAGAATGAGATTTCAATTTTTACTTAGCAAAAATAAATAAGAATGGGAATGTGCTGAAATGTCATTGATGTGTTTACTTGGCAAAATAAATGGAAATGAGGAATGGGAATAAGAATCAATTTTCCAAAATACCCATAGTATTAAATAATGTAATTTTTATTAACTAGACACATGTATAAATATTATTATAAAAATAATATTAATTAAAAAATAAAATTAATAATAATAATAAATGTTAATAATGATAATATTAATAAAAATAATAATAACAATAATTAATAATAACTAAAATAATAAAGTTAATAAAATTTATTAATAATAATAATGACATTTAAAATAATAAAATTAATTGTGATTTGAACGAGGGTAATTAGGAAAATATAAAAAAATTAGAGGGATACAAAAGTAAACATGAGTTTCATTCTCATTCCCTCATTTTCATTTCCAAACCTTCTCATGGGAATGAGATTCTCATTCCTTATTCTCAAATTATGTGAGACCCACACATTTTATTCTCATTCTCAAATTACATTTTGCTAAGTAAACATAGGTTTTATTCTCATTCTCTAAACCCTCAAGTAAACACACCATAAGGGTGTAACTATCCTTTTTTCAATTGAACAAAAACTAGAACGATAAATTGTTATTCATGGTTTCCATATAACAGAGTCAAAATCTTAACTTTTTTGTCAATTTGTTTTTGGTAATTTAATTTTAAAAAATCAATTTGAGAAGGGTTTCTCATTTATTTATGGCTTTAATTCGCTTTGAGATTGATCTTAAGGGTTAGCATATGAGTGGTAACCAAATGTTAAGTGTTATTTAATTATCAATAAGTATTGAGCTATTGGATGTAGCTTTTGTGTTGGAAATAAGTTACGTAAAATATAACTTAGCCACACCCTAATCTTAATTAGATTTGTACCTAAGAATCAATTGTAACATCAATCATGTACTTAGCCACACCGTATTCCCTATACTAGTTTAATGTATTTGAAGACTTTTTCCTAATTACACTACTATGAGCAGGGAGAGATAAGCCCAAGCATACAGAAAAAATAATATGGTGGTTTTATAAAATGTAATGTCTCAACCATCTAAGCTCTGAAGCTTTAATTTGCTTTAAAGTAGTTTCATTAATGTCCAATTAGTGTTATAGGTTGACAATTACATCAATATAGGTAGAGAGTACTATGTAGGTAGGATTAGGAATATTATGTTTCTCATTTCCTTAATTACTTTGCCATTTAATATTTGCTATTTTCATTGGAACATGAGATAATGGATTGGGACCGGAACCCAATTGTGATTTGTTGGCAGGTATAAAGCATTCAAAATTTATCTATTTAGTATATAACTCAAAACCAAATTAAATGCAAACTTGTTTCAATTTGTTTATTCTTTATTTTGTCCCTAAGTGGTTTGATAGAGTGATTTTTAAACAGAGTTGATTAATTGATTATCTGAATTCAAATTTTAGAAATTTAAAAATTTAAAAATTAATTTAGACTCTATCCATATCTTTCAATTTTATTAAAAAAATCCGACAAACAAACATTGTTTTAAGATTAGAGAAATCATTTATAACTCCTAGGAAAGTAATAATTGGCTTAATTTTCCAATTATTGAAAGATGTTTATGTTTGAATATGTCTGATAAGTGAACATGCAATTGCAAAAATAATAATAATAAAAGTATAGACTAAAAGCATGGTATTAAATTCAAATCAATAAAAGAAATTTGTAACTCAAATCATAAAATTTCTTTAGCATATCATTAAATTTTAGTGAATGAAGTCTTTTTTTTTTGTGAGAAATTTGTGGTAAACAAAGATTGATCTTATGTTGTTAGACATTACCCTAACTAAGGCTTAAGTCATAGGTGATGAATTTGAACAAGAAGTGGCAATGCAACAATAATATTATTATGAAAACTTGTTAAATGTCAAAATAATTTTGTTACTTCTAAAGAAAAAAAAAACTTATTGCGTACGATATATATATATATATATTAGTGATGGATGCACTGCTAAAGCTGGCGCCCCTAGCAAGACCCTTCAACATTTTTCAATACTCATTTACTGTATAATAAATTATTTTTTTCAAGAACATTCACACACAAAATAAACTAATCAAGTTTTTTTTTTTAATCAATGTAAAATTTTAGTAAAAAATGAAATTTCTACTGAAATATGATAAACTAGTAGACTTGTGTATCTCTCTTGCGCTCTTCCCTTGACAATTAGAACTCTCATATTTCATTTGAAATTGAATTACTCAATTTTTTTTTTACGTGATAACTTAAGATATTGCAATCATTAGAAATTGACTAGAGATTAGTTGCTTATTTTGAAAGGATTCTTTTGAAAAATGTATAATGTAATCTGCATATATGTCAATTTTTATTTTCAAATAAAAATGAGTTCTCTAATGTTGTGGTCACTGTTTTCCTTAAAATTTTTGTTTGCCATTATTGCCTCTTTACAGCTTTCATAATACTTGGTCTGGGTTTCAGCTCCCATGTTGAAAGAAGTTCCAAGAAAGGCAAAGATTCTAATTCAAATTTAGCAAATTATACATTTGGCCTCTTTATTATTATTATTTTTTTTGATACACTGATATATTACAATCAAAACTCTACTGATATTTACAATCAGAAGTCAATCGACTCTCTAATAATCATTACAAGACAATTAACGTCAACTCTTCACTTAAAACAGAGCCCTCACCACAAGACCGAGAAGATCGATTTTATCCCAATATGGGAAGACTATTCTGCCCCTATTACAGGGGAATCAAGTCCCAGCGCTCTGCGAGCACTGGGACTTGAACCCATGAACGTGCCAATGGACTACGGACCCATTGACTTTATTTTTACATATTTTTGAATATAGACGTTTCAAATTTGTAATTTATTCATCCTAGCTCCTCCCAATAAATTAAAATTTTAGTCCACCACTAATGCTAGCCATGAAACAACTACATATATAAATTTTTAACGTCAAGAAGTTAATGAAGTATTATAAATATTGGGAGAAATTAAGGTGGCAATCTTCTATTATTTTTCTAAGAACAAGCAATTAATTTTCATGGTTCATGTCATATTCTTTTATATACGTTAACTTTAATTTCTTTGCTTTTCCAAGATTCTAGATATGTATACAAGACTCATTCAAAAGGATTTTGTTAAGTTACATCATCATGTAACATACATGATGATATAACAGCCGTTGGATGAAATCCAACGATTGTGAAAATAATATGATTTTTTCATCTCATATTTTCACAACCGTTGGATTTCATCAAACGGCTGTTACATCATCATGTATGTATAACAAACTCCCATTCAAAAAGCCCAAATTGTCAAACACAAGAATAAGAAAAAAAAAATTAGAGATTTTCAATTGGCATGTTGTGTAGTTTCTATCAGCCATCAATGTTTTTTATTTTTTGAAAATTAATAGCTAAGCCATAGTTGAGCTTATCATTTCATGAAGTACTTAATGAAAGGCCTACATGACCCTCCAATGGATCTTTGCCTCCTCAATCTACCCCTTTTCATATTGTCATCATAATTTGAAAGGATTCAATCAATTTCAACTGGAAAAACAGTTCCTTTTGAGCACCTACAATTCAAACTCTATGTTGGAAACATTTGAAAGATAGAAACAAGGCCAAGGAAAATCTTTGCCTTCGGATGGATAAAAAAGGTGTCACACCAATTTTTGTTGATTATTTAAGCCACAAAATTAATTATAACCAGACAAAACTTTCACTCCTTTTACACTTTAATTGAGAACCACAAATTTCTTGTTGAGGTGTTTATTACACATACACATGCTATGTTTTTGTCTTATTCTTTTTTGGATTTTTACTTTTGTGGATCGATTATGGCATGATTAGTAAAATTTTTTATGCTTTAAATCATATTGATCAAGATCTGTGATTTTTGCTTTTTCATTTCAAACACTAAAAACTTAGGGCCCTTTTTTTTTTTTTTGGAAAATATGAATGATACTAAAATCTTATTGAGAAAAAAGAGATTGGAAAAGTAAGGGCATCGGTCACTGAATTGGCCTCTTGGAAGATGCGCGAAATACATGTACCGCAAATTAAGCTTGAACAACTAATGGGCAGTTGCCATTGTAGCTTGAAGCTGGAGTTCGTAAGATGCGTCACGGCTGAAAAATGAGTCACTCTCCAGTCGAATGAAATTTCATCCCTTGGAAACAGCAAGGTCAATAGATCTCAGCATAGAATTTGGACCCGCTTGATTCGCGGTTGAATAATAATTTTTAGAATTTAGAATACAATTCAAACACTTGAATTGTACACGGCATGTTCGGTGTATGGATATGATTGAGATCGGATTATTTCAATAAATTTTAATGCAATAAGCCAATAAATCACGTATTTAGTGCAAATTAAGTGATTTTGTAGTAGTTCAAAATGGTGAACGTTCGTCTTACTTGTTAAACACCTGAACTCTAAAATTTAATTTTAAAAATTCACTTGATTCATTTTTGTAACTTATTTCTGATTTTCTGCCAGTTACTTTGAATTTAAAAAAAATAACTTTTTATTATTTTTATTTGAATAAAAAGTAAATATTATCATAATAATATCTCTATTAAATATATTTATTTCTTAAACTATAAAATATAATCATTTTTTTCTTTTTGACTTATGAGACATATATGTTAAATAACAATATTTAAAGTTTTTTTTATTTATAAATATAAATAAGATACCACTTACACAAATATGTCATTCATGCATTTGTATTTAGACCCATTCACATTTCAACTAAATTCATCTTTATTCAAATTTTAGATAAAAAAATAACATTAAAGGAAACACTTCAATGAGAATACAACTTATTCCGATTTCGATTCTTTCAACCCAAATAAATAACTTATTCTAATTCTAATTTCTCATTTTGATTTCAATTCTAACCAATTAATTTCCACCTATTATGAGTAAATGCACCATTAGTTTAGTGCAATCCAATTCTATCTATTATAATCTTATATACAGAATGCTTCCTTAGTCTTTTTTTTTTAAATTATTTTTTTAAGAATCGAAACGAGCTAATTTTCAGTCAATAACTGGTCATTTCCTAGATAAATTCTTGATTTATTATATGGTTTAATTATGAACACACATTTAAATTAAGGTTTGTTTGTTAAATGTTTTAAGTTTGAAATTTTATTTAATTTAATTTTTTAAAAAAATTTGCTTGTTTGTTTTTTGTTAATTATATCTAATTTTCGTATATTCACATCTGAATAGAAAAAAAAATTAACTTTTGTGGCTTTTATTTGAATGGAAAAATGTCTGAATGAGAAACAAAAAATATCTTAAACATGACTTTTGATATTTATATCTTTGTAAATTGAAACAAAAAAAGAGGATTAGGTTTTATAGTAGGTTTTACTTGTCATTTAGACATTTTTTCATTCAAATAAAAACCGCAAAAATCGACTTTTTTTATATTCAAATGTGAATATAAAAACAAATAAAATACCACATATATTTAAATATGAAAAAAAAACATATATATCATTAAGAGAAATTTAGGCACATTCAAATTTAAGATAAAATATAAACAGTATTGAAATTGATTGATTCTTTAAAAAGTAAACTAAAGTAAACCGAATAACATTAAAGACTAATTGATATGCTTACAAAATTAATACACAAAATTATATCTCAAATTCATTCATTTATTAGTACTATGGAATTAACTCATTAATGATTGTATAAAAAGTCAATAATTAATAAATATATAACAATCATTAATTAGTTATACATCATTCGGAATATAAACTATTTTCAAATTTCATAACTATATCATTGCTCTTAAAATAATGCATTCTCTATATTTCAAATTTCTTTTTCCTGCGAAATATCCATAAGCAATCAGTTATCTTATTTATTGCAAAATGACCCATCTAACTTTCAAAGGCAACATTTTTTTGCAAAATATCCAGGACTTATCATAATAAATCTAGCACTCGCTGTTATTAATGACTGTTCTTTATTTTCTTCAATTTTTTTTTATTATTTCAATTTAGGTTTTTCTTTTTGGGGAAATTTGATGAGCCATATATTTAAATTGCTGTCACTTCCCTATTAGATCATATCCCAAACCTTAGTCATGTCTTTTGTCTGAATCCATGGGTAGACGCAAATCTTCTTGCTATCATTTTGTGTGTGTAGTGTAGGTGCTGAATGGACTCTCTGTATTTGTGTATAAATATATACAGAATCTACTATGTGCAGATTTTAAAATAAAAAATATAATAGATTATTGGACTCAAATTTAACGGTCTCAATTAAGATCATGTATTCTAATTGAAGTGTGTGATCTTTAATTAGATAATTATTATATGTATTGAATAATGATCTAGTGAGCAATAGTGCTGGCCTTACAGTCGATAAGAGTACTTATTAGATCATCTTTCTATCCACACACATAGAGGTAGCATCGAGAACAAGTAAAAATATATATTCCCAATAATATATTTTGTGACACGAGGGCAACAATCCACCGTTGACTACCACCAGCTCAACGACCCTCAACTTATACGTGGATAAAAATTTATAGATGTAAGCGGGAGAATTTGCAGCAAAGCGTGGGGTGCTGCAAGAGTGGGGACGATTGTAACTAATAATGGCCGTAAACTAGCCAAGTCTATTAGAAGGGTATTGTGTTGTAAGCCCAGCAATGAGCTAGCTGTGAGTGTCGGCTTAAAGTTAGAAAAATGATCATGCAAAAATGAAGCAAAAGGGAGCTCAAATTAGACCAAATGGCTTTTGTTTCTATTGAAACTGTGAAAGGGTGGGTGAATGTCTCCATCATATAATTCCGGGTCCAGGTGGGTTAGCCCAAGTTTAGTTGTCAACCACTGCTCTCATGTTCCACAGAACACATCACACATTGATTTTATGGCAGGCAGAAATCATGTTCAAGCTTTTTTGTTCGATGAAAGAGGGAGAGGGAGGGTGATGATATGGTAATAATTGTATTTCAAACTCATCCAACGATGGAGTAAAATTGTAATTATTTTGTTAAGAGTAAATGCAGCTTAGCTCCTTCATAAATTAACATATTTTTATTTATCTTTTTATTTATCTTTTTATTTATTAAAACTCAACCCCCCATGTTTATCGTTAAGAAGATAAAAAGATTAATAATAAAAAAAAAATTTCCTCTAAGCGACTCTTATTTATCCCAAATTTTTTGAATGATAAATAAGGGTGCATTTACTTTTTCAATAATTTAAAACGTAAACGAAAGTACATCAATTTATCTAGAATTGAATGAAATTAACCTTTTGTCGTTTGTCTAAAAGTTTAAGCAGAGTGTTACTTTTAGCCCATAGTTTTGGGTCCTAGGGTAGAGTTTAGTCATTCATTCATGCCTTCATTTTCAAGAATACTGATTTTGCATTTTCAAGATTTTCATGCATTGGACATCATTTTGGATTTGATTGCGCGCACATTGTCCATTGATAAAAGGTTTTGAAACTTTTGCAATATAAGACATGACATGTGATATAAAATTTTCAGTATTAGAATGGTTGCAGCTTTTTATAACTAAGCCGAGAATTATGAGGTAACAGATGTCACAGGAGAAACAATTGTCGGATAGTTCTACCATCTCAACTTTAATAGTTTTTTGACATGTGATAAGAGTGATAAATTTAAAAGTGAAACTCACAGTGGATTTTACCACACCACTCAATTTTTTTTTTTTTTTTTTTTTTTTTTTTTCTGACCCATATACAAGAAGATTCAGACACATATTTACAAATGCTAGACACTATAATCGATATTTACAATCGATATAACTTATATTATTACATTCAATTCTACAAGACACGTCCAGACAAACGACCTCAGGAGTGACACTACTCCACTCACATTTTTTGAGAGGAATTATAATATTTAATTTCATAACGCCATGTTGAACCGCCTCATCAGGAGGCTACCAACCATCTACCACGCCTTTGGCTCCACACCACTCAATTTAAACATACTAACAAAGTTTATTGTGAGATTCACTGTTTTATCACATGACATAATAACATTGGATTGTCCTACTACCTCAACAATTATCCTACACGAGTTTTTTCAATTTATAGAACTCATTTAAGTCAAATCCACTTATAGTTCAATTGAGTAGGTATATTTAAAGAGGAGTTGTGCCTTTGGGGACACAGGGTTTTAGATTCTATCTTGTAGTTTGTGGATTTTTCTTTCTTTCTTTTTTTTTTTTTTTTTAATTTGGAAGTAAATTCAGTCACCATCACTGCTCTGATTTAATATTTTAAATTGTAATTTAATTATTAAAAAAAAGGAGGAGGTGCAATCTAAATCCATAATATTTGATCACCAACACTGTCATGTGTGCATTTGTTTGAAAAATTACTATGTAATTAGTAGTTATATTAAGCATGCCATATGATTCCAAAAAAAAAAAATGTCATATACATATTAATTAGTTATAATATTTCTAGTGTGCTCTAAAGTGTTTCTTGATCAAAACACTGTTAGTACAACTCATTAAAAGTGTTTGGATGTATTTAAATTTGACAACAGCCTCGAAAATGAACCCAAATTTCATTGTAATATGAGTTTCTTCAATCAAAATACAAGTAATTAATTAGTGATTAATGAATAAAATCATATGAAAACTGTTAAAAACTTTAGGGAAAAAAATATTTACGCGCCCAAAGTTTGAGAAAATGGTCACAAATATCCTCAAATTTCTAAAAAGAGATACCAAAATTCTTTTTTAACCATAATACCTTTTACCTCTATTATTCCAAAAAAATTGACTCTAATGTTTTATAACAAATAGAAATGTAACATTAAAATAAATGTAAGAATATATGCATTCTAAAATAATTTCAATATTTAAAAGATATTTTGATATTTCACAATCTATTAGATATATTTTACAATTTTAAAGTAAATTTTATAATAAACAGAATCATAATATTAAAATAAATGTATTAAAATTTAAATTATTTTAATTATTATGTAAAATAATAATTTTAACAATATTAGTATGTGAGATTTTTTTAATTGTATAATATATTTAATGAAAATATTTATTTAAAGTCTCTACAATAAATAAAAATATATTATTAAAATGAATATAATTATTTACATAATTAAATTTATAAAAAAAAAGTAAAATATTTTAATATTGCCAGTCTACTGTATAAATTACATTATTTATATAATATTTGTATTTATTAAAAAATTTAAAGTTAATTTTTTAAAAATAATAAAGGTAAATGATATAATGGTCAAAAGGGTATTCCAATATATTTTTTTGAAAATTTAAAAATATTAATGACTATTTTTCTAAATTTTAAGGGTACATGCACGTGACATCATATGTTGAAAATCTAGAAGAGATCATGTACTACTACTCTCGTGTCTAGACTTTGATTCTCTGTTTGTTTTGTTTGTATTCAAGAAAGCTTTGGCATTATATTATATACAACCCAACATAACAAAGTGATGGAAGGGATTTGTGAAAGCTTTGTCATGCGAGTTAATGCAAGCGCTAAACATAATCCAAAGAGTGATGACGAGTTCATGCATGCTTTCTTTGGTTTTGTCACTGAGCAGGCCAGGTTTGCTTTGGAACTCTACGTCTGTCTGGCCAACAGACAGGCATATCATTATATCGATGAGGGTGAAATATGAGGGTGAAATGAAGAGCCTAGAAACTAAAGTGACTTGTCATTGTTAGCTAACGAGGTAAAAAAAAAAAAAAAAATTGAAAGAAAGCCAAAAACATCGACCCTGACCATCTGTTCTTGGTTTTGCTCAGCGGTCGACCATTATTGATGGTGATAGATTGGACCCATATTAAGATTTTGCGGTGATTGTTAGGGACGGGTAGTGGTCTTGTTTGTGCATCCACACACGACAGACCACAGCTACAGTTCACATGCCCACAGATTCCATTTCTCAACAAGGGTTTCTTGATTTCAAAAGCAAAATGATTCTTGAAATTTGAAAGTGAGAAATTATCGCTCACCCACATTTCTTTTGTCTTATATTCATCTAATCATTACAAAATTTTAACATATTCTTTATACCATTTTTTTTTAATTTGTATCAATTAACCACTTTTACACTAATACCATTAAATATTTTAAATAAAATGACAATTTTACCCCTAAATAAATTAAAAGACTATTTTATTTTATAAAAGTTTTAAAAAATAAAAATATATAATTATAAAATATGTTTAAATTAAACAAAAAATAAATCCAAAATAGAGGTGGTCAGTTGACTTTTATTAAATTTAGATTTTGTAAAATTTTAATAATTATTTTTATTAAAAATTTATAATTTTGCAAAATTTTAATAAAAATAACTGTATTTATTTATTAAAAATTATAAATTTTTAAAATTTTATTAAAATAAATGAATTTATTTATTAAAAATAAATCCCAAAATTTTAATAATTTAGGGGATGTTTATTAAATTTCAAAATTTTGCAATTATTTTTATAATTATAATTTTTATTAAAATAAAAATTCTAATTTTGGGATTTATTTCTTTATTAAATCTAGGGTGTTTTTATAATTATAATTTTTATTTTCAAAGTTTTATAAAATAAAATAGTATTTTAATTTATTTAGGGGTAAAATTGTCATCTTATTTAAATTATTTAATGGTGTTAGTGTAAAAGTGGTTAATTGATACAAATTTAAAAAGAAAGGTAGTGCAAAAAACATGTTAAATTTAGTGGTGGTTAGATGAACATAAGACAAAAGAAAAAAATGGATCAATGATAATTTCCCTTTGAAAATTGGTATGCTAATTACTGGCCGGTGCTTTTCTGCAACCAACCAGTACTATGTGTATCACATCCACAACACGGTATCACAATAACGTATCTGTAAGCATTAAGATCAATTTATACGATACACTGTTACAATAGCCTTAATCGCTCAAGCCATTGCATGCCCACTAAAAAATTAGGATAAAGAAGTGCACGGGATAACGTGCATAAGGTGGTCTGTGGGCCGGACGACACCTGGCACAGTACGGGCACGACACACACGTGGGCTGTGCAGGGCCTAGAATTTTAGGGATGAGAGTGTTAAAAACATGACACATGAAAAGACACATAATAAGCACGCTTCGTTGGTGGGTTAACACGCCACCCATGGACCATTAATACCACGTGGGCCTAAATTTTTTTAATGAAAAGTAAATATAAAATATTATGATTTTACAAATATCTTGAAATTAAATTTTTTAATTTTTTTAGCATAGGCTCTTTAAAATTAATTTAAGTCCTAGTTTAAATAAATATTATAATTTTTTTTAATGTTTATAATTTAATAAATGAATAAATAAATATCATGATTTTATAAATGATAAATAAAATTTTTACGACATTAATATTTTATTTATGAAATTATAACTTAGTTAATAGTTAATTGAGATATATTTCATCCATGAATGAAATATTTTTCATATTCATGCATAAAAATATAAAATTATGGATGAAATATTTTTATGATAAATAAAAAATTACATTTTCATTCAATGGAGTTTAAATGCAATTATAATATTAGTAGTTCAAATAAAATTAGGTGTAATTGTTATTTTTCATTAGTCATTACTGTGATATATGAAATTATTATTATTATTATTATTATTAGTTATTGTAGTAGTAGGCGATGAGCTTAAAAAAGTACGTCAGACATGTAGGTTTGAATACAACACGTCAGACACGTGAACTTTTTTAAGTACACTGAATATGTTGGGAAAAAAAAGCTAGTGGATCTTTTTTAGGTACGACACGACCGCACGAGTGGGCTCATGCTATGGGCTGTGCCGGACCCTTGTAAAACAAAGTCCACGGACCCTTGTGGGCCATGCTAGCATAGCACGATCCATATCATTACATGCACACAATGATTTTGAACTCCACTAGAGCAAGAAAAATCTCATTAATTGGCTTTTTTACATTTATTTCCACCCTCATTGTTGGTCTTGGTTCCTCCGTGATGTAGGAAAATAAAATAACTTTTAATTTACATATTTGTAGAGTTAAAATTTAAGTTACAAGTATCTGTTTTGAATCAATAATATATTATTTTGAAATTTACGAAAAGAGAAATACGACTTAGTGCGGCTTTCTATACTATCTAATGAATCGTCTCCAAATTCTATCGTTTTAAGCTTTGAATCCCAATTAGAATTAAATGCTTTTTTTTTCTCTTAATATTAGTTAGTAGAATTTTATTATGACAAAATAATTTGAAATTACCCTTATAGGTAATTTTATATGTTAGAGCTATCTTAATTACAAAAGGGGAATAAAATAAAACTCTATTTGTGAGATGGTTGATGAATAATTAAACATTTCTCTTGAGAAATTTCGTGATTGCTATTTCTTGCTTCTGCTTTGCATCATTCCAACTGGAACAATGATGGCTCATTTGTTGATGAAATCAATCTCATGGGATTTAGGTAGTGTTTACATTTTGAATTGGGGTGACAATCTTGAAGAGTAGGAATCCTGAGATTAGGAGTGTGGAGTGGGAGTGAGAGTAGGTTGTTTACTTAAACTGAAATGAGAGTATAAAATTAAAATCAGAATCTAATTTATGTGTTTATATAATCTTGGATTGGAAGTAAATGACTTCAAATTATAATTTTACCATTATTTAAAGAATTGTAGTTTTTAATTACAAAATTAATTAAAAAAATAAAAGAATATATTTGAAAAATAGAATATTTATTTTATTATATTTGTAAATTAATAATAATAATTAATATTTTTAATTATGTAAATCACAATCTTTTATTAATTTTAATTATGTAAATAAAAAAATTATTAAGAGCAACACAAATGAAACACTATTATTAATAATATAATACAAAATTAATATTTTCTTAGAATAAAATATTGATTATTATTAATTACTAATATTAAATAAATATAATACTATAATTTTTAAATAAATATAATAATATTATATTTTCAAATAAAAATAGCATATACTAATATTATTAATTCTCTATGAGTATAATAATATGATTTTAAGTAATTTTAACTTAGAATCAATGTAAATTATTATTTTTAATAATTATAATTTATAAAATAATATAATAATATAAATAAATAAATATGATATTATTTATTTTATTAAATATAAGAGTAAAAAGGGAAGAGGGTGGAGTTGATTCGCACTCCTACCTTCCCCTATGGGAGTGGAAATCCCACTCCCTACTCCAGAAAAAGATGGATCCCATGAAGTGAGATTTCCACTCCTCTCTTAAAATTAGTAAGTAAACACTGGAGTGGGAGAAATCCAGACTCCTCACCCTCACTCCAAGAAGTAAACACTATATTAAATTCTTTACATGCATTACTTTTGGATATAGAAAGCAATCCTTCGTAACATAAAAAATTTCACCAAAAAAAAATTGCTATAACTAACCCAAATCTAAGTCTAGGAGCCAAAAAATTTTCATATCAAATCGATATGAAGATCTTTCGCGTAATTGAAGCAAGGGCCGAGGGATAAAAGGAAAGTCTAAAAGCTTTACTTCAACAAATATAAAAATGTGATCAGTAAGAAAAAATAAATCTCAATCATGCATGAATAATACAGAGAAATCTGCAGAAGCTAGGTGAATGAAGATAAAGAATATTATTAGTGCTTTGAAAAATATTTAGTGACATTCATAAAGATTGGATACTCTTTCAATGGTATAATTTTCTTTTTAAACAAAATTTGAGCACAAGTGATCAAACATATTAGATGTGTGCACTATGGAGGGCTAATATTTTACTGGTTAGTTCGCTGAAGTGTCCCATTAAAAAACTAGTAAGGAACTAACAATGCTTGGAAAGATAAAAAAAATACAGTGTGCCAAACGCACCCTATAAGGAATTAAAAAAAATGAAATCAATAAACTGAATATTTCACTATTTGATCAATTCGGTACACAATGATGATTATAAATAACATGATTTGATTCTTGACATCACTATAAGATTATTTGATCTTTGACTCAATTATTAGCTACACAAATTACATTCTTGCATTCCCCTGCCAAATTTTATGGGAAAATACTTGGCAAAATTGATTGTATAGATTCTCTGCGTCACCGAAAAACACTTACTAGTAACTTACACTTGCCAATGAGAACTCTTCAGTCCTCCAACCAAGAGCAATTCAATCACTACTCAAGTTGTTATCTTCATTTAACTTTCATGGACGGTAAGATGGCTTAATCGGATGTGCTATTTCCTGCGCTGCCAACCCAATACTGTTTGACGGCAATCAATATCTTCTCAGGCATGAGGGGTCCATCCTCGTGATCCATCATTTTGGTATCCCATCGCATGCCTTCAGCAAATTTTCTAACCTTGTTCAGGGCATCAACTTCGTCCCGGAAGATGACTGCCCCTTCTGGCCGCAAGATGCGGTCCATTTCCAGAAGGATGTCTTCTGGTTTACACCTGTTCAATCATATGCATATATGATGACATCAAGAGGCAGTGAAAAATTTTGAGCTCATATAAAGAAAACATGTATCCTAGAATTAAGACCTCAGCTAATCATGATTTTTTGTTACAAAGATGATATACGGTGCAGCAGCCTATAAGCTGACTTCAACTGAGACAGATAGATTACCCGAAAAAGAAAATCTTTTACATCAATTTCGGCTACAAGCCTTGGAAAGTCATTTTCATGACATTGAGCTTAATACCAAATTACTCGCTCACAAATATCAAACATATTGCCAGCAAAGGATAAATCAACAATATATATTTTGACATTAGAGCTTCTCCCAAATCTTCTATTTCATATTTCCGCATTTCAAGTGGAAAATAGACCTTCTTAATATGAGTTTCCAATCTGAGAAATAATTTTAGGTTAGATAATTAATTTTACGTAGCTTTGAGGTTCTCCTCACTGGTCCAAAGTTGCAGCATTGTGCATTTATGACTTGATTTCAAGTACACAAGTTTTTTATATGGGATTTGAGTCAGCACATATGAGAAAGAAGATAGAGAAGCTTACGTGTTCTCATACAAGCTAAATACACCATTAGCATGAATAAGGTCATATGTCCTTGGATATGTAGAGAATCCTTCGCACCTGGAAAAAGAAGGAAAAAAAAAAAAAACACCATTTTTGAGATTCCAAAGAACATAAATTCCTAAATTTAAGTTGAACTTCATATTCATCCCTTGATAAGATAAAAAATAAGAGCAAAAAATAATTTGAAGGTAAAAAACTTTGACCAGTCTTTCACAATGTGAGTTAAACGCATCTCAAACGGCCAATCTTATGCCACTCTAGATCCTAAGCTCCTATTTTTCTTTCTATTTCACTTGCAAACACTTACTCGTGAATAAAACATAAAACATAAGTCTATCCTATCACCCACTGCGAATTGAGTGGTGAGGTTGATCCACTAGCAACAGTTCTAAAAATAAGGAAGTTCATAAAGTGTACTTCATCCCAGAAAGTACCATAAGTTATTATTTCTACTTTAAAATGACTTTACAAACAGGTAAAGCTTTTCAAGCAGGTTGTACAATGGGAAAAATTCATTTTCAACAAAGAGCACCAGTACTAAAGATAAATATGTGAAGAAATGCAGTTGCAAATTAGGAATCATAATCACAAACAGAACAGGTAAAATTATTGGAACATACCAGTCATGATATATGCCAATTAGGCCTCTCTCATAAATGACACCTAAAGTGTTCTTTGCAGTTGTTGGTACAACATTCATTACCCAAGATTTTGGCGATTCAAGTGCCACTGCAAACCCCCCAAGTCCTGCATTCATGTCCATCACATTTCGATATCTTCTTGTGCCAATCAAACTGTTCATCTTTTTGTAAGCATTTACATGCTTTTTCCAAAGTTTATTATCCTCTTGGTAAGACTTGGCAGTTACTCCCTCAACTTCCCCGTTAGCTATTCGTGGAGGGACATCGAAAAGCCTGGCTGGGAACTTCTTTAACTCCCCTCCTGCTACTTTTTTTGTACTGGATACTTCAGGGAAAGGGGTTATGCAAGTTTCCATCTGTTTGTACCTGAAATGCATCACAAAAAAATTAAATAGGATCGAAATACTAAGAAACCATTGCTGCAGCCTGACCTCCAACATTGTCACAACTCACATTCCCAATGAAGATACAACAGTAATTAGACTGACTTTCAAATTTATCCGTTCAGCAATATCATGAGCGCACAGATGAATTAACACAGAGTTCATCTGTAACTAGATTTGGTTTCCTATTTGAAATTAAACAAGCAATCAGAAAGATAACTCTAAATGGACAATGATAGGGCACAAAGAGGAATAGTCAAATTCTGAGTAGCTTCATTCTCTAAATTTTTTGTGGGCAGAAGATACCCATATTGTTCTCATAAACATAAATGATCTCCCCAAAAAAAAAAAAATAAATAAATAAATAATTGAGGGGTCAGCAGAACTGGACTTGCAGTATTCTGGGGAGCTGCCCAGGAAGGTACTTAATGAAGCTTAAATATATCCATCACTATACAATTGCCTAAAACCTGAATTAGCCATAAAATAGAATAATTATGATAGTATAGATGGATGTTAAAGTGAACATTCAAAGTTCCTAACAATGAGATGATCCTAGGGAGGCAGAGAACTAATGCAATTAAGCAAAAGAAGGTGCAGGTGAACTCACCAAACATCATCAGGACCCCTTGATTTGCATTTGTTGGCAGACTTCCTCTTGCAGGATTTGTCATTTATTTTCTTTCTCCAGATGGCAATATCTCCCTTCTCATACTTTTTCTCCCAGCAAAGAGACTCAGCAAGCTCTTCAATGCTTCTTTGTTCTGCTCGAAGTTCTTCCTTAGATCGCTTCCATGTTTGATAATATGTCTTCCAATTAATTGGAGGTCCAGATAAGATCCAGTATCCACCAGGTCTGAGGACTCGATCAACTTCCAATAGATATATCCCATCTGTACACAGAAGTCCATACATTAAATAGTCAACAGCTCCACCCTATTTTATTTTTCAAGTATTGCATGAATGGAAATCAATCCCCTCCCCACCTTATGTAAGCGAGGTTCAAACTCTAGATCTCTTGTACCACACCAAGAGGTTTTACCAATTGAACCATGTAGGCAGTAGCACCCAATTAATACCATGAGTAACCATGAAAAGGAATGTAGCAGAAAACAGAATGAAAATTTGTAGCTTAGGGCCTTTCAACCAGAAGTCCTATCTTATCTCCCAAAATAAATAATCACTTGATTAATAGCTCAATTTCAGTTTGATGCCACCTTAATCCCAACTACTAAGGTAATTATGAAGCATATATAAACTCAATGAAAATTTTCTCCAGTATTTGTATTTTGATACCTTTTCCTTCTTAAAATTTTTTAATTGATACCATTTCAGTATATTCTCAATCAAGCCCAAGAAAAATCTGACTCCATTCAAGATATATAACTAAATTTTCTTTTGATACAAGCAACTGAAAAAAAGTTGACATGAAACTATAAGGAAAATTTGTGTTTATAACACAACTTTCCTATACGAGTTTACAAACAGATCCATTAATAACTAGTTAAAAATATGCAGGTATATTTAGCAACTCAATGGATTCTAATTGACTATTGATCTAAAAAAAGATTCCAATTTCATCAGATCACAGATGCCATTCATATTTCACTACTCAACAAAAGGTAACATAATATCTGATAAATCTATATGCTTTCGACTTTTTTCTTTTTCTTTTTTTTTATTTTTTTGGATAAGAAACTATATATTATATTAATGATGAAGAAACATTACAAGAAGTGGACCAGCTGCCCACTAAGAAAGCAGAAAAATGAAAGCTTTTTCTATGCTATACAAAATATGCCAATCCCCTCTACAAAACTAGACCAACCTAGACACCTATCTCAAAACACTCTCCCAACTTAGATGAATGAAGAAAAAATATGAATCTTCAAACTCCTTAGAAACTGAAGCCCAACACAAAGTTAGAAGACGGATTTTATCCCATAATTCTTCAATATTGTCTGCACTTTTTTCTTCAAAAATAAGAAGATTTCTTTCTTGCCATACTACCCAAAACAGAGATGCCACATCTATATCCAAAGAGTTTTGGCCTTTTTTCCTGTACTAAAAGTATAGGAATTCTCCATAAGAATAAAATGAAAAGAACCCGGAATGACACACAAAATGTGAGCCTCTTTGCACAACCTACTCCGCAACTTTGAGGTCACAAAACAATAAAGAAAAAGATGATTAGAAGTTTCTGCACTTGTTTTGCACATCACACACCAAGAAGGAGATAGACACATATTAGGGAAATTTCTTTGAATTACTTTCCCAGAGTTTAATTTTCCTTGAGCCAAGTCCCACAAAACGCTTGAATTTTAAGAGGAATACTAGCCAAGGAGACATCATTAATCAGCCATTGAAGATAAGATGTACAAGAATAATATCCTGATGTCTTCCAAACTCCACAATCTAAAGTTGAAAGCACAACCTATATGCTTTCAGCTTTTAATATACAAGAATGAACATCCTGACACATCACCACTTTTTGACAAAATATGGATGTCTTTGGATTCAACAAAATTTAAATGAGTATCATAAGATCTAAAAATATTTATTGTCAGATTATACAAAATTATATATGCGGTCCTTTTTTCCAATTATAGATTTTTAAACCATGTATGTTATATACAGAATACACTAAAATGCAGTATGGTTCTACAATATTGACAATAGAGACCTTACCATTTGAAGTCCATGGTATCAGACACCGAGAGCATTGAGCCATATCAAAGGCTCGCGAAGGATATGGAAGATGTATTGTTCCAAGAACACCAATAACAGCAGGTACCCCTCGCTCTAATGCAAACTGTACCTGTGCTTCGTGATTGTCCCTCGGAGCAAAGGACATAGTCAATACATTTCTTTTTAAAAGGTATGCACCCCAGCTTGCAACCTACAAAATAATTGACATTATCAGTTCAGGAGAATATTACAAACTTAAATTAATTAGACAAGAAGCAATGTGTGAATGCGATTTGATAATATACCGTCTGAGCCTAATTAGGAATAACAAACAATAATACCATTACATGTTTAGAAAATATAAAACAAATAAAGAGAAAGATGCAAGAAGAAAATGATACATAACATTCCAAAGTGTTAGGGACAAACACATAAAGCTACAATAGTTCTCAGCATAGACCAGTGAAGCAGTGTACTTCCCAAAATGTGGTATTTCCATGTATAGAAAGAAATTATCTAGAGGACGATAATGCATCCACCATATGGCACTATTCTACATATTACAAGAATGACCCTGGTAACTCAAAAGTGATCCAGACCTATCAAGATTGCTAATATTCAACAGAAAGCACACAGTCATGTTACTAGTGGTCAATTAAAAAATAAATAAATAACTTTTCTCTGAACAATTAACATATGACATATGCAGAGGTTATTCGAGTTCAGTAACATACTCCACATCCAGTGTCCAGTGCTGTTCTGACAGAGCCATCTTTAATTGGGATAACTGATGCAAGCTCATCAATATATGCATCAGCACCTTGTGGAAACATTGTTCCTCCACCTGGAAATTTAAAAACATTCCCCTGAAACTGCACCCAGTTCTGTACAGCCTTTTCAACTGTTAGGCTTTTATGAGGAACATTTGCATAATGAACATAGTCCCGACCCTTTGGCCATGGAAATGGGGTCATATACCCCTTGGGAGCAGGTATAAGACAATGCAATTTTTCATCTTCAGGAGGACAATGTCTTTCCCTGTATATCATATTCTCTCTTGGAAATTTCATAGCTTGGTCTTGTTCCTGACAAGGAGTATAATCAGTGTATTTAACA
Source organism: Citropsis articulata (assembly GCA_030449925.1). Taxonomy (NCBI): domain Eukaryota; kingdom Viridiplantae; phylum Streptophyta; class Magnoliopsida; order Sapindales; family Rutaceae; genus Citropsis; species Citropsis articulata. Next base: position 10,482,004 of record JASUUH010000211.1, on the reverse strand, counting down.
TCACAGGGCGTAAACACCTTAGCTTTAGGCTCAGAAGGTTCAACAATCTCCACATCATTGTGGTGAGTTTCAAAGCTCAAATTAGTAAAGATATTACAGTCTGCCTGCTTGGTTATTTGTGACGCTATAATATCACCTTTTCCAAAACCACTCTTCTGCCATGCTCCAAGTATGTAAAAGAAACCGCACAAAACAATGACAATAAGTATAGACAGTGGACTCCTTGTTCTGCTTCCTAATGAATTATGCTTCCCCATTATATGGCCGGGGCAAGTCCCTGAAGCAACTGTGAGATGTAACTTAGTCAAAAAAACAATCACTTTGCACTAGTAATTATGCAAAGTAGTTACAGCAATCATAAAGGATGTTTATTTTTGGAGAAAGGATAGTCATCATCAACAAACACAGTACAAATGCTTCAATCAGTCACAGGAGTCATACACAGATCTCAACTGCTTTCTCAAAATTAATTGTTGTTACACATGGAAAGGAGAAGACGGTGAAATAGCAACCCAAGTTATGAAATCCTTGTTTTGTAAAGTTATCTAGCACGCAGGTAGAATTAAATAAAAGCCCAAAGTTCGAAAAATCAGCGACAAACCCTTTAGCTCTATGTAACTTCTGCAAACCCTATCTGCCAAAGTCAATATTTCTTTCTTGGAATGCATTGATGAATTTTATCTACTGAAATATCATATTTCGCATTTGCCTTCAACACTCAATTTACTCATTGATGTCAAACCCGGGTCATTCATTTTTCAAATTATTAATAACTATCAATGGATGACTTTTACCTCCTATCGAGAAAATGCCAACTGAATGTCTCAAAAACATTTATACAAGGAGGAAAAAAGTTAAGAATGACAATTGATAAATCCATTAACATATAAGAATTAAAAAAAAAAACAAATAGCAAAGATCCTATATTAGTATATTTAGAGGAAAAAGAAAATAAAATTAATACTACCAATTTTGTTTACCAGATTTGACCTTAAAAGTTGTTCTATAATTTACAATTTGATCCAAAGGTTAACCAATAAAGAGAAAGAGAAGCCAAATCATATAACCAACTTTCTGAAAGCACATGATTAAGTCCAAAACATAATTAAAAGTTATAGGAACTCATCAAAAGTGAAATAAAGTTCCGAAGTTGATGTGGATTGAGGACAGTACACAGCAAGATCAGAAAAGAAAAGATATACCAATACTATAAAGTAGAGAAAAGCATGCATGCGGCTGATCAAATCAAGGATTCATATCAAACCCAAATCTCCTCACATATTGTAGGTACTACTCTTAATCCTGAATAACCCCATTTCCCTTCTCGTCAAGCTCAAACATCTTTCATACAGTAACACTCAAGAACACATTCAAAATGTTTTTTTTTTGTGGCGACAGTCACACTGAAACAGCTACAAAAATCACACTTAAATGACAATTAAATACGAACAAACAATAGAATTAACCATTAACTCTATCATCAATGATAAAGAGTTTGAAAAGTACCTGCAACAACTTCATTTTCAAGAACCCAGAAAGCAAAAAAGTAAAGGGGCCACAGATCTTAAGAGAAAATAAGGCAACAATACACACACACACACACACACATATGGCATAATCTAATAAAAATGGCAATGATTAAAAAAGGTAGAAATGTACAAAACATTCACCTGAATATGAAAGCTCTCCAATGAGCAGCAAGAGAAGAGTTCTTTCTTGAACTTTCACTCACACACGCAGTCTCCCTCTCTCTCTCTAGATCGCTGGTAAGTGCCACTGTGTGAGTGAGCTTCAAACAGGAGAGAGAATTGGTGGAGAGACGGGGTATTTGTGGCACCTCTTTTATACTCTGTCGGTTGATAATATCCACAGAATCCCTAATGGTTTAATTTTTCTCAATTTGAGTACAATTTATCTATTTGTATTAAATAAGTCCCTAACCACTACTAACTCCTAGTAATAAATTATGCTCAAGAATTTTGATATATTCAATGTTGGTTTACATTGCATTTTACAAAGTACTGAACTGTATTAGTATAAAAACACTATTTGGGTAGGTCTTTATGGAAATTCTTTAATTTTGAGATGTCATTTTGTATACTTTTTTCATTATTTTTTTGTCTTTTTTTATTATTTTTATTATTTTATATACTTTTCATTAATATTATGAATTATGAATATTGCGGTTAGCTGTCACTCTGGCTCTAGTCTTTAGCCACTGCTTACCACTACTGGTGTATCTATCGAAGTTGTCAATGATATCATTAAGATCCTCATATGTTTCTCGCTGCACAACTTGCGATCGATATCAAAATTTGAACTATCCTTCACTAAAAAATTTAGAATTACATTTTGGCTAGCGTATACATCATTACTCAATAATAATGATGGTGAATACCATATCATATTCCCTAAAATAAAAAAATGATGGAGGTGATATACTTTCATTTGCCGCTAATTGATGGTAATGTTAATATGTAGTTGAATTTTAAAATATATATCTATGTATTTGTATATGTAACAATGATAATTAAATGTTTGTGTAGATTATTTGATAAGAATTCTTATTGTTTCAACTAGATTTTCACTAAGATTCATGGTGCGTTTACTTATCGGATTGGGGAATCGGAATCCGGAATTGGAATGATTAATGACGTTCTTGTAAAATAAGAGGGAATCGGAATGGAAATGGCCGGAATATATATTAGGAATGAATGGGAAGCTTGATTCCACCTCCCGTGGAATCAAGTTAAATTCCATTCAACTAAATTTCTCATAAAACAAAAAATACTCATTTTGTCTGGTATAATTAATTAATATATTATTATAATTAATTAATTATTATGATTAATTAATATATTCTTAACTATAATTATTAATAATTATAGTTCTTGAATAAATAATCATAATAATTAATATATTATTAATATTATTACAATAATTAATACATTATTATTTTAATTAATTAATTAATATATTATTATAATAATTATTATAATTAATTCATATATTATTAATTAATTAATATAATTATTACTTTTAATTAATATATTAACATATTATTAACAATAATTATTAATAATTATAATTTTGAATAAATAATCACAATAATTAATTTATTGTTATTGTTATTATAATTAATTAATATCTTTGTTATAATAATTACTAATATAATAATTATAATTAATTCATATATTCTAATTAATTAAATACTTTAATTATTACTATTAAATAATATAATAATATATTATTTAACAACAATATATTAACAATTATAGTTCTCCAGTAAATAATCACAATAATTAATATATTATTATTTTAATTAATTAATTAATATATTATAATAATAATTATTATAATTAATTCATATATTATTAATTAATTAATATAATTATTACTATTAAATAATATAATAATATATTATTAACAACAATATATTAATAATTATAGTTCTCAAGTAAATAATCACAATAATTAATATATTATTATTTTAATTAATTAATTAATATATTATTATAATAATTATTAATATAATTATTATAATTAATTCATATATTATAATTAATTAATATAATTATTACTATTAAATAATATAATAATATATTATTAACAATAATATATTAATAATTATAGTTCTCGATTAAATAATCACAATAATTAATACATTATTATTTTAATTAATTTATTTATATATTATTATAATAATTATTATAATTAATATATATATTATAATTAATTAACATAATTATTACTATTAAATAATATAATAATATATTATTAACAATAATATATTAATAATTATAGTTCTCGATTAAATAATCATAATAATTAATACATTGTTATTTTTATTAATTAATTAATATATTATTATAATTATTATTATAATTAATTCATATATTATAATTAATTAAGTAATATAATTATTACTACTAATTAATATATTAATACATTTTAACAATAATTATTAATAATTATAATTTTGAATGAATAATCACAATAATTAATATATTATTATAATTAATTAATTAATATTAATATTATTAGTTAATATATTTTATAATAATTGTTAAAATAATTATAATAATTAATTAATAAAATTTTACAATTAATTAATATATTAGTTAATAATAATAATTATGACAATAATCCATTAAGTACTTTTTAGTAATTTGTTACAATCCATTTCATTAGATTAGATTCGATTCCAACAGCTTAAGTAAACAACTTAATTTGATTCTCATTTCCTATTTCGATTCCAGTTCATTCGTTCGATTCATTCATTCGATGATAAGAATTCTTATTGTTTCAACTAGATTTTCACTAAGATCCAATTCAAATCATTAAGCGACTCTTCTCATCGGATCCAATTCAAATCTGATTAAAATAAATAAAATTTATATCTTGGGGGATACTAGGCTATGTTATATTTAGATGTGTATTTCTCCTAATCAGGGTAGGAGGCATAGCTAAAGTAATCTAGGAGGTGAGCTGTGGTGATTTGAAAGATGACCTGAGGTGATTTGGGAGGTGAGTTACGATATTCTAAGTGTTAATTTAGAGAGTTGACGTACGGAGCTCAATAGAAATTCGAGAATAGCTCTAAATAGCTTATTTGATTAACTCTATAGAGCTTGTAGGATAATTCTTGCAAACTTATATATAAAATATGCTAGGTATCAAGACCATCATAATAAACAGAAAATAAATACACAAAATTTTATGTAGTTCAGTCCTTTGGCCTACATCTATGCGGTAGCTCATCTTCAATCCACTAGATAAATGAAGCGTTACACATGATTTGCCCTACAATATCAACAAAACATTAATAAAGGTTGTTTATGGTGAATAATAAAATGAGAGAAACGTAGGTCTTATGAAGACTATAAAGTTTTCTACGAGAAGAATATTAGAGGCGCTTATTTAAGAGGTGAGGTGACTAAGATCTTCTATGGAGGTATAAAAATGAAGGGAGAAGATGAAAAGTAGCCTCTTAAGAAATCATATCCAGAAAAAAAAAAAAAGCCATGGATTGAATGTAGCAAAAGGAGAGTGAGTGCTAGAGATGGAGAGAGTTCCCTTAAGATTGAGTATGTGGACGTTGTATGGGTGTTCATGAGGGTATTTTGATAATTTTTAACATGCGGCACTCATTTAATGGCTGGCCTCCCTTAGGTCAGGCTATTTGAGTAATTTATCTTATAGTCCCTTGATGGTGATATCCATGAGCTTGAGATATAAGGAAACCTCCAACCACTTTTTACCTTTCACGGTTGGACACGTGGCAGCCTTTTGGCATTGTCGGTTCTGTTACTTTTATAGTGGTACAAAAAGACAATTGGCTTAGCCTTTTCTCGTTGCTTAGTTAGAAAATCTTTACTTTTATTAACTCCTTGTCCTTATCTAGAAAGAATATATTTTTGTTCTCTTTCATGATGGCTTGCACTATTCACATGGTGACGTTGACAACTGAAATCTAGCTTCCAATAATACCCCTGATATTATGTATTTACTAAAATTACTTTTTCTTCAAGGAGCTTACTTCCTATATCTTTGTGAACTATCCTAACCCTAGTAAACTTCCTTTGGTTAACTTTTTTATCATGGGTCATTGAGTTATTGGCCCACGTTAGCACTCAGATTTCTCCGAAGCACTAAATTTACCCATTCTAATGTTAATAATTAATGACTGATGGCAGCTATTGTAAGCAGCAAGCAACAATGTATTTATTTTTAATATAATTAATAAAGCATTATTTTACATAATTAACAATAAATTAAAAATTTTACTACAAAACGTTGAATAATATAAATGAAAATTTTGGGATGTTTTAAAATAGACCATTGCCTAAATCGACCCACCATACATTTCCTAAAAAGTTATTTCAGCACACTTGGATAGAGTTTGGGGCTTGTTTAGTAGAGATGGACATTATATGTCCTTCTATGAGGAAACAATAAAAATATAGGGGTCTAAATCATATTACATATTTGGTATTTTAATTGTCAAAATCCTGCAGTGAATTCGGAGTTTTTTGATTTACTGGATTATAAAAGATTTATCACTAAACGACAATATATTTTTTTAATCTTAAACGAAAATTATATATGCAAATATTCTTTAGAAAGTAAAAACAATGATAAATGAATGTACAAAATGGTGAGAAAATGATGATAAAATAATATCAAAATAGATTAATCTCAATAAATTTTTTATTGTGAATATGAGTAGATTTTTATTTTAATATATAAAATACTAATTTCATCTAAAATCTTAGGCTTTATTAAAATTTGAAAAAACTATTATGTCATGTAGTTTAATAATATAACGTGATTATCTATGACTTAATACTTTTTTTCAGATTTATATGAAGCACAATGAACCAAGGCGAACAGGAAAAAAAAAGAATTTTATTTTTTTCTCATGTGGGATTTTTTTTTAATGATTTTATTTTCCAATAACAAAAATCTTTAAGATGCACAAAAAGATAAATATTTTCACTCTTAATCTTTGTTTCCAATATATCTTGTCATCAATTAGTAAATCCATAGATCTAGCAATAAAATAGTTCATAGGCTTACTAAATATGCGATTAAAAGTGGAGTTTCGAATGTCTGCGTGGAGTCATTCCCAGCCCACATTGCTTGTATTCTCAATTTTGTTAATTAATGGAAAGATTTATCTTTTCTTCTAAAAAAAGATAAATTATTTCACAAATTTTATCTTTTTTAATTCAAAAATCATTTTGCTAATTAAAATTTAAAAACAAGCAGAACGTTTTGAAAACGTTAATCATTGCTTTGGAAAAGGTATATAGACGCCATTGATGATCAATTTCTGCCGACACTCCCTATGAATTAATGTTGAAGTTGATTGATGCACCGAATTCCTCCAAATATTCATGCTATGAATTATGTAAATAAGATGAGATATGAATAAATTATTAAGAGAATAAGAGTACGTGGAAAGAGGCTGTTCATGCTAAAGCAATAACGACAACTTTGAAAGGAGAATTTGGGTGACCACTACATGCCAGTGTGCTCCACTCACTAACCTAAGCTTGGCCAAATTAATTTTTGATAAAAGATGGACATTATTCAACTCGGCTCGGTTTTATCCGGATATCGAACTATATTGAATTGTTTTAATTTTGTTCAATTCTTAAATTTGGTTTGATTTAATTTAATTTTTTATAATTCAATTCACCAAATATAATTTGTTTTCTTTTAAATTAGCTAATTTTTTTTATACTTTTCACTTAAATTTGATTATTCTTTTAATCGAATTCAATTATAATCACTAATCATTTATGTTTTATGTATAAATACTAATAAAACAATATTATTAATTACATAAAAATTAAACTTTTTTTTTTTAAAATTTTAACACTGAATCGATTGGTTTTCGATTTAGTTCAATTCAAACAAAAAATCGATCGATTTACATTTTCTAAACTATTCGGTTCATGACCGGCCCAAAGAAACCAATTAATTTTCTTCATCCCACCTTTGATATGCCTAGGGGCAAATAAAAATTACAGTACTAAGAAGATCTTGTTACAAACATAACAAAGTAAACAAGAATACTTGGAAGTAAACATATAACAAGCAGATTATAAACAAATCTCCTTGGAGAGCTAGCTTTCTATCATTGAGACTTGATGAACTTTCCAAACGCCATCCACAATGCTGCCCAACGGCACAGGGCATTACAGACTGCAGTGACCAATTCTAAAACGTATCCATGTCAAAAGATTAGTGCTTTAGGCTCTGCAACAAGATTGTGATTGTACACATCAACTGAATAATATGTGCAGTTATATTAACATACAATAAAAGGATGCAACTTTTAGAAGAGACACTGGAGCAAACATTGATCAACCAGATGGGAAAAATTAAAATAGAACAAGAACAACATTAGCAGCTCACCAGCCTTCAGTGGGCTCTGTTGTTGATCAAACTTCGTGTCCCTGCCTTCAGCTGATCTCAATTTGCTGGCATCCACTTTCTTTTTCATTTTTGAAGAGCTCAGAGAGCCTTTGACTACCACCCAAAAAAAAAAAAAGCAAAAAAAGAAAAATTGAATTAATACCATTCCAAGAAGACAAATGATACATTCTGGCATAACAAAATTTTGAAATTCAGATAATGATCTACAATCTGAACCCGACATTTCACCTATATGAATTGCACACTAATATTAAAGACATTCAGCATCTCAAGTCTGTTGAAAGGTTGACCAAATCAAATTGATTTGGTTTTCCTTCTATATTTAGGTGTATATTTGGTGTAAATATAGAGTTATTGCTTCCTAGAAATCAGTTTGTAATATTCTGCTTTAATTTTTTCTTTCCTTTCTTAGTCTCTTGTATCCCTATATTAAGACTGTGTACTATCTCATGAAGAAATGAAATGAGAACCATTCCATAAACTTTTTCTTTACCTATTTTCACATGGTATCAGAGCGCTAGGCTCCCTTTCTTTTTGATCTCTTCCCCACCATGTCTGACCAATCTTCTGAAACCACAGTCACCTCAAAAAGACTAAAACCAAAAATTTGTCATTCTGAATCTCATTCTGTCCAGATTACAACTATCCGGCTGAATGAAGGAAATTTTCAAAGATGGTCTCAGTCGGTTAGAATGTATATTAGGGGAAGAAGGAAGATTGGTTATCTTACCGGAGATGTAAAGGCTCCTGAAATATCTGATCCCTCTTATGGTGTTTGGGATGCCGAAAACTCCATGATTATGACGTGGTTAGTCAACTCCATGGATGAAGACATTGGTGCAAATTATATATGCTTCTCTACTGCAAAAGAACTCTGAGATAGTGTGAGTCAGATGTACTTTGACTATGGAAATCAGTCCCAGATCTATGAGTTGCAGCTTGCTCTTGGAGATATCCGTCAAGGAGATTATAGTATGACAAAATACTTCAATACTCTAAAGAGATTGTGGCAAGATTTGGACTTATTCAACGACTACGAGTTGAAGAGCACGGAAGATTTTAAACACCACAAACAAACTGTCAATAATGAGCGAATCTTCAAGTTCCTAGCTGGGCTTAATGTTGAATTTGATGAGGTAAGAGGAAGAATTATTGGGAGAAAGCCACTTCCTACTATTGAGGATGTTTTCTTTGAAGTAAGGAGAGAAGAAAGCCGTCGAGGTGTTATATTGGGAAAAAAGAGCTTCATTGTCTCTGTGGAAAATTCTCCCCTTATTACAGCAGATGCTAATGCTAACCGTTCCTTCACTCAACAGCAACAAAAACCTCGAGTATGGTGTGATTACTATAAAAAACCACGCCATACTCGGGAAGATTACTGGAAACTCTATGGAAAGCCTGCAAACTGGAAAAACAACAAGCATAGCCGTGCGTCTGCCAATGAAGTGGAGAATCTGGAAAAAAAATCTCAACAAGGAGCAAATTGATCATCTCATTAAGCTGTTGACTTCTAATCCTCCACCTGATACTCGTAGTGGTTCACTAGCCTAAACAGGTAGTATTATTTAGGGATGACAATTTATGGGCTTGGGCTGGGCTTTTCAAAGCCCAGGCCCAAGCCCACATCATCACATCAAGGTCCAGGCCCTTCAAAAGCCCGCCCAAATTAGACGGCCCGGGCTCGGGCCTGGGCTTTTTAGATTAAGTATACAATATTTTTTTAATTAAGAAAAAATATTTAAATTAAAGATAATCATCTAATATATAATAAAATAACAGTCAAATACGTAAACTATTAGTAATATAACCTAATAAATAACAAATACTAATATAAAAAATTAAACTAATTTGGTATTTTGAGTTTTTTCTTTTTTTATTTAAATTAAATTTATTTTTTATTTATAAATTGTCTTCTTATTTTTCGGCCAACGATGCAGCCGGGCTGAAACTTGTGGGCTAGGCCTACCAGCTTTGCCACCCCTAGTATTATTAATGCTCTATTTAGTCACTCAACTACTGCACCATGGATTATTGATTCGGGTGCTTCTGACCATATGACTAGCATTTTTAGTTTATTTGATTCCTATTATCCTTGCCCTGGTAACAAAAAGGTAAGAGTTGCTGATGGAAGCTTATCTTCCATAGCTGGAAAAGGATCAATAAAAATCTCTGGAACCATTGAACTTAAAAATGTGCTACATGTCCTTAAACTTTCTTGCAACCTATTATCTGTCAGTAAATTAGCAAAAGATTCTAATTGTTGTGCTGTCTTTTTTTACTCCCATTGTGAATTTCAGGACAGGGACTTGGGGACGATGATTGGCAGTGCTAGTTTGCGAGAAGGTCTTTACTATTTTGATGACTACTTATCAAGGAATAAACAAGCTTAAGGTTTGAGCAGTAGTATTAGTTCGAACTTTGCTAGGGATCAAATAATGCTTTGGCACCTTAGACTAGGACATCCTAGCTTTCCTTATTTGAAATATCTATTTCCAGATTTATTTAAAAATGTTGATTGTACTACTTTTCAGTGTGAAAGTTGTTTTTTATCTAAAAATCATCGAGTTTCATAGAAAGCACTTACTTATCGTGCCTCAAAACCTTTTTATTTAATTCATAGTGATGTTTAGGGACCCTCAAAAATCAATACTTTAACTGAAAAAAGATGGTTTGTAACATTCATAGATGATTATACTTGGCTTTGTTGGGTTTATTTAATGAGAGAAAAATCTGAAGTTGAGGGGTTATTCAAAGATTTTTATAATATGGTTGAAAATCAGTTTCAAACAAAAATAAGCCTACTCCATACAGATAATGGTACTGAATATTTTAATAATTGTCTAAAGGTGTTTTGTAAGGAAAATGGTATAATTCACACATCCACTTGTCGTGATACTCCACAACAAAATGGAATTGCGGAACAAAAAAACCGCCATTTACTTGAAGTTAGTCGGGCAATCATGCTCTCTATGCATGTTCCTAAATATTTATGGGGTGATGCTGTTTTAACAGTATGTTATTTGATTAATAGGATGCCTACCCGTGTTTTAAAGTATCAATCACCTTTAGAATACTTTACACTTATATATATCATTCTAATAGGATTACCTCCAATATTCAGTTTAGAGTCTTTGGGTGCATTGTATTTGTTCATGTTCCTAACCATCTTAGATCTAAATTGGATCCTAGATCTGAAAAATGTATTTTCTTGGGCTATGCTCCTAATAAAAAAGGCTACAAATGTTTCAATCCTCAAACAAAGAAATTTCATGTCAGTATGGATGTTATATTTCTCGAAAATCAACTTTTTTTTGGCCAAAATTCTCTTCAGGGGGAGAAAGAGAATAGTGAAGATGATTTTTGGCATACTTCTACACCTGTGCCTAATCTGGTTTTACCTGATCTGAGCACTTCAACTTAAATTCAAAAAACTAATATTTCTAATAATGAAAACTTAGGAAACCTTGAACTACAGGAACCAAGTGTTAATGTACCAAAGACAGGCGGAGAAATACTACAAGATAAAATTCCACCACCAGAGCTTCGTGTTTATACTCGACAAAGGTATCATCACAGCAATAAAGACCCTCCCATAAACTCGGTAGAGCCTCAATTGTTGCCTCCAAGCACTGATTCCTCAGAAAATTCAGGTAACATTTCTTCTCCTATACATTCCAACACTCTTTTTCTTGATCTTAACTTACCTATAGCACATAGGAAAGGAACCCGAACCTGTACTAAGCACCTTATTGCTAGATATGTTTCCTATGAAAAGTTGTCCACTAAACAAAAAGCCTTTACCACAAAAATCTCTCAGATACCAATTCTTAAAACGATAAAAGAAGCCCTAGACCACCCAAATTGGAAGTTAGCAGTTTTAGAGGAAATGAATGATCTAAAGAAGAATGGTACGTGGAAGATTGTGGATTTACCAAAAGAAAAGAAAACTGTGGGTTGTAAGTGGGTGTTTACTGTTAAATGTAATGCTGATGGAAGTATTGATAGATATAAGGCAAGGCTTGTAGCAAAAGGGTTCACTCAAACCTATGGAATTGACTATCAAGAAACCTTTGCCCCCGTTGCAAAGATAAATTCCATCCGGGTCCTTATCTCATTGGCTGTACATTCTGATTGGAACCTATACCAGTTAGACGTTAAAAATACTTTTCTGAATGGGGAGCTAGAAGAAGAAGTCTTTATGGATTTACCACCAGGTTTTGAGGGAAATCATGGCAGTAGTAAAGTGTGTAAACTACAGAAGTCTTTGTATGGGCTCAAACAGTCTCCTAGAGCATGGTTTGAACGCTTTGGTAATGTTATAAAGGGATATGGCTACTCCCAAAGTCAGGCAGATCATACAATGTTTTACAAACATTCTATTGAAGGGAAATTAGCCGTGTTAATTGTATATGTAGATGATATAATTTTGACTGGTGATGACTTAGTTGAGATATACAAATTAAAGAAAGTGCTTGCACGTGACTTTGAAATCAAAAACTTAGGCAACCTGAAGTATTTTTTGGGCATGGAGTTTGCTAGATCAAAAGATGGGATTGTTGTGTCTCAACGCAAGTATGTTCTTGATTTGGTTGAAGAGACAGGTTTACTCGGATGTAAAGTAGCCGAGACACCTATAGATCATAATATGAAATTACAACCAGCTAAAATTGAAGATGTGACCAACATAGATCAGTTCCAACACCTTGTAGGTAGATTAATCTACCTTCATATACACGCCCGGACATAGCCTTTGCGGTGGCTTAGTCAGCCAATTTATGCATGCTTCAGGACCAGAACACTTTGAAACAGTATACAGAATCCTTAGATACTTAAAGGGATCTCCGGGTAAAGGTCTTTTGTTAAAAAAAAAGGGCACCTGCAAGTAAAAGTCTATACAGATGCTGACTGGGATGGTAGCGTAACCGATAGAAGATCCACTTCTGGTTACTGCACCTTTGTTGGAGGAAATTTGGTCACTTGGCGCGAAACAAAGCGTAGTAGCAAAGTAGTCAGGAGGCGTAATATGAAGCGAGCTCTAGGAATTTCTAAGGTTCTTTGGATCAAAACAATTCTTGAAGAACTTAAGGCAAGTAATTCTCTACCTATGAAAGTATATTGTGATAACAAATCTGCCATTGCAATAGCACATAACCCAGTACTCCATGACCGAACTAAACATGTTGAAGTGGACAAACACTTCATAAAAAAAAAACTGGACAATGGTTTGGTCTGCATGTCCTACATTCTTATAGATGAGCAGATTACTGATATACTCACCAAGGGACTACCTAAGAAACATTTAGAGAAATTAGTTTGCAAGTTAGCCATGAAAGACATTTTTAGATCAGGTTAAGGGGGAGTGTAGAAAGGTTGACCAAATCAAATTGATTTGGTTTTCCTTATTTATTTAGGTGTATATTTGGTGTAAATATAGAGTTATTGCTTCCTAGAGATCAGTGTGTAATATTCTGCTTTAATTTTTTCTTTCCTTTCTTACTCTCTTGTATCCTTATATTAAGACTGTGTACTGTCTCATGAAGAAATGAAATGAAATGAGAATCATTCCATAAACTTTTTCTCTACCTATTTTTACATGGTATCAAAGCGCTAGACTCCTTTTCTTTCTGATCTCTTCCCCACCATGTCTGACCAATCTTCTGAAACCACAGTCACCTCAAAAAGACTAGAACAAAAAATTTACCATTCTGAATCTCATTCTGTCCAGATTACAACTATCCGACTGAATGAAGGAAATTTTCAAAGATGGTCTTAGTCGGTTAGAATGTATATTAAGGGAAGAGGGAAGATTGGTTATCTTACCAGAGATGTTAAAGCTCTTGAAATATCGGATCCCTCTTATGGTGTTTGGGATGCCGAAAATTCCATGATTATGACGTGGTTAGTCAACTCCATGGATGAAGACATTGGTACAAATTATATGTGCTACTTTACTGCAAAAGAACTTTGGGATAATGTGAGTCAGATGTACTCTGACTATGGAAATCAGTCCCAGATCTATGAGTTGCAGCTTGCTCTTAAAGATATCCGTCAAGGAGATTATAGTATAACAAAATACTTCAATACTCTAAAAAGATTGTGGCAAGATTTGGACTTATTCAACGACTACGAGTGGAAGAGCACGGAAGATTTTAAACACTATTAACAAACTGTCAATAATGAGCGAATCTTCAAGTTCCTAGCTGGGCTCAATATTGAATTTGATGAGGTAAGAGGAAGAATTATTAGGAAAAAGCCACTTCTTACTATTGAGGATGTTTTCTCCAAAGTAAGGAGAGAAGAAAGTCGTCGAGGTGTTATGTTGGGAAAAAAGAACTTCATTGTCTCTGTGGAAAAATTTGCCTTTGTTACTGCAGATGCTAATGCTACCCGTTCCTTCACTCAACAGCAACAAAAACCTCGAGTATGGTATGATTACTGTAAAAAACCACGAGTATGATGGAGGTGATATACTTTCATTCGTCGCAAATTGTTGGTAATGTTAATATGTAGTTGAATTTTATAATATATATCGATGTATTTGTATATGTAACAATGATAATTAAATGTTTGTGTAGATTATTTGATAAGAATTCTTATTGTTTTAATTGGATTTTCACTAAGATTCAATTCAAATCATTAAACGACTCTTCTCATCGGATCCAATTCAAATCTGATTAAAATAAATAAAATTTATATTTTAGGGGATATTAGGCCAGGTTACATTTAGATGTGTATTTCTACTAATCAGGGTAGGAGGTATAACTAAAGTAATCTAGGAGGTGAGCTGTGGTGATTTGAAAGATGACCTGAGGTGATTTGGGAGGTGAGTTACGATATTCTAAGTGTTAATTTAGAGAGTTGACGTACGGAGCTCAATAGAAATTCGAGAATAGCTCTAAATAGCTTATTTGATTAACTCTATAGAGCTTGTAGGATAATTCTTGCAAACTTATATATAAAATATGCTAGGTATCAAGACCATCATAATAAACAGAAAATAAATACACAAAATTTTATGTAGTTCAGTCCTTTGGCCTACATCTATGCGGTAGCTCATCTTCAATCCACTAGATAAATGAAGCGTTACATGATTTGCCCTACAATATCAACAAAACATTAATAAAGGTTGTTTATGGTGAATAATAAAATGAGAGAAACGTAGGTCTTATGAAGACTATAAAGTTTTCTACGAGAAGAATATTAGAGGCGCTTATTTAAGAAGTGAGGTGACTAAGATCTTCTATGGAGGTATAAAAATGAAGGGAGAAGATGAAAAGTAGCCTCTTAAGAAATCATATCCAGAAAAAAAAAAAGCCATGGATTGAATGTAGCAAAAGGAGAGTGAGTGCTAGAGATGGAGAGAGTTCCCTTAAGATTGAGTATGTGGACGTTGTATGGGAGTGTTCATGAGGGTATTTTGATAATTTTTAACATGCGGCACTCATTTAATGGCTGGCCTCCCTTAGGTCAGGCTATTTGAGTAATTTATCTTATGGTCCCTTGATGGTGATATCTATGAGCTTGAGATACAAGGAAACCTCCAACCACTTTTTAACTTCCACGGTTGGACACGTGGTAGCCTTTTGGCATTGTCGGTTCTGTTGCTTTTATAGTGGTACAAAAGGACAATTGGCTTGGCCTTTTCTCGTTGCTTAGTTAAAAAATCTTTACTTTTATTAGCTCATTGTCCTTATCTAGAAAGAATATATTTTTGTTCTCTTTCATGATGGCTTGCACTATTCACATGGTGACGTTGACAACTGAAATCTAGCTTCCAATAATACCCCTGATATTATGTATTTACTAAAATTACTTTTTCTTCAAGGAGCTTACTTCCTATATCTTTGTGAACTATCCTAACCCTAGTAAACTTCCTTTGGTTAACTTTTTTATCATGGGTCATTGAGTTATTGGCCCACGTTAGCACTCAGATTTCTCCGAAGCACTAAATTTACCCATTCTAATGTTAATAATTAATGACTGATGGCAGCTATTGTAAGCAGCAAGCAACAATGTATTTATTTTTAATATAATTAATAAAGCATTATTTTACATAATTAACAATAAATTAAAAATTTTACTACAAAACGTTGAATAATATAAATGAAAATTTTGGGATGTTTTAAAATAGACCATTGCCTAAATCGACCCACCATACATTTCCTAAAAAGTTATTTCAGCACACTTGGATAGAGTTTGGGGCTTGTTTAGTAGAGATGGACATTATATGTCCTTCTATGAGGAAACAATAAAAATATAGGGGTCTAAATCATATTACATATTTGGTATTTTAATTGTCAAAATCCTGCAGTGAATTCGGAGTTTTTTGATTTACTGGATTATAAAAGATTTATCACTAAACGACAATATATTTTTTTAATCTTAAACGAAAATTATATATGCAAATATTCTTTAGAAAGTAAAAACAATGATAAATGAATGTACAAAATGGTGAGAAAATGATGATAAAATAATATCAAAATAGATTAATCTCAATAAATTTTTTATTGTGAATATGAGTAGATTTTTATTTTAATATATAAAATACTAATTTCATCTAAAATCTTAGGCTTTATTAAAATTTGAAAAAACTATTATGTCATGTAGTTTAATAATATAACGTGATTATCTATGACTTAATACTTTTTTTCAGATTTATATGAAGCACAAGGCGAACAGGAAAAAAAAAGAATTTTATTTTTTTCTCATGTGGGATTTTTTTTTAATGATTTTATTTTCCAATAACAAAAATCTTTAAGATGCACAAAAAGATAAATTGTTTCACTCTTAATCTTTGTTTCCAATATATCTTGTCATCAATTAGTAAATCCATAGATCTAGCAATAAAATAGTTCATAGGCTTACTAAATATGCGATTAAAAGTGGAGTTTCGAATGTCTGCGTGGAGTCATTCCCAGCCCACATTGCTTGTATTCTCAATTTTGTTAATTAATGGAAAGATTTATCTTTTCTTCTAAAAAAAGATAAATTATTTCACAAATTTTATCTTTTTTAATTCAAAAATCATTTTGCTAATTAAAATTTAAAAACAAGCAGAACGTTTTGAAAACGTTAATCATTGCTTTGGAAAAGGTATATAGACGCCATTGATGATCAATTTCTGCCGACACTCCCTATGAATTAATGTTGAAGTTGATTGATGCACCGAATTCCTCCAAATATTCATGCTATGAATTATGTAAATAAGATGAGATATGAATAAATTATTAAGAGAATAAGAGTACGTGGAAAGAGGCTGTTCATGCTAAAGCAATAACGACAACTTTGAAAGGAGAATTTGGGTGACCACTACATGCCAGTGTGCTCCACTCACTAACCTAAGCTTGGCCAAATTAATTTTTGATAAAAGATGGACATTATTCAACTCGGCTCGGTTTTATCCGGATATCGAACTATATTGAATTGTTTTAATTTTGTTCAATTCTTAAATTTGGTTTGATTTAATTTAATTTTTTATAATTCAATTCACCAAATATAATTTGTTTTCTTTTAAATTAGCTAATTTTTTTTATACTTTTCACTTAAATTTGATTATTCTTTTAATCGAATTCAATTATAATCACTAATCATTTATGTTTTATGTATAAATACTAATAAAACAATATTATTAATTACATAAAAATTAAACTTTTTTTTTTTAAATTTTAGCATTGAATCGATTGGTTTTCGATTTAGTTCAATTCAAACAAAAAATCGATCGATTTACATTTTCTAAACTATTCGGTTCACACTGACCGAACCAAACCGAATTTCCATTGCTATTTCTGATGACTTTCATCCCACCTTTGATATGCCTAGGGGCAAATAAAAATTACAGTACTAAGAAGATCTTGTTACAAACATAACAAAGTAAACAAGAATACTTGGAAGTAAACATATAACAAGCAGATTATAAACAAATCTCCTTGGAGAGCTAGCTTTCTATCATTGAGACTTGATGAACTTTCCAAACGCCATCCACAATGCTGCCCAACGGCACAGGGCATTACAGACTGCAGTGACCAATTCTAAAACGTATCCATGTCAAAAGATTAGTGCTTTAGGCTCTGCAACAAGATTGTGATTGTACACATCAACTGAATAATATGTGCAGTTATATTAACATACAATAAAAGGATGCAACTTTTAGAAGAGACACTGGAGCAAACATTGATCAACCAGATGGGAAAAATTAAAATAGAACAAGAACAACATTAGCAGCTCACCAGCCTTCAGCGGGCTCTGTTGTTGATCAAACTTCATGTCCCTGCCTTCAGCTGATCTCAATTTGCTGGCCTCCACTTTCTTTCTCATTTTTGAAGAGCTCAGAGAGCCTTCGACTACCACCCCCACAAAAAAAAGAAAAAAAAAAAGTAAAAAAAGAGCTTTTAAACTGAAGAGCAAAAAAAAAAAAAAAAATTGAATTAATACCCTTCCAAGAAGACAAATTATTAATACCATTGCAAGAAGACAAATGATACATTTTGGCATAACAAAATTTTGAAATTCAGATAATGATCTACAATCTGAACCCGGCATTTCACCTATATGAATTGCACACGAATATTAAAGACATTCAGCATCTCAAGTCACATATGCCACATATGGTTTGCAAAAATTGGCATCCACTTCAGATTCCATCCACCCAATTCCTCTGTCTAGAATTTGCTAGTGACTAGAGCAAAACTATGACTGGATTATGAGTTTCCTCAGAGCACAGTGATTTATAACCCAACAAGATTATACTACTCTAATTTCATCCTTGTCCTCTAACATCAAATTATTGGCAAAAAAGGTAGGCCATTGGCCTTTTTTGACAAATGTGAAACTTCTTCAAAACCTTGAAAAATGACTTAAAAGCAGTAAGTGGAGCTAAACAAGCCTTGAACTTCAAAACTCTGCATTACTCTAGCAACAAAAAAGCCAGCTCAACTGGAACAAGTCAACAACCAAATTGGTCCTATTTACCCAAAGATGAGGTCTGGACTTTTTTCAGATTCACAGTGCCTTCTCTGCCGCAGGTTGGAAGCTCCTACACCTAATCTGACGTAGGAAAGCAGTTCTGATAATTTGCAGGAAATTTAAATCCAGCACCATGAGTAATACTAATTTTGGGGCTCAATCAACCAGTTGCTAGGACAAGTAAAAGAAAAAAGAATGCATACATACATACATACATACATAGACCATGCAAAAGATCAACGAGACGCCCTCATGAATTACGACCAAGAACTAGCATTGCTCCGTAATTTAAGACGCTAAAAATCTCAACAAAATAATACGTTTATGCTTTTGCACTGATTGTAGAATGACTTCAACTTCATTTTTATGAATTTCCTCTTTTAGCCAGACGTAAAGAAAGAATAATTCCAAACCAAAAATAAATAAATAGTTTCTGCTATATCAAGCCTTGCATAACAACAATAAGAATAGTTGTCAAATACAAAGAGCAATGACTGAGCCAACTACTCAAGAATCCTGTCCAAGCAATACATAAAAGAGATAACAATCATAATGACAGTCTAATTCAATTACAATCAGTGTTTTACTAACCACTCATCATGTATAATCCAACATCTACAATTCAAACAATGCTCTTGCAAGAGCAAGAAGCAACCCGTCCATATAACAAAAAGCCATTATTATTAATTTTTTCTTTCTTAAAAGAAAAAGAAGCAGGATTTGCTCTATTTTCTAAGTCGAAAATTATACAAGTAAAATGCAGCTTTTTTTCTCTGATTTTCACCACCAAAAACCTACTAGCTAATTGAACAGATGTTTACATAATCCTGCTTAATCGTTTGATTCCAAAAGAAGCAGCTTCAACAAAAATTAATTTTCGCGTGTGGTTTAGTCAAAACAAAATTAACAACCAGGTGAGAAAATAAGCAGAAATCTGGAAGAATGTGTAAATTAACAAGCAAAAATTTATATGCCTTTAGTACCTTGCCATTCCCATACCACTTTTGATTCACCCTTCAATAACTTTGGATATTGATCCACTCTAGAATCCTCCTGTACCAACTCCTCCACCTTCAAATATAAACAGACATTAACTTTTTAATATATAACATAATGCAAAATAATTCTTCAACTTCCTCACATGCACACAGCCTTTCCGAGTACGTACAAAATATGGAAAAATGTCACAACACTAGAGCAACAGAGACAATGATGATCTGAAAAGGCAACTAATCAGTTTTTTTGGGACTTCTTGACGACAGCTTTAAAAAAATTCAGCTAAGTGTTCTTGTTAAGGGCACAACAAGACAATAAATAAAAAAGATTCTAGCATATTTGGATTGGTTATGGGGCATGCAAATGACAGATTCAACTCCAAACACCTAAAAGACAATAGAGTGTAGGAATCATAATAGTTAGCTAGGACATGATAGGCTAATACTACAAGGAAATATCATTTTATAGAGAAATGAATAACATGTAAAGCAATTCATGAATTTCACCACCAAAAACAAAATAAGGCATGGTGTTGGTGCCTTGAGTTCAAGGCAAAAAGAAAGGCCTTTAAATGAAGCGTAATAACAGTCATTGTAAGGGTATGGAACAGAAAAACTTTGGCTAGACATTTCTCTGAAATGTATTCTATGTTGAATCTTGGACAAAAACTCGTAAAAATAACTGACTAGCAAGTGTATATTGTCAAAGCTGGTTGGATGACTACTACGCTAGGAACCTGATTTTAACAAAAAAGGCCACCACAATATCATTAACAGTAAACAGATTCTCCGGTAAAAGCACAGAAAATACTTCCCCATGTTATTTTAAACATGATCAGAACTTCACCCAAACAATATAATACAAAATTAGTTCCATTGGAAAATTTTAATACATATAATCAAGGATGGTTTAATCCATAGAAATAACAAATCCAAGATTAAAAGATAACCTAATGAAAGGGCATAAAAAGAATACCTTCTTCCATATCACAGGGTCCTTTCTTTCCTTGGGCAAAAGAAGATGATCTCGTAACCTAGAGGCAACTACCCATGGTTCACATTCACCATTTACACTCTTTGACATCAATGCATTCTCCTCAAGTATCTCGCAAACCTATAAAAAATGGCAAGAAACAGTCAATTCACAGCTACTTAATGTCAAATAGACACAGGAGGCACTAGTGATAAGTTTTAGATTAAACTTTTCTGGCTATTTCTATTTTCCTTTTTACTTTTCTTCTTTCTTTTCTTCTTAATCTTTCTTTTTCCATCCCACAAGATCTATGAATATAAAACAAGGCAGCTCACAAGGGATAACCTTTACCAAAATGATAACATTCATGGGGACATCTATTTGGCAACAGTTTGTTCCAGTACATTATATAAGGGAGGTTTCATGATTATCCTCAGCTAGTCATTGATCTAAACAATATGGTCAAAACCAAAGATTGAAGTACCATTGAAGAAATTCTTCAAATAGATTGCAGACCAAAACATTCTAGAATAAAGGGTGGTGGCTTCTACAAGATCTTAACTTGCAGCAGGTAACAACAAAATGGTATATTAAAAACAAGGAAACCATTGAATGTGACAAAGGGCAAAAAAATGGATTGTACACCTGGTGGTAAAGCTCTTCAACTCTGATAGCAAAATACCATCTCCGGCGCATTTTCCAGAGCAACAATAAACTTCCCACAAGCTGTATATCTCAATTTTGTTAAAAAGCTTCAAGATTTTGATGGTAAATCTAAAGCACTCAAAGTCTGCCTTTTAGAATGGAGTACCAATGCACAGACAGGCACAATAATTACAGCATGAGTGGAGACCCATTGATGAATGCGACAGGATAATGGTTTGTAATGTTCTGCTAGCAATTCTGGACACCTTAACTCTTTCATCCTACGTACAGAAAGAAAAGATACATTAGAGTAAGTGTAGCAAAATATTCAAAGATTCAAAAATTAAAACTTCAAATGAGAGATCGAATAATATACCCATAAGAATTAGTCCTTGATTCCAGATATCCACCAACGATCTCCATTGTCCTTTTCTTTGTATACAAGTAAACAGGATTATCCAACTCAAATATTTTCATCAACTCATGTCCATCTAAATCATTCCATATGTCAGTCTCTTCAACCTGAAAATTGTATGTATTTATAACCATAACTCTCATCAGTCATCCCAAGAGTCTTATAATTATTTTTTCTTTTTTAGTGTCATAAAGTTTAAAAGATTTCAAAGTAACATACCCAAATTGATCCAGTTCCATTGCATAAAAATAGAGCATAAGATCTGCAAAGACGATTTTCTACCCATCTTGACTGCACTACCATCACATATAAATTGCCAATTAGAAAATATACAACATATTCAAAATCAAAACATTATGTCAATTTGTATAAATAATATTAGTTTCCAGGAGTGATCAGGATTGTGATAACATACAAGTCTCCTAGCGGTTTCGTTAATATCTCCATCTTCTACACACAACTTCCCATGCTTCCTATAGCCATGACGACATTCCAACTTACCTTGATGACATTCGCCGTTACTTGGACAGGGCTCACAAGAATCTGCAATGGTGTGCATTCGTCAAAAGCTTATACTTATGCAATAGTAACAAGCATCAAAGAAGAATACATCCCCCAGCAGCCAGCAGCATTGGTTACATCTTTAATAATACACAAAAAACCTCGAGCTGGACTACCAACAAAGCAATTGAAATAGCAATTTAAAAATTAATACTTACTTTGTACAAACTGAAAGGACATAATTGTTTTGGTGGGATAAAAACATAAAATGATTAAAAAAAATATGTGAGCCATGACGTGTTTTCATCCCACAGATGCAGTTATATTACGTCATGTCAGTTTGTACATGAATTTGCAGCTCTATTCTCACTCATACCAACAATTGGTTAATAACAAGTACACAAAGGTAATAGTTTCTACACGAACCAAGTAAACAGAGAGCAATTTAAAAACTACCCACAAGAGTAATCACTCAACTCAAATTCAAAAAAGCATTATTATTAATGGAAAAAAAAAGTTGACCCAAAAAGCAAGACAATAATAATAATGGTAACAAAGGGTTAAATTTTACAAACCGGTGAGAGATTGACGGGAGTCTAGTAATAAGTTGGAGTCACAGAAAGGTTTTGATGTTGGGTTAAGAAAGTTGGCCAAGTAGTTGCAGGTTAAAGCGACGGAAGAAGCGATGGCTATTACTGTTATGAGCATCAACAAATCTTGTTTTGATGGGAATAAGGTCTGTGGCGGTTCCGTCATCCAGCTCCATGATGAAGAAGACGAAGAATTGGATTTTGGTTTTGGTTTTGGTCTCTTCTTCTTTGTTGAAGAAGACATTAAAGCAGAATTAAAGTGCGAAAATGAATTTGTAATTTAGATTTAAACTTGACAATCACTTCATCGCGAAAAAGGGGGTAGAGTTTTTATTAAAATAAAAATTATTTCACTAGTGAGTTTTTATTATAAAAACTTTAGTTGTTTGATTATAAACAATAATTTTTTATTTAAAATTATTTAGTGAAAAATTTTTAGAAAAATTATTATTACACAACTTTTATTTTATTTTATATTCATTTAATTATTATAAAATTTAAACAAATTTTTTGCACTACCTTTCTTTTTAAATTTGTATCAATTAGCCACTTTTACACTAATGCATTAAATAATTTAAATAAAATAATGATGTTACCTATACATAAATTAAAAGATCATTTTATTTTATAAAATTTTAAAAAATAAAAAATTTATAATTATAAAAATAATTACAAAATTTTAGGATTTAATAAAAATCCCCTAAATTATTAAAATTTTAGGATTTATTTTTTATAAATAAATTCAGTTATTTTAATAAAATTTTGCAAAATTATAAATTTTTAATAAATAAATTCAGTTATTTTTTATTAAAATTTTACAAAATCTAAATTTAATAAAAATCAGCTGAGCACCTCTATTTGAGATTTATTTTTTATTAAATTTGGGGATATTTTTATAATTGTAATTTTTTTATTTTTAAAACTTTTATAAGATAAAATGATCTTTTAATTTATGTAGGGGTCAAAGTGTAATTTTATTTAAATTATTTAATGGTATCAGTTTAAAAATAACCAAATGATACAAATTTAAAATAAAATGTGATGTGGATAATATGTTCGAATTTTGTGGTGATTGGATGAATATAAAGCAAAACAAATATGGTGCAATGATAATTTTTAAAATTTTTAAAATTATACTATTAATGTGATAAAATAAGGTAGCGTTTATAATCTAGATTAGAGTAGAAAATTTGATGGATGAGAATCTTGAGATTGAGAGCATTGAATGAAAGTGAGAGAAGGTTATTCACTTACATTGGAATGAAAGTATGAAACTGAAATTGAAATTAAGATCCAATTTATGTGTTTATTTTGTTTTAGATTGATAATAAATAGTTTTAAATTAGAGTTTTACATATATTTAAAGAATTATAATTTTTAGTTACAAAATTAATAAAAAAATATATTAGAAAAATAAAATATTTATTTTATTATATTTAAATTAGTAATAATTATTAAAATTCTTAATTATATAAATCATAATTTTTATTAATTTAATTTTATTTGTTTAGATTAAAAAATATTGATAAGACCGGCACACATGAAACGTTATTATTAATAATATGATATAAAATTAATATTTTCTTAAAATAAATTATTTATTATTATTAAATATTAATAGTAAATAAATATAATACTATTAATTTTTTAAAAATAATATTATTATAGTTTCAAATAAAATAGTATATAGTGATATTATTAATTCTTTATGAATATAATAATATTATTTTTAAGTAATTTTCACTTAAAATTAATGTAAATTATTATTTATAACTAAATATAATATTATTATATTTAAATGAGTTTAATATTATTATTTTAATAAATATAATTTATAAAAATAATATAATAATATTATTTAAATAAATATGATATTGTTTATTTTTTATTAAATATAATTATATTAAATTTAACAAAATAAGGATAAAGAGAAAGAGGTGTGAGTGGATTTTCACTCCCACCTCCATGGGAGTACTTTTGAAAATAAATTTTATTAGATATTTAATCGATTCTCTTTATAATTAATTATTTCTTGGACATTTAATAATAATTATTTTAAAAAATAAAGCATTGCCAAACTAGTCTTTAATGCCAAAAACTTTACTCAAAATAAAAGTGAACAACACCAAAATTTTTTAAAAGAACTTTTGGAATTATGTAAATACTTTTATCCATTCAATAAATCACACGAAACATATACTTAATTTTTCTTTGTTCTATTATTCATGGTAAATAAAAATACTATTAATTGATGTGATTTACCCTTCAGGAATTATGCCACTGAAAAACATCGATGATTTTTCAAAAATAAAGATCTGCACTGAAGCCGTTGCATATCTGTCAAAGATTCCTTTTAAATACTTGCAATCAGCCACATAAGCTTTTATAAAGACTAAGCACCCGTTTGGGAGAGTCAGTTAATAGCAATTGCTTCTCACCTATATTCTAGGGATATTCCCTAGAGAGTGTAAGTGGGGAGCGCCTAAACGGACCCCAAGTTGTCGTCTGCAAAAAGTAAATGAGAGATAGTGGCATCTTTGGCAAATCTCAAGCCCTTAATCTGCTGATTTCTTTTCGCCTAAGTTAATAAGTTTGAAAAAGCTTCTACACATGAGATAAATAGATATGAGGGAAAGGGACAATCTTATCTTAGTCCTCTCTTTAGGTGGATTAAGCCTTTTGGGACCCATTAATAATAACTTAATAAAAAATTATGGTGATGTAGTTCATTATCAAGTTTACCACTAATTAGAAAAGCCAAACTTCATTATTGTTTCTTTCAGAAATTGCCATTCAACCCTATTATAGGCATTGCTAATGTCTAATTTGAGTGCCACTAATAATTCCTTTTTCCTTTGCTATGTCTTATGTTATAGAGGTATTCATAACTAATAATCACATTGTCTATAATGAGTCGATTAGATATAAATGTATTATGTATAGGGTAGATAATTTAGGATAGGACTGGTTTTAATCTATTAGCAATTGCGTTAGCTACAATTCTATATACCACATTACACAACCTAATTGGCCTATACTCAATCACCTTTCTAGGTTTGGCATTCTTCGGAATAAGGGCAATGTAGATGTGATTAAAGGTAACTAAATTACCTTTTTCATTGAGGATGTGTAGGTAGTCATCAATGGCATCAACTCTGATTGTCTGCTAGTGATTTTGGAAAAGGGTAGCAGGCAAGCCATCTAAACTTAGAGCTTTTGTTAGGCACATCTGAGATTAAGCATCCACAATCTCCTCTACTGTAAATGGTTCCTCCAATTTAGTGTTTATCTTTAAAGTCACTTTAGCAGCATTCTTTTTAAGACATTTTGAATCTGACATTGACTTGGACTAGAAGTTGTGAACAAATTCTAAAAGTACTCACAAAACTCCCTTTTTATTTCATGTCGATTATCTGTCCATTGCCATTGATTATCCTTAATTCCCCAAATTTTGCTTTTCCTTTTTTGAGCAGAAGCTTTGGCATGGAATAACTTGGTATTTCAGTCCTCGTTTCCTTAGCCAATCAACCCTTGACCTTTGTTTCCAATATATTTCTTCATCCATTAGCATGTTGTTAATTTGGTTTTTCAACTTTCTAATTTATACCCCATCTATATCATGAGCATTACTCTGCTTTATATACTAAAGCTGCTCAATTAGCCTGTTTTGTTTCCTTTCCTTGTCCTCGAATTTAGAATTATTCCAAATTTTGAGTTTAGTTAAAGAGCTTTTAGCTAACTTCTGAAATTGCTGCACTGGATTTTCCCTTGTTCTCCCTTCAAACTTTGTCCATTCATCTTTTATAATGTTCCTGCAAGCTTCATATGAACTCCACATGTCTTCATAGTGGTTTTGACTGATCTTTTCATATAATCTCTCTCTTTACCACATTTTCTTCACCTCCATTAGGATTGGGCAATGATTTAAGACCTAATTCACTAAGTTTGTTACTGTTAAATCCTAAAAGTTGTCACTCCAATTTTTATTGCATAAAAACTTATCCAATCTTTCTTCGATGTAGTGGGGGTCGTATCTTCTATTTGACCACGTAAGTAGGTGACCATTATAGTATATTAATTAAATCGCTTGCTTGCACAACTTCTTTAAACTTAACCACCATATTTAAATTTCTATCACTGCCCCCTGATTTCTCATGTGAATGCATCGCTTTATTAAAATCTTCAAAACAATACCAAAGATAAGAGAAGGTACCTGTCAACCTCTCCAACAGTGTGCATGTGTGATGTTTCTGATTAGTTCTAAGATGACCATATACCCCTATTCATCTCCAAACCTTACCACTATCATTGTCCGCCACTGTGTTAATGGTTATAGGATTTTATCTCAACATTACCTTAGAACTCGAAAACAAGGGTAATCTTCCTCCTATTCCATTTTCATCAACCACAAAATAATACCCAAAGTTAAATTTCATACCTTTTAAAGAAACCTGCTTAGCCGACATTTTTGTTTCACCATAAAAAGAGATATTTGGCTTGTGTAAGTGGATAATTTTCTTTATGGCTAGGCTCGTTTGAGGCTTCCCCAAATCTCGAACGTTCTAGTTTAGGATCTTTATAGCTGCCGGCGGGGCTGGCCCCCAACTCCCGTTGGTTTATCTTGCACCATTTCCTTCGAATCCACAACTGCATCGTGCTCAGCATAAACTAATTTCAATTGGAGTTTTGCTATAGGAGAGCTGAGAAAGCTCTCACTATTGAATTGCTTTAAAGGGCTATAAACTCTTCTTCGTTTGCTTTAAGGCTACGCCATATCTGTTCACAGCTCACTATTTGGTCTTTTTATATATAAAAGCCCATTAGCACTCATTCTTATCGCCTTTGAATATCTTGCTTGTTTTTTCCACTTTCTGGTCTTGGGCTGAGTTTTAACTTTGTTTGGCTTATTGTCCACTTCTCCTTCATCTGACTTGGAATGATCCTCATCCAAATGTGTTAAGCTATCTTCTACGGTTACAGTTTTTCTCTAATTTTCATTTCTTACTTGTAGGCTTTCATTCCTAGAATAGCTATCATTGCCAGCCATTTTATCATGTATGTTACTGCTGTCTTTGCCCATACTTTGTCTTTTAACTTTTGGATTTTCAGTCTGGTTCTTGTTCAACAATAAGTGGTTTTTCTTCAACAAATGACTCTTAGCTTGTGACCACTAGTTCAGCATTGTTTCTCATCTTATTGCCAAGCATGCTGGAATGTAATCTTTGAAGGACAATAGAATTCTGTCGGACTTGATATGGTTTTGGATTATTTGCTACTGAATCATTTCTTTTGGGTTGGATTTGTTCATGAATTCTTTTCTCCTTCATTCAATTTTGCTTCACCCTTTTTTATTGTGACATTGCTTTTATTTATCTGCCATAAGGTAGCTCCTCTTGTGGCTGGCCTTTATACTTTAGACCTTCCCTGTACTAGTGGCCAATATATGCATAGCAAAAACAAAAATTTGGTAATTTTTCATATAATACTACGTAGTGAGATTTTGACTCCATCTATTTGCACAAAGACTATCTTCTTCAATATATATGTTATATTTATGGATATCCAGACTCGAACGAGCTAGCCTATACACTCTCTTGCATAATCCGTTTCAATTTTCTTCACTTTGCCAATCTTTTTCCCCAACTCTTGAACGACATCTCTATTCATGCACATGATGCGTAAATTTTGAATCTATACCCGGAATGATGTGTACACGAAGGATTGTTCATTTATATCGCAAATACTACTTGGTTTGGATAACACTAACAAGGCTCAATCAAAGTGCCATGGTCCTCTCTTCAGTAATCTTTTCTTCTACTCCTTTGAGCCAAACTTGAATAGAAATATATTGTTCCCCATGCTTTCAATCTTAACTTCCTTATCCATTCTCCAACCTTGTTGTATAGCTATTTTTATACCTTCATTATTTACCCCTCTCGTGAGTAAAATTTTCCCCACTAAATAGTTTGCAACAATTCCTTCTTCTTTTAATGTGATTGCTTAACACTTTTTTATTAATTCTTTTGCATCCATTTTTAAAGCTGAATGATTGTCTTTCAGTAGTAACAGCTTACCACCAAACCTTCTGAGGCTATAATTAATAATAGCCTAAAAAGTGAGCGCTCCACCTTTTTTAGCTTGATTCTTTAAAAAAACAAGT
Organism: Citropsis articulata; assembly: GCA_030449925.1. Taxonomy (NCBI): domain Eukaryota; kingdom Viridiplantae; phylum Streptophyta; class Magnoliopsida; order Sapindales; family Rutaceae; genus Citropsis; species Citropsis articulata. Next base: position 10,452,816 of record JASUUH010000211.1, on the reverse strand, counting down.
GAAGAGATAGGTAAAAGAAAAAGTAAGAAAAGGAAAAAAGAGAATAAGGAAAGGGAAAAGAAAAACACCCAATCAAGGGGTGATTAAAGTTAAGCTAATGCAGCTTCACACAACTTTCATTCAAGTAATTTTTTCAGAGAAAAATGCACTATAGAAGAAAGACCTCGTCTTTTGAACATGTTCTTTGATAACCATGTAGGTTTTTAAGGGAGTAACTTACCCACTAAGTTTCAAAAGAGTAATAGAAAACTAGAAACAACAATTATAAGTGTTGATAAAGGAATTTTCTTGCAGTAACAAGGGGGCCAGGACCTGCATACAATCACCTAGGTGACCTAGACCTTGTGCAATAAACCAGAGATGAAAAGCATGGGTATCAGCTTTTTGGCTTGATCTAATACGTACAGTGAATAGTATTCCAAAATGAAAAAAAAAAATTATGTTGATTCTAAAAACCAAAAAATCTTGGTCTTATATGGTCTTAGGACTCTAATCCCATAGAATACTAAGATATAAAGGAGGTACAAAACTGTTTAGGGTGCGTTTAAGAGTGAGGTACTGTAATTTTTAAGTCGCAATTACTATAGAGCAAAAGCCATAGGTGTGGAGTAGAACTGAGAAAAAATGATTGTTGAGCTGCCCGCAAGATGTTACCAAACACCTTGGGCTGCCACACATTAGTCCTAGCACACTCTGAGAATATGAAACTAAAATTCAATAATAATCAACACAATGATTAAAAGTAACAAAGACACATATTTATAATGACCTATACCTAAGATCCTTGACTAAAATAGAATTACAACTTAAACAAAATTAAACTATATACAAAAAGAAAAATTAATTAATACAAAATCTATTTTATATAAAATAATTTTAAATTGAAAAATTTAATCCAATTAGGTTTTCTTGCTCTTCATCACTTTTCCAAATCCAATATTTTTATATCCATATAAAGATTAAGTTGTACATCAAAATATAGTTTCAAGGACCAGAAGGAAGCTCAGGCAATATCCCAAGAGTCCATAAGTATATATGTTTTCACAGGATGTTTATTACCAATTTGAACCAATTAGTGTTTCTAACCAAACTAGCTCAAATCTAATTTAAGCAAATAAATTTATATTTAGGGAAAAATTGGATTAATAAAGGTTTAAGAGTATTTTTATGATTTTCAAGACAAGTGGAGTAGCTAAAGCCAGTGGTTGAAAAAATTAACCAAAAATAATAAGTGCCAAATTATTGAACTCTTAAATTAATGATTTTCAACACATTTACGACTATCCTCTACTCTTTTTCAGTTTTAAAAAGGCCGCATACAATAATAACTTCATTGTCTACTTAATTAACAATTTAAAATTTTGTTGTTTCAAGTAATGACTTAAATTAATATAATTATTTGAGGCAAACGTAAAAATTTCCCATAAGTAAGAAATTTATTTGATCAAATTACTTCAACTCAACTAAACCTATTTTCTTCATATAAGAAAACCTTAATTGTTTCTTTATTTTTGATATGAACTTGAGAAAGAGACCGTGCAAATATATTTTTGAAATTAAAAAGCTAAAAATTTGGTGACTTTTGGCTTGATATTTTTGAAAATTCAAAATTACGAAATGAATAATTATGTCAATCAATTAAATCATATGTTTGGGCATCACTTTGAAGTCCTAAACACATGTAGCAAACTAAAAAATGGGCCAAACATACACTATATTTAAAAAGAAAATTTTTTAAGTCTAGAAAAGAGTTTAAACTTTTAAATGGACCAATTACCAGGTGATGATATACGGACCACTCATTTTATCTCATCACCCTCCACTTTTAAATTTATCTCAATTATTTCCTAAATTATCCTTATAAAAAATTATTATTTTTGTTATAGTTTATTTTCTCTCTCAAACATCGCCACCATCCCTTCTACCAATCTTCATCACCAATACACCATTGCCACCAAGAAAAAATAATTAAAAAAGAAAACATTTTTAATTGAAATAAGAATCGAGTAATCAAATTAAGATTTCAAAATATTTAAATCCACAAAAAGCATAATTATAATGAAACTACAACCCCATGTAGGCCAAAATCGTAACCCACGATCCAAAGTCTATAAGTTAAGATCCAAACTGCAAAGCTGGCCAATGTCCTTGTCCTAACTTCTAAATTGCCTTGCATTTAGATTTCGCTAAGTTCAAGTTCTTCATGACTTTGTGTGTGGACAATCAAAATGACTACAAACATCTAATTGAATTTAAGTAGTCTCATTGCAAAGTAAAATATTCACAGGAATAAAATCTTTAGAAAAAAAATGTACAAGTGTGCAACTTTGTCAAAAATATTGAGTTTTACAATTCTAAGTGACGGTAATGAGGAAAATAGGTGGTGATGTTTAGAGATAAGGGAGAGAATGTAGATGAGATAGGAAATAAAATAATTTTTTTAAAATTTTTTCTAAAGGGTAAATTTGAAAATAATTGAGGTTAATTGAAAAGTGAGGGCAAATGAGATAAAGAGAGTCAAATATCACCGCTTCTTACTATACTATGTTTAAATAACCTTAAAGTCCCTTTCAGCTATTTTTGGACCTATGCTAGATCTGCCCATGGCTGAGGTAACATGCGTGGTGCAATGAGGTGGTATGAATGGTGAATTAACGTGGTTATATGAGGGGAATAGTGTAAAAACCTTAATGGAACTCTTGGGAGTTAGTGTAGAGATTAATGCGGGGAGCTTGATAACTCTAAGAAATGAGAGTTATCATGGAATTTTTAAACTTAAATTATTATTACTTAGAGAGTAAATAATATATTTTTTTATTGCATTTTAATTTTATTTTGCATTAATAACCCTTTTTGTTTATTTTTCATAAATTGTATTATTTTAAAAATAATTTTCGTATGTTTAGATTGTGTGTTTAATTGTAGGTGATTGGAAGCTCAAATTTCAATGAAGGAATATTGTCGTAGTAGGCTTGGAAAAGATAGAAAAGAACTTGGCTGCAGAAGAATTGAAACAAATTTTGGAGTAGTGCAGTTGCTGTAGCAACTATTGCTGTAGTAATCCTGGAACAGCAATATAGAAAATTTTGCGTAAATTACCCAGATTATTGGGATCTGCAGTTTCTTAATTTGGATAATGCGTGCCCTAAACTTCCATTTACCCTAATTCTCAACTATCAAAGAAGCACATACGTAAAGAAAAAGGAGGCCGTGAATCAACATTGAAAAACCGAAAGGATAACAGAGAAGAAACAGAATTCAAGAGGAGGAATCGAGTCTGCACTAGTGGGAAAAATATGCAGAACACTTGGGATTTAACTTTTCTCATTCTTTACTTGTCTTCTTGTTTGTTTTTTGGTAGAAACTATGTATCCAATGGCTGAAACTTTGTTGCTTTTTTTTTTTTTACAAGTTATGAACTAAATTTAATTGTAGTTGAGTGACAAATAATCTCGATGGGTTTTTGACTGAACATATGAGTTGCTGCATGTTTGCAGTAGCATTTTGTTTTAATAAATTATATTACATTCATTATTTCAATTGACCTTCCATTTAATGATATAAGTTAAGAGAGAGCCACAAAAAAGCCTGTCTTAGTAGAACATATTAGAGCAATAGTTGATCTTAAGTTGAGTTTCCTCGATTGAGTTTAACTTGAGTCCTAAAAAGGTCATACTTGATTTAAGATTAGTAATGAATTAGATAAATGGATTCACCTCGTAGGGTAGAGAGAGTCCAAGCTTGTGGTACCATATCTTATGTTGACATAATACTTGGTCACTGTTAGGTTGCATAAAGATATAAGATATCAACATACAACAGCTGATGATGCATAATAATTCTGTCCAATGTTGTAGTAGATGCTGTAGCAACTGGTGTTAACGTGAACAAAACAGTCATCCCATCAAGAGAGTTTGATCATTCAACCACTTCATTCTTATTGATTTACTTTCGTGTTTAACGTGCAATTTAATTCATTATTGCATTTTACTTTATTGAGTTTTTATTTTCATTAGTTAATCAATCTTATTAATTCCACTAAATTAAGTTAGAAGAAATATTGCATTGTTGCGATTGCTGTAGCAACTCTAGTAGCATCAATCCCTGCAGAAACGAACTTAAATACTCATAACTTTATTACTTGTTGTGTACACTTGTAAATTGGCATTAATAGCAATTGAATTAATTTTTACAACAGAGCTGAGAGCTTAGGGATAATTCCAATGAGTTTGGATTCGGGGATAGCTCAGTTGAACTAATACATGAAATACAATTTGGGAAACAAAATCATCATAATAAGTGAAAATAAATGTGAACAATAAAAAAAACATGCAAGAATTTACAAGGTTTGCCATTTAGCCTACATTTTTGGAAGTAACTTATCTCCAATTCACTATGTATATGAAGTATTATATAATTCTCTTTATAATATGAAAAAAAACCTTACTAAATGTTATTTATAGTGAATAATAACACGAGAGGATATGAGTTTAGTAGAGATAAGATGATTCTCTAAAAGGAGAGTAAGGGAAAAGTTCTTTACAAAGGTGAAGCAGTCAAGATCTTTCATGAGATTTTTAGAAATGGAGAAATCTTAAAAAACAAAAATAGTGGAAGTAGCCCAAAAGTTTCCAAAGAGAAATGGTGAACCAAAAAAAAAATTTCATTCTATGTGCCTTTACGCACGCAAATATATATAGATTGGGCATCTTATCTACACTTTTGTCTTTTTTGTCATATGACCCCATTCTACTGAAACTGAATATATCCTCTTTTAGATAAGAGTATTCTAGGGATTTTAATCAAATGAGCTTATTGGCCAAGCCCTGCTGCCTATGTGAAGGGTAGTTATAGAGATACTAAGGTGTCTTTTACTGACTAGATACTCTGCATATATAATTTTCTATTGACTATTATTCTTAGGTTAAAATAAAAACTTTTACTCATTCATATTCATATTTAGGAATCACTCATGAGACTCAAATATCTCTTATTTTGTTCAATTTTTGGCCTTATAAGTAGGCTAAATTTATGCTTCCCTCATAATTGATTATCTCATGTGGCCTTATTCTTATTATCCCTTGCCATGTGTCAGCTTACTATTGGCCCACAAACAACCTTTCAAATCTAGCCCAACAATAAATAATGAACATTCAATAGGACAAATATTACAAAAGATTACAAAATACTTCAAGAGTCAACGCCGCATCCCGGCACAACCGCCCCGCCCCCCAAACAACACCAAAAAAAAAAAAAAAAGGAAAACGCAGAGAGTAACAATCTGTTAAATTCAAACACAAATGTTAGATAAGCACCGCATTTTTTGTTAATGTGCTCTAGTTTTCTCTTTGGCAGAGCATGGTAAAAAGATCGTCAGCTTCCGTTTGTCCAAAATCACTAGACAAAATACTCTGAAGAATATTTCTCCAGTAGAAGACAATTCCAACAATTTTCTACTGCCAAATCCAGAATATATAATCATCACGATACACTATAAATAGAAAAACCATCTATGAAATAGATGATATATCTTATGGTTAGGGATAGAAGTCCCGACATAAACTTCTAAATATTAAAATGCAGAAACACTGACTAATGATTAACATTCAGCATGGGCATCTTTAAGCACTAAGAGCCAGAGAAACAATTGAAGAGAGCTTGAATTTGTGGATCTTGGTAGAATTTTCTGGCCGAAACAGAATCTCAATATTTGATCTCACGGTTAACTTCTTCCACTCATAAGCTGATGCGCCTTGTTCTCGAAAGTCGCGATGAGAGTACAGAACAGTGAGTGTTGAAGGGGCTGCAATTGTCATAAACAGTTTGACAATGGATAATCAGAAGTTATTTACATATTCTTTGCAAATAAGCACACTACGAAAGTATAATAATAGTATGGCAGCTAATCACTTTCCAGTGAGAGAGAATCCCAGGTCTGCTCCAATGCCAAATCCACAGCAATGTCAACAATCATTACAAGTAAACTATGAACTTAAAGACTACCTGTAAGGCAGTTCTCCTATTCACATTTTCCCTCACTTGTCTCTACTTCTCACCAGCTAAATGGGCATATGAACAATGCACAAACATGGCCAATTAAAGACCCGCATCATGGTAATGACATAATACAAAATACAATAAAACCTCTACACAGAAATTCGGTTAAGAACTTTTGTTTTACATAAAGTACTAGCATATAAAGATTATACTTGCTCAAGGGCAGCCAAAAAAATACGGCCAATTAGTTAAAAATACAAGCTCATAATTTATAAAAATATATGATCCTATGGATTAAATGCCCAAACTCCCAATACTTAGCCACTTACAAGTTTACATTTTAGTAGCCGAAAAAGGCAATGAGAAAAAGAAAAATGCCATATATGCTAAAGAGATTGAAAGATCCAAACATACTCAGCATTAGGCTGACCAGGCAACTAACTTTCGATCTTTCAATACAAATCAAAACAGAAGTATCTTCCTGATCCCCTTTAAATTCCAGAAATTCACCCAAGACAAATTTGTTGCCCTCAAGCTGTAACCTGCAAAAAAATAGAAAAGAAAACTTTCATGTTTTCTTTCCAAATGACAACCTTAATCAATCATCTGAGAACATCATCGCATATATGGCTAGGAACTTGGACTAATGGGAGAATCGGAAGGCCAACTTAAGCCGAAGACCAAGATCAACCCAATGACTTGAATATGGTTCTTAAACCAATCAATTCCAACTTTATCTGAATTTTTTTGACATGAGGTAAATCTGAAGTTTCTTGACATGAGATAGGTAGGGCACACGGTGCCATCAAGGCTAAACTTGGGGATTGCAGAATGCTCGAGCAATTAACAGTGGAACAGAAAATGCTTGCCCACTTTAAAAGAACAAGAAGCTTTTACCACAGAAAAGCGATTATAAATTGCCTAGTTCACCAATCAAAATAACTTTTGTAATTCAATTCTAAAATAGAGGTCATAGATCAATATTATATACAAAGGAAATAAAAAAAGAATAGACAAAAGATTTATGATTTGTTGAACAACCTGCTATAACATGCAATCTCAGAAGTGCGACAATAAGTTACTCAAATTCTGCAATATAAGGCCACTTTTAAATATGAACGCAGAATGAAAAAAATTAAAAGAGAAGCAAAAGACAAAAAGAAAATAGGCAGCCTACATTGTCATCAACCCATGTCTCGAACTGTGTTTCTAACACCAATGCTATTTCCACAATTTGGACACCAATTGTGAACCAGTTTTGGTGCAACATCATTGCTAGACTTTCAATACCTTATTGGCCACTTACATAGCTTAAGCTTTTGGGTTAAGCGGTTTTTTAACGTGGTACCAAAGCTAAGGTCCGGTTTTCGTACCCTAACATTTTATGTGCTTTTGTCTCCATTAATTTCCTAGTAATTTCATGGTCTGTTTATTATTATTAGAAAAGGATCCACATCAATATATCTTGATTTCATCCAACCTCACAGGATTCATGATACGCGTGAAAGGACACGCTAGACAGTAAATACTACTTACTATTGGGAACCTTGCATTTTAGATTAAAACTACTTGCTGAAGTGGTTTCATAATACTATAATAGCAGTCTCCCACAAAAACAAAAATAAAAAACACTTCCATTTAAAACTATCTTTGTTGTATCTTCAAAAATAGTTATGCATTTCTTTCTTCATAACAGCCTACAATCCTTACTAGTTACCATTCTCATTCACAGATGAACTTACCACAATAATACATGTGATGCGGGAGATTCAACAGTGTTGCAACTTGCATTTTTAGTTATCTAGTCAGTCTAGATGGCTCATCAAAATGCAAACAGACAAAATAAAATAATATATGGAAGCATACCTATCCCACATTGGAGCTGTCCGAAGAATAAAATTGAGTTTGGGATGTTCTGGCTTCAGTTGTGTCAATTGGTCATAGGTAATGACCTCCGGCATGTTTAAAGAAATGGGGCTACAACCCAAAAACATGAAATAAAATTATAAGTTCCACTATCACCAATTACTTTAACACCATATAACACATTTGCAGCATATCTAGTGAATTGGATTCCAAATTCATGCTCCAATTTCTCAAAAATTATTTCAACTGTCATAGAAAATATTGTTCATTTCTTTCTAACTGCAATCTAATATTTGAAAATGAGAAGCTAGGAATAAAATGAAAGGCATCCTCATCACAAGATATATATGCTTAAAAGCAGGGTAGTAATCCTCTAGGTCAACTGAATCATTACGAAAATTTCTAACCCCAAAAGTCAGTCCTTAAATATTGCTGTCAAACATGGCACATCATGCCCAAATCATAAAAGCACTACTTACATGGTAAATAAATATTAATTTAACACTTACAAAAATCATCCTAGGATATATAGAATAAAAATTCATGCATACCACAAGATAATCACAAAATAATAAAGTGATACAATAGTTATAATATAATAAATATCAAAATAAATTGTACTAAATATCTAAGTGCGCACATCCATATACCAATTTGACAGATCAACAAAAGGATTTGTTAATATCAATTGTGGGAAGAAATGAATTATAAAATATTGCTTCCTAAGCTTCTAATATTATCTTCAGTTACTTTATTCTCACTAAGTCATCATAATCTCGAAGCTTAGGATAAACATGACCAATCATCTCTGGCTTGGCTCGATTATGCCCTCTTGGCTTGGCTGCATTTTCTTGGCTCGGTTATGCCCTCTTGTTCCTTCATGTCCAGCATTGGCCGCATTGGCTTGACTCGATTATGCCCTTTTGTTCCTTCACGTCCAGCGGCTAGATTAGTGCTAGTGGTCACTTCAATAATCGAACAACTACTTGCGTAGTATAAGATGAAGCATAAAGAGTGTAGTCAATTTCTTCTTTCACAAACTGATTTTCTCAGCTAAACATAAGTAATTCATTAATGCAACAAATAATTATCCATAATCAAAGTTAAAATTAGCAAATAGAGGAACACAAAACAGCTTCAAATTATACATATTTTGCCATAAAACAGCATCAAAATTACATATTTTATCACTAGAACAACTTCTTGAATTTAATACAAGCAATTCCAATCTTACGTATATGGCACGTGCCAAAAGAAATTAATAAATTCAAACTACAACTAAGATGCAGTACAGGAAAAAGAGTAGGCCAATGCCAAAAACAAAAATATATGAAAAATATTACATAATATATGCTCGTCATTGGGGAAGGAGAAACAAAGGGGTATTGTTAGGCAAGTAAGCTTCAACAAAGATGAACAAAATACAACAAACAGAAGTGAACAAAAGATAACTAAAGCAACATCCAGCATATATCAGAAGAGCTGCAAAAGGGTGTTCTGGAGCAAGTGAGAAACAATTTAAGGATAGCCATTAGATCCTTGAACGAGAGAGACTCGCGTAACAGAAGCAGAAAAAGTTTGTTGTCAAGCAAGAAGGCATTGGCAAAGATGAGAAAATGCAATATCTAGCCATACAGATACGACCAAAAGCAGAACAAGTCAAGAATCAAAACAGTAGTAAAACAAAATATTGAGGCAAAATCATGACAGTAAAGTCAGCAATGGAAGCCATACATATACTAAAAAAGTTACTCGTAGTGACACTGTATAAGGACATAACATAAAAAGATAAGTTTGGCTTCTCATCAATATAATTTCAAATTCCTTTATATCAGTTCTTTGTTTCTTTCTAATCATTAACTTAAATTTTTTTTTTGGGTTCTTTTCTAAATTTAATGACTTTAGAATAACTCTGTTCTTTAATTCTGTTTTGCCTCAATACTTCCTTTCAAGAAGTAAAGTGAATTCATAAGATTTCATCTTAATGATTTTCAAGTTCCTTTTTCAATGTTAACTTCTCTACCATTACATGATGTTTATTACTATTAATTTGCAAATCCAAAATTGAAAGTACTAGTTGTCAAGAATAATTGCAGATTTTACTAGCCACCTATTTCATTCTAAAAATCACCATTCACAGAAAATAACACTTCATCTTGTGCTTTGGTATTGCATTAATGAAGTACAATCTAGCAAGATTTTATTTATTTGTTTTTTTGGTTTACATATGAAGGCTGAAGCTACATTTGCCAAAAATCCACCCACAAAAATACTTTAGCCAAACAATTAGGATAATTTCTTTCTTAATGTAAAGTTAACTAGGGATTGGAAATACTTCTACATGCAGTAATAATTTCTCGGCCACAATTAGTGAAGCAAAGCACAAATTTTTTTTTCTTTTAGACAATTCATCAAACAATTGTCGAGCATAGAAAACTCATCCATTCACAACATAAAGTAACAAAATCTCAATCAAAGCCTCACAATAACTTAATCAAACAAAATACCAATTTAATTTAAAGGCAACAAGAAGACTCCATTCTATTTTCTTAACTGAAGATATATTAGAAGCTAAGTAAATCACAAAAACAACAAATGATCCTTTTTCTTTAAAAGAATAATAATCTGTTGGAGATTTAGTCAATTAATTGTAAATATTTTTAGGTGTATCTTTTGCTTTATTATTTGATTTAGTCATAACAGGAAAGCATATATTAGGGAGATATTGTAGGATTAGTTTACATAATTTAGAGATTCTTTATTTAGTTTCCTTTTTAATTAGCTTTCTAAGTGTATATATTCTGTCAAAGTTAATGAGAAAAATGAACAAGAATTATTCATTCATCAGTATTCTTGTTTCATGGTATCAGAGCTAGGTTACTAGTTAGTTTTTTTTTTTTTTTTTTTCTGGAGAACCGCTACATATGACCTCAGAGGTGTCTTCCACTACAGCAGATCAAGCATCTGCAGGATCCATAACCGGATCCTCATCTACACCGTCTTTTGACAACCACTCTAAGCAGTTACACGGCCACAAGCACTGAATTTTCGAGAATGGTTTCAATCAGTTATTCTTGTTATCGGTAGAGGGAAGGTGGCTACTTGACAGGGCAATAACACCTCCTTGGACACTGACCAAATTATAGCACTTGGGAAGCGAGAAAATTCGATTGTCATGGCTTGGCTAATTAATTCTATGGAGCCAAGTATTGGGCGAACTTATCTGCTTTACAAGACAAAGAAAGAAGATTTGGGAGGCGGTCCAAGAAATTTATTCGATCTTGAAAACACATCTCAATGTTTTGAGATTCGATCAAAGATTCGCAACACCGACAAGGAAGTCTCATCACGAATATTACAATTCCTTAATGGAGTTGTGGCGGAAATTGATCTTTTTATGAGATGGGATGGTCTGTACTCGATGCGAGAAAATATAAGAAAATGCTTGAGAAAGATCGTATTTTTGATTTTTTGCAGGGATTGAATCTGGATTTGGATGAGGTACGTGGAAGACTGCTCGGGACGAAGCCTTTTCCAACCCTTCAAGAATCGTTTGCTGAGGTAAGGAGAGAAGAAAGTAGGAAGCGTGTGATGATGAATCCTTCTAGCCAAGATACTCATTTCTTAGAAGCACGAGGCTCGGCTCTTGCAGTAAACAAACAAGATGATGGCCATGTATCTCAGTCAAGAGACAAGGCATGGTGTGATTATTGTAAGAAGCCCTATCACACTCGTGAAACCTGTTGGGACTTGCATGGCAAGCCACCTGATTGGAAACCGAGGAAAAAACGCAAGCAATCCAAATCATACAATATAGTGGAATCAGATTCAGACAAAGTTGCTGAATTTAACTTCTCAACAGAGCAAGTGGAGTATCTACGGCAGCTTCTCAATTAAACTAAGGTGTCAACGGGATTCGAAAGTCAAAACCCAAAGATTCCTACTGCAGCTATGGCACAAACAGGTAAAATAAGTCAAACTTTCCTGTCAAAGTCACAATGAAAACATTGGATTGTGAATCTGAGGGCCTCAGAACCACATGACTGGGTCAATGAATGTCCTTGAAGATTATGACCAGTGCAATAGCAGGATAAATGTGTGGATTGCGGATGGAAAAATGTGACCTGCAGTTGGGAAGGGCACGGTTTGCTTACCGAATATGATATTGAAATCAGTTTTATATGTGCCCAAATTGACATATAATCTTTTGTCAGTTAGTAAGTTAACAAAAGATATGAATTGTGTTGTGATTTTTTTCTCCTCTCACTGTGAATTTCAGGATCGTTCTTCGGGGAAGATGATTGGCATTGCTGAGAAAAAAGATGGCCTATACTACTTCTCGGGAGCTGGGGATTCCAGTAGAGTTAGGTCACAAAATAAAATGTCCATGTCAGTTGTCTCCAACTCTGATATTATGTTATGGCATCAACGTGTAGGGCATCCAAGCTTTTCTTATATGAAAGTTTTGTATCCAAATCTTTTCATTAATAAAGAAAAAGTTTCATTTCAATGCGAACATTGTGTCCTTTCTAAACAATCCAGAGTCAATTACCCGCCACATACATACAAACCCTCAAGACCTTTTCAGTTGATTCATAGTGATATATGGGGTCCATCCAGAACAGTCAATTTAACTAGAACTCAATGGTTTATCAGTTTCATAGATGACCATACTAGGGTGTGTTGGGTTTACTTGATGAAAAATAAATCTGAGGCATTTTATTGGTTTCAACAGTTCTACAAATTTATCCAAAATGTTTTTCAATCCAATATAAATATCCTTAGAACAGATAATGGAAGAGAGTATTTCTCAAATGAATTTAGCCAATATTTGGGGAATAATGGGATACACCATCAAAGTTCTTGTGTTGACACACCAAAACAAAATGGGATTGCCGAAAGAAAGAATCGGCATCTGTTGGAAGTTGCTCGATCAATAATGTTCACTAGTTCTGTTCCAAATTCCTATTGGGATGAGGCAATTCTTACATCCACATATTTAATTAATCGTCTCCCCTCAAAAACACTTTAATTTAGAACTCCTTTAAGTGTCCTTCTTGATCATTTTCCAAATATAAATTTTTTCAACTCGTTGTCCTCAGAGATATTTGGCTGCACAGTGTTTGTCCATAATAAACAACCTAACCAAAGTAAACTTGATCCCAGAGCTCTTAAATGTGTATTTGTCGGATATTCTCCATCCTAAAAAGGGTACAAATGTTATTCTCCTTTTCTCAAAAGATTTTTTGTCTCATGTGATGTATCCTTTTTTGAAAATCAGCCCTTCTATCCCAATAACCAGGGGGAGAATTCTGATGAAGATGGTCATTGGGATCCTAGTATGTCTCTTCCAATATCACAAGATGTCTAATGTTTGCCCATGAATTCTACCCTAATAGAACCAGGGAATGTTCGTGTCCAACCACCTCCAGAAAACTCGAGTCCAAGTCCATTTCCTATCCCTAGTCCTATTTCAAGTCACGGTCAAGAGAGAGAAGCAATTTCTGAGAGACCACTTCAAGTTTACTCTCGAAGGCCAAAAGCTTTTCAGCAAGACCAATCATTGAACCAAGAACTAGATCCTGGAGTAAGCAGTGACTTGGACTTGCCAATTGCAATACGGAAAGGGGTAAGAACATGCACAAAACATCTTATTTCTAATTTTCTAACCTGAACAAAGTTATCTTCTTGATTTAGAGCCTTTATAGCAAAGATTGATAGTGTGGTAGTTCCAAAGAATATCCACGAGGCTTTCAAAGATCCAAAGTGGCAAAAAGTTGTGCAGGAGGAAATGAGAGCATTGCATGATAATGGAACTTGGGAAGTAATTGACCTACCAAAGGGCAAGAAAGTGGTTGGAAGCAAATGGGTTTTCACAGTGAAATACAAGGCAGATGGAGAGGTAGAAAGATATAAAGCTTGGTTAGTGGCACAAGGCTTCACACAAACATATGGGATTGATTATGAAGAAACATTTGCTCCAGTGGCCAAACTCAACTCTATTCGGGTCCTCTTGTCCTTGGCAGTTAATCTAGACTGGGAACTACACCAACTCAATGTGAAGAATGCTTTTTTAAATGGAACCCTTAATGAAGAAGTGTATATGAAGATTCCACCAGGATTTCAGTTTGAAAAAGAACAAGGTAAAGTTTGCAAATTGAAAAAATCGTTATATGGTTTGAAACAATCCTCACGTGCATGGTTCACCAGATTTAGCTCAACTCTCACTCGGCTATAGTATACTCAAGGGCAGACTGATCACACTATCTTCGTTAAGAAATGAGAAACTGGAAAAAAGGCCATTCTTATTGTATACGTAGATGACATCATACTTACAGGTGATGATAATGTTGAGATTCACAGGCTCAAGAATCAACTGAAGGAAGAATTTGAAGTTAAAGACTTAGGACCTCTAAAATATTTCCTCGGTATGGAGGTTGCTAGAAGTAAAGAGGGTATTTTCATTTTTAAGAGGAAATACACTCTTAACCTATTAGAAGAAACATGGAAGTTGGGGTGCAAACCTATAGGAACTCTACTTGAAAAGAATTGGAAAAGCAAGATTAAAGATAATGAGCCTTCAGTGGATGTAGGAAGATACCAGCGCCTGGTTGGTAGATTGATTTACTTATCCCTCACTCGGCCTGATATTGCTTATACTGTGAGTGTGGTGAGCCAACACATGCATTCACCTACTCAGAGACATCTAGAGGCTGTAAATCATATTTTGAGATTACTCAAAGGAACTCCAGGAAGAGGACTAATGTTTCTAAAAACTGAGAGCATGAGTATCGAAGGATATGTTGATGCAGACTGGGCTGGAAGTGAAGATTGTAAGTCAACTTCAGGATATTGCACCAAGCTGTGGGGTAACTTGGTTACATGGAGGAGTAAGAAACAAACAGTTCTGGCAAGAAGTAGTGCCGAAGCTGAATTTCGGGCTATTGTACAAGGAATGTGTGAGGTTATATGGCTGGAAAGATTGATGCAGGACTTGCAAATTGCAGTTTGCTCTCCCACTAAGTTGTATAGTGACAGCAAATCTGCCATCAGCATCGTGAACAATCCAGTCCAACATGATTGAATGAAACTTGTTAGAATTGATCGAAGTTTTATCAAGAACGAAATCGAAGGAGGAGGTATCGATTTATGCTACATCTCTACTCATGCACAAGAAGTAGATATCCTCACCAAAAGTCTACCCAAACCAACTCATGAAAGGCTTCTCAGCAAGCTTGGAATGCAAAATATCTATTCCTAAGCTTGTGGGGGAGTGTTGGAGATTTAGTCAATTAATTGTAAATATTTTTTGGTGTATCTTTTGCTTTATTATTTGATTTAGTCATAACAGGAAAGCATATATTAGGGAGATATTGTAGGATTAGTTTACATAATTTAGAGATTCTTTATTTAGTTTCCTTTTTAATTAGCTTTCTAAGTGTATATATTCTGTCAAAGTTAATGAGAAATATGAACAAGAATTATTCATTCATCAGTATTCTTGTTTAATAATCAAACCAAGCACAAAAAAAGCACGCATGATTTAACATGCTAACACAAAGATAAGACCCTCACAGTTTCAAAAATGACGGCATGATGAAGGCATTGGAGCATGGTGGTGGAGTGCCGCGAAGTGGTCTCGCACGTCGCGGAGGTAGCTAGCAAAGACAGTGGAGCTGGTGGTGTCACGGTGCTATCGTGAGACAGTGACGGTATAAAGGCAGATCACATGGAGCTGGTGGTGTTGAGGCAGTGGTAGTGTGGAGTTGAGATTTGTGGAGTGGATGTGTGGAGGTGCAGGCGAGCCACTACACAAAGAAGGAGAACGAAAAAGGAGAACGAAAAAGAAGGAGAACGAAAATGAAAGCGAAAATTTTTTTGGTCTCAGAACAGTTACAAACCCCTGTAAACCGGACTCTCACACGAGTTTATTTTATGCGGGTTTGACCGAATTACAAGCTTCTTTTGACCACATTAAAATACAGTGAGGAGTAGTCACCAAACATGGTATCCCAAGACTTTAATGCTATGAGGAGTCCTAATACTATGTAATGAGAGCTGCCAAACACGCCCTAACTGCCTAGACTGTGTCATTGCTGAATGATGATTGTCTCTTTCACCAGAAATTTTGCATCATAAATGGATTTTTTCTCTTTTCTTTTTCAGTTGTTCTCTTAATCAGTATGAGTAGGACTACATGTTTAATCTTATGTTCCCAATATGTTTCATATAGTTTGCAAGTAACAAGTGAAAAACCTATTGTGCCAGCTTTGATTAGATTTAGAGATACCCTAAGGCAAAAGAGGAAAAAGAAAACTTTAAACTAACCAGCTGATGAAATTAATTACACTTGGAGACTCACTAAACAAAAGGGCTAGGAGAACTGCAGGAGTAACCATTTTGTATTATTTACAAGGATGCTAGGAGATTGTTGGAGATGCCATGGAAAGTACAAAAAGGATGAACATAAGGCTTACGAACAAGCTGCATAGAGTGTTATATATACATGGATGAAGATTATTTCTGTCACAAGAATTTTTAATATCATAAATAAATGGATATGGATCTTTTACTTTCTTTTTCTTTTATTCTTTTTCAGCTAATCAGTATATTCCTTTGATGGGCAAAACTAATTGTTTAATCCAACATTCCCAATATGTTCCATACAGTTTGCACATAGCAAGTGAAAAATATACTGTGCCAGGAGTTAGATTAGATCTAGAGATACCCATAACCAAAAAAATCTCAGAACTACCTACCTGGAGAAATTAAACTTGAAAAATCACTAAACAAAAGGGCCATGAACAAAAATGGCATGCCTTCCATTTGAGGTACTGAAACAATGATCAATAGTGATACACTGAAATTGAGCATTTTAGCCTTACCAGAAAAATACGGTTTGATATTTTACATCATCATATACTGCGAAAATAAAGAAATACAAAAAAATCCAAAATGAAAGAAATACAGCAAAAACAAAAATTACCAATAGATAGTGATTCTGGGTTTCGTTTATGGCCTGCAAGGAAGGTAATCATCACCAAAACGAAGACCCTTCACAGTGGTTGCCATCCGCACCACTGCACATATATATAAATTGCTAGAACCATTTTCTGGTCTAAGCCAAACTTGACATTGGAGCTCTCCTTCAGAGATCAATAGCATGCACAGCAGCTCCTTTTGCTAGCCGCAGAAATCATCTATGGATGATCTTCCCTTAGGTCTGTAAAGTCTGATCTGCCACTATTGCTTTCAATAAGCATCTTTTCTGAAACTTGGCCCTACTGTTACATGTAGATATTACATATGATAGAGAGCAACTTGACTATGCAAGTGCCCTAAATAACCACTCTGGAAGACTACAAAGTTTGGGATAATACAATACAGCATGAGTGAGGCAATATTACAACATTCATAATAATATAGTATGCTCCTAGAGCATTTAATTGTATATAACATATGCTAGTGAAGTACTATTAATACTCAAAGACTATGTTTACCCATTCATTGAAGGATTCAGAATCAGTGTTCGTGTCACGGCCATCCTCCACATAAACTCCATTATCTAACTTTGATGAGAGGAAGTCAGGAGTGGTCAGTCCAGTTTTATCAGGAGAGTATTTATTCTGTAAATCCCTCCATGAATTGAACTGGCCATCTACCTGCTCACTGTCAAATTGAGAATTCAATAAACCACCACCATAACTAGAACCATTAGAACATGATGATTCCTGTTCTGGATAAACTGGTGACTGCAGTGCCGAGAAAGAGGCATCATTCAGCACATTATAGCCACCACCCTGTGGATTGAATTCTGAAAGTAGTCGAGCTTCTGCTCAACAGAATATTCAGCAATATTTTCGGAAACACGATTTCTAGAATAAGAAATCGAATGGTCTCTTGCTTGAACTTCAGAGACCAAAACGGTATTTTCTACAACATGATTGTTATCGGAAACCAAATCTTCTTTTCTTGTAACATGATTTCTATCAGTATCTTCTGCAAGATGATTTCCTTTAGAAGTCAAGTTTTGACTAGATTGATCTTCTTCACTAACCGAAACACCAAGCTTCTGATCCCGTTTTCTTTTAGTGGAAACAACACCAAGCCTCTTGTTATCCTGTTTTCTTTTAGAAGAGAAATTTTGACTAGATTGATCTTCTTCACTAACCGAAACACCAAGCTTCTGATCCCGTTTTCTTTTAGTGGAAACAACACCAAGCCTCTTGTTATCCTGTTTTCTTTTAGAAGTGAAATTTTGACTAGATTGATCTTTATCACTAGTGGAAGCACCAAGCTTCTTAGCCCGTTTCCTTTTAGTGGAAACAACACCAAGCTTCATCTGATCCTGTTTTCTTTCTAGGTGACACACAACAAAGTCCTTCTACAATCAACACGGCAGAAATAGAATAAGTTCACTAATTGACTGCTGTATTATCAATTATTTTTCACGAAAATAAACAGAATACTTACAACACATGCAATTCTAAAACAGAAACTGATACCTTATAAACAGGGTCATCTTCAACAGCTATTTCGTGCATAACCCACTCAGTCTTAGCTTTCTTGGGAGCAGAATCATGGCGAGAGAAAGACAAAATCATTTTGGTACCAATCACTTCGGTACTGTATTTTCGCTTGATTTTAGAACCATTGCCAGTCTTTTTCCAGGTTCCTTCCTTTGTTCCTCTATTTACCCGTTTACTCTTGGCATACTTGTAATCAGGCTCACAGAAAAAGTACCATACCTCTTCGTCAGACTGAATCTCCGAATGGACTGCATCGCAGCCAAAGATTCCATTAATTTCTGAATTTTAGTTACTAAACTAATTAATCTTAAACAGACATCGTGTAGAGTACTTGGTTGGAACGATTACTTACAGGGTAGCTCCCAGGGCTCAAAGCTGTAGAAATCAATTTCCTTGATCGCACGGACGGAGAAACCAGGGTCAAGTCTCTTCATCTTCAGGAGACGAATGATTTCTTCATCAGTTGGGTAGAATCTGAACCCCACGAGACTGTTCATTTCTGATTCAGCACCCAGGTGAAACATGGAGTAATAGTGAGAGAGTGAAAGCTTGTTCTGTCCAGTTTGGTCTGCCAAAACGAGAAAGAGTCAGTGGGCAATATAATCCTTTGATGCGGTCACACATGCAGAACAAAGACTGAATTTCTACTCGATTGCTACAATCAGTGGAAATAATGAGTGTACTGATATCCAGGTTCTTGGAAATAATGGGTCATCTTTGTAAAATGCAGAGTTAGTATTTTAAAAATAATAATAATAAATCTCTCTTTTTTTTTTTTTAACATCTTTACTTCTTTTAATAAATTTAATTGAAAACAAATAAAGCTGGCGGAGAGTATCATAATAAATGAGGCTGAGCTATCTACGCTTTAAATGTTATTTTGAACACTTTCTATAATGTTAAAGTATACATAAACTTTTTGAGTTGTGCTAGGCAGCGAGATTGACGAGAGAAGCACGAGAGAAACGGGGACTATGGCTGCCGTTTTACTTCTCTCGTTTCTCTCGCAAAGAAAACAAAAAAAATGATGAAGTCACGTGGGCAGATTGACATAAAGAAATGAAAAAAAATGACGCGTTAACAAAATCAGGCTTTGCTCATTTCTCTCACCAGAAACAAAATCACGCTTTGCTCTGCTCTTTCTCATTTCTCTTGATCCGTTCTGAACAAGGCACAGTTTGCTTCACTCTGTGCTCATGCGAATTTCACTCTGTGCTCTTTCTCATTTCTCTCAATTTCTCTCACCTCACACAAATCGCCGGCAACCAATCACGTTAACAAAATCAGGCTTTGCTCATTTCTCTCACCAGAAACAAAATCATGCTTTGCTCTGTTCTTTCTCATTTCTCTCAATTTCTCTCACCTCACACAAATCGCCGGCAACCAATCACGGCTCATCACGGCAGCAACCATTCTCTTCCACTCTTGTCTCACCTCACACAAATCACTAGGAAAAGTCACGGACACGGCAGTAAGGAACCGGTCACGATATGAAAATCTTCCAGCAACCGGTCACGATCTGAAACTCTTCCAGCAACCGGTCACGGCAGCAAGCAATTCCAGCAATCGGCTGTCTCGGTCACGATCTGAACGCCTTCCAGCAACCAGTCACCATCATTGTTCATCGGAAGCAGGACTGTTGTTCTCCCCCCCCCCTCTCTCGGCTCTATCGGCTTTTGTTTAAGTAAGGAAAATGGTGCTTTCAACTTGTAAATTTTGTGTTAATTTTCTTGTATTTGCTCGGCAAACAATAAATAAATGAAATTTATTCAAGGCAAGAAATGTTAAGTTTATGTGATTTTGTGTAATTAGTTTCTGGATTTTATTTTTTTTACATTTCTTTTGCAGGTTGGAAACAAATTGAAAAATTATTAGTTGATGTATCAATTTATGTTTTCACGTTTCTGTGAAAAATGTAATTTTTATACAGAATTTAAAAGTAGTTTAATTGAGCTGTTGTGGTTTATGTTGTGACATTAAAAGTAAAAAACGAATGAATTAATTTAAATTCTGTTTGGTTATTGATAAATGATAATGAATTTAGTTTTATTTGAATTTTATTTGGTTTAAAATTGTTTTAATTTTTGATTTGTTGAAACTGAATACAAATATTAATTATTTATTTTGTAGAAATGGAAATTTATGAAAATGAGCATGCAATTGAAGATGTTCAACCGGAAAAATATGAGCCAACTCTTGGTATGTTGTTCGACAGTCATGAGGAGATGTTTGAGTTTTACAAGGCATATGGTAAGCAAGAAGGGTTTCCCGTTAAGAAACTAACTAGTAAGAAAGGGAGCGACGGGACTGTAAAATATGCGACCTTTGCATGTGGTCGAAATGGCAAAGCAAATAGTAGATCTACTAATATGTTGAAGCTGAAACCAGTTGTGAAAACTGGTTGTGAAGCTAAAATCGGAGGTTGTGTAAAAGAAGAGGGAAAATGGATTCTCCGAGTTTTAAACCTACAGTATAATCATGGGTTGAGTCCGGACAAAGCACGATATTTTCCTTGTAACCGTAGAATTAGTGCAAGTGTAAAAAAGCGTATTGAAATGAATGATTCTGCGGGAATTAACATTGCTCAAAATTTTAATTCTATTGTTGTCGAAGCTGGCGGGCATGAAAATGTGTCATTTTTAGAAAAAGATTGTAGAAATTTTGTTGATAAATCAAGACGATTACAGCTTGGAGAAGGAGATGCTATGGCAATTTTAAAGTACTTTGAGAAAAAACAAGTAGAATGCAATGGATTTTTTTTTAGCATTGACTTGGATGAGCATGATCGATTGAAGAATGTATTTTGGGCAGATTCGAGAAGTAGGGCAGCTTATAAATATTTTGGAGATGTTGTCACATTTGATACCACATATCTTACAAATAAGTATGATATGCCGTTTGCCCCTTTTGTTGGAGTTAATCATCATGGGCAGTCGATTTTGGTAGGATGTGGATTGATTTCTCACAAGGATACGGAGACATTTACATGGCTATTTGAGGCATGGCTATCATGCATGTCTGGTCCGCTCCCATTGGTATTATTACAGACCAAGATAAAGCAATGTAGAAGGCAATTGAGCATGTTTTTCCTACGACTAGGCATCGATGGTGTTTGTGGCATATAATGAAGAAGGTGCCTGAGAAGTTAGGGCCTTTTAAAGAACGTGAAGGTATTATTTCTTCCTTACTTTCTGTTGTTTATGATTCGTTGAGTCCTACTGCATTTGAGGAAGATTGGCATGACATGATTAGAACATATGATTTATGGGATAATGATTAGTTAAATGGGTTATATGATGAGAGGTTTCGTTAGGTTCCATGCTATTTGAAAGACACTTTTTGGGCGGGAATGCCAACAACTCAGCGAAGTGAAAGTATGAATGCATTTTTTGATGGGTTTGTTAACTCAAAAACAAATTTAAAGCAGTTTGTGAAGCAATATGAAAATGCATTGCGAAGGAAAGCTGAATTGGAATGGCAAGCAGATGCCAAGTGTTTCAGTAAAAATACTCCATGTATAACAAGATATGAAATGGAGAAGTAAGTTGAGAAGATGTATACTATTTCTAAGTTCAAAGAATTCCAGCAAGAATTAACAGCACTGATGTATTGTGATACAGTGGATTCTGTTGGGTCAATATATGAAATCAGTGAATCGTACGGGTAAGGAAAGAAAAAAAGCTTTGAGGTTGTTTTTGATAAAACTGAATGTGAAGTTAGTTGTATCTGCTCAAAGTTTCAATTCAGGGGAATTCTTTGTCGATATGCCCTTTCAGTGCTAATACGGCACGGTGTTGAAGTACTTCCGGAGATGTATATTTTATCAAGGTGGAGGAAAGATGTAAGGAGATGTTATAGTAAGGTGAAAGTTAGTTATGGTGTGCAGAATTTATCCATTCAGCAGGAGAGATATGACAAAATGTGTACTGATTTCACTGAGGTTGCAAACGTAGCTGCTGATGATGAGAGCAGTTACAAATTTGTTTTGGACTGGATTAATAAAACAATGAAGGATCTGCCCAAGCAAATTCGGTGTGCAACTGCTGAAACAACTGCTACTGGTGAAGGGAGTTGTAGCAGTAATAATATTGAACATGTAATTAATGATCCAGTAGCAGCACGTCGTAAAGGTCGCCCTCCATATTTAAGGAAGCGATCATCGAGAAAAAAAACCTTTCAAAAGAACAAAAGAAAAAATAAGGTTTGTTTATATGCATATATATGTTTTCTAATTTCATTTTAACTTAATTTTATCTTAATTTTATTGTACATTATAATTTTGCAGGATTTGCAAGAAAATATTTCAGCATCTGTTAAAATGCCTACTGAAATCTCCACACAACAGAGCAACATTGGCATGGTATAATTTTTTGAGTTTTTATTATTAATGTTAGTTCAACTATTTTAAACATATGGAACTAATTATGTTGTTGAGTATATGTGAGCGTTTGGGAAGGAAATCTTTGTAATCCAAATATCAATCAGTACGGGAGTTTAGGCTATTATAATGTAAGAAATAAATTCACGAGTATATTTTAATTATAGAAATTTAATATGAATTAACATAATTATTTTTTTAGGTACCTATGTATCCAGTTCAAGTTGGTGCAAATAATATTTATCAGCCATTTCCTTATAGCTGGCATACAGTAAGTATACTTATATTTTTAAATTTCATAATGTAAACTTTTGTCCAATTTTTTAAATGTATAATGATATTTTAATTTCTTATGTATTATAGCAACCAGTCCCACCATATGCTGTGCAGTCGCATTATTCTTCTCCTTCGATGATGTATGAAGGATCCGAAAGTGGAAATTTTCAACAATTGTTACATCAACAATGTAATGAAGACAACAATTGCCGCAATGAAGACAACAATCGCCTTGATAGAGACAACAATCGCAATTGATGTTGATGTTTGACTTGAATTTGTTTCGATTATTTTTGTTAACATGTAAATGTTATTTTAATTGATTTTGATGATACCAAACCTTTTGATAAATATGTTGGAGTTTTCATAATAACAGATAGTTTCTTAAAAGCCAAAATTTTTCTTTGAGTATTTACAAGTTTTTTAAGAAACTGGAACATATCTGCAAAAATGTGCAATTCTGGAAATAATCGGTGAACCGTTAATGTCTTAGGCTTTAACCGATTGTTTTGAAACTTGTTAAAAATCAGCCACTGGATTTAATCGGCTAACTGTTTGGGTAAACGGCTAACCGTTTATGGTAAAAGGGTTATTGCTTAAGCCTTAACCGTTAAGCATTTTGGGTTTTAAGTTGCTGGAATTAAACGGTGAACCGTTAACTAATAACGGCTAATCGTTAATTTCCAGAGAGGCATACTTTGTTAACCCTTAACCGTTTAGTGTTAAAGGTTAGTTGAAATGTGTTGTGCATGCTTCTGGAATTTCTCGAACCGTTAAGCAAAACGAACCGATAATTTCCAGTATGTTATCATTTGCTAATCCTTAACCGTTTAGCAAGAACGGATAGATGTCTTTTGTTGTGCAGGTCTCTGGATTTTAACGGCGAAAGGGTAACAACTAACGATCAACCGTTTATTTGAAATCCAGCATAACGGTAGCTTTGACCAGAGCAAACGGCTAACCGTTAACGGCTAACGGCGATCCGTTTTCTGGGAAAAAGGCTATAATTTGGTGTTTGACTATCATTCTCGTTGCATTTGGCTTCAGACGATAATTTGGTGTTTGACTTCAGTTTATTTCGATTACCTTTACTTTAAAGAAATGATGTTCCATTAAGCAGTAAAGTTTATTATCATGATACTGCATATGTTGTCTTGTTTTAATTTTTGATTTATTGTTGAAGGAAACCTGGAATAAACTTCATCTTTCATAGAAGAGGATGTGATTTATTTGCATGAAGTGAATGAGTGGTTACGTGACTGGCGTAAATAGTTTACCCATTGTTGAAGGTGGTAGTAGGTCGATTGCTTGATAATGATAAGCACAATAATAATAAAGAACAATAATAATAATAACTACAATAATTTCATTTTCACTTAATTCACAATTTTTTCAGTACACATTACAAATTAAAAGAACTTAAAAGAAATTCTTAAATATACAACATAGTAAAATTATCACAAGTATTCTAATGAAATCATAATTAAACAATCCTCTCTGCGCTTCACATAATTGAATCTTAACAGATAAGCATTCAATCTCCAATGTCAACTTTCTAACTTCCTCCACAAACAAATCAATTTTTTCTTCACCGGATTTACGGTCTTCTGCCCATTGAAAGTTCTTACATCCTCTACACTTCCAAAATTTACGATTTGGATTCTTTGTAGTATGTGACGTTAACAACTCCATTTGCTCACCGCATTCATTACATATTTGCAATGAATTTCGGGTTTCATTCGAACTAGATGACATTGTCACTAATAAACAACTTAAACTGCCAAAATATAAATAAAACAAAGTATTAACACACACACGCAAGTATTAACACACACAAACTTGATGATTATCAATATAATTGAGTTGATTGAGTTGAATGTGCATGCTATGGGACCTGAATATATAACAAGAAGAGCCTAAGGCAGATTTTACAAGTTAAAAACTAATCGAACAACATGCTTTACAGAATAAATAGTTAGCAAGCAAAAATAAACAAGATAAGTAAACTTAAAAATCCCAGGGAATGGTCACGACATATGCAACAATGCGTCTCACCCTACGATGCAGTTTAACTCTTATCTTCATTTTCAAATCAATATTGATAGTCACATTTTAAGCGGTTTTCCTTGGAGACAGAAAAATCACCCGCGGGATTTTGTCGATTTGCAAATAGAAAAGATCTTTAGACTGAAAAGTGATATAATATCCATTTAATGAATGATAAAATAATTAAATAAGTAATTTGAAAAATTATGAATACTTACAGTCAATAATTGAATATCGTTGCATCACAATGCAGAAATTAAATTAATTTCGCAGATCACACGCTAATAATAAAATTTTTAAAATTCTCATATCATTTATTAAATTCTTTAATATCATGGGAAAAAAAATCATAAAAGACAAATTTTTGGTCAATCACGAACAGAATTTCCCAAAAGAAAATGTAATTTGAAAATCAAGCGAGGATTTCTGTACATAATATTCTCATCATAAACACTTAACCAAACATAAATTGAAATATTGCAGAGCTTGAGATAATTTACCGTGAGGAGGAGTTAATTAGATCTTTCTTGTGGGTGGAAGAGGAACCGTTGCATTCTGGTAATGTGGGATGAGGAGCAGGCTGGTGTGCGTGAGAGGAGGAGAGGCGTGAGACCGTGGCCGGTGGAAGAGGCAGGAACCGCCGTTCTTGGTGATGGTGGGATGAGAGCAGTTCTTTGGTGCGTGGGAAAAGCGGTGATCTTTGGTGATGGTGGAATGAGCCACGGTTCTTTGGTCTGCGAGGAAAGCAGTGATGGTGGGATTGAGTGAGAGAGTAGACGTTGCCGGTGATATTGAGTGAGAGATTTTGCTTGAGAAGGAGGGAAC
Source organism: Citropsis articulata (assembly GCA_030449925.1). Classification (NCBI taxonomy): domain Eukaryota; kingdom Viridiplantae; phylum Streptophyta; class Magnoliopsida; order Sapindales; family Rutaceae; genus Citropsis; species Citropsis articulata. The sequence goes on along the minus strand of JASUUH010000211.1, from coordinate 10,426,899 downwards.
GGTTGCTGGTGCGAGGGAAAGAGCAAAAAGATAAGATTTCGTCTGATATTTTTATCTTTTTGGATTTCATTTTAATTTTTTTTGCTTCTCTTGTTATCTTATTGCACGTGACTTCATCATTTTTTTTGTTTTCTTTGCGAGAGAAACGAGAGAAAAGCAACTTTTCTCGTCTTATCGTCGTCTTCTCAACCCCAACAATTTTTTTTTTTTGTTAATTTTATTTATTTAAAAAACTAACAAACCTATTTAACACACTACTTTTTAAGAGATTTGACATTACTCATAATAATATAATTCATCAACTGGAGTCTTTCAAGAACAACCTCATCTGATATGATTTATCTTTAGCTTTGCAAATTCTGATGATATAGGAGATTTTTGTGGATTAGCTCAAGACAAGTTTGATCCGAGGCAGATACAACTGGAGGTAAAGTTGAAGGGTGCAAAAGCAATTGCCATGATCTCACAATGAAAGAAACCACTCTTCCCCTTTTTACCATCCATGGACGGTCTTGCTTTAGGTCTATGAACCATTCGTATAAGTACTATAAACAAGAATTCCATTAGTATGTTTAACAAGCTGATGAAGATTCCAAGACTTGGCCATATGCCACACATAGACATCACATACAGACCAAGCGGATTATCCAGGTACTACAAACAACATTATTTCCTAGAGGATTTGATCGTTGTTTAAATGTGCTACTTAATTAATATTCTCAGTAGTTCATTTACCATTTACCCACATCCATTTATTCCCTTGTAGGTGAGCAGTTGATATAGAATTTGTTAATGGTCATTGCGCCAATAGGAAACGTTTCATGGCTTAGGCTCAAGTCCATTGATCTAAAGAACATATACATGTGTGGTGAATTAATCAAACATAACAACATAGCACTATATTCCCATTAATCAAGCACCAACTTTCATGAACTAGGTAACACAATCACATATAGAAATAACCATTTTCTAATATATGTAACAGAGTGGGGAATACATTCCTCAGGCATGAAGCATTGTCAAAATTTCAACAATAATATTCTCCACTAGCCAGCGGAGACTGAAGAAGGGAGGATGAGCAAGTTCAGTTTCTACAAGAGGGTATTTGTCATGTATAGCCCCCATTGTCAATTCACGTCTTCCTGCTGCTCGCAGCCATTAAATTGAAAATTCAGCGCATCACAGTCATTACTGAAGCCATCAAAACATTATGAAGATGATCTCTATTCTAGTGATTCCAGTGGGAATCCATTACCACATTCATAAGTTGATATTTCATATCTGCCACAAGTTGTGATCTTTCTCACCTTTGGAAAAGTATTTTCTGCAACATGATTTCTAATGTTGAAAGTAAAACAGTGACTTGCTAGTTGATATTCTACCTGAAGCAAAGACCATGAACAAGGCTTTATTAGTTCTGGATACTTCATATGTGCCACAAGTTGTGTTCTTTCTCACCTTTGGAAAAATATTTTCTGCAATATGATTTCTAATGTCGAAAATAAAATAGTGACTTGTTAGTTGATATTCTAGCTAAAGCACAGACCATGAAAAAGGCTTTATTAGTTCTGGATCCGTTTATAATACATATATAAGTTCATTTTGAACATTGCCCAAATTCAAACCCATTTTGAAAAATGCCCAAATTCAAACCTTTTTCTCACAACTGAAAATTTTTCTTTTTTCTGCAACATGATTTCTGGAATCAGAACCAAATGATGACTTGGTAGTAGTTGCCATTCTTCCTGAAATAAGAACCGTAAATAGCATTAGCTCCAAATATATTTCTTTTGCACTACATTCATTAGTTGGTATAAAAAGCAGTCAACAACACATTCTTTCTCACCTATGAACTGAAACATCTATTTTCTGCAACACGATTTCTACACTTATAAGTCATACTATGAGCTGTTAATTGTTCATATTCTACCTAATGTAAACGATAAATAAGATTTCTAGAATCAATATTTGGCAGTGGTCGACCTTCTACCTAAAATAACAATTAAAATGGCAAAGAAGTGATTATTTCACGTAAGAGTCTGATACGACAAAAATGGATAACATGTTAAAATTATCCCTAAGGCATGCCCTTTGTCATCCATGAGTATCCTTATTCAACATGATTTCTAAAATTAAAAATGATTGGTGACTCGATTGACCATCATCACATGTTGAAGTTTTAGCCTCGTTAATTTTTTTTTTTTTTTAATTTTCTTTCTAAGAGGCAAATAACAAATTCCTGTCACACAAATTAAAGTTGTAAACAGTATGAGCTCAAAATTTTAGAATGTTAACCATCAATTTTTATTCCGGCAAAGAGAGATTTTTTATTGAAATTTCCTGTTGTAAGAGCCAAAATCCAGAAAATAAATAAGCAAGACAGTCACCTTGTCCACTGTACCTGAAATAAAACCCGTACACGACGAATTCAGCTCTGTGCTTCTTATCTGCCTGGACATAGAAATCAGGGTCAGGTCTCTTCTTGTTCAGAAGAAGCTTGATGATTTCTTCTTCATCTGGTGGATGGAATCTGCATAATCTGAAAACAAGATAGCCCATCTTTTAGGTTTGATTCAAAGTGCTTGAGGCCTAGCCGGCTGCCTCTCATGATAAAAATTTGCTCTGCAAGATGAGACAGATTCACCATTTAATTATATATCACCAGCTTGAAGCTTGGTGATTGGTCGACGAAACATCAAGGGGCAGTTGATGATGTGTCAAGATAGTTTTGTTTTCACGCGAGCAAAATGTGTTAACATCTTACAGGGTGTCTCCTTAAAAAAAAAGGAGGAGTGAAAGGAAATAAAGACACGTGTCTCCCCTTCCTTTACAAGTTGTCCGCCAATTTCCAATAATACTAGAAGCTTCTACTTCTTTTGCAAGGAGTCAATAATTCACGTCAGCATACGACTCAAGGGCCATTTAATCTGATGTGGCAAAATGTGGCAGATGACTCAGCTTCTGCTTGAAACCGACTTGATTAGGGGTTAAGATTATTTAGTCTTTTTATTTAAGGGAGTGGCCAAAATCATATAGTTTTTTTATTTTTCTCTCTTACTGCCTTAAGGATCTGGACCATCTGGTCATTCGTGCTGTTACTAATCTGATCTTGCCCTTGGGGCTAAGATGATTTAGTTAGCAGAGGTTTTGATTGATTTTTGAAAATCTCGGCTTTTTTGGGTCAGTGCCTGTATTTTGGTGGTGAGAAAAATAGTATTTTTCGGAGTAAGTCATCAATTTTTTAAAATACATTTAAAAAAGGTGTTTTCAAAACCGATTTTAATAGATCTCTGAATAATCAATTTTGAGAAGTTTTTTTATACATTAATATATTACAATTAAAGTTCCACTAATCTTTATAATTTATAATTAAAAATCAATCAAAATTCTCTTAAATAATCATATTATTGCACAATTCGAATGTCAATTTCCACTTAAAATTAGAGAGAGATCTACCATTACTGTTAATATCATAGAAAAATTAATTCTGCTCCAATACGAAGAGACAAATAAACCTCGAATAATCAATTTTATCTTCAAAGTATTACCCGTGTTCTTTTCTCGTCTCTTATTTGGACAATAAAGATAAAACATATAAGCTTTATGGGTGAAAGCATAAGCTTACTGGCTTTAGATTTAGACAATTGGATGAGGATCGCGAGTAGTACAGAATAGCTGTAATTATACACGACACATCCTTGGGGTACAGGAAAGAATCATGTACATATGTATTCCAATGAAATGAAATCAGCAGTGTTATGGGCATTTTTATCTCTTGTTTCCGCTTTATCACTTGTTTCTTTAAACTAATAACCAACTTTCTGAAGGAGCAACTTTAGTCATTACTCACTCAGGAGGGGGCTCATTTTAGCTCCTGTTTTTGCCTCTTAATATGTGAAAATTATTTAAGCTTCAAAGCCACAATGAGCTGCTTGACTAACAATTTTGTATTATTTACAAGGATGCTAGGAGATTGTTGCAGATGCCCCAAAAAAGGATGAACAAAAGCCTCCACAGCTGATGAACAACTGCTTACAGCGTCATACATACATGAATGAAGACAGCTACCGTCACAAGAATTTTTAACATCAGAATTTTTTATTTTTTCAGTTTTTACTCTGAGAATAAAACCAAATTCAATTCATAGAAGAAAATAAATACATCAGTTGTGAAGGGTTACGAGCCCATCCATACAACACTTTCGCATTTCTAGTTTTACTGAAGAGCAGGCAATAACATTACAAGATCTATGAGCATAGTGGACACAAACATGATCTAAGGCCTTCACTAGGTTACTGAATTTATGAGATAAACCAGAAGATTTTGGATCAGCTGCCCTGCCTTTCGTTTACAAAATTAACCATCTCTTGAGAGCCTGATTCAACAAGCACTAATGCTTAGTAACCACCTCCTGGGAGCCTAATTCAACAAGCAATAATGCTAAGCTGCACACCACACTCTGCCGCTTCTCCCTCCCCAAAAGATACATCTCCATGAAACTTTGAAGGATTAATTGCAGCTGCAATTACATTCTCAGTTTCATCTTGAATAACAGCTCTCAGCCCTGGGATTTGCTTATCCGCGTTGGTGGCTGCATCTACATTTGCCTTAAAATAGCCTCTGTATTGGGGTACTCCAGGTCCGCCGACTTCCAACAGATAAAGATGCTGGTAATTGAGTTCCTTTGATCTTCCCTTAGGCCTATCAAGTCTGATCAGCCACTATTGTTTTCAATAAGCATTCCCATTTAACAAGCTGAACTTCTCCGAAACTTGAACATGCTAGTACATGTAGATATTACATATGATAGAGAGCAACTTGTGCAATCAAGTGCCCCAAATAACCACTCTCAAAGATTAAAAAGCTTGTAATACAATACACTGAGTGAAGCAATATTACAACATTAATAATAATATAATATGCTCCTAGAGGATTTGGTTATTCTTAACATATGCTACTGAAGTACTATTAATACTGAAAGAATATCTTCACCTTTGCAATGAAGGTTTCAGAGTCCATGTCACTGCCATCCTCCAAGTAAACCCCTTCATCTGACTTTGATGAGAGGAAGTCAGAAGTGGTCTGTCCAGATTCATTAGGAGAGTATTTATTCTGAAAATCCCTCTGTGAATTGAACTGGTCATCTACCTGCTCACTGTCAAATTCAGAATTCAATAAACCACTACCGCAACTAGAACCATTAGAATATGACGATTCCTGTTCTGGATAAACTGGTGACTGCAGTGCCAAGACAGAGGCACCATTCAGCCCATTATAGCCATCACCCTGTGGATTGAATTCTGCAAGTTGTCGAGTTTCTGCCTCAACAGAATTGTCGACAATATTTTCTGCAACATGATCTCTAGAATCAGAAATCGAATGGTCTCTTTCTTGAACATGGGTCCTATTACAACCCAAATCTTCTTTATCTGCAACATGATTTCTAGTAGTATCTTCTGCAACATGACTTCTTTTAGAAGTCAAATTTTGACAAGATTGATCACCATCATTAGTGGAAACACCAAGCTTCTCATCCCGTTTTCTTTTAGTGGAAACAACACCTAGCATCTTCTTCTCCCGTTTTCTTTCAAGGCGACACACAACAAAGTCCTTCTGCAATAAAATAAACAGAGTATTTTACAATTATTTTTCATGAAAAAAAAAAAAAAATTTTACAATACCTATACAATTCTAAAACAGTAGCTAATACCTTATAATCAGGGTCATCTTCAACAGCTGTTTCGTGCATAACCCACTCAGTCTTAGTTTTCTTGGAAGCAGAATCATGGCGGGAGAAAGACAAAATCCTTTTGGCACCAATCACTTCGGTACTGTATTTTCGCTTGATTTTAGAACCATTGCCAGTCTTTTTCCAGGTTCCTTCCTTTGTTCCTCTATTTACCCGTTTACTCTTGGCATACTTGTAATCAGGTTCACAGAAAAAGTACCATACCTCTTCCTCAGACTGAATCTCCGAATGGCCTGCATCGCAGCGAAAGATTCCATTAATTTCTGAATTTTAGTTACTAAACTAATTAATCTTAAACAGACATCGTGTAGAGTACTTGGTTGGAACGATTACTTACAGGGTAGCTCCCAGGGCTCAAAGCTGTAGAAATCAATTTCCTTGATCGTACGAACAGAGAAACCAGGGTTAAGTCTCTTCATCTTCAGAAGACGAATGATTTCTTCATCAGTTGGGTAGAATCTGAACCCCACGAGACTGTTCATCTCTGATTCAGCACCCAGGTCAAACATAGAGTAATAGTGAGAGAGTGAAAGCTTGTTGTGTCCAATTTGGCCTGTAATTAAGAAGGAATCAAGAGGCCAATGACGAAATGCCACGTGTTTGGTATTTAAGGAATTCATTTCATTTGGATAATGAGGTATTTTTGGTACTTTGGATATTTGGGATATTTTATATATTTTAGGAGTATCTCAGATATATTATGTAAGGACATAAAAGTTAGAGAAACATTCGTAAAAATACTCAGGGATCGATGGGGCTCAAATCTCAAAAAGATCGGCAGAATATGTGTCAAGAAATAAAGAATCAATGAGGAAATTTTATGCTGTGAAAGAGGAGACCGCCACTGTCACGCCAACAAATTAGCCAAAAGGTTGATGCTATGACAGTTGGGACCACCAACATTTTCTTACCATGTCCGTAAATTTACAACGGATTTACAGAGGCATGCGGGACCACTCCACTACACCTAGCATGTGAGTACACCTCAAACTTGCTCCCCAAGTATATTTTTGAAGCGCCCAAACCGCCACACGTATGAAAAGGAGAATATTCCTAATATGACAGTGAGGAACGCCAATAAAATAAGATTGGTGACGGTGCAGACACCATATAAATACTCAGGTTAATTTTTTATCAGGTAAGTTTCACATACGCACCAGAAAAAAACAAAGGTTTCTTCAACATCAAAACCTCCATTACCGAGAGCTTGCAAGCTCTCAAACCTGAGATAACCCCAACTCTGACTTGAGTCAGGTGTGGTCGGCCACACCCACTTCCACCTCGTTTTTAGTTATTTCGCAAGTTTAAAGTAATCTTTTCAGCCCTTCGCACCTGAAGTCAGGCCCCCGTCATAGTCACCAGCCGCCTCAATCCTCCTCCATTCCACAAAAAACCTAGTCATCCCCGTACACTCTGAACAAGCGAGGAACAAGCGAGGCGCCCCGCTCTCCCGTTAAAAACAAATTTATTGTTCTTAATAAAAACAATTGGCACTGTCTACCCGGATCACACAAAAAGCTTCCACACGATGCTAACCTTGTTGGTACGAGTGCTTACTCAACTAGGGCACTCGTTCAAAATTTCAAACCGGCGGCTCTCGAGAAGAACGCTCTACTGCTTCTTGTTATTCTCGTAGTAGGCAAGGTACCAAGCGCAAACAAAAGACACAAGAAGACCTCTAATACAAGTTGAACGCCAAAAGAGCTTCCCAAACAACTGCGGCATCCTCAAGTACACCTGGGATACCCTGCGAGTTCATGAAAAAAATGGAGTACCTTGAAGCTCAAGTGAAGCTCCTTTCTGAAAGACAAAACCCCACTAATGCTCTAGCACTAGCAACGTATAACTCGCCATTCACCATAAAGATTCGAATTGCGGTTCTCCCGGAAGGTTTCACCATGCCTTAAATACAGCAATACTCTCGGGTATCTCAGATCCCGTGGAACATGCTGAGTTATATCTTGACAAGATGCTAATTAAAGAAGTGGGCGACAGTGCTATGTGCCGGATGTTCCCGCATACCCTCACCGGACCAGCCAAGTCGTGGTTCTGATCGTTGAAGGCAGGTAGTGTATCCTCTTTAGACCAACTCCTAAAAGATTTTGTTCATGAGTTTGATTATGCTTCCTTCCAAGATATAGCATCCTCCAAGCTTGCTTTTATCAAGCAAGGGGAATTAGAGTCATTAGCCGAGTATGTAACCCGCTTCCACCAAGAGGTGTTGCACACATGTACATTTGGTCACCAATATACTCTCACTCATTTTGAAAAGAATTTGCGCTTGGGGAAGTTATGACGGTCATTTCAGAAGCATCGCCCCCTTTCATATGGGGAAGCTCGTTCTCGAGCTCTCCAGCAAATAGAAATGACGAAAACTGTTACCTGAAGATGGGAGAAGATAGAGTGATAAGCCGCGAAAGGGTACCTCGAGAAATTCAGAAACTTAACGACCTATAATGCCAGGGTACCCTCTGAGGGCTTGTATGGGGTAAATTGAGAAATATTATGGATAGGTCGGTAGGACATGGAGCACAAATGCTACTCCACATGAAAAGACGATTATGAAGCACCTATGGAATGCTACCATACGGAGGAAATACTACTATTAAAGGGAAGCACTTTACTTCTTTCTGTTTACTTTATTTATTTTTCTTTAATGATTATGTGTTTAAAATATGTGGTCGGCTATATGGGGTACCCAAAGTACCCCAAACTGGTCAGTTGCACTTTTTAATACTCCAAGTCTCTAATGACAACAACAAGTAATCCTGGGATCCCCCATAGTCTCCTCAGGATAACAAAATAGTGTCATATAATGATCTATATATTCGTTCTCTATAAATGCATTTGCTTTATAAAATTTAATGATGTGTGCTATTTTATTTGGTTTTCGATTATTTGATATGAATAAATAGTTTGAAATGCTATAAGAATATTTCGCCATTAAACTAACTCCATATATGTCATTGTGCAATGTTTATTGTGGTACAGCATAATACCAAAGATTGTTCCATTACAAGATAGCTTGAGGAACCTGGGGTATCTGACCCGACTTGATCATGAAGATCTGTTCAAGGTCAACACCAATAAAAAAATAAAAAAACAATAAACTTAAAGAGGGAGGGTCAGAGAAGGCCCGAAGGCGAGGTAAACCAGTATACCCTAGCGCCATGAGGCTCCGTTAAAGTATGCACACGCCCACACCTCCATTCGGTTTGAGCTCAGAACCGATGACAAAGAATACAAAAAATTTAAAGAGGGAGGGTTAGAGAAGGCCCGAGGGCGAGGTAAACCAGCATACCCTATCGCCATGAGGTTCCGTTAAGGTATGTACACGCCCACACCTCCATTCTTTTACTTAGCTTAGTAAAGAATAATCAAACAAACGGCAATCACAAGAGTTGAATGCCTAAAAGAAATGAGGTAGGCAAGCATGCACCTCTATTATCTCATTAAATACTGACTAGAAGCAGATGGCCAAAACAAGCATGTTTTTGACCAATTCTGCAATAGAGGAGGCCAAAAAGGTCCCCAATAAAAATAATGAGGGGGTACCGGGCTGCCCCGAAGAACCTCGACAAGTCTATTCGAAGATGCGCCATAATCTTTATTTACATCCTAGTTTTGCCAATTATGAATTTCATTTTATATTATGATGATGCTTGGATTGTTAAATTATTTGAGATACGCCATAATCTTTATTAAGATGAGCAGCGAGCATATCTACGAAAACCACCACGCAAGCACCAAGAACACATCAGGAGGTACCTAGGGCATTCGAGGAACTTCCACCAGTCTACACAAGTCTACATAAGTCATTAATGAGGAATTCAATAGCACACCAAATTAAGTCTATTATGAAAAGTTTAATGTGAACAGTAACAAGATTGCCGAGGCAACCTTTCAAGGGGCAAATATTCCAATACATCAAAAGTTCCAAAAGTAAAAAAAGAAGGTTACTGAAATATCTAAGAGGAACTCTGAATGATAAAAAGCACAGAGGATCATGGAGAAGGGGGAACATCCTCTCCATCATTCCCCTCAACTGGGGCATCACAGGAGCACTCGCGGCTAAAGAGGTACCACCTTCACGAATAGCGCCATTGGAGGAGGGATTTGCATGAGGTGCTTGGGGTACCCCAGAAGATCGCTGAGGGCTCAGAGATGGAGGAGCCTGGAGTATCCCTTTGTCTTCGATCGCTTTCAGGATAGCTGACTTGTCCACCCATTTTTCAACTCGGGGTACCACGAGCTCCGGATCCACACTCCAAACCTCTGTCATGATAAGAGTAAAGGCTTTATCCATCATTTCCTTTTGGCGAGATACTAACTCATCATGCTTAGCTTCGACCTCTTCAAAGCCCTTGGATAGGCGGACATTCTCTCGAGTTAGATCCTCCAACCACCCCTGTAAGGCACTAACCTCCCCTGCGAGCTTCTCCTCCCGAGAACGACCGAGTTTGAGCTCTCCTTTTAATTTCTCCACCTCTGCTTGTGCAGTTGAGGTACCTCTAGAGTCGCGAAGACTATGACTGAGGTAAAAGGCCGCCTAAAAAAAAAAATTAGGATCAGCAAAAAAAAAAAAAAAAAGGAAGAGAGAGTGGAGTGAAAATGGCAGAAACTCACCGAAGGTAGAAGAGATTCCCGCAAATCACCAAAAAAAGTCGTGTATCACTAAAAATCGCTTGAAAGGTGAAGCTGTGCAGGGTTGTCATAAGCATAAAGAAATCTGTTAGAGATTTTAGTAAAAAAAAAAATGAAATGAAGCAGAAACAAAAAAAAAATGAATTCCCGCAAATCACCAAGAAAAGTCGTGTATCACTAAAAATCGCTTGAAATGTGAAGCTGTGCAGGGTTGTCATAAGCATAAAGAAATCTATTAGAGATTTTAGTAAAAAAAAAAAATGAAATGAAGCAGAAACAAAAAAAAAAAGAATGAAACAAAAACGTTAAAAAAAAAAAAAAAGAGGAAGGAGAAACGCAAACAAAAAAAAAGAGTGAAGTTTGCAACACAAAAAAAAAAGAGAAAGGAAGAAGAAAAACGTGCTGGAAAAGAAGAAAAAAAAAGGGGGAGAAGAGGAGTTGATGGAAAGAAGAAGAATAAAAAAAAAAAAAAGGAGTTAACGGAAGATGAAAGAAGATGGAAGAAGAAAAAAAAAAGGGGGAAGAAAAGGAGTGGACGGAAAGAAGAAAGAGAAAAAAAAAAAAAGAGAACAGAAGTTTACAAGAAGAAAGAAGAAGGAAAAAGAAAAGAAAAAAAAAAGGAGAATGAGAGTTGACCGAAAAAAAAAAAAAGAGAAAGGAAAGGGAAATAAGAAAGAAGTCAGGGAGAAGGAGGCGAAAAAAAAAAATTGGAGAAGAAGATGAAAAGGAGATAAAGGAAAAGAAAAGTGAAGAGAAGGGAGATTTTTACCTGTGTGCATACAATATGTTGATGGAGCCAAGGAAAAAGACGAGAAGTAAAGGGCAAAAGAAATAAAGCTCTGGAAAAAACGAAAAGCCAGGGAGCAAGGAGAAGCCACGGGAAGTAATTAACGTTAATGGAAGATTTTTCGAGATTTTCAAAATAAAGTGGCAGCATGAGAGGAATGGAATAGGTTTCAATTGAACCTAACAAACCGTACTTCATAAAAAGAAAGGTCAAATTTATTCTGCCGAAGAGTGTTTATTTTCAAATTATGTGTCAGGCAGTTACCACTTCCCGAGAGAAGTTGGATAGTCGTGAAGGCAATCGTGCTTCGTTCCTTGCCAGTTAAAAAAAACAAGGGGGAGGGATTCAGATATCGCCACGTGTTATGCACAGTTCCTCCAAGAGTTTCTTTTGCCTTTATTACATTTGCCAAAAAGAAACTAGGGGGATGTTGTTTGGGAAGGAATCAAGAGGCCAATAACGAAGCGTCACGTGTCGATATTTAAGAAGTTCGTTTAATTTCGATACTCGGGGTACCCCAGGTACTTCAGGGGTACCTCAGATACACCATGTAAGGGCATAAAAGTCAGAAAAACATTCGTAAAAATACTCAGGGATCGATGGGCCCCAAATCTCAAAACGATCGGTAGAATACGTGTCAAGAAATAAAGAATCAACGAGGAAATCTTGTGCTGCGAAAGAGGAGACCGCCGCTATCACGCCAACAAATCAATCAAAAGGTTGATGCTATGACAGTTGCGACCACCAGCATTTCCATACTGCGCTTGTAAATTTACAACGGATTTACAGAGGTACGCGGGACCACTCCACTACGCCTAGCACGTGAGTACACCTCAAACTTGCTCCTCAAGTATATTTTTGAAGCGCCCAAACCGCCACACGTATAAAAAGGAGAATATTTATGATATGACAGTGAGAAACGCCAATAAAATAGCGCCAGGTGGCACGGCGACCGGGGTACACCATATAAATACTCAGGTTAATTTTTTATCAGGTAAGTTTCACATACGCACCAGAAAAAAACGAAGGTTTCTTCAACTTCAAAATCTCAATTACCGAGAGCTTGCAAGCTCTCAAACCTAAGATAAAACTCGACGGCGGTAGTATGGTCGTCACCACCCCCTCTGACCTCGTTTTTAGTTGTTTTGCAGGTTTAAAGTAATTTTTTCAGCCCTTCGCACCTGAAGTCAGGCCCCCGTCATAGTCACTAGCTCCCTCAATCCTCCTCCATTCCACAAAAAACCTAATCAACCCGTACACTCTGAACAAGTGAGGTGCCCACTCTCACGTTAAAAACAAATTTATTATTCTTAGTTGGTTTTTGGTAGTTTTCTTTTATTGCCCAAAAATAAGCTAAAAACAGTCTGCGAATACAAGAAAGAGTCAGTGGGCAATATAATCCTTCGATGTGGTCATACATGCAGCACAAAGACTTAATTTCTACTCGATTACTACAGTACATGGAAATAATGAGAGCACTGATATCCAAGTTCGTGGAAATAATGGGTATCACTATCATCTTTGTAAAGGACGTAGAGTTAGTATTTTTTAAAAAAGAAAAAAAAATAATAAATCTCTCTTTTTTCTTTTTACATCTTTAGTTCATGGGAGCTGTTAAGTTACTGTTGTAAGTTACGGTCCTTCAAAATTATGCAAATAGTGATAATAAATTATGGGATCCGTATAATTTTTAAATGAATTATAAGTTACAGCAGCTGTAATTTAATAAAATCTTTAATTCTTTTAATAAATTTCATTGAAAAAAAATAAAGTTGGCGCAGAATATAATAATAAATGGGATAGGATTATTTGTACTTTAAATATTATTTTGAATATTTTTAAAAATTTTAAAGTATCCTAACTTAAATTTTTTAAGTTAATTAACTTTATTTATTTAAAAAACTAATAAAACTATTTAACACACAATTTTTAAGAGATTTGACATATACTTACAATAATATAATTTCATCAAGTTGCAAAAAAATAATTTAGCACAATTTAGTTATTAATTTTTTATTTATTTATGTTCAATATTAAATTTTACACCCAAAATAATTTACAATGAGAACACAATAAAAAAAAAATTCCATGAATACTTGAAAAAAAAAAAAAAAGAAAAAGAGAAGAATAAGACGAAGATGAAGAAGAATGGGCCAAAGCCCCCCCCAAAAAAAAAGGCTTATACAATACTTTTGTTTGTTTTATTTTTAAAAATACAAAAAAAGTATTACACATATGCTATAGTCGAATTTTTATGAAAAGTAATTTACTTATTATTCATCTAAGTATTAATTAAGATATTGAAAATAAAAATTTTTTAATTTTTTTTAATATACTGATATGTTTATCATCAGAGCTCTACTAATATTTTATAACCAGAAATCAATCGAAACTCTTTTTAATAATTCTATTATGACATAGCTCGAAGAATGATCAATCGAGACTCTCCTTAATAATTCTATTATGGCACAACTTGAAGAACGATTCTTATTTGATATTGGAGAGAGATCTATTCTACCCATAATGTGAGGAGCAAGATAAATCCTTATTAAAAGAGGAATCAAGTCCCAACAATAGTTGGGACTCGAGCTCATGCACCTAAGTTTATTAGGCGCATGACTTGTTAATGGGCTATGAGCCCATTGACTAAAATTTTTAGATTTATGGTATGAAAATTATAAATTGAATAATGAGTGTGGTGTTCAAAGTAATTCATATGCTGGATATTTTTATAATACATATTTTATTGAAATTAAATTGTTCAGCATAATTTTTAGAGTGCAAAAATAGGCCTAACATCGTGTTCAAATACAATTGGTTATATCGAATTTAAATACAATACTTAAATTTTTATGGAAGAACCATGACCACTATTTTTATGACACCGGGAATAAGATTTGTAAAAAATAAACTATCGATACTATCAATTCTTTTTAATCAAAGGAAAAAAATTCAATATTCTAAATTCTAAGAAAGTTTAAGAGGAATTTTTCTATATTTGACTTGGGGAATATTCACCTCAGTTATTGTAAGTGGAGAACACATTTCAATTGGAAAAGAAGCTCAACATAGTGCTAGTAAATAAAACGCAACATTATCTCCAAATCATAATAGAAAAACTCACATCAAAGATCCGTGAGTTTAATGAACTAACAAGATACTAAAATAAAAAAATTAAATAAATTAATAAAAAACGAATAAAAAATAAAACGTCAATTGAAAATCCACACACCAAACCGCCACCTTAGGCCATCGAAAACTTGATATACTAGTATTAAAAGTCCAGCCACGACTCCAAAACAAGCATAACCTCTCGATGCATGCACTAGAGCAACATCAACAAACGACGTTAAAATAAACCTGCGAGGGCGATAGAAAAATCGCAAATAAGAAAAGAACAGTAAACAAAACATGGCACCAACAGCAGAAATTTCTAAAATAACATAACAAAATAAAATAAAAGAAAAACTAAAAATGCGACTAAATTAGAAAACAAAAACGAAAAAAAAATAAAATAAAACGATCGGGTAGAATCTCAAAAGCAAAACCATCCTCCTATGCTTTTACGGTTACGAGTCACCTCCCCCACTCCCTCACAAATCACAGTCCTGCTTTAGAAAATCTAGAATTTTCTGCTAATTTAATTTTATGTATGGTACTTTTACTTATAATTTATGATAAGATTCTGATATGGGAGCATATGTGCATATATAATAATTATTCTTCTATTTCAGGAAGTTTTTGTAAAAAATATACCTCTATTAATTATTTATGTTTACCAACTCTTTGCGTCCTATTTTATGACATTTCATGAGTTCTGTACAAATGTTTGGTATGGGATTTGTGTATATTTTGTTACAAGCATAATATAATTTATAAGATAAACTTTTACTCATCGCCTAAATAAAATAACAATTCTTAGTTTACTTTTTAAGAATATAAAAATATTAATTTACTCTCATTTTTATTTAGAAGACTATGGTAAATGAGGGTGCATTGATTATTTTCTTTTATCTACTTAATAATAAATAAGAGTAAATTAATATTTTCATAATGGGAGATACATTGAAGACTGTCATACTCAGTAGAGAGTAAATTAAAATTTACCTAATTTATATTTTAAATTATCACTAAAATTTTACATTCCAGGATTAGATTTGTAGGGGGAGCAATTTACATTCCAGGATTAGATTTGTAGGGGGAGCAATGTCCTTATTTGGATTAGTCTAATCCAAAATCCAAAATTTGAAGCTAATTAGTCTCTTTTAAATGTGTGGATTTCGTAAATGTTGAAACAAAGCTGTGATGGAGTCACTTAAGTGGGCTTAGTAGGTTTCTTTCCTTAGATTATTTCATGAGGAAGTAATATTTGTTGGGGCTTGCATGTACTCCGGGATTCGGCGAACCTTACAAAATGCAGGTTGTGAGTGCAGGCAAAAAGTCACTCCCGCGAGTTGAGGTCATGGATCTACATAAATGGTTAACATAAAAAAAAAAAAAAAAAAAAGTATCATTGGATTTCTTGAATAAAATTCAAATTATCAATTGCATCTAAAAACTTATTGAATGATAGTTACTATTATCACCTCACATCTTATAAATTCTAGAAAATAATCAAGGCCCAACATGCTTTTGTTTGTGCTAAAACATAAGAAAATAATTCAAAGTACTAATTAGTGTACTAGTCTCAATTCTTGAATAGATTCGCTAGTTCTCTCTAGGCATAAATTGGTCCATGGTTGGCACCGCTATAGTTCCACATGTCTTACAGAATCACCTCAACAACTGTTCCACATAGCCCAACACAACATGTTGCAAACATGTCTAATATGAATTGTTCGAATGATTTCTAGAAATCGTCATGGGGAAAGTGCTTAGTAGTATGAAGTCTTCTTCTTTTAACACAAGTGTTATGGGATATTTCTTGAAATATTTCTAAAATCAAAATAAGATGCATAGAGGATGATAATTTCACTGAAAAATAGTTTTATTTATTTCATAATTGAAATTTTTGCAAAGAAAGTTTGAAGATGAGAGTGGTGAGAGATGAGAATATAGATGATGGTGTGTACCTTGGATGGAAAAATAGATTGGAAATATATATAGACATTAGAAGAAAAAATTTAGTCTATTTTTCAAGAGAGATAAGGAATTGTAAAAGTGAGTGTTAATATATATTCAGAATTTATAAATCTTTATAAATACAATAATCATTTAGACTTTTATAAAAGTATAGCAAATATTGTAAAAAGTTTTAAGAATAAATATAGAAGAGATGGACAAGAAACCATCCAGCAGTTCAGAATTAATAATCAAAGGCATGAGGACTTGATTGAAAAAATGAACGGATATTTGAATAAAAGAAAAGTTTATAATAAAGGCAAGCATCAATTTATTATTAATGTAACTTACATAAGCTATAAGTTAGCAGACCCAAATTCATTAGTTACACATCGCTAATGGACTAGTGGTGGACGCGTGTTGATGGGAAGTGAAACATCAGTCATCAGAGGCGGCCCGCAATGAATTATTATAATGTAGAATACTTTACAGGATAGCAGTGTAAATGCTAAGATATATAGCTACTTACATTGCGCCACGTGTTAAAACACATCTCCAAATATTTCCACAAATAAACGACGACACTTGGGCTTCACACTAAGGTTAAGATAAAAGCCAGCATGCGATCACTTACAAACACGTGATCGTCGGGATTTTTTTTTTTTTAATACTGATTAAACATCATATTATTATATTACACAGTTATTTATAATTGTTACTATATTACACAATTATTTATAATAACTGCTATTAAAGCCAGTGGCGGACCCAGAAACTAAAATGAGGGGGGCTTAATTCAAAAAATCTTATTTAACTCAGGATTTTTTTTTAATGTTCACTTGAATACATTTTAAGTTTTATAAACTCAAATTTAATTAGTTTCTTTTAAATTCTAAATAATATTAGTAATAAATTATTTATTTTAAATGTGTGAAAAAAATTATTTTTTGAAGCAGTATCCATAAAATATTTAAAAAAATAAAATAATGTGGTTATTGGGATTTGAACCCAGACTTTAAAAACATCCAAAAACAATCTTACCATTGAACTACAAGTTTTTTAACATATAAAAAATGTGTCCAAATTTATTTATATAACTTTTTCAGAAGGGGTGCGTTTAAAAGAAAATTAATGGACCCAGGTGCTCACCGCCTTAACTAGTCATGATTAAAGCAGACATTACATACTCTGATATTTATAATCAAATATACATATCTGATATTTACATTATTACATTAGATCCTATAAACTGTATGTCCAATATAAATAATTACTCACATTTCATAAAAAAAAATAATTTTTAAATAATTAATCTCCACAATATTTTTATGGGGAACTGAATCGCCTCTTGATCGTCTCGCTGACTGCCCACCAAGGTCGAAGTGGCATCTTACGAGATTAAAAAGATATGCTAGTGATGTAACCTGAAACGATGACAACTGACGACACGCTATAATTAACAAAATCACATGTTAAGAGCAACGTAAAATCAAACTGGGCTATGAATCCAATGATTGAAAATAGAACACAAAATTTGGATGGGGCAAATTTAAATCTAAAATTAAAAAATTGAGCCATTTTCTCAATTAATAAACAGAAAATAGGAAACAAGCAATCTGAATTTACTGAAAATTTATAAAATACAAAAACTAACAAGAGCATCGAGTTGCGTTAGCAGGACACGCTTATGTCGTACTCTTGGATGAACATCAAAAGTAGACAAGCTATCGAACGAAGAAGCATTCAGGTGCTTTTCAAACTATCACTTATTCATCTTGGATCATTGAAGGATTCTACCACCTTCAATAACTGTTTATGACAAGAAAATTTTGAGTATACGAGGAAATAAAATCATGTAGTTAGAATATACTACATAGAATTTATGTTAGAAAAACTACTTACTTATTAATCTTTAAGTAATATGGTTAATTTATTGCATGAATAAGTGGTACTCCGACAGTACTGAAAAATTCTCATCTATTAGTATTACCTATTAAAATATTATGATAATTTGTTTATATGTAATAACATAGGCACAAATATTTTAATGCAAATAATTTAGTATAATTAGTTAAATTAAAAACTTCGTATGATCAAATCTAAATGATTCATTTTTATTAATTGTATTTATTTATTTTTTTAGAAGTATTAGTTATATTTATTTTAGTTTCAAATTTTCAATTAACCAATCCCGTCGGCACTGTATCTGTCGTGGCAACGATGAATCGTGTTTTGCATCGCCCACCGTTTGATTGAAGCCAAACGGAACGACCGTCTTGCAACCAAAACGACACGTCAAACACATTCTTACGCAACTCCCAACTCCATTGAATGAAACTCTACTTAATTTATCATTATTATTTTTTCAATTGTTTTAATTACGGGGCAAATCTATTAAATTTAAATAAAACCATAAAAAAATGTCACCGGAAATCCACACACCGAGCCCCCACTTTAGGCCATTGAAAACTCAACGTACCAGTGTCCAAGTCTATCGAAGACTTCAAAACAAGCCTACCCTCCCGATCCATGCACCAGAGCAACGTCAACGAAGGACATTAAAGTAAACCTCCAGGGGCAATAAAAGATCACAAATAAGGAACGAACAGTAAATTTAAAATTACCTCTTGTAAATTTAATATCTTCAAATCACTCCTTTGTTTCTCAGGAAGAGCACTGCTTATAATAAGGAAACCACATGATCAGCGTATAGCAAAATATAAGGATGGAAATTATGGGGTTGTGCGGGGCTTTTTCAAATCAGGGCCCAAATATTTGTTATTGGTAAAGTCCAGGCCCTTCAAAAGCCCTTCTAAAGTTAGATAAACCAAACCTTGGCTAGGCTTGGGATTCCATTAATATTTTAAATAATTTTTTAATAAAGTTAAAAGTAAAAAAAAAACACTTTAATTAAAGATGATTATTTAATACATAATAGATTAATAATATAATATACAATACAAAAAGAAATAATTAACCAAAAGGCTGAGAAGGCAAGAAACCTATCATGCTTGAAATTCTTACACATTTTTACAATACTTTGATAAATATTCAAAATTAACCATGCATAACCACCATAGTCTCAGAATTTCTACAATAAAGAAAATTGAAACTTAAAAACTATGAGATTAAGGCCATCGTGTTTGAGCTAAACGAATCCTACGTAATAGAGCCAAAATTGACGTTATGGGTGGAGTCAACTGTGGCCGGTGACCACACTCTGATGCTTAATTTATATTTTGATTAATAAGTGGTAGCCCTAAGGTCAAATGAACCTTGAAGCTCTCAATAATGGAGGAAATGCTCCGAGGAAAAAGATAGGCATGTGATTTTTGAATAAATAAAAATTGATTACCGTTTAGGAGACACCATTGAGCTTTTGTAGAGTGTGCCTGAGGGCTATTTTTATAACTTTAGACATGCAGTGCTCAATTAATAGTTGTCCTCCCTCAAGTCAGGTTATTAGGTAATCTACCTTGTAGTCCTTTTATGGACCACATAGGCTTGGGAGGCAAGAAAACCTTTATCGACCTCTTTACCTTTAGGATTAGGCATATGGTAGCCTCTTTAACAACTTACTGATTTTTGGGGCGCTATAGAGGGTAGCTGACATGACATTCTCTTATTACTCTATCAAGAACTCTCCATTTCTATTGGTTTCCCATTTTTTGCCAAAAAGGTAGATATATTTTATTTTTTGCATGATGGTATGCACTGTTCACATACGCGCAGATGCCAACCACAAAAAATTTAACTTATAATAATGCCTTTTTATATTAAGGATTTTATTAAAACTACCCTTTTCTTAAATGAGCTTATTTTTCAATTTCTTGTTAGCTACCTTGATATTTTGGTCAAATGAAATAACTTCACTTGGTTGACTCCTTTTGCCATGTGTCACTAGGGCACGGGTCCATGTTTGAACCCAAAATTTTTCCCAACCAATACTATTAATAAATTGAGTTGTTTAATAGCTTTCCTATGCTTTAATAAAGTTTGGGATCCTAGACAAAATCAACATTATATCTATTTATAGTTCATTTTCTATTGAGGATATCCTCACTTTATTAAAATGAGGACATCACTAAAATATAAAAAACAGATACTTCAATGCATTGAAAACTTTGTGTTTGATTTGTCAGCATTGTAGTTGATGAACATGGTAAAATTCATATGTATTGAAATGTCTTAATGGGTAATCTCAAAAAGCTTTTGTTGTTTATATTAAGTTCATATTGCCCATCACTTGCCTTGGAGTAAAGTTAACTGTTATATTGTATATCATGGACTGGTTGGTTATAGCGACTGCTTGCTTTTATTTGTTACGTGTTCTCTTCCTTGATTGGTTCATGATTATCCTATATTGCTTCACCACATTGCTAGCATTTTACAACATTGATATAACAAAATTATAAAAAAAAAAAATTGAGGGCTAGTCTCAAACAGCTAAATTTAATTGTTGTTGAGCTATTGAGTAACTGTTTTCTGGAAGATTGTTGGGCATCTTGTGGTTCTAAAAGTATATATTATCCTTTTTTTAATGTCTCATGGCTGCGATTCTGAATTGTATAGCTTTCTGAAATGAGGAGAAAATAGGGTTACTATTCAAATTTGAGAGGATTATAAATGTTTAATGCTGTTTCTAATAATTCATTTATTTGTATCTTTATAGTTTTTTTTAATGAAACTCAAGTATTTCATTTATAATCATTATTGTGTTCTCTACCTCTACTTGAAATGCCTACTTCTTTCTTCACAATTTTGTTTTCACTTTCTAACCTAAAGCATTCTGCACTTTGTAGCTTTAAAATTTTAAGAATATACTCTGCCATCTAGTTGTGCTATTGTCATGCTCATGCGTGCTAAAATAATTAGCGCTCTGCCAAGTATATATGTTGTGTCCTTGAGTTAATTCATGTCTCATTTTTTATCTACTGGTTCGTTTGTATCATACACCCCTATAATAGAATAAAAAAAAATCATTAATGTCTTAAAGAGAAAAAAGACTGTAAATTCGCAATGCTATATATTCTAACAAGATTCTAGTGGATTCGATTTAAAACAAATAAATTTGTTTAAAAAGGAATATGGCTGCCTTCCTAAGCTCAAGATATGCTCTTGCAAGAGATTGGAGGATGACTAGGTGAGTTGGGTATCTAATAAGGTAATAAAAACGAATGAAAATAAAGATGAAACCATC
Source organism: Citropsis articulata (assembly GCA_030449925.1). Lineage (NCBI taxonomy): Eukaryota > Viridiplantae > Streptophyta > Magnoliopsida > Sapindales > Rutaceae > Citropsis > Citropsis articulata. Next base: position 10,405,458 of record JASUUH010000211.1, on the reverse strand, counting down.
AGCCTTTGTGCTTTGTTAACCTTTAAAATCGAACAATCTGGGACTAGAGGTAGAGTCGGCAGTGGCCCGTGACCACACTCAAATACTTAGTCTGTGACCATATTTAAATGCTTAAGTAAGATTTTGAAAAAATAACATGGCGACCTTAAGATTTTAAGAGCTTTTAAGGCTTGATAATAGCATTAGCTTTTTAGTTGAAGAAGATAAGGCTATTTTTTAGTAAGGAAGAATTTATCATTTTAAATAACGCTTAAGCTTTAATATTAGAGAAGAATTTATCATTTTAAATAACGCTTAAGCTTTAATATTAGAGCGTGCCTGAGGGTCATTTTAGTCCATTTAGACATGTGACAGATGTTTATTGCTTGACCTCCCTCAAGTGAGGCCAGGGGCGGATGTAGCATGTGACTAATAGGGGCTCAAGCCCCCATTGGCCCAAAACAATTCTAAAATTAAAAAAGAAAAATATTTTAGTTTTCAAATTAGTCTCCATAAAAAATTTATTAAAATAATCACTATAAATTATAAACCCCCCATAAAATTTAAAATTTAACTTTTAAGAATTATAAAAACTCATATTTTAATTAAAAATAATGATAGCCCACCATTCAAAATATTTTATATTCTAAAAAATAAGATTAATTCTTCCAGTCTCTATAATAATAGTAGAGCGAATATTTTTAGTATTGAAATTCATGAACAATTATCTTTGGAATCGGATGGGATAAATGATAGTTTGGATGTTTATATAGGAAATAATAAATTTACTAATATTGATAATGAGTCTATTGCATAACATTTTTAAAATATGAAAATGCATAGAGAATAATTATAAATGTTTTAATAAATATTTTATATATTCAAAATTTTAATTTTCATATTTTATTATTATCTAATTTAGCCCCCGGTAAATTATTTTTTTAAATCCGTCACTGTGAGGTTATCTTAGTATTTTAGCATTTTTTGTCCTTTGATGGTGACATCCATGAGCTTGGAAAGCAAGAAAACATTCCATCTCCTTTTTACCTCTATAGTTGGTCACGTGGTGGGTTCTTAACATTATGGTCCTACTTTTTAAGTGCAGCAAAAGACACCTCTCTGCGTGCTTACTTTTAATAAGGAACGGAATGAACGAATCAAAATCAAAACCATGCTTACTGACAAAATCAATTTTGAATGAGAAAATTATGCGCACACACCTTGGTAATAAAGAATAATCCATTCCATCTGCATTTATTAAATGAGACGAAAACGAAGAAAATTTAAATTAAATGAATTAATTTATTAATATTATCATTATTAACAATAAAAATAATCATTAATAATAATAATATAAATAATTATTATTATTCTAGTTATAATAATTAATAATAATAAAATAATAAAGTCAATAAAATTTAATAATAATAAATGTTAATAATGATAATATTAATAAAAATAATAATAACAATAATTAATAATAACTAAAACAATAAGTTCATAAAATTTAATAATAATAATAATAATAATAATAATAAATGTTAATAATGATAATATTAATGAAAATAATACTAACAATAATTAATAATAAATAAAATAATAAAGTTACTAAAATTTTTTAATAATAATAATAATAAATGTTAATAATGATAATATTAATAAAATAACGATAACAATAATTAATAATAACTAAAACAATAAAGTTAATAAAATTTAATAATAATAATAATAATAATAAATGTTAATAATGATAATATCAATGAAAATAATATTAACAATAATTAATAATAAATAAAATTTTTAAATAATAATAATAATAATAATAATAAATGTTAATAATGATAATATTAATAAAAATAATAATAACAATAATTAATAATAACTAAAATAATAAAGTTAATAATAATAATAATAAATGTTAATAATGATAATATTAATAAAAATAATAATAACAATAATTAATAGTAACTAAAATAATAAAGTTAATAAAATTTATTATTAATAATAATAATATTTATAATAATTATTAACATTTATTATTATTATTAATTTTATTTTTAATTAATATCATTTTTATAATAATATTTATATATGTATGTAGTTAATGAAAATTACATTATTTAATACTGTGGGTATTTTGGTAAATTAATTCTCATTTCCATTCCTCGTTCCTATTTATTTTACCAAGTAAACACATCAATGGACTTCCAGCACATTCTTATTTCCATTTATTTTTGCCAAATAAACATTAGAATCTCATTCATATTTCAACTCATTCCCATTCCATGAACTAAGCGCACCATTATTACTTTGCTCAAAGAATATCTACTTTTGGCTCTTCTTTTTAACCTAAAAGGTTATTTTACTCTTTTTCATGATAGTGCATGCTGTTCATGTGTTGGGCTTAGCCACCAATTTTGGTTCCGATTATACTCCTTGGTGTTGACCATATTTAACCGAACTATCATTTTCCCAAGGAGCTTATCCTGCCATTTAGTCAAACGAGTCAATTTCATGTTGGTTGACTTTCTTTGCCAGGTGTCATTTAGTTGTTACTGTACGTCAGTATCTAAACCCAAACAAGATCTTTTAGTTTCTTTATGTTGAAAGTTTAAAGCATGAAAAACTCTAAGCAGAAACAGTAAAGTGTTGACACACGATAGCACTTTTTTCAAGTCCTGAATATAAGTAACATAGAGGGACAAGTTGATATTTTGGCAACATCTACCTTACAGATTCTGTAAGTAACAGACTATGAGTTGACAAGAGGATATATGGATGTGTGGCGCGTGGACGACGGATGGAATGGGAGATTGTATATGGAACCAGCCATTCCGGTTTTCTTCTGGTGACAAAATCCATTCCTCCCGGTTGCTGACCGGTAACCCGTCACTGATATTACAGTCCCGTCGCTGTTAAAAAAAAAATTTAAAAGGCTGATGCGGCGTTTATAATTCGTTCAAATATTTGCAGTTTGACAGTGGAAAAATTCTGGGTGGTTTTAAGCTTCCAGCATTTTGAATTTTTATTCAGACTCGTGCACATAGCAAGGCAGGTGATGTTGCATCTCCTGCAACAGCAGGGTGTGAAAAAACCCCTCCAAATTATATTCTCACTTTGGATCGACGGTGTGTGGTGCAATATAAGCAATCGCGGCTGCCTCGGAGGTAGGCTCCTCGATCATGATAATCGATAGCCAGTGCTTTGTCGCCGATATCGATGTGCAGATAGGTGTTGGTCAGATTCGTATGAGAAAGGTTAAATGCTGGGGATTCGAATTGACGTATAGGCATCTCGTTGGAAAAGAAATATTAAAATAATTTTTATTTTAGGTTGCATATGTTTTTACATAATGGAATTGTGTTCTTATGGGAGTATGTTAGGATTATTAAGTTGTTAGGATAATTAGAATCATGGTCCCATGGCTTGGCTGTATAAAAGAAATAAACTTTTTCATGGTCAATTTCATTGTCCACATGAACGTCTTGACAACTGTTGCGTGACCCTGTCAATTTCTCAGCTAGTGCAATCCTGAAAGGTTGCTTACTAAAATTTGATTTGTATTTGGAAGGAATTTTTACATCATGGTACTTAGGTGACGTATAGAAATTTAATGTTATTAGCAATTGGTTAATAGATGATACTCTTGTATATGTTTGTGCAAGTAATGACATCATTAATGTGAAGCAAAAATTAAGTTGTTGAAGTTGGACACCAATAATTTGGTGAACAGAAAAATCGTTAAATTCAGTTAATGGCATTTGTTGTGGTAGACAAATGGTGTCGTGGTCTATGTGCTGGCAGGATTTTGGGGGTAAAAAATAGCAAGTTTGGTTTATTCAGACTCGTGCATTATGATGGGGTTTTTCTGGAAGACGTAGAGAATGAACTACTCTAATGGAATGAATTACTAACATTTACATTTTAATATCGGCTGCTATATTATTGAGGTTATCTTCTGATCTTCTTGCAATTTACAGTGAATATTGTTAAACCAGTGGTCGAGTGGAGTTCTTTGTTCAAGTTTTTACAAAGATGCATAGACAGAATGAGTATGCAAAAACTTCTATAAAGGCTTGCATTTTAGGTGTGTTTGTGGGTTTTGTTTCATTTAGCCGAAAAAATGCGGCTGCTATCTGTCGTAGCAAATTATGTTTGGTATTACCAGTTTACTATTATGTTTTTTAGAACATCTATGTTGTGATGCTGATGCATTGTCAACAAAGTGGTTTTCACTTGCAGTAGGCTGTACTTTGTAAGTGCTTCAACTATGAGGTAATGATCAGCTATAGATGATTGGTCAATGTTAGGTTCCTGAGTTATGATATAAAATATTTGTTTATGTGAATGTTAATGTGAATGTGAATTTTCTGAAAGTATTATTGTTTTTGGTATTTTTTTCCCAATGGGACTTAGCTTAATGTTCGTTGAGGTGGTATTTGTAAAGTAAAAGGGATTAACGACGATGGTGGCACACATAGAATGATTGAGTATAAGGGTTGAACACTTGATATGGAAAGATCCGTAGTGGTTAAGGGACGAAATTGTTAGCCAGGATAAAGGAAATTTGTAATAGTTGGATTGGTTAAACTTATTGTCGACCACATGAGTTACGAAATGAAATTAATTGGGCCGTTGAAAGGTGAACGCTGAATTTAAGTAAGGCCGGAATGTTAGCAAAATTATTGTTAAATGGCGAACATCATACGTCGTGGCAATAAAGATATGTATAATTGCAAGGATAGTGAAAACACAAGTGTACAATTGCAAATGATCCAAGGATTGAATAGTTTCACAACAAAATGCATGTCGACTTGTGTAAGGTTTATTGATATACTGCCGATGGAACACGGAATATGGATAATGATCGTGTGATGGTACTATATTGAATCTCGCGGCCCACAAGTAGGAAACAGAAGGGCCGTAGCAACAATAGAAATGAAAGCACGACTATTGAATTTAAAACGAAATGCCTTACAACGGGAAATAGACAACGGGTGTGTCTGGTTGGAGGATTAAAAAGGGAGGGGGGGAGATTGGACTATTTTTTCTAATATATTCTCAGGTGGCGTTTTTTTTTTGTCTGAAATGCTTAATATACCTTAATCAGTCGGAATTCTGAATAGAGCTGAATGTTTGAATGTAAATTAAACATTTGTTTTTTTTTTTCTGAATCATTAAATTGAATAATAAGTTTTTTGTATTTTTAACTAAAAAATATAAAAACTAATATTTTGACATTTATGTTCTAATACAAATTATAAATGCTAAACAATAAAGAATAAAAAAAATATAATTTATTATAATAATATAAATCATATTCAATTACAAACAACTCTTTAAAATTCTATATTATATATGTGAACCATTTTTATTATATTTTATAATAGTTTTATGTAAGTGATGTTCATAAAAAATTATTGGAGATATATAATGCTAATTTGAAGAAAATAAAAAAAAGAAATAACAATGATCAGCCACTATATATTATCACAACTTATATAGAGATAGAGAATAATGCTAATTATTAAATTTTGGCTAGGTAATGACGAGAAATATTTAATTAAATAGGGATATTTTGGATAATATATTTTAATGATATCATTCAGATGTTTTCAATAAAGCAAAAAGAAAAAGATGGGCTTTATAACTTAATGACTTAATAGGTGAAAATTTACATTAAGTTGAAAAATTAAACGAACTCAATAACTTAACTGATTAAAATTAAGTCAATTAAGTCATTAAGTAAAAAAATTAAACGGCCACTTAGTCTCATGTTTGGGCCTGTTAGGAGTATTAGAATTTTGTTATCATGTGCCCACAAGTTAATCTCAATTTTGTTATGGAAATTATCGCAAGGGTGGCAATGGGATTCGTTAGTATTGGATTATATTGACACTTCAATTATACATAATAATTTATGTATAAAAAAATAGTAATATTTCATAAATGTAAAAGAAAATAATGATGTAAAAAATGTAAAAAATAAATTATTGTACAAAAAATCAATATTATTTTCACATGAACTTCCAAATATAATTTAATTCATTTATATATTAAATATGATTATAAATTCAAATTAACATTATAAATTATGTTTTAAATTATTAAAACAATTAATATTGTATAATATAATAGATTATTGAAAAAATTAATATAAATATATTTAACAAACAAATATATTTATTATATGATTTATATTTGCTTAATATAATTGAGGTTGATTTGTACAATTAATAATACAAAAATATAGTTTATAATTATAAAACTAAATAATAATAATAAGATTAATAATAATAATAATAACAACAACAACAACATCAACTTGTAAATTTTTTTAATTATAATACGAGACATGATTATTTATAGATCAATCCAATATATTGCACTAAACATAACGTACTATTATATATAATCCAATACCATCGAATCCGATCGTATGTTATCTTATCCGATCCAATTCAATCCGGCATCAGAGGGTCCTACCCTCCAATATAACTTGGAGACAGCCCTATCCTTCCGTAGAGGATCTTTCCCTACATGATCTATGAATGTAATTGGCTTAGCTTTTCACATATTTTATGCAGGAACAACTCTTACTTATACACTTTACATATGGAGTTTATACGAACAAAACATTGCGGAGGGGTTCAATGTTTACTAGAAAGTTTCAGTTACATGCAATTAGTTAAAAAGAAAAAAAAAAGTTTTGTAGTTGTACACAAAGTTTGTATTGTTTCCAGAGAGCGGCAAACATAAGAATAGGTATGGTTTCCCTTAAAGTTGAAACAAAATTTAAAGTTGTGTTATGTACTTGATAATGTTATAGCTTCGGTGGAGGGTTCAAGTAACATGATATCTAAATGTTGTTTCAGATAGTGTAGGATGTCGACGCTATTAACAAATTGTTTGTTCTCTATTAGGTGATTTGATTATAAAATTGAATATTCAAATGTATGTTATGATGTAATTTGTTAAGGAAGCACACCTATCATACAAAGAAACTACACATGTGGCACGTGTAGTTTAATATCCAGTCAGCATTGCAGTTGGGATTATAAGTGCCAACTTAGCAAAGTTTGTTAGATATACTCTTTATTATGTTATTATTGTTCTCGTTCTATTTTCGGTAAGTGACATGTATATACCAACATTTTCACTGAGATTTGTAGTTGAGTTTTTCAATTTTGAGAGGGTAAAAGAAAAAATAATAGTAGACAGTTCTAGAATTTTCATTGTGTATCTATTTGCTCAGCATCCAAACAAATCTATCAACTCAATTTATAACATTTCAACATCATTATACGATAACCTTGGCAATTAATAAAACTATGAGGTCATTATATGATAACGTTGGGAATTAATAAAACTATAGAGCTACCCTGGGAATAATATAATATAATTATTACATAGTTATTAATACAAAATATGTAATAAAGCACGTGCACAACATATGGAATTATTGATGGGACATAGTTAACATATCACAGTACAAAATTCAGCGACCCGGGAACACGTGGTTGAATTTGTTTAATTTCGTTGACTTTGGTTTTCTTCAACATGCTCCCTCGGCTTTGGATCATGTGGTTCAGCATTGTCTGGAAGTCTTGTTAGGATAAATTCAATGAACGGCCCACATCCATCACAGTAGTAATCCACCCTCATATGATCAATATGCCGGTCATCCTTTATATCAACAACGCCTTCATCCCTCCAAGGCGTTAGCATTGTCAATTTGAATTGATCTACATCGGCTCTTCTACGCTCATTTGTCTTCAACAATATGCGGTCCACTATTTCTTCACAACTCCACACATTCGGTTCAGAATATCCTATGAAGTGTCATTCATAATTGAATGTTGCGTATATCCCTATCCAATCCAGTTCGGTGTCCAGAGAAGTCCGGCCCATGTCCTGTTAACGTTTGGCAACAGCACGAGTGCCAGTCAATAATCATATTGGTGAGAGGACGTAGATGTTATCTCTCATTACAATCAATTTATGCAAGTATTATTTTATCATAAACTCATTGCATGCAAATGCAAGTTAATTTCTATATTTTGGTTTATTAATACATGCATATATAACCGCAGATAGACAAAATGTCGGGATTTATCTAAATTGGGCTTGGGGTTAAATTATAACAACATACCAATGGCAGTACAAGGAAGCATCAAATTTATTACCTGGATATGCCGAAATTACAGACAAATTTTTTAATCTAATGTTCCTGCTTTCGCTTGTATCAACTGCTTATTTCTCACTTGCACTTTCGATGTGTGTGTGTGGGGTTTATCTCTTCCACATTCCTCATCTCCATGTTTATAATGACGTAATATCAGTGAGACCCAGCGCAAAAACTTTTCAGCCGGCAAGCATCTGTGCGTTTGTAGATGAAGTTGTTGGATCCAATGACGTGCAACTTGGTCTTTTGGTTGCATTGATAAACGAGTAGTCAAATGTCGTCGGGCCACCAAGCAATATCTAAAAGTTGCTCGGGACTTGACACATGGAAATGGGTGTGAAAAAGCAAGTGTTTTAAAGATTTTATCCATTTCACAATCAACCCTATCCACGTTTTTGTTTGATTGCACATGATGCTTTCTTATTTGCTAAGGGAGATCCTAATATACAATTATTGTTACTTACATTTAGTTATGGGAACCACACAAAATATGGGGTCACATAATTTGTATTGTTTCCATGGCTAAATCTAAGTTACAATAATTGTAACTTAACATTTGGTATTTGTTAAAGCATATTTCTCGAAACTTCCTCATTTAATGAATGGCCATGGATTTCCATGCAGTGCGAAAAGGGGATTCCAGATTTTATAATTTCTGGAGAAAATTTCTATGTTAATTAATTTGTTAATTGTACAAAAAATTTTATACCAACAAATTACAACAGACAATAAGATGAGGACATTAAAAATGTTAAAGTAAATAATAAACAGTTTACACAAAATAAGTATATAAAATAAGAAAATGAAAATTGTATTTAAAAACTATAAAATAATTCAACTTGCTAAGCAATAGATATCATCAATACTGCATAGAGAACTTGTATGAATTGACGATTGACCTTGATTTACTTTGACAAAGAAGGAAATGAGAGATTTCCTTTGATTTATCGGACATTATAACTTATAAATAACCATAACACGAAGGTACATAAGAATTAATAAATTTTTTCAGATTTACAATCTTAAACAACTTGCTTAAATATATTAAACAATTAAATTTTGTTAATATTTTTGATTAACAAATTATATTATTAGTGATAACATAACATTAATAATTATACTCAATGTAATAAATCTAATTACCTCTTTAAATAAAGGCCAAGAAAACAAGCAAAATCATGAATTTAATTAATACATCTGACATAAATGACTTCGTTTGAAACTATAACATGACATTACATAATAATTGATAATTTAAATAATAACTACAAGCTTCAATATTTTCGTGGTTAAATAATGAAAATCAAGTTAATTTAGTTCACATGACCCAAAAAAAATATTATTACTGAGGAAAATTAATAAATACTTAACTCAAACTAATAATTCACAAAACATGTAAAAAATTGAAAAACCAATCGTACATTAAAATTATGAAATTAAATTAAAATGTAAACTAAATCATTTTGTTTGAAACGATAGCATGAAACGACATAAGATTGAATACATGAATTAATTTTTTACAAGCTTAATGAGCATGGTTAAATAAATATTACAATTCATTTTTTGGAATATTTTTCATTTAAAAATATATTACTACAAAATTATGAATAATAAATAAACTATAAGTAATAAAGTACAAAACTCAATATCATAAAAAAGGCAATCAAACAGTCTAAATAATATATTAAACTAATATGTAAATTAAATCAAATAAATATTTCTAAACCTACTGATAATTTATACAAATGCCAGTTCTTAAAGTAGGAGCTGGATTGCATAGCAACCTCCTTTATCTAAAGGTGTCGGTTGCATCTTCGTAATTACCAAATCATGGTATACATTATATAATAATTACAAGCTTAATTGATTTTGTTTCTATTTCTATATCGACTTGCAACCCGGTATAGTCCACTAATAGATTTGCCCCCGAGTGCGAATATGACAATAAATATTGCAACCTCCCAATTAAGAATAATTTTTGTTTCAATCCATGTCATTCCCTTACATGTTACAATTGGAATATCAATTTGTCAATGTAATTTTCACTTGGCGGTTTTTCAGATACATAATTGGGGTACTTGTGGTAATGTATTTCCATTTTGTGGTGGTAATGATGAACAAGACAACATACAAATTATTGCAAATTACATATGTTTCTAATGAGACGGTTGTAGGATACATAAAACAAAAATTGTTGATGCTATTAATATATTAGGTACTCATACATATGTAATGCAGAGCACCACAGATGGTCATGTGCCATTACATGAAGATATTAAGTTAATCATAATTATACCCTGGAAGCATTATGATTAACTTGCTCTTATGTGGTCTACAAAAGTAAAATATTACACATCTCACAACCTTGATGATGCACAAAAGATATTAACTTAACAGCTTGGGTTATTACATTGCACCCAGCATATGTAACTTTCGTTATAGTATATTCTAATTAAGCTTGTACATAAGTGTATGCTTATCACCCTTTTCTCCAAACCTGAACTCAAGCATGAGGCATCGAAGGGGACAATTCCAGCTGATTCCAAAATGAAATCTTTTGGTCACAATGCGAAATGCATAAAAACCCTTTTCATTAGGGGTGAGCACTATTAAGTTTGGTTCGGTTCAAGCTCTGAACCGAACCAAGCTAGAACAAAATGGTTCATGAATTTATGAACCAAATATGAACCAAATTATAAATTCGAACTGAACCGAACCAAATTAATTCATTTCCGTTCAGTTCGGTTCGGTAATTTGGTTCAGTTCAGTTTCAACATTTATAGTTATTATTTAATAAAAAAATATAATAGTAATACATTATTACTACAACAATAAATCAATCCTTAGTCTATAAATCCACAAATAATAAACAATATAAAAGAATCTAACAATAGTAAATTAACATAATAAAATCCAACAAAAATTTAAAAATCCACACAATAAATAACATAACAAAATCTAACAATAGTAAATTAACATTATAAAATCCAACAATAATTTAAAAATCCACTACATACTACAAAACAACTTCAAACTTCCACGATTCCACGGCCAACGAACACTTTTCCTATCGCTACTTCTTCATCATTCTACATCCACAATGCCTATATTATCTCTCCAAGTCAAAATAAGTCATTAACCAAGCACCAACAATTAAATAGAATAAATTAAAATAAATGATATGACATAAATAAATAATTAAATATAATCACATATATTAACTAGCAAATAAAAGTATTAACTTCATTACCTAATATTCTTCATGTTAAACCAAAGTTTCAATGACTCAATGTAGAACACCAAAACCAAAATAGTCCGCAAGTGTTGATTTACGAAGCTCTACATAAACAAAAGTTTAATAAATTAAAATTATGCAAAACTACAAAAAATAAACTTAAAGTTAAATTCACACAACGTACCTTCTGAAAGTTGACCATAAACTCATTTTCTTAAACTAACTGATTATGATTTGTTGTTGCATCCAAGAAAAGAGATGACCGTAACCAATTTTGTGTCAATATTAATGCTTCAACCATGTCAAGAGTCAATGAGCTTCTATATTGATCTAGTATGCGACCTCCAGTACTAAAGGCAGACTCTGATGCAACTGTAGACACGGGAATAGCGAGGACATCTCTTGCTATATTTGCCAAGATTGGATAATTCAAACTATTCACTCTCCACCATAATAAAATATCAAATTTAGTGCCCAAATTATTTTTTGGTGCAATGTTTTCCGTCTTCTCAATCAAGTACAACTCCAATTCATTTAACAATTCGGCGTTACCTTCACTAACAGCTACCTTCTTACTAAATTACCTTCATTTTAGTTGCCATCGCACTCAAGTCAGAATCATTGCTCTTACACAAGGATTGCAAAGTAGATTCTATTTGACGTATCAAATTGTAACAAAGATTTGATGTCACCTACAAAAAAAAATAAAAATTGCTATTAGACATTAAAGCCAAAGTGTAATTAATTTGACAAACTAAATTCTAGCAAAAATTTGATATTACCTTTAAAGAGGAAGAAAATTGCAAAGTAGCATCATAAAAAGTCTTCAAAAATTTACAAATGCGTCGAGAACTCTTCCAATCACTATTTAATGGTGGCCCTATCCTTTTTTTCCCACTCTCTTTTTCACGAAAATATGCATCATAAAGCTTATCTTCATTTGCCATCCGATCAAATGCTGACTTAAACTTCAACGCCGTACTCAACATAGAATAGGTAGAATTCCACCTCGTAAGACAATCTAAAATCAGACTTCCCTTGCAATTAATCTTCTCTTGATTCACACGAATTTGAAATGCTTGCATCCTTGCAGTGGAAGATCTTACGTACTTCACGGCATTGCGAACATTAACTATGCTCACATCAATTTCTTTCAACCCTTCATTAACTATCAAATTCAAAATGTGTGCACAATAACGGACATGCATATAATCCCCATTCAACATTAAAGAATCATCTCTCCACGTGCTCAATCTATCCTTCAAATACTTAACGGCACCCTCATTTGCACTTACATTGTCTGCAGTTACTGTAAACACTCGTTGTAAACCCCAATCAATCTAACATTGTTCAAGTTTCTTACCAATTGTCTCCGACGTATGATCATTAACAATGTTAAAACTAATAATCCTTCTATGTAAGTTCTAATCTATGTCAATAAAATGAGCTGTGATGACCATATAGTTAGTTGTCGTAATAGAAGTCCAAATATCGGTGGTTAAAGACACTCTTTGCTTACTCCCGACTAATAGGCTGTTCAACTTAGTCTTCTCTTCCACAAACAAATCAAGAGTATCTCTAGTAATAGTTCTCCATGATGGAAGAATATACCTAGGAGTAACCACACTGCAAAAATGCTTAAACCCTGGATTCTCTACAATAGAAAATGGCAATTCATCAAGAACAATCATTTTTACAGTTGCTCATCTGCAAGCATCTTGACTAAATCCACTTGCCAAAAGATCTTCACTACTAACATCTTTAGTTAAAACTGTTTGATCTTTCTCGAAGCTCTTGTATTTATCGCACCTCTCTTGATAGTGAGTCTTTAAAGAGCTAGTCTCATACCTTATACGAAATTCAGCACCACAATAATTCCATGTGCACTTTTTTGAATTACTTGGCAATATAGTGAAATGTTGCCACACCTCTGATCTTGGAAGCATTGCTTTTCTGGGTATTGATGGTTTCGATTGCGAAGGTCTTTTTCTCTTTGTTCCAGTACTATTGGATAATGTTAACGAATCATTTTCAACTTCAATGTCACGGTCACATTCATTGCTTCTGGATTCAATATTGTCTTGGACACTCGAAGAACTAGCCATTTGAAAATATTGCAAACAATAGTCAATTACAGAAGGCTAAAACCATTTAGCTTTTATAAATTAATTTATTTTATAATTATATTACTCAACTAGTTGTAACATTATAAACCATAACTTAATTTGACTAAATTAGTGGGCATTACTAACTAATTGTTAATGATAATTTGATTAAATCACTAGGTATTACTACAACTTTTTATTACTAATTCGATTAAATTAATGGCTATTACTAAAGGCTATTAACTATTAAGTTAATCAATAACATATTACTAACTTATTAAGAGCCCACGATAGTTTGAAAAATTAAAATACAATTATTTACAGCCAACTACTTTTTTGACTTATGATATGAACGCAAGATTAAAAAATTAGAAGTAGTTGGCTGTCTTTTTTTTCCTCACGCACCTTGAATCATTGACACCAGTTCGGCAAGATCAGTGAGGGGAATGGCATGAGCAGTTTGACGGACTGCGCACCTTGAATCCTTGACACCATGAGTCCGTGACAGGGTGATGATGATGATGATGGATCTAATGACGGCAAGGATGATGAGTGGTGGCTGACTACTTGTGTGCGGCAGCCGGTAAGAAAAGAAGAGTTTAAGATGGTGTGTGGTTAGTTGTTGAATGTTATGCGGCTGTGCGATGAAATCTCAAGTGTGTGTTTACTATTTAATTTGCTTAGGTTTTCAATTTTTACTTTCTTTTTTTTTATTTTAATTCTTTTACTGAACCATTTGGTTCGATAATTTGGTTTGGTTTTGAACCGAACCAAATTAAAAATCAAATGGTTTAGAAATTTTGAACCATTTGGTTCTATAATGCGAACCAAACTGAACCAAATTACTATAATACAATTTGGTTAGGACTGAACCGAACCAAATGCCCACCCCTACTTTTCATGGTCTGCAGCAAGGAGAAAATCAACAATGCCCTACACACCAAATTCAGTATGTCACACATGTATATCATTGGCATTATAGATGTTAAATCTAGTCTTGTGCTGGATCCTTCGAAGGGATACTCTTAACAGCCAAACTGAAACTAGAGATTCTAAGATGACTAAGATTGAAACATTATATTGTTTTAAAGTTATTATAACATTATAATGCCAAATTGACTGTACATATTCGAAGTTTACTTTTCATTTTTTTTTTTGTTATTCTCAGCCAATGGTGCATTGTTTCCTGTGAAACCATAGATTTTACACGCCATATCTCTCAGCAATCGGGGGAATTACAGTTATTTTATAGTTGTGCCGACTAAAGAAAAAAAAAATTACAACATTCTGTAAATCTCATACATTAACCAGTCACGTGCTTTAATTTTCTGTTGGTAAACAACGGCAGGCACAAATATAATGCAATAACCTATTTCAAAAAGGATAATGAAGGATGAAAAATTGCAGGGTAAAATTGTTGGAAAGTTACCAATTTCACTGAACTCATCCTGCAGATATCGTCAGCCATTTGTTGAGGAAGCACCCAATGGAAGTCACAAGTGAACTGCAAAAAGTTAGCAATTTTCACATTTTATATTAACTGGCCGGTCAGAAACACGTGCTTCACGCTGGGTGATGAAGTTTTTTTGTGCCCAGTTTTGGTCAAACCAGGAGAAGTGGTGAAATGCCGAATAAATCCTTCGGTTGTTGACTTTAATACATAAGGGGCCAATAACCAAAGGCCTTCTGTTGCTGTTAAACGGATCCTTAGTCAATATAGTACTTCCCTTGCTGGTGAGTTAATGCGAGCAAATTTTAGGGGACCAATATGACATAATTCGCCTACTTGATCTTACTTGCTCACCACATCTGGTGTGTTAGACAAGCAATGTACAGTCCCTCATATTGCTTGATAACGGGAATATTACGTTGTAACAATTGTTTAGTAATCTTTGTACTAGATAATTATATAATTTAGTATTATTTGTTAATTACAATATTTGTACTAGATAATTATATAATTATATAAATAATTTGTAATAATTTATTTCCAATAAATTATTGTATTATTGTTAGTGAATTAAAATATTTGTAATACATTTTTGTATTAAATTTTAGTGTTTTTATTATATAATTACATAAATGATTGTATTATTATTATTGTAATAATTTATTAATATTTGTACTAGATAATTACATAATTTACTATTCTTAGTAAATTAAAATATTTGTACTATATAATTATATAATTATATAATTAAGTTTGACTCATATTTGTAAATTATACAAATTATTAATATTTGTAAATCACAATATTATATAATTATATTAATTTGTAATTGTAATAATTAATTAATTATATTAATCAGTAAATTATTCAAATTAGTAATATTTGTACTAGATAATTATATCATTTAGTATTATTACTGAATTATAATATTTGTACTAGATAATTATATAATTATATAAATTATTTGTAATAAATTCTTGTATTATTATTAGTAATTTAAATTATGTGTATTATTTGTAATTAATTATAGTTTTATTATTATATAATTATAAAAATTATTGTATTATTAGTAAAGTTAGTCTTTGTAATAATTTTTTGTATTACTATTTTATATTTATATAAATTATTTGTAATAAATCCTTTGTAATAAATTATTGTATTATTATTAGTAAATTAATTTTTTTTTACTAGAGAATACATGACAAATTTAGTATGTTAAAAAAATATTATGTTAGAATAAATTTAAAACAAACCCTACATACAATATCATATTAAATAAATTTTAGATTTTACGTATTCCATCTACTTGACCGGGGGGGAGGGGGGGTGTATGTCACAAATGGAAATGATTACCCTTGGGGAGCTGGCTACCCTTTATGTAAGGTACATTTTCTTTACCGTAGCTAGCATCATATTACACATATAAAATCTCTTGTTTGATAAAATATTGAAATGAGGATTCAACCATGCTCACATGGATGGCAGGAAATTGATTGCTATCTTCAAAGAAATTTAAATCATTTTTATATTTATATACGACTATGATTAGTAAATAAAATATATAATTTCACTTTATAATTAATTAGTTAATTTATTCATTAATACTTATATTTATTAATATAATTACATATTAATAGTTGGCCATAATAAGTCATTTACTTGCAAACCTAGTTCATTAGATTAACAAAATATGCAAAAAATTTTGTCTTATATGTCATAATTATAAAACTTATGATTTTTCTTATGTTGCATGAACATCAAGGGCTATTAATATTAATGGCCCAACAATCACATCTAACCATTATACAACTGTCACGTTAAATTCATAGGTCGATTTCAACCAGACATAAAAATGGGGTACCAAACCCCATGGGTATGGTACCTGCACCCTTGGATAACAATAACAACCGACTCTGGTACATTATAGACAATCGGCTGCCATGTTATCCAAACCTATTACAACTGATGTCAGCTCCATGGGTTTTATATAGGGAGCGCCCCCCCCCCCCTCTTTAGGTCACAACGCATCTGACCATTCGAGGTTTCAAATTTAAGTTAAAAATTTTAAATTTTAAATTTTAGAATGATTAATTTCCATGCACAGTCAATTGTTTGGACACATATCAATATGGAGCCATACTAATTTTTTATACAACAACAATCCCGTAACCATTAGTTGTATTCAATAAAAATTCTTTCGTTGCCTGATTTCAATCAATAAATGCACGGGATGAATTTTCTCTTATAACTTGTCAAAATTTTCAAGTCTTTTTGTGAATACTTAGTCAATTATAATTTATTCTTCCTATTATATATCTTAATATTTAACATTAGTTCTTCCTATTATATATCTTAATATTTAACATTAGTTTGTAACTAATTATTTTTTTTTTTATACCAAATATTTTATCATTAACATACATCAAACAAGTGGTTAATAAATGTCAGCAATATTAGTTTCCAAATATGTTGTTAGATATAATTTTTTTTCGTGTCAATCAAATCCAGCCAATTAACATGTCTACCAATCAACCTGAATTTATCATTTGTGAACATATTCACTGGCCCAGCATAGACTTCTCCTTGTTTGAAATACTTATATAAACATTTCTGTGTCAAAACAACTTTACTTTTCAACATAAATATATATGATTGAAATTATTTTTTCCTTTCTTTTTGAAAATATCATGGTTGATGAGACCAATTTTTCCATATTTTAAACAAAACATCCTTTCTTCTATTTCCATTCACGGCGTAGGTACAAAAGCGGTGGCATTTCCGCCCACTTGGCAAAAGCCAACAACGTGACCTTGTGATTACATGATTCTTTCGGATATTGTTTACCTTTGTCTTGGATTCACATTATCATCCATACACCAAATGCCTCATCAATCTTTTTTTCATCTCCTGTTGCAGGCCATGGCATTACATTTCGTTGATTCATTCATTAAATCCCTGATCTAGTAATGATCTGCGGTCCTCTAATTTCGATCAGAACTCAGGGCCTGAAATCATAGCCAATGCATTGCTGAACCCATTATTAGCTGTGGATTGGGAGATACTTTGCAACTAACAAGCAAGGGTAACATTTTGTTATCTTCCTTTTGCCATTTCATTGTTTCTCTGAGATATTACTTGCGGTTTGCGATCGAGTAGCAGAGGTCAATGTCGTTGTCGCTTGCAAAATATTGTTTGTCATACTCCATCATCCTGCCGATAACAAATCGCTTATTAGTCAATGACATTTAATGAATTGTTTCCATTCAATGAACATTCCCTCAAGTTATATCTCATCTTACGACCTTCACATCTCGCTGATAAGGGTTTGTTTAAATTTTTTCTCTTGGAGGCCTTATGAAAGGCCTGTTTTTATCGCTTCCCATGATCTCGGCATTTGTTGAATCTTGACGATAAAATCCCTAACTTTATCTATTTTCAGTAGTGGATTAACATAGTCCTCCACCATTCCGCCTCAATGGGAAATGCATTTGCATGCATGCGCATATTGAATCCCATTTATCTGCCACCTGCCGCATGAACACCTATGGTGTCCCATTTCAACAAAAAACTTTGTACTCGCTTCCTTTTGTTCGACAATATATTGCATCCCATCTCCTCTTGCAACTTTCATATCCTAGGCTGCTTCATTCGCCTCCATCAAATGATTCAGTAATAATTAATTAATTATATTAATCAGTAAATTATTCAAATTAGTAATATTTGTACTAGATAATTATATCATTTAGTATTATTACTGAATTATAATATTTGTACTAGATAATTATATAATTATATAAATTATTTGTAATAAATTCTTGTATTATTATTAGTAATTTAAATTATTTGTATTATTTGTAATTAATTATAGTTTTATTATTATATAATTATAAAAAGTATTGTATTATTAGTAAAGTTAGTCTTTGTAATAATTTTTTGTATTACTATTTTATATTTATATAAATTATTTGTAATAAATCCTTTGTAATAAATTATTGTATTATTATTAGTAAATTAATTGTTTTTTACTAGAGAATACATGACAAATTTAGTATGTTAAAAAAATATTATGTTAGAATAAATTTAAAACAAACCCTACATACAATATCATATTAAATAAATTTTCGTATTTTCTGTATTCCATCTACTTGACCGGGGGGGAGGGGGGGTGTATGTCACAAATGGAAATGATTACCCTTGGGGAGCTGGCTACCCTTTATGTAAGGTACATTTTCTTTACCGTAGCTAGCATCATATTACACATATAAAATCTCTTGTTTGATAAAAATATTGAAATGAGGATTCAACCATGCTCACATGGATGGCAGGAAATTGATTGCTATCTTCAAAGAAATTTAAATCATTTTTATATTTATATACGACTATGATTAGTAAATAAAATATATAATTTCACTTTATAATTAATTAGTTAATTTATTCATTAATACTTATATTTATTAATATAATTACATATTAATAGTTGGCCATAATAAGTCATTTACTTGCAAACCTAGTTCATTAGATTAACAAAATATGCAAAAAATTTTGTCTTATATGTCATAATTATAAAACTTATGATTTTTCTTATGTTGCATGAACATCAAGGGCTATTAATATTAATAACAATCACATCTAACCATTATACAACTGTCACGTTAAATTCATAGGTCGATTTCAACCAGACATAAAAATGGGGTACCAAACCCCATGGGTATGGTACCTGCACCCTTGGATAACAATAACAACCGACTCTGGTACATTATAGACAATCGGCTGCCATGTTATCCAAACCTATTACAACTGATGTCAGCTCCATGGGTTTTATCTAGGGCGCCCCCCTCTTTAGGTCACAATTCGAGGTTTCAAATTTAAGTTAAAAATTTTAAATTTTAAATTTTAGAATGATTAATTTCCATGCACAGTCAATTGTTTGGACACATATCAATATGGAGCCATACTAATTTTTTATACAACAACAATCCAGTCACCATTAGTTGTATTCAATAAAATTCTTTCGTTGCCTGATTTCAATCAATAAATGCACGGGATGAATTTTCTCTTATAACTTGTCAAAATTTTCAAGTCTTTTTGTGAATACTTAGTCAATTATAATTTATTCTTCCTATTATATATCTTAATATTTAACATTAGTTCTTCCTATTATATATCTTAATATTTAACATTAGTTTGTAACTAATTATTTTTTTTTTATACCAAATATTTTATCATTAACATACATCAAACAAGTGGTTAATAAATGTCAGCAATATTAGTTTCCAAATATGTTGTTAGATATAATTTTTTTTCGTGTCAATCAAATCCAGCCAATTAACATGTCTACCAATCAACCTGAATTTATCATTTGTGAACATATTCACTGGCCCAGCATAGACTTCTCCTTGTTTGAAATACTTATATAAACATTTCTGTGTCAAAACAACTTTACTTTTCAACTAACATAAATATATATGATTGAAATTATTTTTTCCTTTCTTTTTGAAAATATCATGGTTGATGAGACCAATTTTTCCATATTTTAAACAAAACATCCTTTCTTCTATTTCCATTCACGGCGTAGGTACAAAAGCGGTGGCATTTCCGCCCACTTGGCGCAAGCCATACACGTGACCTTGTGATTACATGATTCTTTCGGATATTGTTTACCTTTGTCTTGGATTCACATTATCATCCATACACCAAATGCCTCATCAATCTTTTTTTCATCTCCTGTTGCAGGCCATGGCATTACATTTCGTTGATTCATTCATTAAATCCCTGATCTAGTAATGATCTGCGGTCCTCTAATTTCGATCAGAACTCAGGGCCTGAAATCATAGCCAATGCATTGCTGAACCCATTATTAGCTGTGGATTGGGAGATACTTTGCAACTAACAAGCAAGGGTAACATTTTGTTATCTTCCTTATGCCATTTCATTGTTTCTACAGATATTACTTACTGAGTTTGCAGTCTGAGTAGCACTGGAGGTCAATGTCGTTGTCGCTTGCAAAATATTGTTTGTCAGCTACTCCATCATCCTGCCGATAACAAATCAGTTATTAGTCAACGATGACATTTAATGAATTGTTTCCATTCAATGAACATTCCCTCAAGTTATATCTCATCTTACCTGACCTTCACATCTCGTTGATAAGGGTTTGTTTAAATTTTTTTCTCTTGGAGGCCTTATGAAAGGCCTGTTTTTTGAATCGCTTCCCGCAATCTCTGGCATTTGTTGAATGCTGACAGCATAAAAATCCCTAACTTTATCTATTTTCAGTAGTGGATTAACATAGTCCTCCACCATTCCGCCTCAATGGGAAATGCATTTGCATGCATGCGCATATTGAATCCCATTTATCTGCCACCTGCCGCATGAACACCTATGGTGTCCCATTTCAACAAAAAACTTTGTACTCGCTTCCTTTTGTTCGACAATATATTGCATCCCATCTCCTCTTGCAACTTTCATATCCTAGGCTGCTTCATTCGCCTCCATCAAATGATTCAGTAATAATTAATTAATTATATTAATCAGTAAATTATTCAAATTAGTAATATTTGTACTAGATAATTATATCATTTAGTATTATTACTGAATTATAATATTTGTACTAGATAATTATATAATTATATAAATTATTTGTAATAAATTCTTGTATTATTATTAGTAATTTAAATTATTTGTATTATTTGTAATTAATTATAGTTTTATTATTATATAATTATAAAAAGTATTGTATTATTAGTAAAGTTAGTCTTTGTAATAATTTTTTGTATTACTATTTTATATTTATATAAATTATTTGTAATAAATCCTTTGTAATAAATTATTGTATTATTATTAGTAAATTAATTGTTTTTTACTAGAGAATACATGACAAATTTAGTATGTTAAAAAAATATTATGTTAGAATAAATTTAAAACAAACCCTACATACAATATCATATTAAATAAATTTTCGTATTTTCTGTATTCCATCTACTTGACCGGGGGGGAGGGGGGGTGTATGTCACAAATGGAAATGATTACCCTTGGGGAGCTGGCTACCCTTTATGTAAGGTACATTTTCTTTACCGTAGCTAGCATCATATTACACATATAAAATCTCTTGTTTGATAAAAATATTGAAATGAGGATTCAACCATGCTCACATGGATGGCAGGAAATTGATTGCTATCTTCAAAGAAATTTAAATCATTTTTATATTTATATACGACTATGATTAGTAAATAAAATATATAATTTCACTTTATAATTAATTAGTTAATTTATTCATTAATACTTATATTTATTAATATAATTACATATTAATAGTTGGCCATAATAAGTCATTTACTTGCAAACCTAGTTCATTAGATTAACAAAATATGCAAAAAATTTTGTCTTATATGTCATAATTATAAAACTTATGATTTTTCTTATGTTGCATGAACATCAAGGGCTATTAATATTAATGGCCCAACAATCACATCTAACCATTATACAACTGTCACATTAAATTCATAGGTCGATTTCAACCAGACATAAAAATGGGGTACCAAACCCCATGGGTATGGTACCTGCACCCTTGGATAACAATAACAACCGACTCTGGTACATTATAGACAATCGGCTGCCATGTTATCCAAACCTATTACAACTGATGTCAGCTCCATGGGTTTTATATATGAGCGCCCCCTCTTTAGGTCACAACGACGACCATTCGAGGTTTCAAATTTAAGTTAAAAATTTTAAATTTTAAATTTTAGAATGATTAATTTCCATGCACAGTCAATTGTTTGGACACATATCAATATGGAGCCATACTAATTTTTTATACAACAACAATCCAGTAACCATTAGTTGTATTCAATAAAAATTCTTTCGTTGCCTGATTTCAATCAATAAATGCACGGGATGAATTTTCTCTTATAACTTGTCAAAATTTTCAAGTCTTTTTGTGAATACTTAGTCAATTATAATTTATTCTTCCTATTATATATCTTAATATTTAACATTAGTTCTTCCTATTATATATCTTAATATTTAACATTAGTTTGTAACTAATTATTTTTTTTTTATACCAAATATTTTATCATTAACATACATCAAACAAGTGGTTAATAAATGTCAGCAATATTAGTTTCCAAATATGTTGTTAGATATAATTTTTTTTCGTGTCAATCAAATCCAGCCAATTAACATGTCTACCAATCAACCTGAATTTATCATTTGTGAACATATTCACTGGCCCAGCATAGACTTCTCCTTGTTTGAAATACTTATATAAACATTTCTGTGTCAAAACAACTTTACTTTTCAACTAACATAAATATATATGATTGAAATTATTTTTTCCTTTCTTTTTGAAAATATCATGGTTGATGAGACCAATTTTTCCATATTTTAAACAAAACATCCTTTCTTCTATTTCCATTCACGGCGTAGGTACAAAAGCGGTGGCATTTCCGCCCACTTGGCGCAAGCCATACACGTGACCTTGTGATTACATGATTCTTTCGGATATTGTTTACCTTTGTCTTGGATTCACATTATCATCCATACACCAAATGCCTCATCAATCTTTTTTTCATCTCCTGCGGGCCATGGCATTACATTTCGTTGATTCATTCATTAAACTCGATCTAGTAATGATCTGCGGTCCTCTAATTTCGATCGTAACTCGTGAAATCATAGCCAATGCATTGAACCCATTATTACCATGGATCGGAGATACTTTGCAACTAACAAGCAAGGGTAACATTTTGTTATCTTCCTTATGCCATTTCATTGTTTCTACAGATATTACTTACTGAGTTTGCAGTCTGAGTAGCACTGGAGGTCAATGTCGTTGTCGCTTGCAAAATATTGTTTGTCAGCTACTCCATCATCCTGCCGATAACAAATCAGTTATTAGTCAACGATGACATTTAATGAATTGTTTCCATTCAATGAACATTCCCTCAAGTTATATCTCATCTTACCTGACCTTCACATCTCGTTGATAAGGGTTTGTTTAAATTTTATTCTCTTGAGGCCTTATGAAGGCCTGTTTTTGAATCGCCTTCCCGATCTCGGCATTTGTTGAATCTTGCCGACGTAAAATCCCTAACTTTATCTATTTTCGTGGTGGATTAACATAGTCCTCCACCATTTCGATGGGAAATGCATTTGCATGCATCGCATATTGAATCCCATTTATCGCCACTGCGCATGAACACCTATGGTGTCCCATTTCAACAAAAAACTTTGTACTCGCTTCCTTTTGTTCGACAATATATTGCATCCCATCTCCTCTTGCAACTTTCATATCCTAGGCTGCTTCATTCGCCTCCATCACATGTCGCTGGACCACTGGCGTTAGATTGTCTCTACACTTCCATGCGTCTGCATAGCACCGATCTCCAATTGATTTTCTCTTCGTTGCCAATCTGTTTAATCGTTTTGTTATACTTTCTGCATAGTAGTTCTGCATCTACACTCTGAATTTCGTGCTAATTTTGTTGGTGACATGGGTTGTTTTTGCCCATTCTGGCATGAAATGAACCGCCCACTTCTCCCACCTTGAATTTATTAGCCAAAAATGGCATTTTGCATTCAGTTCCCTGATTTCGTGCATCATTATTTTGAATACATCTTCGCTGGTGCTCCTACATGTACGCCAGAAGTAATGTGCTATACGAGTGCAGAGGAAAAAATTTTTCATGCGTTCATATACTTTCATTGCACAAATTCATTCTTTTGCTATAAAAAATACATACTCTATTGCTTCAGATACGCTGTTGTCCCCATCACGCAGGACACAAATTCCCTCCCCATTATCCAACCGTAATACCTCGCCAAGCTTCTCAAAGAGCGCAGTCCATGTCATTTGTGACTCACGGTCAACCTCGTACAGGGCAACAGGCCAAATGCCTTCGTTCGCATCCAGTCCGACTGCTGTCAACATGATTCCCCCATATTCCCCCCTAATTGCCACCCATCTACAGCGATGAAAGGCCTGAACAATGATTTATAAGCCAATACAGATTCCCTACAGCATTCAAATATGCCTTGGAATATGCTCTCTGACAAATTGATGCTCTTTTCTATTTCAAGGATGGCCTTATGGGAAGTGTCTAATTCTTCCAGTGTTACAACGAAATGGTTAATTTCTTTATAAGCAATACCACGGTCTAACCCAAGAATATCTAGGCCTAATCTCTCGGCTTTCTTTAACTTCCACAGAGGACACGGTTGTCCCAAAATCTTAAGACAAGCATCACCCACAAGCCTTGTCGTCCTTTTCGAGTCATTCTTCCATCTGTGTAGGAAGTAGTATGCAATCCATTTCCATGTCCCTCTACTGCTGTTCACTTTTGGCACACATGTATGGACAAGATTGTACATTCTCAAATTTCCTTGCTTCAATTTCCCACTTGCAATGAATGTCGGAGCATTCCGCGGCAATGCAGTTTCCTGTATTGGCCATTTGGCAGAGGTTAAATTCATCCCTTGCAGCCATTTCTTTGATGGTGTAATGCAATACACCACCATTATGGAATATCTGCCCTGCATAACAAACAATCTCACCCTCATCACTGTCATTAAATACGATACTTCTACCCTGCATCGCCACTTCGTCACCCCAGAAGGTGTCATCGATTTCGTCCGTGTCGGAATTCAAATTATAGTCGTCCAACTCTTCCTCATTGTCACTTATATTCACCAAGGGATCACGTTCGGTCTCGGAATCAGGAACATCAAATCTTTTATTCAACACGTTTTCCCTCTCGGGAGCTATGGCCGATACTGCGTCTTTCAGCTGATGTATCGCTTCTCCCATATGTTCATTAATTGCTTCGCTGTCGGAGTCAGAATCTATATCAATATATTTTGATCTCCATTCCTCCTCATCAGTCTTACTTTCCCCACCAGCGTTCCTGCCCTGCACTTTAATGATGGATATATTTGGTTCGGCGTTATGCTTTGAATCGACTGTTAAGCGACAACCACTTTTTTGCGATTATTCGCATTTGCCTTTATCCCTTTAACTGCGGTTAACTAAATGTCACACCTCTTTAAACAGGTGTCAATGTACTCCTTCAACCGAAATAAATACCGCTTAATCTTCCTCTTCCCATGTGGGTGTTTTCCTGATGTTACACCATGCCAGCGATCCTCGTCCCTGCATTCATTTTCTACATCCAACTCCGACTCTGAGGAATCTTCCGGAAGGTCCAGTAATTACGGCCTTCTTTTTTCCATACCTTAATACCCTGTATAACATTACATAGGTTAATTTCCACACATCTGGCAACAATCAATTTAATAACTTATAACCGTTGATATGCTCAGGTGTTGAATTCCGTTGACAACCACTTGTTGCATCTTAACTAAATTATCCCCTCATTTTATTAAAGCTAAATTCAATAATTGTGATTGTGCTGTATATTTAATAGTTTCCTTTATTTCAGCTACCATATCCTCGTTAACCAGCCAGCCGAGTTAACATAACCTTTATTTTAATCCAAGACATGCCATTTGTTTAAAGTTGAAACATTACTTACTGAATGTATATGTAATTTTACGGTTGGCTCATTATTTAATGTTTGATTGCCTCAAATATAGACCTTTATCCAACACATCCCCCATGAAGTTGAACATTTATGCCTAAATAAATTAATTAGCAATTACCTGAACTTGCAACAATTCTTTTTGCGGCGATCTGCCCTCTCGGGTTCCGATGGTCTGTTGTAAGGTTTCAACTACAATCGGTTGCTCAACACCTTCTTGTGTATTATGTCTATAAAAAAAATATTCCATATTGAGTTGGCGTAAATAGCTCAGATTTCCTTGGCGCGCACGTTAATTGTTTCCCGCGGTTGTAATAAATTTAACTGTTTATCCTTTTCGTGGCTGCTACGGCATTTGCTTTGGTTCCAATAAATTTCGAGTACTTTTAAATTTGCATTCAGGCTCCTTGGGCGTATTTAATTTTTGATAAGACAAATAGCCGTTTTCCATTTGTTTTAACATTGCCGCCTCTGATTTTCTTAAATTATCACAATGGTTGTGTTTACATTGCCTTCGCTTGTGCGTATATAATGACAAAATATCGTTTTACTATTATTTTCTAGTTAGGTGCTTACGCCTGTCACAACATTTCTATAAGAATTTTTCTACCTTACATTACATGTAAGGTAAACACTCTAACAAGGCTGTGGGCCCCATGTAGGACCCACAATTGAGTTTGTGAGGTCACACATTACATGTGCGTACTTTCTATAATAGTAATCTGCTCACGATATAACGTAATATTGTTTGATTGAATTATAATCATTGTTACGCAGCCTGTTGCCAATGCAATGTTTGTAATTTTTCTTATTGTTATCTTGTTCTTAAATATAGTAAGTAAACAAGATAAGTTGTATTTTCGTTAAGTAATAAATTCAAAGTTTGTATTTGATGTTTTGTTAAACTTATGTTATAAATGGTTATTATATATGCCGTCATGCACCTATCTAAGCTACATATTCTATACCTAACATTTTATTAACAGACAAGTTAACAAATTACAAATTTAATGTTGATATACGAACTGTTATTAAATTGATCGGGTCATGACTAGGTTGTTATTAACAGTCAACTGAGATTAACTGTTTGAAGATCTAGATTTAAATCCAACGGTGCTATTAGATAGTAAAGATAAAAGTGCAACAAGATAAACAGTCAACCAGTAATGAACCAAAATATGTTTAGCTGAGCCATTCAGTTTGCGAAAGAAGAAATTGGCTACACTCTTTATGCTTTGTCTTATACTACACAAGTAGTATAAGATTATTGAAGTGACCACTAGCAGTAATCCAGCCGCTGGACATGTAGGAAGAAAAGGGCATAAACGAGTCAAGGCAATGCAGCCGATGCTGGACATGAAGGAACAAGAGGCCATAACCGAGCAAAGGCAATGCAGCCAAGCCAAGAGGGCATAATCGAGCCAAGCCAGATATTATTGGTCATTATTATCCTAAGATTAGTATGTCTTGGTGAGAATAAAGCAACTGAAGATAATATTAGGAGCTTAGGAAGCAGTATTTTATAATTCATATCTTCCCGCAAATGATATTAACAAATCGTTTTGTTGGTCTGTGAAATTGGTATATGCATGTGCGTACTTAGATAATTTAGTACAATTTTTTTTTAATATTTATTATGTTATAACTATTGTATCACTTTATTATTAAGTGATTATCTTGTGGCATGCATAACCTTTTAATCTATTATCCTAGGATGACTTTTAAAAGATAAATTTGAAATTAATCTTGTATGTTTTAACTTTTTATTTATGTTGTGATATTATTTAGAGGGTATTTGATTTAATTATTTAATTTGATCTTTATTTCACAAGTTATATATTTGGAAAATAATGAAATAGTAAATATTATGTTGCAAAAAATTTTGCGCCCATATGATTCGAATTTTATCAACCAAATAATGATGTTTATAACATTTATATGAAAAAAATAAAGTTAAATTTATAAAATTTGATTATTCTATATTTAGACAAAAAATTATATTATATTTCGAAATATTCAATTAATTTAATCACCAACTAAATTATTATTTTTTTTAAAATATATTTTTTAGTAATCAATAGTTAAATTAATACAATACAGTGCATTACCAAATTTGGTATAACTAAAATTTAATACAGTGCACCAAGCATTGTACAATATTCTTATAATTCAATATTAATAGAATACAGTATAATACAATACACTAATATTATAATACTGCGTTATGTAATACAGTGTGCCAAACGCACCCATATTGTGGTCCAAGAATGCCCACATAACTCGAACCGCGCCAAATTTTGATTTCAATGTGACCGACTTTTTCTGTAAAGTCGTAAACCCACGGGTATTAAGTTAAACGACATCGTCTTCAATTACCCTAGCATTATCTCCTTATGCTACCCCAACGGAGCCACATTGTCCACCTTAGGGAATCAGATGAAAACTGTCAGCGCATTTAATGGTTTTCTATAGTCCTTTCATCTTGACATCAATTGCCGTGCCCATCAAGATATTTTCTTACAGCTTAAGACACTCATAATCATTAAACAATTTTCTCCGCAGGAGTTACCCATTCATAAAGGGGACAATGAATACCTAATTTCACACTCTCATCGAAGAGTTGTGCAGCTGGAACCCACAATCATTCAGTGCAAGGTATGTCCTAAAATCTTAAGTTTCATGAAACTTAGTATGAACGCTTCAAGATAGGACCAAAATTTTATGCTATAACTACTAACATTTGAGTAATTTCTTTTCCTGTTAACAGTTATTAACAGGCATCAGTCGGGTCAGCGAGAAATGCAGGTGAGTTTTGACTTTCGCTTTTCATCTAACATAATACTTGGTACCTTTCAACCGTGCCATGTATTGCCAGGGATATTATTTATTGGAATCACTACCAATTATTATAATGCACCTGTAGGCCTTTCGTTCATTACAGAATCTTGTTACAGATTGGTACCAACATGAAGTGTAGCTACTAAATAGAACCGATTGATTGTAACTTTGACTACGGCTGAATTGTAGAATTCACGAAATTATTACAAGTTTACCTCATATTCAACCTTATGTTAAACATTATGCGAGTTTATATAAACCCGAAGGACTCAAATTTCGGGCCTTATGGGGCAATGTAAAATAAAGAATCAACTGACATGGTAGTACAAAAGTTATGTTTATCAATGACATTTAAGTGGGACGTTACTTTCATAACAGATGCGGGGCTAAAGATGTCGAAGGCCTTAGGAGCAAAAAGGGTACACATAAAAAACGACTCCCAATTAGTGGTAAGCCAAATTACTTCACAGTATCAAGCAAAGGTGGAGAACATGAAGGGGTACCTCGAGAAAACTAGAAAGTTGATGTCCTAGTTTAATGAAGTCAAAGTGGAAAGGGTACCTCGACAAATGAACAATGAAGCTGACAACTTGGCAAAAATGGTGTCCCTCAGTGCAGCCCAGCCGGCTGGTCCTATCAAGATAGAACACATACCCGCCCTCAGTGTTAACCTCCTAGAGCCGTTGGAAGTAGGATCGCTAGCCGATGGGGCGCCTTAGATGGAGCCAATCATAAGGTACCTCAAGAATGGGGACCTACCCTCAGATAAAAGCAAAGCAAGAAGGTTGAAGTATAAGGCTGCACGGTATTGTCTGATCAGGGATACCCTATACAGAAGAGGGTTCACTCTCCCCTACCTTAAATGCTTGGGAAGCGGCCATGCCGAGTATGTCATGAGAGAGATACATGAAGAAATTTACAGCAATCACTATGGAGCACAATCACTGGCACAAAAGGCTCTCCGTCAGGGATACTACCAGCGTACTATGCGGGATAATGCTAAAAATATCGTGAGAAGCTGTGACAAGTGCCAAAGGTTCGCTAGGGTACCCCACCTACCCCAGAGAGGCTGACAGTTATATCCTCTCTTTGGCCCTTTGCCATTTGGGGTGTGGACCTTATTGGCCCATTACCAACCGGGAAGGGGCAAGTGAAACATGCAATTGTAGCAGTGGACTACTTCATAAAGTGAGTGGAAGCGGAGCCACTTACAAGAATCACCTAAAGGAAAACCATGAAATTCATTTGGAAGAACCTCATTTGTAGATTTGGTATCCCTCATGCGATTGTTAGTGACAACGGCAGACAATTTGACAATGAAAAATTTCGAAATTTTTCATCGGAGCTCGGGATAGCCAACCGGTTTGCTACACCGGCACACCCCCAATCCAATGGGCAAGTCGAGGCCATCAACAAGATCATCAAAGGTATCTTGAAAAAAAAAATAGAAGAAATGAATTGTGCATGGGTAGATGAGCCACCCAGTGTATTGTGGGCCTACCGGACTACTCAAAACACCTCCACCGTAGAAATCCCTTTTTCTCTTGCATTCGCTGTTAATGCGGTAATCCCAGCAGAAATTGGGGTACCCTCTCATAGAGTCGAATACTTTGATGAAGCTGAAAATACCTCCCTAATTGCTTGTAACCTTGATCTGGTGGCTGAAAAAAGGGTGGAAACTGAGCTGAGGACAGCAGTGTATCAACACTGCATTTCGGATTTCTATGAAAAAAGGGTACGCCCTTGATCCTTCAGAAAAGGAGATTTGGTCTTAAGGAGGGTAGCCAGAGCACCAAGGTACCCTCTGATGGCAGTTTCGGGGCAACTTGGGAAGGACCATACCGCATAGAGAAACATGTTGGGTCTGGTGCATATCGGCTACTTCACATAGATAGGACAATCGTGAGGCACCCCTGGAATGCTGTAATGCTGCGGAAATACTACTAGAGGACAATGTCTTAACTCTTAGTTTTTCCTGTTTTTATGTTTGTTTTTATGTTTGTGTGGTAGGCCACGTGAGGTACCCCAGATACCCAACGTTGGTCAGTTGAAATTTAAGAATTTCTTT
The DNA here is from genome assembly GCA_030449925.1 of Citropsis articulata. NCBI lineage: Eukaryota > Viridiplantae > Streptophyta > Magnoliopsida > Sapindales > Rutaceae > Citropsis > Citropsis articulata. The sequence goes on along the minus strand of JASUUH010000211.1, from coordinate 10,374,064 downwards.
AGTTCCCTAATGAAAAGAATAGGAGGCCTTACAGCCTCTCGTTCCTCTGAGGATAACAAAGCTAAGTCATGTATTAATTAATGTTTTTGTTGTCTATAAATGCATTTTCCTCCCGACATTATAATGTGCTTTTCTATTATTCGCCATCGTGGTCATAAAATGCGAATTATATTCATTTATCGTCGTTGATATAACCTCATATCTGATGTATGCGAATCTTGTCATACACCTATCTATTATGACTAACTTATTACAGGACCGGCTGGGGTACCTATCCATTGCAAACAGTCTACGGATAGCCTTTCTATGGAGGCACGATAAGGCTATCCAAATGAAGAGAAACAAGGTCAAAGAAGACCCGAGGGTGAAGTAAAACTAACCTACCCTAGTGTCATGATGTTTCGCTAAGGTATGCATACACCCACACCTCTACTCTTTTACTTAAGCGAAGTAGGGGATAGGCAACTCAAAAATGCGAAGAAAACTTCGAAAGAGCGAAAAATAATTGGGTGGACCAATTTCATACTCTCAAGCTTAATCAAAATGTCGTGATGATGTTTTGGTTACCTATCTATGAGAGGCCCGCCATAATTCTCAAGAAAGACCTGCACCAAGTGTATCTATCTACATAAACCAGCAAGCGCCTAATGTTATATATTTATTGGGTACTTGGGGTACCCCATTTACAAGATATCAGTTTAGCCAAGCACTCAAATGAGGGATAACGAAGATGTAAAATATTACTAGATGCAAGCTCAAAACGCAAAAGCATCATAATTATGGAAATGTCTCAGTAACACAAAATATGCCAAGATATTGGCGGGGAGGAAAGGAAACAAGTTCAAAAGAATAAAATAGGGGTAGCCTCAGAAGAGTAGCAGCACAGTATAAGGGCTACGCTGAAGGTGGTGTATCATCCTCGTCATCCTTCTCCAAAGGGCAATCAGCAGAGGACTCTGAGAGACCCGAAACGTGAGTAGTCGAGGCAGGGGTAGCTGAGACGGGTAATGCTTGGAGCGTGCTGGGTACCCCATGTGACTCGGAAGGGGTACCCGATTGGGCAGAGGAAGACTTCTTTTCTCATTGATCGCCCGCAAAATTACAGTCTTGTTAGCATACTTCTTCACGCGGGGGACCTCCTGTTGAGTGTTAGAAATTATATATTTATAAAGGAGAAAATCGTCATTTTACACTTCAAGTCTCACTAACATTGCTACTTTTATGTATTTAAGTCTTTTGTTATTTAATTATATGTGTATTGTTATAATTAAGTATTTTATGTATTTTAAGGGCATCATAATCGTTTCACAATGAACGAGTGATCAGATAGTAAAACGGACATCACTTTTGAACTCAGGACAGTCGAAAACCTTAGGAGGAGCATAAAAGGAAATTTTGCGATACTGTTCATGTTACTATTCACGACACTGTTGGCATATACGGTCCGATGACATGGCATTGACCGATGATGTGGCATCAACCGATGATGTGGCAGCATTTGATTTGATAAATGATGTAGCATTAACTGCTTATGTGGCGTTGACCGATGATGTGGCATTGACCGATAATGTGTCATGATCTTATTAGACTAAAATTCTTATGTACTGTTGATCGATCATGTGGCAGCATTTCAGTGGACCAAAAATCTTACGTACGGTACATGCACATACATAGGATTATTTACTATTCAAATCGCGTCACTATTCAAGCAGCTACTATTCAAACCGCGTCACTGTGCAAACAGTAGTCAAACCGCATACTGTTGAAACTGAGTACTGTTGACTGATGACGTGGCGCAATCCTGAGCATCCGAATTGTTTTTAATCCGATGGTCATGATTTACTCAATATATCTATAAAAAGGGCCTAATTTGATTCCCCTGAATCCATTTTTAAGCTTAGTTTTTTGTAATTCCTTCTCCATCTTGTATTTTCTATGTATTTTAATAAATTCTCATTTTACCCCTAGTTTAAATATGAGTAGCTAATTTTCTTTAAGTTTGGGTTGAAGGTAAAGTCTCAACATGTTCCATGGGCTTAATTTGGTAAATTTATTTTCTCTTCCCCTCGAATATTTATGGATATTTTAACTTTTCGTCGACAAATAGTAATAATCTTGTCTAGATACCGCCCTAGTTAAACCGGCACTCTAGTACAAGGTTATTATTATTTGGCATGATAAGCTCTTAGCACCATATTTTTTTAGCGTGGTTCATGAAGTGTGGAAACCCCCCTCATGATTTAATTGATATTAATAAAGAATATTTAGCCCATGGAGCATGTTGATGCTGATGCAGATACTCAAGTGTTTTATTTCAATAGATTTCATTTTAATTTATTCTTGTCATTCCAATTTAAATTCTAGTATAATCTAAATCACTTCCATCACAAATCCAACCACCAATTTAGAAAAATTAATTCTACACATAATTAAAATCCACCTCCTTGTAGGATCAACACTTGTCACCATTAATCTATTCTATAATAGATTCGTGCGCTTGCGAGTTCAATAAAATTTGCACGACACCTCCAGCTCTAAATCCACGGCCCACACCTCCGTCATGATAACAGAGAACGCCTCCTCCATCATTTTCTTTTGCTGAGACAGCAGATTCTCGTTCGTAGCCATCAACTCATCACGGTCCCTCTCTACTAGGGCTTTCTCTCCAGAAAGGTCATCAAGGCATTCCGTCAAGGCCTTGACTTCCCAAACGAGCTTCTCCTCACGGGATTGTTAGCTTGAGAGCTCCCTTCTTAATTTCTCAACCTCAGAGCGGGTAGCAATAAGGGACTCAATATCTGGGAGGCAATGGCTAAAGAGAAAGGATGCCTACAAATTGTTAAAGATGTGTTAAAAATGTACACGGCAACATTGATAAATAAACAAAGAATGGAAGGTACACCAGGGGTACCCCAGGAAAGCTTACCTCTTGGGTGGTCTTGAGTGCCTGACCATAACGCTCGCTCAAACTCAGCTTATCCATCTCCTCAGCAACTTCGGGGGTAACGTTCTCAGCAAAGCAGTAAAAGCAGCGTGCCAGGTGGAAGACCCTCTTGTTGGATGCCGGATCTAGGTCCCCCTCAATTAAATCATCTGGAAAAGAGGAAACCAGCTCAAACTTTCTCTTGCGGGAACGGGAGGTACCCTTTGATCCACTTTAGGAGATACCCTGTGATTTCCTCTTCGCTCCAAGAACGCGAGGTGGCAGCATACTCTTTGAGGGCACTGCCGAGTCATGAGAACCAGAAGCTTCAGCTGCCATCCCTTTAAAAAAAAGCATCAAAAGCATCACCCGTCGAATCTATGACTGCACCCAACACACAAAGGAGCACATCAGCCGAATAAGTTCTAAATACCACAAACATCAAAAATGGTAAACAAAAAAAAAAGCCAAATGAAAAATGCGGTAAGAACGGGGTACCCCACTTCCGTGAATAAAAATAGGGTACCCCCAACACCCAAATCATACATGAGCCGCCACCAGAAGCAGGTGGAACACCTCTGTCAATCAGCCCCACCTTCACCAGGCTGCTCTCCTTCAACACATACTTACCCCTCTGCACACTCTGAAGCCTCCCCATAAACTTCCTCACCTCTCTCCCCACCTCCTGGATTAGGTATGACTCTTTCGCCCACGTTACACCTACGAAATCACGGAGAACCCAAGATTAAGAAGGCATTTATACGTGAGATTACAACAAAGAGCAATAACTAATCACAAGGGAAATACTTACAATCTTCGTTGAAGGCATTCTGAACCTCCACCGGGCGACCATCATCACTCAGGGTATCTACCCACCACTTACCTTCAGCAACAAACCAACCCCTTTTGCAACCTTCCTTCAAAGCAGGGTCTCCTTCAACAAGGTTGCCATGGTTACTCCAAGCAGAGAAGTACGCAACAACAGGGCCTTTGGGCTTTTTGAGCTAGTAAAGGCCCACCAATTCTTGAATAGAAGCCTCGTGCCCCAGTACTTCCAACCATAACACCTGCAGGCCTGTGAGTGTCCTCCACCCCGGAAGAGACAGCTGCCCAGGGGCTACCCCCAAATGACTAAACATCCTCATGTAGAAAGGCTAGAGAGGTAGGCGGAGTCCAAGATCAAAAAGGTCAATGTGAAGAGTAATCTTATCAGACATAAGGCTCTCAGGTCGCTCATCCACATGAGGCATCCTAAGCACAACGGAATGAGGAATCTTGTATTTAGTCCTAATCTATTTTAAGTCGCTCAGGGTAGCCTTCTTAGTGCCTAATGAGTAAAGGTTACCAGGTTTTAAAGCCTGGGCAGTGAAGGACTTGAGAGGTCGGTCTAAGGGACGAGATTGAGCACTGGGTTTGGATGGCTCAGCTTTTTTCTGAGAACGGTGGGCTGGTCGTTTACTGGAAAAACAGGGGCTGCTACGGGAAACACTCTTGGGGGGAGGGAGCTTAGGATATGAGATACCGCTCTTAGATACGCTAGGGGGAGATTTATCTCCCTCACTAATGGAAATATAGGAGGGGGATTCTGCACGAGGGCTGCCTGCCTTACTATCCCCATCCACAGGATGCCTCTTCTTTTCCATCTTTTTCATACCCATTTACTTTCCCTTTTGTTTTTTTTTTTTTTTGGCCAACACACCATCAAAACAGCAACACCATACCACCAACATATCAAAACCGCAACACCATACATCACCCACCATCAACATATCCACACCACGCCATACATCAGCCACTCAATCAACCACCAGCCACAACACACAAAAAAAAGGAGAAAATGAAAAATGAAGAACAAAAATTTTCCTCACAATATGCAAAATGTCACAATTTCGGATACGCCAAAAAGAAGAAGAGGAACAATACCTGAAGCTCACCAAGTCAGCAAATTCGGATTTGCGAGCATGGAGCGACAAAGCTGTAACCACCAAAATCATCACCGAAGTCAGTAAGTGAGAATGAACACAAAAAAAAAAATTATTATCACGCATACATGAACAAATGCGTGATAAATATGTGTTTAGAATAATAATAATAATAATAATATACATATGTATTTCAAAAATAAAAAAGAGAAGACGAAGAACGAAGAAACGGCACGAGGGGGGGGGAATTGCCATGAGCCAAGGTGACCAAAAACTCGCCGGCCACCGTCTATATCTGACGCCGGAATTCACAGCTGCAACTGCCAAGAACCGCCATTGGAAACCACAAGAAAAGCCAACTAAGAGAAGAAAAATAAAGAGAAAAAGGAAGGAGGAATGAAAGAGAGGTTCCATGCCAAATTGTCGAACGAAAAAATCGCCAGAAGCCGCGAAATGCCGCAGATCGAGAGCCTAAATCCGCCGCGGCAACCACCGAGTCTCTCGCTAGAAACCACGCGGGAAGAAGACCAGCCGCGGGCATGAGGAAAGAAAGAAAAAGAAAGAAGAAAAAAGACCAGCCGCGGGCGTAAGGAAAAGAAAGCAGAAAAGAGAAAAAGAAAAGAAAGGGAATAAAGGAAAGAACAAAAACAAAAGCCCAGGAGAACGAACGGGTGTGCAAAAAAAAAGGGGGGGGGAAAGGAATATTTACCTGTACGCAGTGCTGATAAAGCCAAAGAAAAGACGAAGAGTTGGAACGAAGAAGCTACAGAAAACAATCAGTTTTTGAGAAGTTTTGGGACTTTCAAAATAGCATGAGAAAAAGGGACAGAACAAGTTTTTAAAATTAAACTTGATAAAATACACTGCACAAAAAAGGAAGTCAGGGATTTTCTGCATAAAGTCAATATATTTTAAATTCAAACTGTGTGTCAGACGGCTGCCATTTCCCAAGAAAAGCGGGAAAGAGACATGAAGACAACTGTTCACTCACCACGACGGTCAAGTAAAAAAAAAAAAAAGGAAAGAAAGGAAAGATTTTCAGCCCAGTACTATTTAGGCAGTGAAGGGAATATTGTGTAAGGTACCCCTCCGGTCCAACTACCCTCCAAACTAGACTTCACATCGCCACGCGTCGTTTCGACTGAATATACAAGTTTCTTTTGCCTCCAAGTAGTTCTCGCCAAAAAGAAACTAGGAAGGATGTTGTTTGGGAAGAAATATGAAAAATAATATGACGCCACATGTCAACAAGAGGAGCGGCTCCAGCATAAGTAAGGTACCCTGCGTAGTTCCAGAGTAGGTCGAGGTGCCCCGGGTAACCCTGACACAATTCGAGGTACCCCGCATAATTTGAGGTACCCCGAATAACTTTAGAATGGCTTGAGGTACCCCACTTAATTCGAGGTACCCCATATGACTAGGGGTATCCCGCATAGTTAGAGGTACTCTGCATATCGGAATCTAGAAAACCTTCTAAAAATTCCGCCATAAGAGGCGTCTTTATCGCTTGAATGACAAGGCTTGATTCGGTTAAAATTGCGTATCAAAACAGTGTACTGAAAAGTGGAGACAGCCGCCTGCTACCTCTGCCAAAAAGTGGTCCCCTAGCTGCTTCACCCGACAGTTTCTGCTGGGATACCCTGGACCACTCTCCAGCGCGCGCCACGTACCTAAAATGACGAGATATGTCGCGAACGCCTCCTTGATTCCCAAGCATGCTCCCCTAACGGTCCAAAATAATAAAAAGGTAAAAGAACAACTAAGAACTAAGGGAAATCCGCCACATAGCAGCTAATATACACCATATATAAAGGTGCCTAGGTTTTATTCTCTACAACTTTTCATTCACCCATAAGCACTCACACTCACACTCCACAAAATAAGCTTTCTTCAACCTCAAAACTCAATTTACAGAGAACTGGAAAGCTCTCTTTACCCTAAAAGGCTTGCATTATGAGGGGAAACGCTGGGTGCCCGCTTCTCCTCTAACCTCGCCACTGCTTTTGCTGCGTGAAGCTCATTCTGAGAGACGTTTTTCTTGTTTAAGACCTTTCTCCATTGTTGCCACACTCCACACCCCTTTTTACCTCCTTTGATTTTAGAAACACCAAAACGCACAACAACCTAGCGAGGTGCCATATTTTCCCGAAAATATAAATGCATTGTTCTAAATATATTTCTCTTTTTCTATCCCCCACAATCTGTCGAAAACACTTGCTATAGATAAAAACATTAGGAACCACTTAGTTACAAGTCATATAACCTGTGCAAGGACAAAAATAATTCATTTAGACCATTGATGTCTATCAGCTAAATATGACACCTTGGTCCCATGTTTATTACCAAACACATTTCATGGAAAAACCAGACTTTAGGAACCACTTAGTTACAAGTCATATAACCTGTGCAAGGACAAAAATAATTCATTTAGACCATTGATGTCTATCAGCTAAATATGACACCTTGGTCCCATGTTTATTACCAAACACATTTCATGGAAAAACCAGACTTTGGAAATATCCATTAAGTTGGATATAAGATTTTTTAGTCAGTAGTTGAATTTCATGGAAACTGTCAGCGGGAGGAGCCCGGGGCTCTGACTGCGTGCTTGTTGAAGAATGAGCCGGCGACTCATAGGCAGTGGCTTGGTTAAGGAAACCCACCGGAGCCGTAGCAAAAGCAAGTCTTCATGGGGCAATTTTCACTGCTTGTGGACCCGAACCTGGGTGATCTATCTGGTCAAACATCCTAGAAGCAATGCTTAATCGGTAATAAAAAAACAGCCAGTTTTAACTATGACTAACCAGACTAAGGTGAACTGCTTCACCCATGCAAAGCCAGCGGCCATCATTATTGATTGATACAAGTCCTGAAAAATTATTCACAGATATCACCACTGCCTCCGTGTAATTATATAATTTGCTGTTATCACAAACATATGACGATATATCACAAATTCACAATTAACAAGAGTGTTGAAAGAACAGAGAAGAAGAACTAAAATTATGATTAGTCCTATGTGGTTTAGATATTTCTGTTAAGTTGGCAAGAAAGCAAACAACCTAAACCCATGAACATAAAACACAAACACAATGTCAGAATGATTAGAACCCATGACCTCGTGGTCAAACCGACTCTAACGTCATGTTAAGCTACCTTTAAAAGCTAATTAACGAGTCCATAAGAGAAGGCATAGAAAGAATTGTGTATCCATTATAACTAAATAAAAAGCGGCAGTGCCCCTAAATATATATCTTAATCCACCAGTGCAGCCACTCTACTTGAACCCAGAGAAGACAAAGGAAAAATTTCACTCTTTCGATGAAGAATAAAAATAAAACATTAACCCATTTTTAACAAGAACTGTATCAATATTCGCAGCGAACGTGTTTCAGGATCAGGAATGCTAAGGTCCACATACAAAATAAAATGACCAAACCGCAGAGAACCCCCGCGCATAGAGTTAGCTAAAGAGGCTTTGGTCGGCGCCGTTTGAATCCCAGGAATTTTTTATTTTTTGGCTGGGAAACGTACTTTAACGATTATACATGCTTTACGAGCGCTGTTATTTCCCCCGACTTTAACTCCAAATCCCTCCCCGAATTTAAAACGCACAGTTTTGATTAAATTGAAAAAGATGCGTTTAACGCATTTTCTTTTTCCTTTCCTTTCTTTTGACCTGGGCACAAAAATTTTTAGTGTTTGGCCTGGGCAAAAAAAATTTTTATGTTCTGAATTATTTTTAATTTTTTTTTTGTTTTGTAGTTTCAACATTCAATTAACCACAATATTATTTTTAAGTTGTTTTAATTTGGACTATATATTAATTAAAAACTAATAGACATGTAATAACGTTTTCTTTCGAAATATAAATTTATGAGTTATTTCACTTTGTTATGTTAGAAATTATGTTTATTTTAATTGTTGTTGCAACAACATAAATATAAACTGCATATATAGATATTGATTAACTTGAATATTCCGTGTGGAATCAAACAATGACAAAAACAAAATAATACATCAAAACACAAGCTAGCTTTGATCATGTGCTGAGATCATTAGCTCAAAACTCCATCCAATTGGCATCCTTGAAATCTTGTTGTAGTAATTGTTGGAAGTTTACATGATAAACTCATCTATAATTTATCCAAGGCTGATAGTAAGGAGGGAAAAAATGCATGTTGTGGGAGTGCTTGTTGTGCTAGCTGTTGTACAAAAAGTTAAAAAAAAAAAACACAAATTGATAAACAAATGATAATGAAACAACACTAACCGTAGGTACATAAAAAAAAAAATTTACCATAGCCATGTTGTTCATCCAGACTATTAAAACACATCCCAACCATAGACTCATCAACTTTTTCCACTAATTTTTCATCATTTCCTTCAAAATTAGCCTCCTGTAAATCTTGTAGTTCTTCCACTTCATCAACCTCATCGATTATTTTTACAAATTATAATAATTCAGAATATTAATAATTAATTATCTCAAATTCATTAAGTTTAGAAACAAATAAAAATATAGATTGCATATTATTAATTAATTATCTTAAATTCATTAAGTTTAGAAACAAATAAAATTATAAACTGAATATTATTAATACTAAATTAGTATTAGTTAAACTAATTAATATTTCTTTTTTTTAATTTTTAGTTAGATTAAATTAATTATATAAATTGTCTTGTTGCCGGCCACGGTGAACCTAACCACCGGCGGCCGTGGTATTCCAATGTCTTTTGAATTTAATTATTATACTATAAAAATTTTACCGATGCTTTGCAGCTAAAAGTTTTAAAATTTAAAATTTTGATTGTAAACTAAAGGAAAATGTAAGTCTTATTGTTGGCGATAGTCATATTGTTGCATAGCTTTGGCGGCAAGGATTCCGATGATATAAAAAAAAAAAAAAGAAATGTATAAATAAAGTCTGTAGCTAAGGTTAAAAAGGAATAAAATTGAAAGTTACTGAAAAGTGAAATCAGATGCAGGCTAGTAAATCTTGATTACAACTTTAAAATGTGAGATTAATTAAGGGAATTGGCTTTCATGAATTGTCGAGTTTAAATACTATATATGCAAGTTTTTGGCCTTTGAAACCACGTTTTTGGGCGAGTGTTGCATTAGGTGTCAGAGACAAGGCGAATTGTTATATATTACATTTGTCTTTATGACTATAAAAATCGATGAGCATTTTTTATTCTGCTTATTCTCCATATGTGAAAATTATTCAAGCTTCAAAACCGCAATGAGCTGCTTCGCTAACATTTTTGTATTATTTATAGCTTATGAAATAACTGCCTAGACTGTCATTGATGAATGATGATTTTTTCTTTCACCAGAAATTTTGTATCATAAATGGATTTTTTTTTCTTTTCCTTTTCAGTTGTTTTCTTAATCAGTAAATTTCATTGATGAGCAGGAGATATGCTTGATCTTATGTTCCCAATATGTTTCATATAGTTGGCAAGTAATAAGTGAAAAACATATTGTGCCAGGACTTAAATTAGATCTAGTAATATCGAGAGAAAAAAATTATTAAAAAAAAAAAATTTAAACTAACTAGCTGGTGAAATTAATTAAACTTGGAGACTCACTGAACGAAAGGGCTACCAACAAAATGGCATGCCTTCCATACGAGGCACGGAAACGATGGCCAATCATGACAAACTCAAATTGAAAAGCTTTTAGATTTTTTATAATTTACATTATCTCATGTATCAGGTTACAGATCATCTCTACCCATTGACATATGCTTGATATTTTCAACAATCCTTCTGCATCATGACATGATGGTAACATCAATTTTCCTGCTCGCTACAATCGTGAAAAAAATAGAGCAAACACAAAACTTACAATTACATAACGACAATGGAATTTCTAGAGCACTTTTCTGGTCTAAGGCAAACCCAGCATTGGGGCTCTCCTTCAGACAATAATATGCTTAGCATCTCCTCTTGCCAGCCGCAAAAATCATCGGTGGACGATCTTCCATAAGGCCTGTCATGCATCACTCACCTCTATTGTTTTGAATAAGCATTCCCATTTAACAAGCTGAACTTTTCCACAGCTTGGCCATACTGTTGCACAAAGATAGAGCAACTTGAACATCCAAGTGCTCTAAATAATCGACTCCCAAAGTATGTAACCATGGTTGCAAAGTTTGGAGTACAACAAGCCAAGAGTGAAGCATTACTACGAAACTATTAAAGTAATATAATATCCACCTAGAGGATTTGATAGTTAATAACAGAACCAAAGAGTATCATGCTTTGAAGGTTTCAGTGTCTATGTCACTGCTATCTACCTCGTAAGCTCCTCCATCCAACTTTGATGAATTGAAGTCAGGAGTGGTTTGTCCAGTTTCTTCACGAGAGTGTTCATTCTGAAAAGCCCTTCATCATTTGATCAGCTCATCTACCCGCTTACGGTCAAATTGAGAATTCAAAAAATCACAGCCATAACTAGGACAGTTAGAATACGATCATTCCTCTTCTGGGTAAATTGGTGACTGCAGTGCTGAGAAAGAGGCATTATTCAACCCATTATAGCCACCATGTGTATTGACCTCTGCAACTAGTTGAGGTTCTGCCACGAAAGAATTTCCAATAGCATTAGTTGAATAAGCAACCCAATACTGATTTGGTAATATCTGTGACTCCAAAATGCCATGTGGTACTTGCTGCAATCCTGTAGAAGTTTTTTCTGCAACATGATATCCAAAACAAGAAATCGAGTGGTTTGGTAGTTGCTGCGACTCACAGAAAGCAATTACCTGTCCACTGTCAATTTGAGAATTCAATAAATCACAACCAAAACTAGGACCATTAAAATATGACGATTCCTGTTCCAGATAAGTCGGTGACTGCAATGCCCGGAAAGAGTCATTATTCAGCCCATTAAAGCCACCATGTGTATTGAATTCTGCAGGAATTCGAGGTTCTGCCTCGAAAGAATTTTCTACAACATCAACAGAACAAGTAGCCCACTGCTCATCCGGTAGTCTCAGTGACCCCGAAACGTCATGTGGTACTAGCTGCAATCCTGTAGAAGCTTTTTCTGCAACATGATTTCCAAAACAAGAAATCGAGTGGTTTGGTGGTTGCTGCGACTCAGAGAAAGCAATTACCTGTCCACTGTCAATTTGAGAATTCAATAAATCACAACCAAAACTAGGACCATTAAAATATGACGATTCCTGTTCCAGATAAGTTGGTGACTGCAATGCCAGGAAAGAGTCATTATTCAGCCCATTAAAGCCACCATGTGCATTGAATTCTGCAGGAATTCGAGGTTCTGCCTCGAAAGAATTTTCTACAACATCAACCGAATAAGTAGCCCATTGCTCATCCGGTAGTCTCAGTGACCCCAAAACGTCATGTGGTACTAGCTGCAATCCTGAAGAAATATTTTCTGCAACATGATTTCCAGAATAAGAAATCGAGTGGTTTGGTAGTTGCTGCGACTCAGAGAAAGCAATTACCTGTCCACTGTCAATTTGAGAATTCAATAAATCACAACCAAAACCAGGACCATCAAAATATGACAATTCCTGTTCCAGATAAGTTGGTGACTGCAATGCCAGGAAAGAGTCATTATTCAGCCCATTAAAGCCACCATGTGTATTGAATTCTGCAGGGATTCGAGGTTCTGCCTCGAAAGAATTTTCTACAACATCAACAGAATAAGTATCCCATTGCTCATCCGGTAGTCTCAGTGACCCCAAAACGTCATGTGGTACTAGCTGCAATCCTGAAGAAATATTTTCTGCAACATGATTTCCAGAATAAGGAATCAAACGGTCACGCGGTGATAATCCCGAATCCAAACTAGTGGTAGCTGAGTCTTCATTACAAGAAAACAAATTCTCACTTGGTGGTAGCTGAGTCTTCAAAAATATAGTTTCTACAACTTGATTTGTTTTAGAAACCAAATGTCGATCCGGTGGTTGCGCAGATTCTAGAGAAATATCTTCTACATCATTGATACTAGAACTAGAAGTAAAATCTTGACTTGATTGATGTTTATCCGTAGTTGAAACACCAAGCTTTTTATCCCAATTTCTTCTTTCTAGGCGACACACAACAAAGTTTTCCTACACGGATAAAAAGTGGAAATAGAATAAGTTCACATTATTGACTATTGTATTCTGAATTATGTTTGCACTAAACTATTAAACCACATAATTTAATAGTTTTTTCAGCCATTACACTATTAAACTATATGGTAAAACATGTCTAGAACATGTCCAAAACATGTCTAGAACATGTCCAAAACATGTCACTAAACTATTTTTCCGAACTTTAACAAATTCAAGATCCTAAATTGGAACGTTTCTTGTATTTGCAAAACATGTCCAATTCATTCTAAACAAAGCTCGTACCTTATAAAGAGGGTCATTCGCAATAGCTATCTCGTGCATAAGCCACCTACCGTTAGCTTTCTCGGAAGCAGCATCGTCGTGGATAAAAACGAGATAGTCTTTGTTACCAATCACCTCATTACTGTTTTTCCGCTTCATCTCAGAACCACTGCCAGTCTTTTTCCAGGTTCCTGACTTGGTTTTTCTATGTTGTTGTTGCTGTCCTGACCGTTTCCGCTTGGCACCCTTGTACTTAGGCTTACAGAAAAAGTACCACACATCTTCCGTAGACTGAATCTCAGAAAGCCCTGCATGACAAAAATTCATTAACCCAATATATTAGTTCTGAATTTTAGCTACTGAACTAACTCCAATGACATCGTTTAGTGCTTGCTGGGCGTGATACTTACCGGGTAGCTCCCAAGGGTCAAAGCTATAAAAATCAATTTCCTTGATCGTTTGTTCAGAGAAAGCAGGGTCAATTCTCTTCTTCTTCAGGAGATCAATGATTTCTTCATCGAATGGCCGGAATCCGACGCCGGTGAGACTGCCCATTTCTGATTCACACACACGAGAAACAGAGTTTAAGAGCTATATCTGTATCAATTTCGTCTGCAAACGGTCAGTGGGTGGTAATACTATTTGACAATGAAATTTAGACGAGTGACAGAAATGAAAGGTTGATACATATTTGTGTGTGTGTAGATACGTATAATTTTTGTTTGTTTGAATAATGAGTTTGTCTTTTTGTTGAGTTTTTATCCTTAAATAAAAAGAATAAATTAAAGGGTGGGACTATTTGAACCCACTAATTTACTTAATAAACTTATTTACTAAATAAATTCATCTTTAAATTTTAAAATTTTAAATTTTACTTAGTAAACACACTAAAATACCTAATATACCCTTACTAAACCCAAATTTTATAATAATAGTAATTTTACTCATTAAACATATTATATTCATTTATAAACCCATTAGATTGGAAATTGATTATTGATTGGAAATTTAATAATCAATTTTCATTGAATGGCCCCTCGTTCGAGGACAAATGAATCAAAACATTCTAAATGGAGAAAATAGTCGCCAATCCCTCTCTTAAACTGCAAGCATTCAAGTGTCCGGGGAAAACTTATGCAATGAGACGAAAAGTTAAAAGACAGCCAACATTGTTAATGATTCAAACAAAGGAAAAACTTGTCAACATTGTTTATCAATTTCCAATGGAAAAGGGGGTAAAACAAAAATCAAATATTAAAAAAAAAATTATACTTGTTCATGATTGTCAATATTATTTTGTTCTTCCATAAAATCAATATCCATCAAACCAATAACAACTAAATTTGTTACTCTAAATCAAGTCACATGTGCCTATTTTATAAAATATATGGCTTGAGAGAAGAATCACACCTTTTGATTGATTAGGGTTTAATAAAAATTTGATTAGGGTTTTATAAAATTATATTGAATATAAAGATGGGTTTAAAGAGTAAAAGTTCTTCTTTTTTTTAAATTATATTCTAGTGTCCATAATTATAATTTAATTTAAGGGTATTTTAATGATAAGAAATTATTTTTAAAAGTGAGTTTATTGAGTAAATTGGTGGGTTCAAATAGCCCACCCTTAAATTTAATTGCACACTTAAATAAATTGATATTTGTTACTCCCCAACAATTTAAATAGTCATTAACATACATCCATACGGTTTTGAGATCTTTCATTAACGTAACTGAAAGAAGGGTAAATTTTAAACAATTACTTTATTTGAAAATAATTTAAATATTTTCTTAGTAAAAATAAATTAAAAAATAAGTATTTTCTATTTATTCTCTCTTGCTAACATCGCACATGCACAACAATAGAGATGGCAATTCAACACATATCTATCAATTAAAATATAAGTCACTTAGTATAATTAATTGAATAATTAATCATGATATAAATAAGTTATCAAATTAGGAGTTTTATAAGGCAGACAATTGTCTTTATTTCCTATTAAAACTATTGCGCCTCAAATTCAATCACACACTTCCAAAAACTTTTCTTTTAATTTATTGGTATTTTTGTATATAAAGAGAGTGAGTGCTTGAATTCTAAACAAATCATGCATTCCAAAAGCATTAATGCAATTAAAAAATTTTTGGTGTAGGACTAATGTGTAAAAATTTAAAAATTTTTAACTTTTCTATTTTTATAATAAATAACAGGACTCCATTGTAATAGATCTTGAAAAAGACAAAAGAGTGGGGTACCAAGTCTACAGTGCAACGTAGTTTTGCCCCTATTTTACACTAATAATGTAAAAATGCTAAAATATTTAAAAATTTACTTTAACTTTAATAATTTTTTATACAATTTTTTTTTAATATTTTAACGATGTATAAGTAGTAGTATAATAGTATGATTACTAATATTCCACTAAATTAACAAGATATAAGCAGTACATGTAGTATATTGAAAATTATTAAATTTTTTATAAAACATAAAACTAAATGCCTAAAAAATTAGTTTCAATAATATATATATCTCTTAGAGTAATTTGGTCATTTTATACTGTAAGGATAAAATAATCAAATTGAACTTATGTTAAAGCAACCTTAAATAGCTAAAGATTGTTAAAAGATTAAGTAGAAAAGAAAAAGAATATTATAAGATAGATTTAATTAATTAATTATGTAAACTTATTATTAATATATAATTTTATAAAATAATGTGAAGTTATTGTAATTATTTTATGGAGGTGAGGTGAATTTATAAAAATAGTGGGATGAAAATATCTACACCTATTTACAATTTTTTATATTATGCTTGTAAGCTTTTGTTTTGTTTAGCAATAACACACCAATTTACCATTTCTGTGTTAATTTACTTATTTTACCTTTATTTATAAGTCTTATGTTCAATTTACATAATTTATGCTTTATTTTATATTTAATGTGATTACAAGTTTTATGCTATAATTGTAAGTTTTTGTTTAGTTTACAAATAATATATTATTTTACTACTCTTATATTAATTTACTTCTTTCACCTTTTATTTATAATTCTTATGTTCCTATTACATAATTACGTTTTATTTTACATTTATTGTTGATTTATTAGTATTATGTTACATTTGTAAGTTTTCATTTTATTTATCAATAATACACTAATTTACTACTCTCATATTAATTTACTTGTTTTACCCTTCATTTTCAAATATTATGTTTCCGTTACATAATTTTTGTTTTATTTTACATTAATATTAATTTACAAGTTTTATGTGACATTTATAAGTTTTTGTTTTGTTTACTAATAATATGCCAATTTATCATTTCTTATTTTCTTTGTTAATTTACTTATTTTACCTCCCATTTAGAAGCCTTATATTTTATTTCCTTAATTTATGTTTTATTTGACAATTATCGTTGATTTTCAAATTTTATGTTATATGTATAAAATTTATATTTGTTTACCATTGATACATCAATTTGCCAATTTATCATTTATATATTAATTTACTTGTTTTATCTCTCATTTAGAAGTTTTATGTTTTATTTGACAATTATTGTTAATTTACAAGTTTTATATTATAGGTATAAATATTTATTTTGTTTACCATTGATACATTAATTTACCACTCCTATGCTAATTTACTTATTTTACCTTTTATTTGTAAGTCTTATACTTCATTTACATAATTTTTATTTTATTTTATACTTAATGTTGATTCACAAACTTTATATTAAGTTTACATGTCTTATGTTCTATTTACATAATTCATGTTTACATACGGTATTGATGTCGTGCTTTTAATTGTGACTTTATAAAATGATCCTAATAATTAAACTTATGTTGATTGAGTTGTCGTTAATTACTTCATGTGTCTGGTTGGGATAATAATCAAAATATTAGAAATTGTTTTACAGGATTGGTTAACAAAAATGAGTTATCCATCATTCATGATTTTACATCTTTGAAAGCAATTAGGATAAATTTTCATGAAAATTTTGGTGGCACTGCTTAGTTTTTTTATTTAAAAAAAAAAAAAACAAGGTATAAGGGAATTAAAAAATACATTTAAAATTTTGTTTGATGATCGAATAGACTATTTGTTATATTCAAACTTAAAATTCAGGACAGATTTATAATATCGTAAATCAATAAATAATATTGTAAAAATTAATTTAGGTAAATTCGTTCCAAACTTTAATTTATGAGTGATAAATTTTTAAATCGAACCATCATCCTTATCACGGATAATTTTTTTCTTCCCTACCTTTTAAAGCAAAAGTAAGAAGGACGCGTTACTTGTTGCCCAAGAAAGTTTAAGACGCCACCTGGCCACAATCGCTTTACTTTATGTTTCCTTCGCTGCTTTTGCTGTTTCACACTTGCGAGTCACCTTCCTTCTCCCTCACAATCCTGCTACAAGAAATCTAGAATCTTCAACTTCTTTGGTTTTATGTCTTATCAATTTGTAGAAGATTTTCACCAGCATTTTCGAAAAGCAAAAATTTTGAAAATTTTTTAGAACCACTACTTACTCTGCAAAATATTCAACATGTCCCCCTCTTCCAAGAAGGAATTTACTCGGATTGGATGGCTCATTAAAAATAAAATAAAAACAAAAATAAAAAAAGCAAAAGCAAGACTTTTGAATACACTTGAGTTGACCCAGACGGTCCTACGCACAGATTCCTGATGACTTCATATTGTCCAGTAATTGGTGGATGTGCATGAACCAGTTACATCTCTCCTCGTACTCTTTCGGAACAGGCATTTTTTTTTTTTCTATGTATTTCCATCGGACAAGCTCCAATACGTACGTACATACATAATATATATATATATATATATATATATATATAGGGTTATTTAGCGTCAGCCCCCACATGTTTCGATCATTTACCCCACGCACCCACAAGTTTCGACCATGTGCGCCGCGCACCCATTGCCGTTAAAATAACTGTATCTGTTATGACGGAGGGGTATAAATGGAAACAAATGAAGAAATTTTTAAAAATCCTTTACTTTCAGTGATTCGAATATGAGTTATCATTTCAACCCTTGTACTTCACTGATCGTTCATCATGTTAATGAGATTGCTTGTACAAGAAGCTCAAGTACTGGAAATTGGAGGGAAATCGAAGATGAAGAAGAGCAAATGGCGGGAAAAGCACCCATTGTCTCCTACAACAGTCATATATATTAAGGAGATAAAGTTATTACACTGTTATTCAGAAAATGCACTGAGGAAACAGTGGTTGGAGAGCTGAACCAATCACCCGTTCTTGAAGAAGCTTAAGTGAGTGAGAATACTCCTTCATTTAATTTTATGAATGCTTCAGTATATCCAGGAGCATTCCACTAGCATAACAACACATATTTCAGAGATGATTTTATAGACAAGTTTGGATGAGGAACAATTTGAATGGAACAATTTGCATCAAAAACAAGTGGGAATGATGGATTTTTGAAGGAAATCGAGAGAGGAAGGAAACGGTTTGGAGAGAGAGGGTAGAACCGGTTTGCCGAAAGAGAAAGAAGATGAACATCATTTTATTATTCACGAAACCGGTCTTCCGGATGGAGATAACTGGCTAACCGGTTTGAGGCAGTGGCTAGTATTTGACAATTCGGTTTACCGGTTAGATAACCGGTTAACCGGTTTTTGACAGCAATCAAAATAACATGCATTCGGCTTACCGGTTTGGAGAAAACAGTTGTCCGGTTTTGGCGACAACTTCGATAATGACTTCCTCTAGAATTCGGCTTTCCGGATTTACTAACCGGTTATCCGGTTATGGACAGCAACCACAAATCAAGAATTCGGCGGACTGGTTTCCCTTACCGGTTATCCGTTTTTGGGCAGCAAGCATGTAATATCTTCCTCTTGCAAACGGCTTTCCGGATATACTAACCGGTGATCCGGTTCGGGGCAGCAAGTAGGCAAAGGTTTTTCTTCCAATTCGGTTTGCCGGATAAGTAAACCGGCTGTCCGGATAACTAATGAATGACTTGTTCTGCCTTTATATAGCCGTTACAATGCTCAGCTGCAAATGCTTCACTTATGCTTGTAATGTCCTCGTCTCATGCCACATATGTACTGTAATTAGATTGCTATTTAAGGGCAAAAACGTCATCCGACTAAATGTGGCAATTTCGTCATTTTTCAAAATCACAAACAGCATTATAACGTATAACAGTTATTTTAACGGCAATGGGTGCGCAGCGCACATGGTCGGAACTTGTGGGTGCGGGGTAAATGGTCGAAACATGTGGGGGCTGACGCTAAATAACCCATATATATATATATATATACACACGCACACACCTTATTTTAAAATTCTGGATAAAAAAACTACTACTAATACTACACACACGTGCGCAAAGTTCACATTGGAACATTTGATCCTTCGTTGAGTTTTTATTATGATGCCTAAATTCATTCAGTAATTTAAACACTGGCCAAAAATACATAAGTAGTGATGGTTGTCGAAGCCAGAAAAAATAAATACCTACTCTAAATAAATTGTGTATAGTGATTGAGCAGGGTCGTGTCCACAGAAATTGGTAATTATTTAAATCCTTTCAAAATATAAAATGCAAAGTAGGGGAGATTGTTGACAAAATTTAAAATCAAATTAAAAATAACAAGAATGCAAATTAAAATTGTAATTCAAATTAGAAAAAGCTCTGGTTGAAGGAATTAACTCAGCTTGATTCGACTACTGATTATTGATCTAAATATAAATAATTATTACTCATGAATAGACTGATTATAGCTACTAAGACGCTCTAATAGCCAATCTCTCCTTAACTAGTCGATAACCAAGGTACGACCATTGGTTATTTCCCTAATCAATAGACAACCCTAGATACGATCATAGGATTTAATCAATTGACAGCCTGAAAAGCTAGAGAGACCAAAATCCTAATCAACAAACGCATACGATGGTTCATTTAAATTAGATTGTTTATTCTCATAACACAACTCACTGCTATGCTATTTGTCACAAACATTAAAATCTTCATACGATGAATCCTTTAATTGGCAGTAGATTAAGTTGATAATTAAATAGTGGCCAATTATCTAATTGACAAACATAATCATGACAATAATTCAGAGAATAAACAAATACCCAAAAAGCAATAAAACAATTAAAGCATAAGAAAGATCTCACAGTAATGATGAATCAAAGCTTTATTAACCTCCAACCAGAAAAATAAATTTAGTTCCTCATAGAGAGAAGAGAAAAATTTAGATCTAGGGTTTTTTTTTCTTCCTTGATGATCCCCCTCTCTTTGTGTTTCAGTCCCTTTTGTATTGTAGACTTGTTCCAAAAATAGAATACTAAAATCTAAAATATTCTCTAAATTCGAAATTACAAAAATAACCCAAAAAGATGAAATACGTTAAAATAAATACTGCAAGTTCTTCGTTGACAGCACGCGCTCACGCCTTATCAACAAAGTTCTTCTGAAATTCATAATTCCTCCATGAAAATAATCATCCTCAAACATCATCTTCTAGCTTAATTTTAGCACCAATCAATAGAATTGCACCTACAAAATAAAACACAAATAAATCACTATTATTAAGTGCAAAACATTGATATTAAAGGGAGTAAACAAAACAAAATTAGTGCATAAATTGCACTCTAACAAATTCCCCCACACTAAGATGATGCTTGTCCTCAAGCATATAACTCAAGACTAATCCCAACTCTCCACCCAATTCTCATCTCAACTTATCCAAAAACAATCTTAAGCAAGCACACCTCAAGAAATTAAGTCAATCAACATTCGAGAGATAAGGATTTTAAAGCATAGAATCTCAGGAACTAGAATAGGCACATTCAACTACCAAGAAAGTCTATTCAAAATTCAAGTGCAACAAGATTAAATAGCCCTCTCATTGACTTAACTCCATGCACTCAAAGTGTTTAGGGTATCATTTATGCACTCAAATCAAATCAAAGAATGCTATTACCATAAGCTTGCTCATATATCACATCTCAATCCACAAAACATGAATTAAATGCAAAAATCTAAGGGTCTTAGAAAGGTTATAACGGGGCTAAATGGGTTAAATGAAAAAGAAAGGTCTATGAAACAAAAAAGGATCAAAATGAGAAGAATGAACTCATTGAATGAACCTTATGATATTAAATGCTTATTTCTACTCAAGTCGCCAAGAATGTAGACATTTTTTTTCTTCTTCTTTTTTTTTGATTTTTTTTTTCATTTCTTTTTTTTTCATTTCTTTTTTTTTTTTGATTTTGATTGAATTTTTTTTTTTTTTTTTTACAAAAGAAATGAAACTTGCACAATTTTATTCAAGCATAATGCTTTTTGATCTAATTGAGAAACTTTATTTCAAGGTAGCAAAAGCAACATAATATAAACAAAATATATCCAAACAATGAGTCCAAAAATCTTCTTCAATTTAGGCTCAAATAGAAGGAAAATGGGTAAGTAGATGGAGAGAATTAGAAGAGAATGGTTAAGGCTCAAACAAAGATAACAAATAAAGGTCTTCGAGTGGAGAAAAAGAAGAAAAATGCAGAAATAAAGAAATGAAAAGTGGTTTGCCCTTATCATTTTAATGCATAAAATCCCGTAATGCGGCTTCAACATGCATAACAAAGCAAGTTCTAGAATAAACAAACTAAGATTGATATTCACACAAAAAAAAATAATTAGAGCAAAGTGGTTACTCATAGGCTCAAATCCTCACAAAGTTGGTAAATTTGCCATCAAATCATGTGCACTCTTCAAATGAATCAACTATAAAAAGTGGTGTAGAATGAGAAGAATGTATGAGTGATAAAATGAAAGGTAAAAAGGATAAGAAGCGAGAAAGATGTATGTAGTGATATAAAAAGTGAAAGATAAAGTGAGATAGAAAGAACAAAAAAAATTTTTTAAGAGTATAATGAAATAGAAATAGATGTAAATGATTTGAGATGGATGGGAAAAGAGTAGTGAGAAAGAAAAGAAAAGAAAAGAAAAATTGAACTTAATATATGAAGCACACTAACTCCAAAATCACTTAAGGATGAGCAGAGTGAAAATAACACTTCTAGATATCAATATTGTCAAAAATCCTTCCCCCACACGAAGAATTTACATTGTCCCCAATGTATGATAATCAAAGCTCACAGAAAAGAAAATAATGCGTAAGGATAAAAGATTGAAGGCAAAAAGAAAAAACGTCCCTGAATTGTGAGCTTTGATCCACATAATGTGGCTGGCACGGACTGCTTTAGCGGTGGCTGGTGTGAGGAGACTCTGCTGCTGGATGAGGAGAACTGGTTGCTGGAATGGTTGGTTTCTCGTAAAGACGCACGGACGAGATCATTTCTTGGAGACGCGTGGGCGCTGTGAAGTTCTTCTTCTTTGGAGTCGTGGCGTGGTGGTGCAGCAGGCGTTGGTTGTTACAGGGCGGTCGCGCGAGTCGCTTGTTGGGTCTTTGGAGGCCAGCGGCGGGGAGATCTGAGCCAGTGTGGCTGAGAAGAGTTCTTGTGTGTGGATGCTCTTGGAGGGAAATAAAATTAGGGATTTTGGAACAGTAAAATCATTTTTGTTTTGTTTTGTTTTTTTTTTAAATAAACTTTTTTTTACAATAAAAAAAATATAAAATGAAAATGGAAAAATAAATAAATAAATAAATAAAAACTTTTTTTTTATTTTTTTCAAACTAAAAACTAAAAGAAACACTTGAAAAACCAAAAATTACAGAAGTACTTTTTGAATAAGCATGCGGGCACGCCTTAAAATCATTTCACTTCAAAATCACAGAAGTACTTCTTAGTTAAAGCGTGGGCACGCCTTAAAACCATTTTGCTTTAAAATCACAGAAGTACTTATTAGTTAAGGCGTGGGCACGCCTTACCAAAAATTTACTTCTGGCCAAAATAAACAAAAGCATTATTTAAACACTCTAAATCAAAATTAAAAGTAATAGATATAACAAAAATTATTATAAATAAATTCTTTGGGTTGCATCCCAAAAAGCGCCTTTGTTTTATGTCTTTGGTTAGACACATTCATGCATCAATCTCCATACATGGGATTCTCGAGAGCCACTTCCTCCACAATATTCACCAAAAAACCTTCATAAAAAGGTTTTAAGCGGTGACCATTAACCTTCAAAACTTTCTCAAAGGTCGGACTCCGAATCTCAACTGCACCATGAGGAAAAACATTAGTAACAATAAAGGGTCCAATCCAGCGAGAATGTAATTTACCAGGAAAAAGTTTAAGCTTAGAATGAAAAAGAAGAACTTTTTGACCAACAGAGAACTCTTTTCTCAAAACCATTTTGTCATGAAATGTCTTCGTCTTTTCCTTATAAAATCGCGAACTCTCATAAGATTCATTTCTAATCTCCTTTAACTCTTGCAGCTGCAACTTCCTTTGCTTTTCCGCTTCATCCATGTAAAAAACTTCCTGCACTATAGGGTTAATAGCATCCACAGAAAATACCGAATGTTCCTCACTAAGATATTTCATGGCATCATTCATATTGAACTCTATAACCTCTCCATCAAATTCCAAAGTGAGAATCCCTTTATGTATATCTAATTTAGTTCTAGCAGTCTTAAGAAAAGGTCTTCCTGGTAAAATTGGGACAGAATTAGAAGAGTTATCATCTTCTATATCAAGTACATAAAAATCAGCGGGAAAAACCAACTCATTAACTTGTACTAAGACGTTTTCTAATACCTCATCGGGATATGCATTAGACCTATCAGCTAGTTGAATTATCACGCCAGTTTCTTTTAATGGACCAACATTCAAAGATGAATAAATAGAACGAGGCATGATATTAATAGAAGCTCCTAGATCTAACATAGCTTTCTCAACTTTAACACTACCAATTTTGCAAGGGATAGTAAACATACCTGGATCCTTGCACTTAGGAGGTAGTTTCTTTTGGAGAACTGCTGAAACATTCTCCCCCATATGAACTCTTTCATCTCCTCTTAATTTTCTCTTAGAGGTGTACAGTTCCTTAAGGAATTTAGCATATCGAGGTATTTGTTTTATAGCATCTAATAAAGGAATATTTACCTCAACCTTGCGAAATGTCTCAAGGATGTCTTTCTCTTGTTCCTCCTTCTTGGATTTTGCAAACCGGCTTGGAAAAGGGGGAGGTATCACCACAGGTAGGGGTTTCGCTCTGGGTGGTTGGGCATCTTGAGATTTTGGCATCAATTCATCCTTCTCAAGCTCATCTTCTACTTGCTTTGTCACTTTCTTACTAGGCTCTTGCAACTCCTTCCCACTTCTAAGGGTGACAGCACTAACGTTTTGCTTTGGATTCACCTCAAATTGTGAAGGCAATCTCCCTGATACTTGAGACTCCAGGCGGCTCACTGTAGTTGCCAATTGACTCACTTGGTTCTCCAAATTCTGAATGCTCGTTGTGGTTGCCTGTTGAAATTGTTGAGTGTTAGTCACAAGTGATTTAACAATTTCTTCAAGAGATATACCTGACTTGGAGTCTGACTGTGGAGGGGCTGGTTGTCTGGGTGGGTATTGTTGTGGGAATCCTGATGGCCTAACTCCATAGCTGAAGTTGGGATGATCCCTCCATCCCGGATTATATGTTTGTGCATAGGGATCATACCTCCTCTGAGGCATGCCTGGAAATCCTCCAACTGTATTGGCTTGTTCAACGGGTTCTTCTTGAAGTGTAGGACACATATCAGTTGGATGACCCATATTGGAACAAATCCCACAAGTCTTTACCTGTTGCACATTACCTACAACAAACTTTTCTACAAGCGAAGTAAGTTTATCTAAACGTTGATCAATAGAATAAATATTTACCTCATTCACTTTCCTTGAAGTGTGATCTTGCCTGCTGCCAAACTATTGTGCATTGGCAGCCATATTTGAAATCAACTCTCTTGCTTGAGTAGGGGTCTTGTTCACCAATACTCCTCCACTAGCAGCATCTATCATACTCTTATCCATCAATGATAATCCTTCGTAAAAATATTGAATAAGAAGCTGATCAGAAATTTGATCTTTGAGGCGGTGGCACAATTGTTTGAATCGCTCCCAGTACTCATACAAAGTCTCTCCAGGAAGTTGTCTAATCCCACAAATATCTTTTCTGATGTTGGCAACTCTTGAAGCAGGAAAGTACTTCTCAAAGAATTGCTTCTTCAAACCATTCCACGTTGTAATAGATCCAGGAGGCAAGTAATATAACCAGTCTTTAGCTAACCCATCTAAAGAGAAAGGAAAAGCACGCAGCTTAATCTGCTCTTCAGTCACGCCTTGTGGCCTCATACTTGAACACACCACATGAAATTCCTTCAGATGTTTATGAGGATCTTCACCTGCAAGACCATGAAACTTGGGTAATAAATGAATAAGACCAGATTTTAATTCGAAATTTACCTCCAAATCTACATATTGAATGCAGAGTGGTTGCTGATTCAAGTCTGGTTCAGCTAACTCTCTAAGAGTTCTTTCTACAGGTGCAGCTCTATCCATTGCTTGTTCTTCTGAATCACTAGATGATTCAACCAAATCAGGTACCGTACCTGTTTCAGGAAGCAAAGGCAACGACGATCGTTGCTTAGCTAGCTTTGTCTGCTGTCTCAGCTGGCGAGCTGTCTTCTCAATTTCAGGATCAAACAAAAGTGTACCTGTACGAGAAGAACGAACCATACACCAAGTAAAACATAAAAAAGATTAAATAAATGACACCAATCCCCGGCAACGGCGCCAAAATTTGATGGTTGTCAAAGCCAGCAAAAATAAATACCTACTCTAAATAAATTGTGTATAGTGATTGAGAAGAGTCGTGTCCACAGAGATTGGTAATTATTTAAATCCTTTCAAAATATAAAATGCAAAGTAGGGGAGATTGTTGACAAAATTTAAAATCAAATTAAAAATAACAAGAATGCAAATTCAAATTGTAATTCAAATTGGAAAAAGCTCTGGTTGAAGGAATTAACTCAGCTTGATTCGACTACTGATCATTGATCTAAATATAAATAATTATTACTCATGAATAGACTGGTTATAGCTACTGAGACGCTCTAATAGTCAATCTCTCCTTAACTAGTCGATAACCAAGGTACGACCATTGGTTATTTTCCTAATCAATAGACAACCCTAGATACGATCATAGGATTTAATCAATTGACAGCCTGAAAAGCTAGAGAGACCCAAATCCTAATCAACAAACGCATACGATGGTTCATTTAAATTAGATTGTTTATTCTCATAACACAACTCACTGCTATGCTATTTGTCACAAACATTAAAATCTTCATACGATGAATCCTTTAATTGACAGTAGATTAAGTTGATAATTAAATAGTGGCCAATTATCTAATTGACAAACATAATCATGACAATAATTCAGAGAACAAACAAATACCCAAAAAGTAATAAAACAATTAAAGTATAAGAAAGATCTCACAGTAATGATGAATCAAAGCTTTATTAACCTCCAACCAGAAAAATAAATTTAGTTCCTCATAGAGAGAAGAGAAAAATTTAGATCTAGGGTTTTTTTTTTCTTCCTTGATGATCCCCCTCTCTTTGTGTTTCAATCCCTTTTGTATTGTAGAGTTTTTCTAAAAATAGAATACTAAAATCTAAAATATTCTCTAAATTTGAAATTACAAAAATAACCCAAAAAGATGAAACACGTTAAAATAAAAACTGCAAGTTCTTCTTTGACAGCACGCGCCCACGCCTTATCAACAAAGTTCTTCTGAAATTCATAATTTCTCCATGAAAATAATCATCCTCAAACATCATCTTCTAGCTCAATTTTAGCACCAATCAATAGAATTGCACCTACAAAATAAAACACAAATAAATCACTATTATTAAGTGCAAAACATTGATATTAAAGGGAGTAAACAATACAAAATTAGTGCATAAATTGCACTCTAACAAGTAGCTCAAAATTAATTGTCATTATAGAAATAAAAAATAATAATAATACAAATTTCACATATATTATTCATCATGATAGCACTTAAATACCTCAAAATTAATTATCATTATAAAAATAAATTAATAAAAATAATACTAATTTTAGGTAAATAATAATAGTAGCACTTAAAAAGTTGAGATGATTAATTGATGAGCAGATGATGGCTATAGACTTTGTATTTTAAGAAACAATTTTTCTTTCAAGCGAAATAGTGAAAATAGTTTTTTTTTTGGGCAAATAAGGTAAGAAAAATTTTCATTTACTGAATTTTGAGATTTTAAGATTTTAATAGATATTAAAACGAAAATTAAAAGTTAAAGATTAATTCTTAAGAAACTGATAATTTTGGTAATTTAATTTTTTTGAAAGAATAATTATGAATGAATTAATGGTTAGACAATACTATTATTTATATCTCTTTAATATTAAAATTATCAAATATATATTTTCTACCAAAAATATCTTAATTGTAGGCTAATTATTAATTAGAGAAATATCTAAAATAGCTTTCCTACATTATGCAACTTTAAAAAATCTTTATTAATTAGAATATTATAAGGGACATAATAAAAAAAATGGAGTCTTTCCAAAATATAGGGCCCTAGGTGATAGGGTTGGCAAATCCCTGTCCAGGTCTAGGTATGATAATACCTAGACCCAACGCATATGTATTTTTTAGACACTTAGGCCGAGTTTTTTAATCCTTGTTTTTATAGTCGGATTATGTTTCTTAATATTATTTATGTATACTTTTTTATAATTTTATAATTTTTAAATTTATTCAATGAAATTGGACATGAAAATATGAATTTTATATGTTTAAAGCTTTACACATATATAATAGATGAATCAAATAAATATAATTATTTAAAATAACATATATTATAATATTTTTCAATAAAATTTATGTTCCACGCCGGATCCCGAGCTTATCAAGTAATGTAGGAGACCAATTCGACTTCATTCCTGGGGTGGGTAATACTTAGCATTTCACGTGTCCAGTCCGAGTCTGGGTCTACACTGGGTGAGTATTTTTGACACTCTTATCAGGTAATTGCCTTGTTTGCCTATACTTAGAGTTGCCTTTGTACAGAGCGAGCAAAGCCTAAATTAATTGCAAGTTTTGAATAGGATGGCCAGTTAAATAAAATCGCTTGAAACAACTTGGCCATACCCTCAGCATGCTTGTGTTTATACATTTACCTTGATTTGGTATTTTTGTGTTTATTTACTATGTTTTATTTAATTATTAGACGATTGGCTAAAATATATAGGAATAACATCTTTATAGAAATTTTAGTTTTCGTAAATAAAAAATGGTTGTTCTACCACAAAGCTTTGAAAACCACTTTCATGGTGAAGTAAGCAGTACTTGGAATATTTTTTAAGAAGCAACATAGACACATCATAGGGTTTGGCTATGGTGCAACTATGGTACCATATCACAGTTTCTTTCAGTCATTGGATCCAGTTTATGGTGACAACTGTAACTGGATCCAATGGTGAGTGCAATTGTGGTATGGTACCACAATTACACTATAGTTTTGCCCAACATCATATAGATTAAGTTTTAAATTAGTTTAATATTAATTTATATAGTAAGTAGGCCCTATTAATTTTTTTTATTTTTTTTATAATTTACTATCTCAGAAAATTACTAATTTAGCATGTTGGTCCCAAGTTCAAATAGTCAAGACTAACTTATTTAATTGAAATTATCAATTTATTGAGAATTATTTTATCCAAATTGTATGATTCAACAAGGGAAAGTTGAACCAATATTACACTATCAATAATAATATTGAGATTATATATTCTTTTGCTAGCAACAGAAATTCTAAAAGCATTAACTAAAAAGTAATTAATGTCTAAAAATAATGTTAAAAATAAGTCTTAACAAATTAGGGATGAAGGCCATATATGGTAAGGGTGTTCGCGGATTGGGCACCAATCTATATATGATCCAAGATTTTGTTGATTTACAAATATTTAATCCAATCTAATCCACGGATTAGTGAAATTAATCCAATTCAATTCATACGTCCATGGATTGAATGCAAATTTGATCCAATTTGTGTCCAATCCACCATCTTGTATATTGATTTTTAATAAAAAAAATTTCTCATTTTATCCAATCCACAAATAATTAAATAAACAAATCTATGTAAAATAATTTTACCATTGATTAATTTTAAAATTAAATAAAATCTAAATAAATTAATATTTTAAATAAAATACCAAAGAGAAAAAAATCTGATTTGTTATCAATGCATGAAAATTAACTAAAATTATGGAATAAAATCAATACAAAAGTTGAAACTTCAAAGTTTGGATAATCTATCAAAATGTCCACCTATAATTCGTATTTTTTAACATGAAAAAAAAGAATTTACTCCAATAATACTTCTTAGGTATTCATATTTGTTTACTTAATTATTTTTTTATTTTTTATTTTTTTATTTTTTTGAAATGGATTTCATTAAAGAGTACAAAACATTACAAACTGTTTAATAAGAAAGGAGGTGGACATTATGTCCAATAATGTGGTCCCTTAGCCCTTCAAAATTTAAGAGCAATCGTCTCGAGTATCTATTACGAATAAAATATAGCGTTTATATTTATTAATTATTTAAAATTGCACCAGTAGAGTGGATTCCTTGCTCCTCCATCCCCATAACAATTAATATAGTTGTCAGTGGATCGGCCAGCCTCCATTTTCTTCGTTCTAACTGGAGTCTTTCAGGAGCATCTTCGTCTGATATGATTGATATTTAGCTTTGCAAGTTCTTCTGATATAGGAGATTTATGTGGATCACCACTAGACAATTTGATCTGAGGTATAGCAAAGCAATTGCCATGATCTCACAATCTAAGAAACCACTTTCCCTCCATATACCATCCATAGGTGGTCTGGCATTAGGCCTTATGAACCATTCGTATGAGTACTATAAACGAATATTCCATATGTTTAAGAAACTTGGCCATATGCCACAAATAGATATCAAATACACACCAAATGGACTACCCAGGGAATACAAACAACATAACAGTTCCATTAGCATGTAATCAGTCTCAAAGATTATAGACCATGTGCAACATTATCTATAATAATACATTCCTTGTAGAGGATTTCATAGTTGCATACATATTGTACTTACAGCCTTGCGTGTGGTATTAAGAATGATTGAAACATTATCACCATATGGTTATTTACATATGCTACTTACAGCCTTCTGTGTGGTAATAAGAATGATTGAAGCACTATCACCATATCAAATCATCAACTACAGTAGATTCACATGATTTCCTCCTAAGAGGGATTGTTGTTCAAACGCGCAACTTAACTAATATTCTCAAGTAGGTCAATTACCATTTACCCAAGGCATTTCTTTCCTTGCAGGCCAGTAGTTTGATATTGGATTTGTTAGCGATTATTGTGCAAATGGGAAACTTTTCATAGCTTAGCTCAAGTCAATTGATCTAAGGAACATATGCATGTGGTAAATTGATCAAATATAGCAATGTAGCAGTATATTCCCATTAAACGAGCACCTACTCTCATGAACTAGGCAACACAATCACATATAGAAGTAACTATTTTCTTATATATATGTAAGAGCTGGGAATACATCCTGCATGCATGAAGCATTACCAAAGTGTCAACAATAATATTCTCCATTAGTTAGCGGAGACTGGAGAGACGAGGATGAGCTAGTTCAGTTTCTTCAAGAGGTTATTTGCCATGGCAGCCCCCATTGTGAATTCCCATCTTCCTGCTGCACGCAGCCGCTAAATTGAATATTCAAGACATCAGTCATTGCTCAACCCAGCAGAATATCATGAGACTGCAGTGGGGATCCATTATATCAAATTAAGCAAACACCAAAGTATCCTTAGAAGAACTTAGGAAAGAAATGCTAGTTCTATAATTGTTACACACAAAACATATAAATTAGCATTTAAAATTGTTTATATAACACTCTTTCTTACCCCTAAAAAAGTTTGCTCTGCAACTTGATCTCTAGAATAAAAACTAAGAAATCAAATGTGACTTGGCAATTGTAGAGATTCTACCTGAATTAACAATGAACAAATAAGCATTAGTTCTGTATGTATGTATTTCTAGTTCATTAAAGATATTATGCTGGCTTTTTCTCACCATTGGAAAAGATTTTCTGCAACACGATTTCTATAGTGCAAGGCGAAATGATGACTTCGTAAGAGTTGAGGTTCTCCCTGAAATTAGAGCCAATGACAACGTATCATTAGTCCCAAAAATAGTTACTCCTGCACTACATTCCTAAGTTATATTTCTTAATTGTGATCTTTCTCACCTTTGGAAGAGTATTTTCTGCAACATGATAAAAAAAGTAAAATAGTGACTTGATAATTGATATTCTACCTGAAGTAAAGACCATGAACAAGGCATTATTAATTCTGGATACCATTTATCATACATAAGCAAGTTGATTTTGAAAAAAGCCTAAATTCAAGTTTTTTTCCTCACCTTCGGAAATATTTTTTTTCAATTTTTTCTGCAACATGATTTCTAGAATCAAAAACCAAATGATTACTTGGTAGTCATTACAATTCTTCCTAAAATAAGAACCATAAATAACATTAGTTCTGAATATATTCCTTCTGTACTATAATCATTAATTGATATAAAAAACTGTCAACAACGCATGTTCTTTCTCACCCATGAACTAAAACATATGCTTTCTGCAACATGATTTCTACGTTATAAATCATAATATGATCTGTTACTTGTTCATATTCTACCTGAAGTAAAACCAGAAACAAGAGGCATTAGTTTTGGATTGGATTATGTTCCCTATACATAAATTAGGAATTGAAATTGACAGCTAAGTTGTGCTGCTCCTCACCTCTTGTCTAATATTTTCTGCAACATGATTGGCAGAATCAAGACTAGGTAGTTGTTGACCTTCAACCTAAAATGAAACAGAAGATATAATTTCATAAAAGAATCTCATCCAGCAAAAATGGATAACTTGATATTGAAACTGTCCCTAGGCGTGCGCTTTGTCACTCCTGAAAAAACTCTCTTTACTTCAACATGATTTCTAAAATTAGAAATAATTGGTGACCCGATTGACCATCATCACATGTTGAAAGTTTTAGGCTTGTTAATTTTTTTCATTTTCTTTCTAAGAGGCAAATAACAAATTCCTTTTACACAAATTGTAAACAGTATGAACTCAAAATTTAGAATGCTTACAATCAATTTTTTTTTTCCCAGCAAAGACAGACTTTTCATTGAAATTTCTACCAAAATCAAGAAAATAAATAAGAAATAAATAGGCAAAGCAGTCACCTTATGAAAAAAGCTGTACGTAGAATAAAACCCGTACATGACACATTCAGCTGTATACTTCTGACTTGTTTGGACAGAGAAATCACGCTCAAGCCTCTTCTTGTTCAGAAGACAATTGATCATTTCTTCTTCATCAGGTGGATGGAATCTGAATAGTCTCAAAGCAAGATAGCCCATCTTTCAGATTTGATTCAAAGCGCCCGAGGCTTAGCTTGCTGTCTCTCATGGGAAAAATTTGCCCTGCAACAAGAGATGAGGTGGGTGCATCGCTTTTTTAACTACGCACTAGCTGGCAGCTTGGTGATTGGTCGACCAAACATTAACGGGCAGCTGATGACGTGTCCAGACAGTTTTGTTTTCACGTGAGTAAAAAGTGCTAACATCCCACAGTCGGCGTTCCACTTACAGGGTGTCTCCTTCTTTTAGAAGGAGTTAAAGGAAATAAAGACACGTGTCTCTCCTTCCTCTGCAAGTTGTTTGCTAATTTCTAATAATATTAGAAGCTTCTACTTCTCTCACAAGTAGTCAATAATTCAAGTCAGCATACCACTCAAGGAACATTTAATCTGATGTGGCAAAATGTGACAGATGACTCAGCTTATGACTCAGCTTACAGTAGAAGCCGCGGTAAACAGAGAGGTTTAGTGCGGCGAGCAGAGGGATCATGTGATCGAGCCCATATCAAATGCGGTGATGCGAAGGGCATTTTAAGTCACACCACAAAAATGCGGGAGACTTAAGTAGTCAAGTTACGGTAAATCAAGGCGTGCACTAGCAGCCGCGTTTGACAGTGATGCGGGTTTCGACTGATTTTTAAAAATCTGTTTTAAAATACAGTTTTGTTAGCTCGGTGTTTATACTTTGTACTGACAAAAGGGGTTTTTTGTAAATCAGTCTGCAATTTTTGAAAATGTATTTTGAGAAATGTGTCTCAGAATCAATTTTTTAAAGATCTCCAATAACCAAATTTATCTTCAAAATCATTTAATTAGCTTTAGATAAACTCTATGTTGACCATTGGATGAGGACTAGTAGTGCAGAATAGCTATAGTTGTGCACCACACATTTTGGGGTACCAGAAACAATCTTTTATGAATGTACTCCAATGAACTGAAATAAGCAGTGTTCTGCGCATTTTTATCTCTTGTTTCTGCTTCATTACTTGTTTCTTTAAAGTAATAACTAACCTTTCCCAAGAAGCAACTTCAGTCATCCAGAAAGCGGCTCATTTTGTCTCTTGTTTTTGCTTCCCAATGTGTGAAAATTATTTAAGCTCCAAAATTATTTAAGCTTCAGAGAATCAGAGCCAAAATGAACTGCTTGACCAACACTTTCTTATTATTTACAAGGACGCTAGGACATTGTTACAGATGCCACAAAAAGGACGAACAAACTGCATAGAATAAAATAGTTCCCGTCACAAGAACTTTTAACATCATATATAAATGGTTTATGGCTCTTTTATTTTCTTTTTCAGTTAATCCGTAAATTTCTTTGGTGAGCAAGAATAAATGGTTATCTAATATTCACAATATATAAAAAAGGGCTTAGCTATTGTGCAACTGTAGTATGTTACTACAGTTGCATCTAACTATTAGATCTAATTACCTAACTATTAGACTTTTCTAAATGGTTAAATCTAACGGCTAAGTGCAGCTGTGGTATGGTACCACAGTTGCACCATAGCTGGATCCTATAAAAAATTGGCAGTTTTTTTTTCCCAGAATAAAACCACTTCCAATCCATAGACGAAAATAAATACGTCAGTTATGCTGGGCAAGTGCCCCATCCATCCAATAGTTTTGCATTTCTATGGGCAAACGGGACACTAACACGATCCCTTCATTAAGTTCTGAATTTCTGAGATAATCCAGAAGATCTCGGATCCACTGCCCAGGCTTTCCTTTACAGAATTAACCACCTCATGGGAGTATGATTCAACAATCAATAATGCTAAGCCTGCACGCCCTGTCCTATGCACAGTTGCACACCCAACTCCATCGCTTCTGCCTCCACAACAAATACATCTCCATAAAACTTTGAAGACTTAACTGCAGCGGTAATTACATTCCCAGTTTCATCTCAAATAACAGCTCCCCGCCCTGACATTTTGCTTATCTGACTTGGCGGCTGCATCTTCATTTACCTTGAAATAACCTCTTTCTGGAGGGCTCCAAGTCTGCAGATCTCTAACAGATGTGTAATTGAATTCTTTTGATCTTCCCTTAGGTCTATCAAGTCTTATCTGCAACTATTGTTTTCAATAAGCCCTCCCATTTAACAAGCTGAACTTTTCCAAAACTAGGCCTTACTGTTGCATGTAGGTATTACATATGACAGAGAGCAACTGGATCATCCAAGTGCCCTAGATAACTACTCTCAAAGATTACAAAGCTTGGAATACAATACATTATGAGTGAACCAATATTACAACTTCCATAATAATATAATATCCTCCTTGAGGATTTGATTGTTCTTAACATATGCTACTGAAGGACTCGGTTTCAGTGTTCTCGTCACTGCTAACCTCGAGGAAAACTCCTTCATCTGACTTTGATGAGAAGAAGTCAGGAGTGGTCTGTCCAGTTTCATCAGGAGAGTATTCATTCTGAAAATCCCTTCGAGAATTGAACTGGCCATCTACCTGCTCACCGTCAAATTGAGAATTCAATAAACCACTACCATACTGCAGTGCCGGGAAAGAGGCTTAGAGGCATCAGTCAGCCCATTATAGCCACCACCCTGTGGATTGAATTCCGCAAGTTGTTGAGTTTTTGCCGAATTTTCGACAGTATTTTCTGCAACGTGATTTCTATGATCTCTTACTTGATCTTCAGAGACCAAAACAGAATTTTCTACAACTAGATTCCCATGGCCTTTTGCTTGAACTTCAGGAACCAAAACAGTGCTTTCTACGACATGATTTCTATTAGAAACCAAATCTCCTTTTATGCAACATGATTTCTTTTCGTAGCTTCTGCTACATGATTTCTTTTAGAAGTCAAACTTTGACTAGAGGGATCTTTGAATTGGAAACACCACGCTTCTTATCCCGTTTTCTTTCAAGGCGACAGACAACAAAGTCCTTCTGCAATAAAATTAACAGAGTATTTTACAATTATTTTTCTCGAAAACAAACAAACTATTTTACAATACATATGCAATTCTAAAATAGAAGCTGATACCTTATAATCAGGGCTATCCTCAACAGCAATCTCATGTATAACCCACTCAGTCTTAGCTTTCTTGGCAGCAGTATCATCTCGAAGAAAGGACAAAATCCTCTTCGTACCAATCACCTCTGTACTGTATTTGCGCTTGATTTTTGAACCATTGCCAGTCTTCTTCCAGTATCCTTCCTTTGTTCTTCTATACGCCCGTTTACTATTGGCATACTTGTAATAAGGCTCACAGAAAAAGTACCACACTTCTTCCTCAGACTGAATCTCAGAATGCCCTGCATCGCATCAAAAGATTCCATTAACTTCTGAATTTTAGTTACTAAACTAATTAACTTAAACAGATATCATGCAGAGTACTCGTTGGCACGATTACTTACAGGGTAGCTCCCAGGGCTCAAAGCTGTACAAATCAATTTCCTTGATCGTACGGACGGAGAAACCAGGGTCAAATCTCTTCAGCGTCAGGAGAAGAATGATTTCTTCATCAGTTGGGTGGAATCTGAACCCCACGAGACTGTCCATTAATTTCTGATTCAACACCCACCTGGAGAAACGTAGAGTAAGAGTGAGAGAGTAAGAGCTTCTTCAGTCTAATTCGATCTGTGAAATCTAAAACGATTCGTGGAAATGCTGGGTATGGTCTTTGTAAAATGTAGAATAGTATTTTTTTTTTAAAGGAAATTAATAATTTTTTTTTTACAACTGTAGTTCTTTTAATAAATTTCATTAAAAGAAATCAAGTTAGCCGAGAGTATAATAATAAGTGACATTGTGTTTAGGTACAATAGGTTTAATCGGATTTAAAATACAGCACTTAAATTCTTATGGAAGAGCCTAAGACTACAATGACTAATATTTTTACGACAGCAGTAACAAAAAGAGGTACCAAACCCATGACATAAAAAAATTATATATATATATAATTTAACATAATAGCAACTAATTTCCTCTCACCCATGTGAGCAGTGTTTAGATATTATTTCTTTTTTTTCTCTAACACAAGAAATTTTACTATCTTAAATAAATAAAATGCACAAAATATGAAAATGAATTTAATTTCATATTCTATATAATTAATATTTTATTATTTTCTTGTAAACACTATCAATTATTTGATTATGTAGAAAAATATATTAATTTACTACTAATAATAAAGTGTTTATCAATTCGTAAAATCATTGTTTATTTGAACAAAGATTTTGTATTTTTGATTGAGTTTTTGTCCTTAAATAAAAAGAATAAATCTTAACAATTAATCTATTTGAAAATAATTTAAATATTTCTTTATTTTTTTTGTAATTAAAAATAAGATTAATAAATTTTTTTATTATTCTGTTTCTATATTGAAAATAATTTTAATTACCTTTTACTATTAATCATTTTAGGAAATTAAATAAAAAATAAGAATTTTTTTATGTAAAGCACATTAATTAGTTTTTCATATTATAAAATACATAGTGATTTATAATAAAAATTAAATATCCATGTCTACCCTTGGATATCCATATTCATATTGAATAATTATGTATTTACACATGGATGTTTAATAGCTTTAGCTATCCGAATTTTGCCATCCTTAGTTGACAAGGATATCACCAATTAAATAATTATGTCACACTTACCATTCAATTTTTTTTTTGTGTTATATTCTTGTCGAATTAATGACTAAGTGCTGGAAAACACAAAACAGCACCATGGCCATGACCAATTTTTAATTTTTTTAGATTGATAGTGAAATTGATTTCCGTTTTTCCTCCCCCTTCAATTCTAGCAAAATATGCATTTGTTTCTCTACGTATATTGCAATTAAAAAAAAAAAAAAACTTGTATTGTCTAAATTGACAAGTCTGCAATATCAGAATATTGTGTTCATATCGACATTTTTGAAAGGTACTTGTGAAATAGATTGTAGTTTTCAAAAGCATCACAGCAATTAAAAAATTTTAGGTGCAAGACTAACGTGTGAAAATAGAAAAGTCTTTAATCTTTTTTTTTAAACAGACAAATGTACTCTACTATAATTGACCTTAAAAAAGACAAAAAAAAAAAAAAGAGTACGAAACTAGACCCAAAAAAAAAGAGTACGGAACTCATATAGCAACATGGTTTTGGGCGTAAAAAAAAGGTGGACTATCAATAACTATGGATCAGGATCCTCTCCTGATCTGATCATGTCCTGAGCAAATATCTCATTTGTTGATTGGTAGTTAATAAATAAAAAAATAAAAGAAGTTGAATCTTACCCATACACTACCACTAAAATACACATGGCAGGAGATCTTAAAAAGCTCAGATAAGATCAGATCAGGAGAGGATCCTTTTCCCAATACTATTAATTCTTTAAAACCTAAAGAGAAAAATTCAACATACTAAGATCTAACAAAGTCTAACCGCCACTTCAGTTTTAGTTCAATAGTAAATCACTACTCTCAAAGTTAAGAAAAATTATAAAAATAGTGATTCGAGTCTTCATACGCTCAATTTTTATCAATTAAGTAAAAGATAATGTATACTTAATTTATAAATCTTTTTCTTTTGTGAAATGCGAGTGGAGTAGAAACATTTACCTTCTATAACATCAATATAATGTTTGTTTAGTAACAATTATAAATATCTATGTAATATAATAATATGATGTGTAATTGATAAAAAACTCAACACAATGCTAATAAATTAAACACAATATTATCACCCAATCATAATAGAAGAACTCAAAAGTACATATCTATGAATTTAATGAACTGACAAAATACTAAAAAATTGAAATAAAATCGTGAAAAACCAATAAATGTACAAAAAATCACTAGAAAATTCTCACACAGAGCCCTCATCTTAGATCATTGGAAATTTGACATACCACTATTAAAATCCATCTACGACTCCAAAACAAGCATAACCTCCGGATCTAGGCATTAGAGCGACATCAACAAATGACATAATGCTAGAGCCTAGAAGCTTCTACTTCTTTCACAAGTAGTCAATAATTCACGTCAGCATATGACTCAAGGGACATGTAATTTGATGTGGCAAAATGTGGCAGATGACTCAGCTCATACCAGAATCTGCCTTTAGCTGGGGGGTTAAGATCATTCAATTGGTAGTGGTCTTGACTGATTTCTAGATATCTCTTTTGAAATCATTCAATTAGTAGAGGTGTCGATTGATTTTTAAAAGGTTAATTTTTATATTTTAAAGTTAGTGTCTTTAAATTTTTATATTTTCTAACATATTTTTATTATTAAATTATTGACATTCTACTATTTTTTTTTTTTGTCTCAATTTTATAATATTACCTTCTTTAGTAATTTTTTAGAAATTAATAAAAAGAAAAAAATTAAACCAATTTAACCCAAAAATAAAATAAAAAATATTATATATTAATTTTTGTGAAATATAATACTAAAGGGTTAATATATAAATTTTTTTATTAATGTTAAAAAAATTGGTAATTTGTTTTTTTTTTTTTACAAGACTAATTTTTTTGGACATAGGTGAGCTTCCACAAAAAATATTATATATTCTTTTTGTTTTTATTTTATTTTTGGAGCTAAATTGGTAATGTAATTTTTTGTTAATATCCAAAAAATTAGT
Organism: Citropsis articulata; assembly: GCA_030449925.1. Taxonomy (NCBI): domain Eukaryota; kingdom Viridiplantae; phylum Streptophyta; class Magnoliopsida; order Sapindales; family Rutaceae; genus Citropsis; species Citropsis articulata. The sequence continues at coordinate 10,334,788 of JASUUH010000211.1, read as the reverse complement.
TTTAAGAGGATAATATTATAAAGCAAGCTAAAAGGAACGGAATGTAACGGTAAGGATATCAATAATTTAATAACAGAGATATTTTGAGTTATTTTTAAAATTATAGGCACTACCTTCAAAATATATGGACTAAATAAACATTTATCCCTTCCCAAAATCTGTTTTAGAATACGGTTTTTTTGGCTCGGTATTTATATTTTAGCAATGAAAAAAAATATTTCTTTGGATATTAGTCAGCACTTTTTTTAAAATGTATTTTCAGAAATGTGTTTTCAAAAATGTACTTTCAGAAATGTGTTTTCTTAATCAATTTTAATAAATCTGGAATGACCAATTTTATCTTCAAAATCATTTCACTAGCGTTCGATTAACTCTACGTAGACCATTGGAAGCGGATTATGAGGAGCGCAGAGTAGCTGTAGTCGTACATCACTCATCTTGGGGTACCAGAAGCAGTCTTTAATATATGTATTCCAATAAATTGAAATAGGCAGTCCTCTGCGCATTTTTATCTCTTGTTTCTGCTTTATTACTTGTTTCTTTAAAGTAAATAAGTCACCTTTCTGAAGGAGCAACTTCAGTCATCCGGGACGGGGGTGCCTTTTGTTTTGCTTTTCAATATGTGAAAATTATTTAAGCTTCAAAGCCACATTGAACTGCAAAGCCACAATGAACTGCTTGACTAACATCTTTGTATTATTTACAAGGATGCTCGGAGATTGTTAGAGAAGCCAACAAAAAGGGTGTACTACATACATGAGTGAAATGGTTCCCATCACAAGAATTTTTTACTTCATATGTAAATGGACTATGGATCTTTTGTTTTCTATTTCAGTTAATCAGTAAATTTCTTTGATGAGCAAGACTAAATGCTTATCTAATATTCCCAATATGTAAAAAATACACTTTTTTTTTTTTTTCCTGAGAATAAAGCCACTTTCACTTTAAAGAAGAAAATAGGCATATCAGTCGCGAAGGGTACGAGCCCAATACAACAGTTTCACATTTCTATAGAGCTGATTTAGCTAAAGATTGGGCAATAACATTACAAAATCTATGAGCATATTGTACAGTAACATGATCCCCTCATTAAGTTCTGAATTCTGAGATAAGCCAGAAGATCTCTGACCTGTTGCCTTGCCTTTTGTTTACAAAATTAACAACCTCTTGGGAGTTGGAGTCTTATTCAACATCCAATAATGCTAAGCTTGGAAACCCTGCAATCTGCACACCCCACCCCGCTGCTTCTGCCTCCACAAAAGATACATCTCCGTAAAAAGGCTTAATTGCAGTTGCAATTACACCCGTAGTTTCATATCGAATAACAGCTCCCCGCCCTGAGATCTGCTTATCTTAGTGGTGGCTGCATCTACAATTACCTTAAAATAGCCTGTTTGCCAGGGCACTCCAAGTCTACTAAATCAGAGTCTGCTGACTTCCAACAGATGCAGATGCTAGTAATTGAGTTCTTTCAGTCCTCCCTTAGGTCTATCAAGTCAGATCTGCCACTCTTGTTTCCAATAAGCATACCCTCTTAACAAGCTGAACTTTTCCGAAACTAGGCCCTACTGTTACATGTAGATATTACATATGACAGAGAGCAACTTGAGCATCCATGTGCCCCAAATAACTACTCTCAAAGAATACAAAGTTTGGAATACAATACACCATAAGGGAAAGCAATATTACAACATTCATAATGATCTAATATCCTCCTTGAGGATTTGATAGTTCTTAACATATGCCACTGAAGTAACATTGATAGTCAAAGACTATGTTTACCCATTCAATGAAGGATTCGGTTCTGGTGTTCGCGTCACTGCCAACCTCCATGCAAACTCCTTCATCTGACTTTGATGCGAAGAAGTCAGGAGTGGTCTCTCCAGTTTCCTCAGGAGAGTATTCATTCTGAACATCCCTCCGTGAATAAAACGGGCCACCAACCTGCTCACCGTCCAATTGAGAAGTCAATAAACCGCTACCACAACTAGAACCATTATAATCTGATGATTCCTGTTCTGGATAATCTGATGACTGCAGAGCCGAGACAGACGCCTCATTCCGCCCATCATCGCCATCACCCCGTGGATTGAATTCTGCAAGTCGTCGAGTTTCTGCCTCAACAGAATCTTCGACGATATTTTCTGCAACATGATTTCTGTAACAAGAAATCGAATGGTCCCTTACCTGAAGTTCAGAGACCAAACCAATACTTTCTGCAACATGATTCCTAGTAGAAACCAAATCTTCTTTTTCTGCAACATGATTTCTATTAGTATCTTCTGCAACATAACTTCTTTTAGAAGTCAGACTTTGACAAAATTGATCACCATCGCTGGTGGAAACACCAAGCTTCTTGTCCCGTTTTCTCTCAGTGGAAACAACGCCAAGCGTCTTCTTCTCCCGTTTTCTCTTAGTGGAAGAAACAACAGCAAGCGTCTTCTGCTCCCGTTTTCTCTTTGTGGAAGAAACAACAGCAAGCGTCTTCTTCTCCCGTTTTCTTTCAAGGCGACACACAACAAAGTCCTTCTGCAATAACATGAACAGAATATTTTACAATTATTTTTCACGATAATAAACAGATTCTTTCACAACACATATGCAGTTCTAAAACAGAGGCTAATACCTTATACTCAGGGCTATCTTCAACAGCTATTTCGTGTATAACCCACTCAGTCGTATCTTTCTGGGCAGCAGCATCATCGCGGGAAAAAGACAAAATCTTCTTCGTACCAATCACCTCAGTTTTGTATTTGCGCTTGATGTTCGAACCTCTGCCAGTCTTTTTCCAGTAGCCTTCCTTTGTTCTTCTATGTACCCTTTTACTCTTGGCATACTTGTAACAAGGCTCACAGAAAAAGTACCACACTTCCTCCTCAGACTGAATGTCAGAATGGCCTGCATCGCAACAAAAGATTCCATTAAATTTTGAATTCTAGTTACTGAACTAATAAATCTTAAACAGACAACGTGTAGAGTACTTGGTTGGCACGATTACTTACAGGGTAGCTCCCAGGGCTCAAAGCTGTAGAGATCGATTTCCTTGATCGTACGCACGGAAAAACCAGGGTCACGTCTCTTCATCGTCAGGAGAAGAATAATTTCTTCATCAGTTGGGTGGAATCTGAACCCCACGAGACTGTCCATTTCTGTTTCGACACCCAGCAGGAGAAACGTAGAGTGAGAGGGGAAGAGCTTCTTCAATCTAATTTGGTCTGTGAAATCTAGAAAGAGCCAGTGGTCAATAAGCCAAGGATGGAGGATCCGTTGATGTGTTTACATATGCAGCAAAAACGCTTGCTTAATTTTGAAGCGATGTACTACAGTGCAAGTAGAAATAATGAATGTACTGGTACCTGCGTGGAAATACTGGGTATGATCTTTGGTAAAATGTAGAATAGTATTTTTCAAAAAAATTTGAAATTAATAATTTTTTTTTTTTTTACAACTTTAGTTCTTTTAATAAGTATTATTATTTTTTAATTATACGAGACTAATACTCATATTACAACTCATATTATATGAAATTTATAACTGATATTTACACTTACTGAGATCTATTTATATCAATTTTGATATGACACCGCTCAAATTTTAAACCCTCTCAAATATTTAAGGATGTCAAACTCTCATATTGAGAGAAAATACCCTTTTAAATATTCGAGGGACGTCAATATTCGAGGATGTCAAACTCTCATATTAAGAGAAAGTACCCTCTCAAATATTTGAGAGACGTCAAACTCTCATATTAAGATAAAGACTACCTTCACTCAAACTCTAAAAAAAAAAATTAAATTAAATTTCTACAATTTAACTGCAGGGCTAGAATCACTTCTCTCACATTTGTGACGGAATGACTCTAGGCCCTGGACTAAACACAAGTGGTCTTTTAATAAGTATCATTAAAAGCAATCAAGTTGGCCGAGAGCATACTAACAAGTGACATCATGTTTAAGTACAATAAGTTAAATCGGATTTAAGGACAAAATTACGCAGCCCCACCGCTACCAAGCACTCAATTTTGATTTTTTTTAGCAGCCATATTATTTTCTATAAATAATAAAAACTATGAGTTTAAAAATTTTATACAATAAACTTTAATTAAAATATAATAATTTAAAATTTTTTAAAAATTTATTTGACATTTTATTAAGCAGTCTTTGTTATTTTAAAATTCTTAAAAAAATTTATTATCTCTATCTCCTTCTCAATCAACCCATCCTTCTTTAAATCTTAATTTATTCATTCTCAAATGTATAATTCTTCTAAAATATATATAAAAAAAAAATTTAATCACATAAATTAGATTAATTTCTTAAACACAAAACCTCATAAAAATAATACTTGCATTCTCTTAAAAAATATCTATTGTGATTATATTTTCTTTTTTATCAATGTAATGAGAAATGAGCTGCATCGTACTTTCTATAATAAGACATAAATAATTAGAACATGCTGAATACAGTTAAAGATGGTGGGATAGGCTTATTTTAGAAAACTTTAATCATAATATATTGTTTGACAAAAATAAGTAAACTAAGAATAATACAACTTAAACCTACTAAATTATTATGTGATAATGGTATTTTTATCTTAAAGAGACGTCTAGGATAGATTTTTTACACTAAAATTTTTATCTTATGTTAACAACACGAGATAAAAAGATTACATTGGAAGCCTTAAAAGTTAGTCAATCTTAAATTTTTTTGGAAAGATAATTCTCCCATAATTTATTAATTTAAGTTATTATTCATTCTTTACAATTTTAAATTTAAGTTTCATTTTTTACAACTTTAAATTTAAGTAATAGAATAAATATTATACAATTTATTTGCTTTCACATTAAGTGAATAATTGAGATTTTATTTTCTATATATTATCTCAGCTCCATATATGTAATAAGGTATGAATAATTTTATATAATTTTAAATTTACATGTAGAAATCTATTATTTTAAATTTAGTATTTATAAACTCTATAATAAAACTTAAATTACCGTTCAAGTACTTATTTAATATTTATTTATTTTTCATTCTAATATTGTCATAACTTATATAAAACTTTGTTCAATCATATATTAAACTAAACGCAAGAAACTAATTTTATAATCCAATTGGTATTTTAAGTAAATGGATGTGAAGAGTATTTTACCAAGTTAAAATAATCCATCCATATTTTTAAGACTTAATTATATCATTTACTAAATTACCCTTGATCCAAATAAAGATAATAAAATATTTTAATAGATTTATGTCTAAAAATTTTGAAAGCTAACATTTCTTTATAATTTTCAGAAAAGATGAGGGACTGCAACGTTAATAATCAAGTAATTAAATTAGGGATGGCAAAATCTGGGTTCGCAATTTCGGTTCTAGACTCGGATGCTATTTTCTTGTATCGGACCCAGATTTGAAACCCGGATTGCTTTGTGAATTATGATTTGAAAAAAAAATTACCATCTCCTTATGAAGTTGGACACTACACTTTAATCACAAATTAAACCCGATGGAATATTTTTTTTCTGCGTTGATGATACTCTGTCAAGTACACGTGATAGCAGCTTATAGAGATATAGAGATGCTACAATTACTGCCAAAAAAAATTAAGATTAAATTAATATGAGAAGTGGATGCATGAAAATTACAGTTAATTTTGAATTGTAATGGCATCAAAGACAGTGGCCCACCCAAATCCACCAATGCAATGGCATCAAAGGCAGCCCCCACCCAACTCCACTAGAACCTTGGAGAGAGAGAAAGTTTATGAAGAGAAGACAAGAGAGAAGCATAGGCGGGCTCAGAGATGGAAGCTAGTCTACTCAATTTTACGACAATTGAACGATTGAGGAGGGTTAGATGTCGCGACAGCGCCGAGAAGAGGAACAGAGCGACTGATGATGATGGACACAACAGCTGATGGTGTTGATAATGAACGTAAAGAAGAGGAAATGGCTGAAGCGACGACGATGATGATTTGATTTGATGAAGAGAAGAGTAGGCTTATACCTAATAATTTAGGTATTTAATTTTGCAACTTATATTTTAATATTCTTAAATAAAACTTAATTTTTATTTAATTATCCTTTCATGTAAATAACATAAATTTAACAGTCTAATACTTTATAAGAGAATTGTGTCATAAAGATACTAGAGAATTGTGTCATAAAGATACTATATTAATTTAATTAAAAAATAATAATCATACTAATAAAAAGTAGTATTAAAAACAATGACCTTGGTAAAAATTAGAAAAAAATTGAAGTTAAATAAATTCTTCATAATTTTAATTTATAAGATTAAAATGATCAATTTAAACTTACCGTCAAAGTAATTTTTGTAATAAAATATTCTAAAAAAATCTATCTCACAAAAAAAAAGAAAGAACTAAGATAGATTTAATTAATTAATTCTCCAAAGTTCTTCTTAATTTAAAAATTTTTAAAATAACATGTAACTTTTATAATTATTTTTTAAAATAAGATGGATTTACAAAAAATATAGGGTGGAAATAGCATCACTCTAACTTTTACAACTCTTGAGTTGAATCTAATGAATAGATTACAAAAAAACAAAAAATACGGTATGAAATTACAATTGCATAATAGCTGGACCCCAATTTTAAATACGACATTTAAATTTATTATGAAAGAACCTAAGACTTTAATCAGGAACGACTCAATCATATTTTAGGTCTTAGATAAATTGTCTTATTAGGCCCTTGAAAAAATTTGAGATGAAATATATGTATTAATTTTATTAAAATTTTATTTATTTAAAATTAATTTCTCTAATTTCTCATATACAAAATTATTAATCAAATTTTATATTCTAATTTTCTTAATATATCTCTCTCAATAGACAATATACTTAACCTATTTAATTTTTTTTATGATATAATTAATCTTAAATAAATTTTTATCAATAACTCCTTTTTTAGATTAAAATAATTTTTTTATTTTTCACTTATTTTTTGTGGCTCCTTTTTTACATTAAAGTAACTTTTCTATTTTTCACTTTTTTTTTGTATCCTAACGTATATTTTTTTAGTAGACATTTTTTTTGTGAAATAAGAATAATTAAGCAAATAATTATACTTAAGTAATTACAAAGAAATAACCTACGAACACAAGAATATTTTTTTAAAAAAATTAGAATAATTAAATAATATAATTAATTAATAAGAAAATAAAATTTAACTTTGATAGTTTGAAGTTTTGAGTTGCAGTAAACAATTAATTTTTTTTTCCTTTTAAGTGAAAGGTAGAGTAGTTTCACCAAAGCAATATATTTTTTTTATTGAAAAATGATATTAATGGATAATAATTTAAAAAAATATGTAGCCTTCATAAAATTTTAGATGAAATATATAAAAAAAAAAAAAGTTTAAAATTATTAATTATAATGTTAAAAGAAAACTTTGTAAAGACTTAGTAATTTGTTTGTCAAAGATATAAATATAAATTAATAATTAATAAATATAAATTAATAATTAATAAATATAATTTAGACCAATATTTTTATGACAGCAGTACCAACATACATAAAAAAGAACTATCAGTACTATTGATTATTTACAATTAAACGAAAAGAAAAAAAATTCAACATGACCATTGACCGATCAAAGTCCAATCGCTAAAAGAACTCAGCAATCAACATAGTGCTAATAAATAAAACACAATGATATCCGCAGATCATCATAGAAAAACTCAAAAGTAAATATCTGTGAATTTAATGAACTAATAAGTAAAATAAAATAAAATAAGTGAAGCAATATTACATGCAGATTATTACATACAACAGAGAGGCATACGAGTGCCCTAAATAACTACTCTCAAAAGGGTACAAAAGTTTGGAATACAATACTTCCATAAGTGAAGCAATATTACGACATCCTTAATAATTCAATACCCTCCTTGAGGATTAATAGTAAAAGACTCTCTCCATCCATTCAATGAAGGATTCGGTTCCGGTGTTCGCGTCGCTGCCAACCTCCATGTAAACTCCTTCATCTGACTTTGATGTGAAGAAGTCAGGAGTGGTCTCTCCAGTTTCCTCATGAGAGTATTCATTCTGAACATCCCTCGGTGAATTAAACTGGCCACCAACCTGCTCACCGTCCAATTGAGAAGTCAATAAACAGCTACCAGAACTAGAACCATTATAATCTGATGATTCCTGTTCTGGATAATCTGATGACTGCAGAGCCGAGACAGCGGCCTCATTCCGCCCATCAGCGCCATCACCTCGTGGATTGAATTCTGCAAGCCGTCGAGTTTCTGCCTCAACAGAATCTTCGACAATTTTTTCTGCAACATGATTTCTGTAACAAGAAATCGGATGGTCCCTTGCCTGAAGCTCAGGGGCCAAAACAATATATTCTGCAATATCATTCCTAGTAGAAACTAAATCTTCTTTTTCTGCAACATGATTTCTATTAGTATCTTCTGCAACACAATTTCTTTTAGAAGTCAGACTTTGACAAAATTGATCACCATCGCTGGTGGAAACACCAAGCTTCTTGTCCCGTTTTCTCTCAGTGGAAACAACACCAAGCGTCTTCTTCTCCCGTTTTCTCTTAGTGGAAGAAACAACAGCAAGCGTCTTCTTCTCCCGTTTTCTTTCAAGGCGACACACAACAAAGTCCTTCTGCAATAACATGAACAGAGAATTTTACAATAATTTGTCACGATAATAAACAGACTCTTTCACAACACATATGCAGTTCTAAAACAGAGGCTAATACCTTATACTCAGGGCTATCTTCAACAGCTATCTCGTGTATAACCCACTCAGTCGTATCTTTCTGGGCAGCAGCATCATCGCGGGAAAAAGACAAAATCTTCTTCGTACCAATCACCTCAGTTTTGTATTTGGGCGTGATGTTAGAACCTCTGCCAGTCTTTTTCCAGTAGCCTTCCTTTGTTCTTCTATGTACCCGTTTACTCTTGGCATACTTGTAACAAGGCTCACAGAAAAAGTACCACACTTCCTCCTCAGACTGAATGTCAGAATGGCCTGCATCGCAACAAAAGATTCCATTAACTTCTGAATTCTAGTTCCTGAACTAATTAATCTTTAACAGACATCGTGTAGAGTACTTGGTTGGCACGATTACTTACCGGGTAGCTCCCAGGGCTCAAAGCTGTAGAGATCAATTTCCTTGATCGTAGGAACGGAGAAACCAGGGTCACGTCTCTTCATCGTCAGGAGAAGAATAATATGTTCATCAGTTGGGTGGAATCTGAACCCCACGAGACTGTCCATTGATTTCTGATTCAACACCCAGCAGTAGAAACGTACAACAAGAATGAGAGAGTAAGAGCTTCTTCTATCCAATTTTTTCTGCAAAATATAAAAAGAGCCGGTAAGCAATTAAGGCGAGAGCCCTAGGATGTGGTTTATATAGGCAGCAGAAAAGGCTTGACTTAGTTTCAACGCGATGTGCTACAGTGGCAGTGGAAGTAACGAGTGTGCTGACACCGAGGTTCGTGGAAACAACGGGTGTGATATTTGTGAAATGTAGAATTGTATTTTTTCAAAAAGAAATTAATAATTTTTTAAAGAAATGAAGTTGGCCGAAAGTATAATAATAAGTGACATCAGCGGCTTTAAATATTGTATGATATATCATATTTAAATACAGCACTTAAATTCTAGAAGACTCTAAGACTCCAGTGACCAATATTTTTATGACAGCAGTAACAACACATATAAAAAAAGGTGAACTATCAATACTATCAATTCTTTACAATTAAAAGAAAAAAATATTCTACATACTAGATCTAACAAGATCCGATTGACAAAAAAAAAAAAAAGCTAATAAATGAAACACAACACAATCACCCAATCATAATAAAAATGCTCAAATTAAATATCTGTGAGTTTAATGAACTAACAAAATACTAAAAAAGTAAAATAAAATAAAATAAAATAAAACCATAATAAATAAATAAATAATGTCTATTAAAATCCATCTATGACTTCAAACCATAATTTTCTGCAGCAGAAAATTCTAGAACAGCATAACAAAATAAAAGAGAAAACTAAAAAAGCAACTATATTAGAAAAAAAAAAGGAAAAAAGAAAAAAAAAAGGATCAGGTAGAATCTTATTATTTGTTCCAAAAACAAGAGTGAAGTTTATCTGGTTTCGTGGTACCCAAGTAGCTTAGGACCCCACAAGGCCACCGACACTGACCTTTTTGACTCCTCTGCTTTTACAGGTATGAGTCACCCTCCCTGCTTCCTCATAAATCACAATCCAGCTTCAGAAAATCTAGAATTTTCTGCTACTTTGATTTTATGTACTCTACTTTTTAATTCATGACTAAGAAAGGACGCATGGCTACGCCTGTTGTATTGATGCCGTATTACTATCATGTTAAATTTAAATGATTTAATCACGAATAATTTAATAACTATATAAAAATATAAAAATTTTAGTCCGACATAAAAAATAAATAAATAATTTAATGATCCGTAAATATATATTTAATTATATTTACATCAAACATACGTTCATATATATATATATAGATATAATATAAAATATATATTTTTATTACTATTTTACATATTTATATTACTAAAGTTCTATATCTATATAGAATTTTTATAAATGAAATATTATGTATATTTTCATCCTTAAAATAAAAAGAGAATTATGTTCAATATTTAAATTTATATGACAAGAATCTAATGATTGTTTTTGAATAGAAAATATAAAGGTGTTATTAATCAAGTAAATAGGTCAAGATTTTTAATCTTAATCTAACATAAAAAAAAATTATGTTGGCCAAAATTCGTACTATTTAATAATCATATCAAATTTAACGACTCATATTCATTTATTTTTGTCGTGCTAGGTAATCAAGTGGTGTTAAATTTTGCGGAATTTTAGCTATGACCTAGGGACCATATGCAATAATTATTCTTCTATTTGACTATTTAAGACAATTTTTGTAAAATATATTACTTTATTAATTATGTTTATCAACTCTTATATCTTATCTTATCTTATGACTTTTCCTGCACATATGACACTAAATTATATTATATTAAAGGCATGTTTGAAAGACTAACATTGTATAGCATTAGGAAACAATTCCTTATTAAACGAATACTATACTTTGTTTGGAATGAAATTGTAATGCATTAAAAGGGTCTGATAATGCGGCCACTGCCACATTTTTTTAATAATAATAAATAAATATAACTTTTAATTAGTATAATATTATATAATATTAATTTTTATTTTCTTTTATTTTTACATTATAATTATTAATATAAATTAATAAATTTAAAATTTAAAATTTTAGTATAACTATTAATAAATATTTAACTATGAATAAATATGAATAATATTAATTTAAAATTAATAGTAATATAAATAATAATATAAAATATTATGACATATATTATAGAATTTTTATTCGAATTATTTAGCATCGTTCATTTTATTAGTGAATATGCTATAGCTATTGTATTATTTTATGATTATCTTGTGATATGTATAAACTTTTATTCTATTATCCTAAAATGACTTTTGAACTGATTTTATAGGTTGTAACTATTTATTTATGTTATGATATTATTTAAAAATTATTTATTTAAATTATTTATTTCAATCTTTATTTTATAGGTTATATATTTAAAAAATATTAAAAAATAAATGTTATGCTGTTGAAAATGTAAGGAGCTTCGATGTTTTTGAAAAATTATTTTTTTTTTCCAAAAACAAGAGTAAAGTTTACAAAATAAAAGCTAAAAGCTAAAAAAGCAACTAAATTAGAAAACAAAAGAAAAAAAACAAAAAGGATCAGATAGAATCTTATTATTTTTTTTCCAAAAACAAGAGTAAAGTTTATCCGGCTTTCGTGGTACCCATGTAGCTCACGACCCCACAAGGCCACCGCCACTTTCCTCTTTGACTCCTCTGCTTTTACAGTTACGAGTCGCCCTCCCTGCGTCCTCACAAATCACAATCCAGCTACAGAAGATCTAGAATTTTCTGCTACTTTGATTTTATGTAATAATTTAGGATTAAGAAAGAATTTTCGTGAGGGTGCATGGCTACGACTAGAGTCGGCACAGCTTATGATTTTTTTTTTTTAATTAGGCACAGCTTATGTTACATCAGCTATACTAAATAGTTGTAAATTTTTAAATTTAAAAAAAAGTTTATAATTACAAAAAAAAAGTTAATAAATTTTAAATTTTTTTTAAACCTCAAGCTACAATCAGACTATACTGCAGGTACTTCAATTTTTTTAAAAATTTTCATTTGTATTTATAACAAATTTAGTACTAAATTTTTATTTTATTTAATTGAATCTCCAACTTGTTTACTCTTATATTTATTGAGTTTTTATTCATTATATTATTTTTTTTTTTACTTTAATATATCATGATCTCCAATATTGAAGTCTTTTATTAATTGTTTAATTTTATTAAATTTTTTACTCATTTGAACTCGTAATTTTTTAATTTATTGTATGTTTTCTTAATTGAAATTATTAATTTGTAATATTTCTTTTATTTTTTATATCATTTATAGATAAATTTGGGTTTCCTAATTTATTTGATAAATATAATTAAATTCAATTTAATTGATTATTTCTCTGCATGTCTGAATCATTGATCAAATCAAAGGATGGAAATCTTTCATACGAAAATTCTCTTTTTTTTACAGCTAGAATGTGATAATTTATTAGTTTCTGTATTTTGTGAAATTATTAGAGGTTCTAGTGATTTATTCATTATATCATCTTTCTAGTAATTTATTACAGTCATAATATATTTATCACATATAATACCTCATATCTAAATTTAGTATCTTGAGTTATATAAAAGAAAAAAAAATCTAGTTTATGTCTTAAGAGAAACAAAAAATTATAAATGTAAATGCAAATATATATATATATATATAGAATTTGTAGATTTTTATGTATATGATAATCATTTAGATCTTAAAAAAATATAGTAAAAAATTTAAAAAATTTTAAAAATAGGTGTAAAAGAGATGGACGACAAAATCATTTAGGTGTAAAAAATTAACGAGGACTTATTTGAAAAAATAAGTAAATATGTGATTCAAAATAAAATTTTTTATAAATAGCTATTACACCCGCACCTTATTTTTGGTTAAAATTATTTTCATCCATTAGATTAAGCAATATCAAAATCTAACCACCTATATGTATTGGCTGTTTGTTATAGTTTATGTAACATAAACTTTGCCTCTAAATTGTATTCCTGCCATATCAGTTTCGTATTGCACTAAATTTAGTGTCATATCATTTTTATATTATATTAAATTTAGGCTAATGAGCTATTTAATAATTTTGTAAAAATATTAAAATTTTAGCCTGACCTAAAATATAAATGGATTACCCAATAGTCATAAAAATATATTTAATAAAATTTACATCAAATATTGATGCAGCAAAAGTTTTATGTTCAAAATATTCTGTTGATTCTATAGAATATCAGAATAAAAGAACAACTAAATTCACATTAATTCAAAAGAATGTCGTGAATTTAGGGGTTAAGGCTCGTTGATTCCGCAAAATACTGAGAATTAACTGAACTCAAATACTCGCACAAAATTTTGAAAATTGAAATATTATTAAACTTGAATCTGCCTTCAAAGGCTACAAGAGGGAGCTATTTATAGTAGTAGTAATTATCCTAGTTCATAAAGTAAAACAAAATCCTAAATTGAAAAGAAAAAAAAATCCTAAATTAGAAAGGAAATTATAAGTCGTAAACTTTAATTAATAAGAAAACTAATCCTAATATAATATGGATTCCTACTCTGCATCATTCCCTCCAGGATGGAGAGAATTTGCCCTCAAATTCGGATTGTTAGTAATAGAATCTTCATCATGATCACCTCTGTAAGGAATAAGATGCTTGACATTAAATACATCTACGGTGCGGATATGACTAAGAAGCTTTAATCTGCAGGCATTAGGATTTATCTTCTCTATAATCTCCCATGGTCTGATTTTCCTAGCAGAAAGCTTATTGTACTCGCCAATTGAAAATCTATCTTTAGTTAGGACAACCCAAACAAGATCTCCTACTTGAAATTCTAAAGCTGGGCGCTTTTTGTCTGCTTCAATCTTATAACCTTCTGTAGTCTTCTTCAAAGACTCTTGTGTAGTTGTATGAATCTTTTTAAGCTGCTCAATAAAGTCTTCTGCCTTGCTACTTTTGTGAACTAAATCTAGAACTAGAGCCAAGTCGATAGGCGCTCGTGGATTATGTCCGTAATTCACCTGAAAATGGCTTAAACTAGTACTACACTTAACTGCACGGTTATAAGTAAATTCGACTTGATATAACTTCTGATCCCATGTCTTCATGTTATCGTCAACTAGACTACGTAAATGATTTCCTAAAGAGCGGTTGACAACTTCGGTTTGACCATCTGTTTGTAGGTGGTAAGCACATCCGAAATTCAGGAGAGTATTAGTCAATTTCCATAAGATATTCCAAAAATGGCTAAGAAATCGTGTATCTGGGTCATATATTATAGAACTCGGTAAGCCATGTATCTATAGACTTTCTTGAAGAATAGATGAGCAATAGTCAAGGTGTCTGTAGTCTTCTTGCAGGCAATAAAGTGAGTCATTTTCAAGAATCGATCCACAACAACAAATATTGAATCCATGCCCCTTTGAGTGCGAGGTAAACCAAAAAAAAAAAAATCCATGCTAATGTCAGCCCAAGGTTGTGTTGGAATCGGCAACGGCATATATAACCCAGCATTAGTTACGGTGCCCTTGGAAACTTGACAAATACGATAAGTCTCGACATAGTGATAGACATCACGGCTCATAGTAGGCCAAAAATAAGTGTTGGCTATTAGAGCGAGTTTTGCCACGACCCATGTGCCCTTCGTTATATAACTCTATAATGATTTTCAGTCTCAAACTTGAGTCAGAAACACATAACTGATTACCCTTGAAAAGGAATTTGTCATGTAAATGATAGTCTGATCGAAACCCTACAGCAGCGTCTTCTAATAAAAGAGTAAAGAAATGATTAGTAGCATATAACTCTCGAAATGTGTCAAATCTAAGGACTTGATTGTGCATTGGTGTCAACAAAGAAATTCATCGACTAATTGCATTTGCTACCCGGTTGGACTCGCTAGAAGTATGCTTTACCACAAAAGCAAATGGCTGAAGAAATGCTGTTCACATGGCATGTCTGTGAGAGAGCTTGCCTTAACTATTTAGATGCTTCAATGCAGCATAATCAGTATATAAAACAAAGTCTTTATGAATCAGATAATGTCGCCAATGTTTTAACGCCTAGACCACTGTATAAAACTCTACATCATAAGTGTTGTAGTGTGCCTTTGCTCTGTTCAATTTTTCGCTGAAATAAGCTATCAGCTTACTCTGCTGGCTAAGCACAGCTCCGATTCTTACTTTGGATGCATCACAATGCACCTCAAAAGTGATAGAGAAGTCTGGTAGGGCGAGTACTGGAGCCATAATAAACTTCTTTTTGAAAATCTTGAATGCCTTAGTAGCTATTTCTGTCCACGAGAATTGTCCTCCTTTCATGCAATCTGTGGTTGACGCCATAATAGTACTGAAATGAGGAATAAATTGTCTATAGAAAGAGGCCAATCCATGGAAACTTCTAGTTGCAGACAAAGTAGTTGGTTGTGGCCAATCTCTAATAGCATCCACTTTTGATTGATCAACAGATACACCATCCTTCGACATCACATATCCAAAAAATATACTGTTTATGTCAAGAAAATACACTTATTTATTGTTGTATATAAATTTGCTGCTCTTAAGGCTGAAAGCACTTCTCTCAAATGTTGTAGATGTAACTCGTGACTGGTGTTATATATATAAGTATATCATCGAAGTAAACAACCACAAACTTTCCAATGAAAGGGCGAAGAACTTGATTCATAACTCACATGAAAGTACTCGGAGCATTGGATAAGCCAAACAGCATTACCAACCACTCCTATAACCCTTTGCAAGTTTTAAAAGTTGTTTTCCATTCATCTTTAGGCCGTATTCGAAATTTATGGTAGCCACTTTTTAAATCAAGTTTGGTAAAAACTGCTAGTCCACAAAGTTGATATAATAAGTCATCTAATCGAGGCATTAGAAAACGATATCGAAATGTAATTTTATTAATAGCTCGACTGGCCACGCACATCCTCCAAGAACCATATTTCTTTAGAGTCAACAAAGCAGGGATTGCATAGGGACTAAGACTTTCATGAATAAATCTCTTCTCTAGTAACTCTTTCATTTGACGCCTCAATTCTTCATATTCTATAGGGCTCATAAATAATGAGGTCGATTTGGTAAAGTTGAACCAGGAACCAAATCTATCTAATGTTGTATGTCCTTAAGAGGCAGTAAACCCTGTGGTAGCTCGCTAGGGAATAAATCTTGAAATTCCTCTAATATAGGAATCATAGGTTCATGAATCTTCGAATTATTATGGCCTTCTTTTTTGAATAAAATATAAACCTTTTTCATCTTTGTTACAACATTTATAAATTGCTTCTTACCTAACAAATAATTACTCAAGTCTTACTTAAGAGTAAGCTCCTTATTAGGTAAGAGAACGATCTTATTGTTGTTAAACATAAAGTTGTAGATGTTTCTCTTCCCATCATGCCTACATTTCGATCATAATGCCAAGGTCTACCCAGTAATAGATGACAAGCATCCATAGCCACAACATCACACCAAATTTTGTCTTTATAGATTGAACTAATGAATAAGGAAACTAAGCAATGTTTCGATACTGTCACTTGATTTCCTTTCTTCAGCCATATGAGCTTGTATGGACTTTGATAAGATTTTGCCTTTAAGTTTAGCTTTGTTACGGTTTCCTCCGAAATGACATTCTCGCAACTGTCTGAGTCTCTGACCATACGACATACTTTACCCCTAATTATGCAAGCAGTCTGAAAAATATTTTGTCATAACTACTTGACTTTGTCTTGACCTTTAGGAGTGAAGAATGTGCTGTTCATGATCAACATTGGTCTGCTATCACCATGTTCTTCAACAGATTGAGTGCTACCATTATTATCAAAAATTGGCTCTTCAGTGAACTCTTCAGTTTCTTCATTCTAGTAGTCTTTACTTTCCTCTGTGCCTATGAATAAGCCTTTACCGTATTTTCCTCCATTTTTACACTTTGTCATTCGGTGCCCACTTTTTTCGCAATTAAAACAGTGTAATCTCGAACCCAAGGATTGGATTTTGCTGCTTTGACCGATTTCACTAGGTTTACTAGTTGTATTTTGAGGATTTGGAAATTATAGAATTGGGAAGTCGGGTTTGAATTATTACGAACAATACTTCGAGGACCCGGAAAGCTTAAGTCATTAGTATGTTGACTAAATTGCTTCTCCAACTGCAAGGCCTGTTGGTGTGCCTCTGAGACAGAGTATGAATCAAGAAAAATTCAATTGGTCTTGAAACTGGGATTGTAGGCCTCTAATATAGCGAGAAACATGTTGTTCTTCTGTCCTTGTCAAGTCATTGCGCGCTATCAACCAATGAAATTCTGTGGTGTAATCATCTACTGATCGATTACCTTGCCTCAAATTCTATAGCTGTTGGTATAACATTTAGCCTAATTGTGAGGTAAGAATGCTCCACGTAAGTGCTTCTTCAGCTTTTCCCAAGAGTTAATCTTTTTTTTACCTTGTCTTGTCCATGTCAGCTTCGTTTGTTACCACCAAGCTGCTACTCTTCTATGGCATCGAGTTGCAGCAAGTGAAACTAATTTATTATTAAGGACCTCATTGTATTCGAAAACTTCCCAATGAAATTAATCCAATCCAATAATTCTTCAGGTTGACCACTTCCCTGAAATTCAGGAATGTCAATTGTAAACCTAAATTCCCATCTTCTGTCATCAGTAGACTCAAATCTATGTCGACGCCCAGAGAATGGGTTAGCGAAACTTTCATTTGACTTATCTTCGCGTTAAGGAGTACAATGGCGTTCATCAAGTAACTCTGCCATTCGTGCCATTTGTGTAGCTAACATATCAATTTAGGCTGTTATGGTAGTTTTTATTGAACTCGCAAGTGCACGAATTTATTGCAGAATAAATTAATGGCGATGAGTGTCGATCCCACGAGAAAATGGATTTTAATTATGTGTAGAATTAATTTTGTAAGTGGGTAGTTGGATTTGTGGTGAATGTAATTTAAACTATGCTAGAATTTAAATTAAAATGGCAGGAATAAATTGAAACGAGATCTATTGAAATAAAACACTTTGGTATCTGGATCTGCATCAATATGCTCCATGGGCTAAATATTAAATATTAATACCAATTAAATCATGAGGGGGGTTTCCACACCTCATGAACCACGCTCAAATAAATATGGTGCTAAGGGCTTATCGTGCCAAATAATAATAACATTGTACTAGGGTGTCGGTTTAATCAGGGCGGTATCTAGACAAGATTATTACTATTTGTCGACGACAAGTCAAAACATCCACAAATATTAGAGGGGAAGAGAAAATAAATTTACCAAATTAAGCCCATGGAACATGTTGAGACTTCACCTTCAATTCAAGCTTGAAAGAAAATTAGCTACTCATTTTTTAACTAGGGGTAAAATGGAAATTTATTAAAATACATAGAAAATACAAGATGGAGAAGGAATTACAGAAAACTAAACTCAAAAATAGATTCAGGGGTATCAAATTAGGGGGGGAGAGCTCCCTTTTTATAGATACATTGAGTGAATCATAACCATCGGATTAAAAACTGTTCGGACACTCAGGATTCTACCACGGCATCAGTCAACAGTATGCGGTTTGAACACGGTTTGCACAGTGACGCGGTTTGAATAGTGGCGGCTTGAATAGCGACGTGGTTTGAATAGTAAATAATCTCATATGTGTGTATGTACCGTACATAAGATTTTTTGTCCACTGAAATGCTGCCACGTTATCCATCAACAGTACATAAGAATTTTAGTCTAATAGGATCGTGACACATCATCAGTCAATATCACATCATCAGTCAACGCCACATAAGCAACCAAATGCCACATCTTTCTCCAATCAAATGCTGCCACTTATGTCGATGCCACATCATCGGAAAATACCACGTCATCGGTCAACGCCATGTCGTCGGACCATATATGCGAACAGTGTCGTGAACATTAACAAGAATAGTACCGTATGTATGAACAGTACCGTACATGTGAACAGTATCATTTTTCCTTTTATGCTCCTCCTAAGGTTTTCGACCGTCCTGAGTTCAAAAGTGATGTCTGTTTTATTGTCTAATCACTCGTTCATTGTGAAACGATCATGATGCTCCTAAAATACATAAAATAATTAATTATAACAAAACACACATAATTAAATAACAAAAGACTTAAATACATAAAAGTAGAGATATTAGTGAGACTTAAAATATAAAATGATGATTTTCTCCTTTATAAATATACACTTTATGACACTCAACACACCCCCCAAACAGCTTATTGCTAGTCTCTAGCAAATAAAGCAAAAACAAAATTCAAACCCAAAATAATTTTTTTTTTAAAACAATCGTATTTATTCAATCAGATTAATGATAGCAATCAAATAAAAGTATAAGCATTATCTCCAGTCTAAAGAAACATCACATCTACATTAACCATCCACGTGCATCAATCGAGTAGACTTTATCATAACTATAGGAATCAAGGCACTCTAAAAAATGACATGTCAAACCCTAAAATCTCACCGGTAATAGTGACACTCTCACAAGGAAATTAAACCCAATAAAAATTGTCACTCCAATGAATGGTAAATTGAGTGAGAATAATAAAGAAGTAATATCACACACTCTCACCAAGATGAAAAGAATATGCCCACAGCTTAGAAATAATATGATCTCAAAGAAAGTACTAGTCAACCCAATATATTCATCATTTTTTTTCCTTTTTTTTTTTATGCATCACTACATCTTGATAGCTCATATAACTAGCTTTTACTTTAGACTACAGTTCCCTAAAATCAAGAAGGACTTTTATTAGGACGTAACGTAGGTTAGGGATATGGCTAACAAAGAAGGAGAAATAGGAAAAATAAAAATACATGTTTGAGAAAAAATAGAGATCTTTTGGAAATTAAAAGGTGCATTTCGCATATTTATTATTATTATTATTTTTTTATCTTTTTTTTTCTGAACAATTTTTTTTTTTTTAGTAAAAGGCTCAAAAGGGCTAACTATGGATATTGCATAACAGGATGGCTAGAAAGGCTTAAACGGGTCAAAAATGGCCTTCCATAATCTTTTAGGGCTCTAAATAATCTTTCATATCTACTAGTTAGGTGGACCTTCACATATAGCAATGCTTTTTTTTTTTTTTAAGGATTGACTCAAAGGAAATCTCGAGATCATGTATAAAATAATAAACTGCTAAGCTATATGAAGAATGGGCAAAAAAGGTTACTCTCCAAGGAAAAAAAAAATGATAAGCTCAAAACCTCACTTGGACTTTATTATGATATGTGCATTCCTTCAAGTAACTCATATTTGTCTCCAACATCAACATGTAGAATAACAAACATGGGGTAACATTACTCAAGATCAAAGATAATATAAATACGAAGATTCGAAAGTCATCATGTCACCCAATGTTAAAAGATCACAATTTTTTTTTAAACGAAATTATACCCCCCAACCTATTCTGAACATGAAAATGCAGAAAAATTAATTAGATGATAAAAAAGAAAAATGTCTGAATTTTTTTTTTTACTAAGAAGATGCATTTCCAGAGTCACTACACTCCGTATTCAGCCATCTTCGACTCAAAAACTTGAAAATGTATATTTATAAAGGAGAAATCAAAAAGAAAAAGTTAGAAAGAAACATTTAAAATAAGACAAATTTTTTTTAATTTTTTTTAATTTTTTATTTTTTAACTTTCAAACTAAGAAGATGCGTTTCTAGAGTAACTACACTCCATATTCAGCCATCTTCTACTAAAAACGTTAGCCACAATTAGTTCTACAACAAAAAATTAGTAAAAACTTAACCAACATTCCACAATTGTCAATTATTCCCTCTCCCCAACCAGAACGAAATATTGTCCTCAATGTTTGAAAGGAAATAAGTAGAGTTTAAAAGACATCACCTTGGTAGTGTAACACAAAGAAAATATTTACAAGCGGAGAGTTAAATCTAATTTGTACTTCTTACTGCGGCTACTGTTACCATCATTATTTGAGCACTCCAACACAACGGTCCTGAGATCTGGGTCTGGTTGATAAACTTGTAACAGTATGTGCACAAATAAAGACTTTTTTCACTGAGGAATGAATGAAATAATTTTTTATTGCATGGTTAAGAAATGCGATAAAGTCATCTTAAAAATTATTGACATTTAACAAACTGATAGATTTCTGGTGGATGTTTAAATGGACCCAAGATGCTAATGTGATTAGTGCCTCAAGAGTTGCAAGATCTCCTAGAAGGAAAATAAAATCATCGGCATGATTTAGTATTTCAGTTATTCTTTTTTGCATACCTAAGACGACTAACTCTTCTTCAGTTGATAAACTAGACAAACAGCCCAAAGGTTTTAGGATTGTTGGGATGATGCCTAACACTTGACTCTCTCTGACATAAGCAGCTTCTGATACCATTTTGGATAACCCTCGGTCACCTCCTCCATAAACCAAGTGTAATTTTTCTCTCTGCTATTCTTCGACCAAGGTCTATAGCTGCCTCAACGAACTCTTTATGTTTGCCATAGTTAAACCAAGAGAGCACCCAAATATTCTTGAATTGTTTACTTGGAGTAGTTGCCATTAGGATACTGCTAAAAAATAATATGTGAGTGCTCAACAAAAAAAATCATATTTAAAGACCTTGGTGACATTGGGTCACAGCTGTGTATGAGACATCATGTCAGTGTCAATTAACGCGCAAGGCACATGGCTTGAGAGTCAAAAAGGAAACATTAAAAAAAAAAAGCAAACAATGATAACAGAAAATTATTAAAGGCAATAATGTGAATGGTAAAACAATAGTGAAATAAAACAACAGTAAAGGAAAAGGATATTCACAGGTAGTTTTGATTGTGGCTCACATCTTCCTTTGGTTTTACGTCCAGAAATGGCTTGAACGCCCTCTATGGGTCGAGGATAGGATTCCCATCCAGTTTTCTTACAAACTGACAAACAGGGTCGTTTATAGTCAAATTCCCTAGACTGTATCATGCATGTTCTTTCTGGAATAATGGCCATAACTGGAGAATCGCTCTTTGTACGTATCCACTGGGATGCATTTCAAGAGACAAAAGGATATTATCCAATGACTCTTTATCCAAGCCATCCCTAATGAATTTAATATTATCTTCCCTGTTATCAGACACCATTTCCTAAAGAACATGGTTTTTATTGCATATCGTTCTGGTACACTTATGACAAGCAACAGAAAGTTTTCGAGCTCGTCGTTTTCTCGCATAATTTTCTTTACCACAACCAGGAATGTATGCAATAAATTTAGGAGGCAACTCACCTGCCAAGCGTACTTTGGCCTCAATTAACCAACGGATGTCAGCATGGAGGTTATTCTTCATTAATAATCGCATGCGTTCGGACCGAACTTTATGATTTGTGAAGCTTTGTTAAAATCTCGTCTCTGTCCATACCTTCGTCTCAGAATATCAGTTATTATGGGAAACTGAAGTAACCGACTTGATTGTCACGGAGTACCGTTATTCGCCACTTCATCGGGGTGACAAACTTAAACACACAAGGCAAACTAAAATACACAAATAGATAAACAAATTAAAACACACAAAGCAAACTAAAATCGTCCACTTATTGAATTTACCTCAAGCTCCAATTGGGTGTTGTAGACACTTCTCTCAATATCTCTGAGTTGACTTTCTAAATCCTCAACATGAGCGACTAACTCTAGTGGTTGCAAAGCCCAAATACGATGTGTTTTACAAAATCGTATCTGCTTTCTGAGATGAGTTTGGATAGGTTAAAGTTGTCTAGGAATGTTCAAGAGGATCTGTCGTATGATTAAAAATGATAAAAGAAAACTTAATGGTTAAACAAACATACTTATGCAAAAATAATTTCAATCCGTGAAAGAATAATAAAAAGGAAGAAAAGAATAAAAAATCAAATAAAATCACCAAAAAGGAAGAAAAATCTCAATTCAAACTTGGTGGGTTACTCAAATTTATTTCGATGTCTGCTCCATGTGATTGGTACTCTAAATATGGCTTTAATCTTTGACCATTAACTTTAAAAGTGACACCGTTCTTTAAATCTTTAATTTCAATTGCCCCATATGGAAAAACCGTGTGAACAATAAAAAGGCCAGACCATCGAGAACGTAACTTACCTAGGAATAGGTGCAAGTAAGAATTGAATAAAAGCACTTTCTGACCTGGAGTGAAAGATTTTCTCATAATTTACTTGTCGTGAAAGACTTTCATTTGTTGCTTGTAAATCTTAGCATTTTCGTACTCGTCATTGCGAATTTCTTCAAGTTCCGCCAGCTGTAGTCTTCTTTCTGAGCCAGCTTGCTGCATATTAAAATTAAATTTCTTAATGGCCCAGTACGTACGATGCGCGAGTTCCACAGGTAGGTGGCAAGCTTTTCCATACATTAGCCTGTAGGGTGACATCCCAATTGGAGTTTTGAAAGCTGTTCTATATGCCCGTAATGCATCATCGAGCCTCAACGACCAATCTTTTCTGTCGGGTCTCACCGTCTTTTCTAATATGTGCTTAATTTCTCGATTGAAGATCTCAACTTGGCCACTGGTTTTGCGGATGATATTGGGTCGCCACTTTATGAGTGATGGAATACTTTGTCAAAAGTGCTTTGAATGATTTGTTGCAAAAGTGGGCACCACCATCACTGATTATTGCTCGAGGGAATCTAAAGCGTGAAACTATGTTGCTTTTAAAAAATCCTATCATCACCTTGTGATCGTTGGTCCTACATGGAATTGCCTCTACCCATTTCAAAACATAGTCAACAGCAACCAATATATATTGATGACCAAAAGATGGGGGAAAGGTCCCATGAAATCGATACCCCATACATCAAATATTTCTGCCACTAAAATTGGGTTTAGTGGCATCATATTCCTTCTTGATATACTCCCCATTCGTTGACACCTATAACATGAAGAACAAAAAGTATAAGCATCTCGAAATATAGTTGGCCAATAGAAACCACATTGTAAAATTTTAGTAGCTGTTTCTTAGTGCTGAAATGGCCTCCACAAGCTTGTTCATGGCAGAACGAAAGAATGTTTTGAAATTCATTCTCTGGGACACATCGTCTAATAGTTTGATCTGCACAATACTTGAATAGATAAGGATCATCCCAAAAGAAATTCTTTATTTCTGCAAAGAATTTGGCCTTGTCCGACTTAGTCCAATGCTATGGAAGTTGACCTGTAACAAGATAATTAACTATATCAGCATACCATGGTACTACTTCCACACTCATTAACTGTTCATCTGGAAATGACTCATTCAAAGGTAATGGTTCCATAGTTGTGTCAAAATGAAGACGAGAAAGATGGTCAGCCACAACATTTTCTGTTCCTTTCTTATCTTTGAATTCTAAGTCAAATTCCTACAAAAGTAACACCCAACGAATTAGTCTAGCTTTTTCATCTTTCTTTGTGAGAAGATATTTAAGAGCAGCATGATCTGTGAATACAATTATTTTACAACCAATGAGATAAGATCAAAATTTCTCTAATGCAAACACTACAGCTAGCATTTCTTTTTCAGTGGTTGAATAATTCAACTGTGCATCATTCAATGTCATACTAGCATAGTAAATAACATGGAGAATTCGATCAACTCTTTGTCCTAATACTACTCCTACTGCATAATCAGATGAGATAAGATCAAAATTTCTCTAATGCAAATACTACAGCTAGTATTTCTTTTTCAGTGGTTGAATAATTCAACTGTTCATCATTCAATGTCTTACTAGCATAGCAAATAACATGGGGAATTCGATCAACTCTTTGTCCTAATACTGCTCCTACTGCATAATCAGATGCATCACACATAAGCTCAAATGGTAAGTTCCAATTTGGGGGCTGACTGATAGGTGATAGTGTCAACAACTGCTTTAGTTTTTCAAATGCCACAAGACATAAATCATCAAAGACAAAAGGTACATCCTTAGCAAGTAGATTGCAGGAAAGATCTTACTTCTCTAACTGTTTTAGGTAGAGGAAGATTGGAAATAAGATCCACCTTGGCTTTATCAACCTTAATACCTATACTCGAAATGATGTGACTGAGAACAATACCTTATTTTACCATAAAATGCCATTTCTTCCAATTCAAGACTAAATTCTTCTCGATACATCTTTACAGAACTAGTGTTAGATGATGTAAACATTGATCAAATGAATCACCAAAAACAAAAATGTCATACATAAAGACCTCAAGAAATCATTCAACCATATCAGAAAAAAAACTCAACATGCATCGTTGAAATGTAGCAGCTGCATTACATAATCCAAATGGTATTCTCCTATATGCAAAAGTGCCAAAAGGGCAAGTGAATGTAGTCTTCTCTTGATCTTTTGGTGCTATGGGAATCTGATTGTATCCTGAGTAGCCATCTAGAAAGCAATAAAATTCATGTCCTGCTAACCTATCAAGCATTTGATCAATAAATGGTAAAGGAAAATAGTCTTTACGTGTGACAGAATTCAACTTCCTATAATCAATGCATACACGCCACCCTGTAGTTACTCTAGTGGGTACTAATTCATTATCAGCATTGGTAACTACTATGACTCCTGACTTTTTGGGGACAACTTGCACAGGACTGACCCATGAACTATAAGAAATGGGGTAAATGATACTTGCATCTAATAGTTTAAGGACTTCAGTTCTAACAACTTCTTTCATGTTAGGATTTAACCGATGTTGCATTTCCCTAGTAGGTTTAGCATTTTCATTAAGGTGAATGTAATGCATACAATCTACTGGGTTTATACGATTTATGTTTGCTATGGTCCATCCTAATACTCATTTGTGCTCTTTTAAAACTTCCAACAACTTACCTTTTTGTTTGTCATTGAGGGAGGAAGAAATGATTACTGGCAGAGTGCTTTCTTCTCCTAAAAATACATATTCCAAAGTGTTGGGCAATGGTTTGAGTTCGAGTATTGGTGGTGAGTCTGATGATGGGCTGCGTTTCTTCCCTGATGGCGCTAGTTGTTCAACTCTTGACTTCAATTTATTTATGTCCATGGATGATGCTGAGTCAAGTAGGGCATTGACTTCATCGACTGATCTGTCAATATCAAAATCCAATCTAAAGTGAGTTAAACATGTTTGTAAAGGGTCATCATTAAGGTTTGAAAGAAAATTATTATCAACTAATGTTTCTATTAAATCCACATTAACAATTCCATCATCTGCATTGTGAGGTTGTTTGGCAATGTTGAAGATATTGAGCTCCATGGTCATATTGCCAAATGATAACTGTATATTTCCGGTCTTGCATTGAATGTAAGCATCGGCGGTTGCCAAGAAAGGTCGGCCTAGAATAATGAGGATATGCTTCTTTGAATCTTGCACTGGTTGAGTGTCAATTACTATGAAATCAACAGGAAAATAAAACTTGTCTACCTGAATAAGCACGTCCTCCACAATACCAAGAGGTGTTTTTGTGGACCGATCTGCAAGCTGTAACACCACTGGAGTTAGGTGTAATTCACCCAGTCCAAGTTTCACAAATACAGAGTAAGGCAACAGATTTACACTAGCTCCTAAATCCAACAAAGCATTCTCAATTGTATGGTTCCCTATACTACATGAGATAGTGAGGGATCCTGGATCTTTATATTTTAGAGGCATTTTGTGTTGGAGTATAGAACTAACATTTTCTGTTAAAAATGCCTTTTTCTGAACATGAATATTTTTCTTTTTAGTGCAAAGGTCTTTAAGAAATTTAGAATAAGATGACACTTATTTTATAGCATCTAACAAAGGGATGTTAACACTTACCTGTTTGAAGATTTTAAAAATCTCACCTGTAGATTTTTCTTTCTTCCCTTTAGCTAATCTATGAGGAAATGGAACTTTAGGAACGTACTCTCGGGGGTTGGTTTTTTCTTTCTCCTCTAATGATGAGTCCTCAGCATTCACAGGTACGATCTGAGTTGATTTTGTCACTTGCATCTCAACTTTGTTGTCGACTTCTTTCCCTTTTCGCATGGTCATGATGGCTTTGACTTCTCCATGTTGTTATGGTGAACTGGGACTTGCTTCATGCACGCCTTTAGGATTAGGCACTGGTTGACTTGGGAATTTGCCTTTCTCAACGGTCATTGCCAAGGTTTGAACAGAAGAAGCAAGTTGTCCTACCATTTTCTCAAGGTTTGAAACTGACTGGGCTTGTGAGTTAAAGCTCGCTCTCATCTCATTTCGCAGTTCATCAATGATGCAGTTCTGTTGCTCGATTCTTGAGTGAGTAAGATTCTTGAAATTTTGGAATGTATCCTCCTGTGGTTTGGGTTGAGAGTGGTTTGGGTTTTGATTGTATAGTCTAAATGGTGGCTGAAAGGCTTGAGGAATTTGAAGAATTGGTTGGATTGGTGGAGGTGGAGCTATTGGTCCATTTTGTGGGAATCCTTGAGACCACAAAAAATTGGGGTGGTCTCTCCATCTAGGATTGTATGTGTTGGAGTAAGGGTTGTAGTTGGATGGTTTACTCATGACACCTATGGCATTGGCTTGATCTGAATATGAGTCATGGTCATGTGATTCTGTTGATTTGGCAGTAGTCAATGATGCTATTTGTCGGGAAAGACCTTCAACCATTTCTTTGACTTCTTTAATTCCCGAACTTGACTCGCCAACATGAACCTCATTTACTCCTTTAATTCTCTTAGTATTTCTGAGTGATCGACTCCGTTGTTGGGAATTATCCGATTATCATTGGAAGAAATCCCAAATCTCTGATGCACTTTTCAATATTAGCTCTCCTCCACTGGTCTCCATTAGCCATTCTTGCACTTGTGACGATAATCCCTTTAAAAAGTATTGGCATTGGTGCCATTTCTCGTACCCATGATGTAATGCTATTAGCAGGCAATGTATTAAGCCATGAACGAGCTCTATCCTTTAAAGAAAATGGGAATAATTTGAGTTTAACATCATCATCTGAAAAATTCATATCTGAAAGTTTGAAAAATAGCATGAAAATCGTTCAGATGATTATATGAGTCTTAATTTTCTAGGCCATAGAATGTTGGGAGACAATTTAGCACACTAGGTTTTAATTCAAAACTCCTAGCAGCTACATTTGGGTATCGGATGCATGATGTGCTCAAATTTGCTAAGGGACTGAAATAGTCCTTAAATGGCCTCTCTTGTGGTTCTAATTGTTGATTCTGCAAATCCATTTCAATTTTATTTTTAAATGCAATTTGTTTGTGTGTGCGAAGTGTTTTTTCTAATTCAAGGTCTAAAGGCTTAAGATTAGGTGATAGTGACCTTCGACCATGCATTCAAAAAACAAAATAAATGAAAACAAAACAAATAAAGATAAGGAAAATGGAGAAATTACGATACTAACCTTATCACGCTGTTACAATCTTACTATAAAAACACACTCAATTGCTA
The DNA here is from genome assembly GCA_030449925.1 of Citropsis articulata. NCBI lineage: Eukaryota > Viridiplantae > Streptophyta > Magnoliopsida > Sapindales > Rutaceae > Citropsis > Citropsis articulata. The sequence continues at coordinate 10,306,120 of JASUUH010000211.1, read as the reverse complement.
TAAGAAAAAAAAAAAGAAATTACGTGAAACAAATATTAACTAAAATTAAAATAAATTACAAAGAAAGATAACAAGATAAATAAAAAACAATTACAAAGAAAAATAGCCACAAATTTAAAGAAGAGAAAAAGAAATAAAATTCTAACCTTAAAATACAGATTCACTTTTTTTTTTCTTCTTTTTTTTAATTGAGAAAAAAAATTACAAGAAAACAACTAAAAATAAATAAATATTAAAAAAAATTAATTCTATGAATTAAAATACTTACCTCTCCGGCAACGGCGCCAAAAACTTGTTGTGCAAATTTTATTAAACTCGCAAGCGTACGAATCTATTGTAGAATAGATTAATGGTGACGAGTGTCGATCCTACGAGGAGGTGGATTTTAATTATGTATAGAATTTATTTTGTAAGTGGGTAGTTGGATTTGTGGTGAAAGTAATTTAAACTATGGTAGAATTTAAATTAAAATGGCAAGAATAAATTGAAATGCGATCTATTGAAATAAAGCACTTGGGTATCTGGATCTGCATCAACATGCTTCATAGGCTAAATATTTCTTATTAATACCAATTAAATCATGAGGGGGGTTTAATTGGTGAGTATTCCCGCTTGTCACGCGGGTGACCTAGGTTCGATCCCCGGCAACGGCGCCAAAAAACTTGTTGTGCAAATTTTATTAAACTCGCGAGCGCACGAATCTATTGTAGAATAGATTAATGGTGACGAGTGTTGATCTCACGAGGAGGTGGATTTTAATTATATGTAGAATTAATTTTGTAAGTGGGTAGTTGAATTTGAGGTGAATGTAATTTAAACTATGCTAAAATTTAAATTAAAATGGTAGGAATAAATTGAAACGAGATCTATTGGAATAAAGCACTTGTGTATCTGGATCTGCATCAACATACTCCATGGGCTAAATATTTCTTATTAATACCAATTAAATCATGAGGGGGATTTCCACACCTCATGAACCACGTTCAAATAAATATGGTGCTAAGGGCTTATCGTTCCAAATAATAATAACCTTGTACTAGAGTGTCGGTTTAACCAGGGCGGTATCTAGACAAGATTATTACTATTTGTCGACGACAAGTCAAAACATCCACAAATATTAGAGGGGAAGAGAAAATAAATTTACCAAATTAAGCCCATGGAACATGTTGAGACTTCACCTTCAACCCAAGCTTGAAAGAAAATTAGCTACTCATTTTTTAACTAGGGGTAAAATGGAAATTTATTAAAATACGTAGAAAATACAAGATGGAGAAGAAATTACAGGAAACTAAGCTCAAAAATGGATTCAGGGGTATCAAATTAGGGGGGAAGAGCCCCTTTTTTATAGATACATTGAGTGAATCATAGCCATCGGATTAAAAAACAGTTCGGACGTTCAGGATTGTGTCACGTCATTAGTCAACAGTACGCGGTTTGAACACGGTTTGAACAGTGACGCGATTTGAATAGTGGCGGCTTGAATAGTAACGCGGTTTGAATAGTAAATAATCCCATGTGTGTACATAAACAGTACACAAGATTTTTGGTCCACTAAAATGCTGCCACGTCATCCATCAACAGTACATAAGAATTTTAGTCCAATAGGATCGTGATACATCATCGGTCAATGCCACATCATCAGTCAACGCCACATAAGCAACCAAATGCCACATTTTTCTCCAATCAAATGTTGCCACGTCATATGTCGATGCCACATCATCGGTCAATGCTACGTCATCGGTCAACACCACGTCATCGGTCAACACCACGTCATCGGTCAACGCCACGTCATCGGTCAACGCCATGTCATCGGACCGTATATGCGAACAGTGTCGTGAACATTAACATGAACAATATTGTACGTATGAACAATGTCATTTTTCCTTTTATGCTCCTTCTAAGGTTTTCGACCGTCCTGAGTTCAAAAGTGATGTCCGTTTTGCTGTCTGATCGCTCGTTCATTGTGAAACGATCATGATGCCCCTAAAATACATAAAATAATTAATTATAACAAAACACACATAATTAAATAACAAAAGACTTAAATACATAAAAGTAGACATATTAGTGAGACTTAAAATATAAAATGTTGATTTTCTCCTTTATAAATATACACTTTCTGACACTCAACAGTAGCCAATGCTTCATCTCTAAAAACATCATCTTGATTGTAAGTTGCAACATGAGCATCATGAGCTTTTCTTGGAGGTATTTTCCAAATTCAGTTTTAAAAAGATAGTGGGGCTAAACTGAAAATTAAATAAAACTTTTGGTTGAAACTATAATTAAGTAAAAGTTTTAGATTTTCGATGATGGTGGTCGGAAATCGAGTAAGAATGGGTGGATCTAAAAGATTTTGGGTTGATAAGTATGGTGGTGGTGGTGGTGGTTTGTCCGAAAAGTTGGTGTTTTGGCTGGAATTTGGAGATAAATACGGTGGTTTTGTTGTTGACTTGGTTTCCAGCAATCGATGTGTCGATCGGCGGTGGTGATAGGTGAGAGAGGTTCAGCTGATAAAGAGGAGTTGATTAGTGGTGGTGATGACGGCCGTAACACTGTAAAAACTGGTGAACGATAGCGGCGTTACTGCCACTATTTTGGCGATTTTTCTAGTATTATATGGCTGATCGGCGGTGGTAGATACTTGAGGTTTGACGGCCAATGATTTCTGATCCGAATGTGGTGGTTGCGTCCGGATCGACGACAGAAACTAAAGCCGGCAACCTTGGATGGTGGCCGGGGACTGAAGTTTTTGCTTCTATTTCGGTTTTTTTTTTTATAAAGCTAAGCGGCAAAAATCAAAAAGGGAAAAAGGAAAGGTTTGGTGGTAGATGGTGATACTAGATTTTAGCTTTGATACCAAGCCTATACAACGGAAGTTTAATATTCAAAATATTCCGTTAATTCTAGAGAATACCTGAGTAAAAGAACAACTAAATTCTTATTGATTCAAAAGAATATCGCGAATTTAGGGGTTAAAGCTCGTTGATTCCGCAGAATACCAAGAATTAACTGAACTCAATTACTCGCACAGAGTTTTGAAAACTGAAATATCATTAAACTCGATTCTGCCTTCAAAGGCTACAAGAGGGAGCTATTTATAGTAGTAGTAATTATCCTAGTTCATAACGTAAAATAAAATCTTAACTTGAAAAGGAAACAAAATTCTAAATTAGAAAAGAAATTAAAAGTCCTAAACTTTAGTTAATAAGGAAACTAATCATAGTATAATATGAATTCTTACTTTGCATCAAATATTTACACTTATATATATATAAACGCAACGTATCTTCAATGTATAAATGTGCAATATTTTAGTAGATAGTTATACATTAAAGATACATTGATAATATAAAATATATATTTTACTAATATTTTACATATTTATATTACTGAAATTTTAAATCTATATAGAATTTTATAAATGAAATATTATATATATGTTCATCCTTTAAAAAAAAAAAAAAGAAGAGATAATTATGTCTGATATTTGAGTTTTGATGATGAGAATTTACATATTGTTTTAGAATAGAAAATATAATAATATCATTAATCGGGCAAATGAGTCAGGATTCTTAATCCTAACCTCATACAGAACAAACTCAGACCATTTAATAATTGTATTAAATTTGACAACTTATATCCTTTTATTTGTATCGTGTTCGTATTAGGTAATTGACATGACTCAAAGGTGTTATTATTCTCAATTATAAGAGTGTCTAGTTATAATATAGCCTGATGAGTCCGGGGTCGAACCACAAGGATTTTAAAATCTAGAAGTCAATTTGTTAAATAAAGAAAATTAATTGCTAGAAAAGAAATCATTGGAAATCAATTTAAAAATATGTTAAGGTTACGAGATCCATTCTTAGTTTTCAAACTATAGTTTAAATGTTCTCTCATTTTTATATTTTTCTTCACTTTTACGAGTTAATTATTATACCATTTAATTTTTAACTAACTATATATGTGAATAAATATGAAATAAAGTACCTAATGTGTCACAATTGTATTAATGTGTCGATATTATGTCAAAATACCATATAAATCCAAGAGAATCTATAAATTAATATGACATAAAAATAATCAGAAAAGAATAAAATAAACTTGAAACTCACTTAAGAAGGTAATAAATTTAATAGTTTGGAAACTTGAGCTTTACCCTTGGCCTCAACTTATTAAAATTAGCCACTCATGTTGAAAGAAAGCAAAATACTCTTTTTATTTAATAAACTTTTAAAATATATTACAAAGAAATTGATTACACAATAAAATAAGAAAAAGAAAAAATTTCTCAGCTTCGCTCTCCCATCTCCCTCTCTTGGCTTCCCCCTAGCTCCCTTGCTCCACTCTCTTTCTTCGGCTTTTATAAGCAACAAATGCCTCCACCTTTGTTCATTTCATTCTTATTTAATTTATTATTATATTATTATTTTTTAATAATTAAAGGAATGAGCAAGTGTGGTGGCAGCCACTTGCTCATCTTGATAAGTGGCTTAGGTACACTTTTTAATTATTATTATTATTTTATTATTATTATTATTTTTTAAAAATATTTATTAATTACATCTCCTCAATGATGTATTCTAAATTGCTCCAACAATTCTTCTTTGATCATGCTTTCAATTTCAATTTCATCTTTATTCCTAAAAAATATTTACAAGATAAAAATTAACATATTATGAATTAATTTAACATAAAAATTTATTTGAGGAGCATTCTTATAATTTATAAGTTATGAGTATATTAATTAACACTTTAAGTGAAAAACTAATAATTTTACCCTTATTATACATACACTTTTAAGTGTTCATAAGTAATCAGGTGGCATCAAATTTTGCTAGCTTTAGCTACGACCCAATGAGTATATGCAATAATTTTTCTTCTATTTGACTATTTCAAACAATTTTTATAAAAAAAAAATATTACTTTATTAATTATGTTTACCAACTCTTATGTCTTATTTTATGACTTTTCGGGCGCATTTGATGCACTATATGTTTGAAAGACAGTATTGTATAGTGATTAGTATTAAAAATTATTTAATTATCGAGCGATAATAATGTTATTTTGTACGTATGCTATAATTTATATTTGTGTTTACGCAATATATTAGGAATTATTAATTATGTTTTCAATATATCTAATTTTGTATATTTTTTGTGTTAATTAGGTAAAATATTAATTTCACGTAATTCGAGACTCCAAACAGATAAACGGAGGTCAAATTTGGATTCCAGAGGTCCAAAAACCTTAAGATGAGTCAAGATCGGCTCAAAATTGGGCTTGTGTAAAAAATATTGACTTTTTTCGTTGACTGTATAGTGATTGGATGATAAAACAAGCTTACAATAGATATGAGTGAATGGGATAGCTGGAAATCTTAACTAAATCTCAACCGTTCATGATTCAATGGCTACGATTGCGCCACGTGGCAATCGTTGGTGAAGCAAGTTGTAAGATCCGAATCTTTGTATTCGGGTCGACCCAATCCATCCATTTACCCGTCAAATCTCAACCGTTCTTTGGCTAAATTAGACGTGTCTAATAATGCCACGTGTGATGTTAACTTTTGAAGTTTGACCAACCGTTGGATCATCATTTAAGGGTTGTGAGGAGCGCATGCATGAAGCTTTTGATGGACCCCAAAACACTGGATCATGAATTTATTTTTCCATAAATATAACTTCATTTTTGTGTTTTTAATCATCTCTCTACATCTCTCATCTTCTCAAATTCTCTCCATCTCCATGTAATCTTGATTTTCAGGTGTGTTTTTTATATTTTGTACAATTATTTTTATAAATAAAATTAGTTTTATTTCCAATTTTAGTTGTTTTTATTTCTTTTAATTATAGTAATTTAATTTTAATAATTCCTTTTATTTCAATTATGCTTAACTAAATAATAATAGTAAGGATAAGGTGAAACTCTTGGGAAATAAATATGATTTAATCTAATTCTATTTTAAATTTTATAAATTAAATTATTTTCTATTTAATTTTATACATATTTTATATTAAGAAATTTTGATTTATTATAGACAAACAAGGGAGTTTGGCACAATAAATTCTTAATATCTTAATATAAGGTATGGTAAAATGGTTTTTGACTTATTGTAGATAAATTAAATTTTGGCACAATAAATACTTAATCCATCATAAAATTAAAAGGAAAATAATAATAATTTATATAATTAATTTTTTGGGTAATAAATCTTTAAAAAAATGGCAAAAAGAATTTGTTAAGTTTTATTTACTACTAAGAGTGAATCCACAACCCTAACTAATTCAATTTCATAGTTTTATTTAAATTAAGTTGTTTATATTTAAGTTTTATTTTTAATTTTTTAGATATAATAAAATAAACAAATTAAATCTTTTCTCTGTGCATCGACCTCGGACTCACCGAGATTTATTACAACAGGAAACTCTTATAATTGGGAGTAAAAAATTACTTTCAAGTTGTGTAATATATCATTAGGAAACAGTTCCTCATTAAACTAATGTTGTGTTTACTTGTCTGATTGGGGAATCAGAATTATTGACAGTGTTTATTTCGCAAAATAGAGTCGAAAATCAGAATCGAACCACAATTTGGGAATGAGGAGTGGGAGACTCATTCCCAAGGGGGGAGGTGGGAATGAGTCTCCCATTCCCAGGATTGGCCATTTTGCCCTTCCCCAGATTAAAAATGCCTACTTTGTCCTCATTTGTAATTAATTAATATATAATAATCACTACAAGAAAAATGATATTTTATTACAAAAAAAAATTGTCATTGAAGATAAGAAAATAGTCACTTTATATTTTTTATGACAAAAAATAAATTGTCACATGTTAGTCGTAGAAAGACCGTCTTAAAAGGTTCTAGCGACCAAAATTATTTTCGTCATATTAACAATATGTTTTTGTGACAAATATAGTTGTCGTAAAATTAAGTTAAAACTGTCACAAATGGTATTGAAAATGGTCAAATTAGATATTCGAACATGCATTCGATGACACTTTATATTTGTCACAATATGTAATTTATAGTGACTATAATATTTGTCTCGTGAGAATGTAAATAGAGTCACAACAATTACTAAAAATCGTCATTTTAGAGGTTTGAAGATACAATTAGTAACGCTATTTCTTTTGTTGCTTAAGTTTACATATCGAGATGTTACATAATCGTCCCAAGTAGTTGTCTTTTGTGACAATTTCTGCAAATACAATTAGTAATTAATTTAGTCTCAAATTTGTTTTACGAACAATTTATATTGCTATTTCATGACTAATTAAATTGTATCAAAACATTTTACGTGACCATTATCTCTTGTTATAAAATGTAAGCATTCACAACTATAACATTTAGTCAGAAAAATTAACATGTTGTGACAAAATCTTTTGTTGGAAAATATATCTAATATAGTCTCACATTTATTTTTAATGACAATATATTTTACTATTCAATGACTGTTTATATCGTATCAAAAAAGTTGAAGTGACTACTCTAAATTGTCATTGCAAGAAAACATTCACGACGACATATGGTAGTCACATAAATTGATATCTAGTGACTAAAAACTTTCGATTAAGAATATGTTATTTTATGACAATTACTTTCATTTCAAGTGACAAGCAATATTGTCTCACATTATTTTTAAGGACGGTATTTTACTATTTAATGACTATTTTTATCGTATCTAAAACGTTAAAGTGACTTCTCAAAATTGTCATAAAAAGAAAACATTCACGACAACATATTGCAAGTCACATAAATTGATATCTAGTGACAAAATATCGATTAAAAAAGGTTATTATATGACAATTACTTTAAGTGACAAGCAATATTGTCTCACAATTTATTTTGCTATATTGCAACTAGTTACATTGTACTACTTGTGCGACTATTAAATATAGACATGGTCATTAATTAATAAACCAACAATAATTAGACTAATATAAAAAAAAGACTAATCAATAACAATGAGACTAACATAAAAAATACTATAATATCTTTATTTATAATCTAAAAGATTCAAACACAAGGCATGACACTAAAATCCAAATAAATATAGTTCTTGTTAAAGAAATATAAATATAAAGTTCACAAATCACTATCAATGACCTAAAAGCAAGAAAATTAAAAGTAAGATTTCATAGTAAATGTGTTTAAAAAAGCCTTATTGGGATTAAGAATAAAAAAATACAGGATCATCAGAAGGTGTAAATGAAAATGATGGTTGCTCTTTCATGAATTTCATGAAATCTTCAACTACATGTAGTCTGTTGTTTTGTTCCTCAATCTTTTTTGCTTGCTCCTCAATTGTCTTCGCCATCTCCTGATTTTGTTGGGATAATAATACATTAGATGCTAACTTTGAAGAACCTATCATTTTCTTCACAAAATTGGATTTCTTTCCCAAAACAATTTCACAAATTTGATTATCAGTTAATGGCTCAACATTTTCCTCGGTATTGGAGTTTTTCTTCATTTCTATCATTTGGTCCTGTATAATTAAGAGTTGAATAATTAATGAACCTTTAAAAATAGTACTAAACATATATACAAAAGAAAACGAGTCATACAAACTTATTGAATAATAAGTTACACTGACTAAGAATAAACAAATAAAAAACAGTAAGACCGATAGTACTGACAAAAATATCAGTAAAATGATAAACACGAAGTCAGAATAAATTTTTCAAGCAAACATGTTCTCAATCCCAAATATACTTTCAGCTCGAAATAAATATATAAATTTAATTTTTGCAAGTACATGTAAATATATTAGAATTACTTATGTATTTAGCTTTTGCTTCCATACTACTCCATCCTTTGGCCTCACTCCAGAACATCTTTTTGAACAAAGCAATCAGCCCAGGAGACTCTCCAAGCATTTCCGTCTTTCCAATACAAAAGAATAAAATCATTTTAATATTGTTAAACATGATACAAGCACAAAAAAGTTAAAATAAAGTCTCCATCATTCAAATACCATTTCATTCAGATGTTGTGCAGGAGACTTCGATCCACCACGATGCACATAAGACACTTTAATACGATTCTGTTTGTTTTTTCTGATCGCAATTGATTTTGTTAGAACATGTTATTAAGCATTAATTAACATAGCAAAGTTGGCAATTGTTACTTGAAATCAATTTCACCATGTAAAGTAGGCAAGCTGACCTAAGTTAAAGTCATTAAAACACATTAAAATTGATTCATATACAGGCCATTTTACTTGTGATGCCAATGAATAAGTCTAGCAAATACATGGCTTTTAATTTTCCAACTGTATATATCATTGCACAGCTTTTACAGCAGCAAAAAAACATGCATAACAAGTTAGCAATTGTTACTTGAAATCAATTTCACCATGTAAAGTAGGCAAGCTGACCTAGGTTAAAGTCATTAAAACACATTAAAATTGATTCATATACAGGCCATTTTACTTGTGATGTCAATGAATAAGTCTAAATACATGGCTTTTAATTTTCCAACTGTATATATCATTGCACAACTTTTACAGCAGCAAAAAAACATGCAGAACAAATTGATCTATAGAAACAATCGCCCACAAAAGAAATAAAACATGAAGTTAAAAAAAGTTTACAATAATGTACAGCACCTACATGAACCATAAACTTCAATTTTCCTAAGTGCTTTAACAGAGTAGTTTTACCTTAATATTTACAACATAATACAATTCATGGACAGAATCCTTAGAAATATATTTTACTATAAACATTAATCAATTCTTTGGGGAAATTCTGCTACATTAAACGTATGTATTTTTTTAAAATGTTTTGAGAGTAATGGATAAAAAGATTGATCTGCATCTACAGAACCTTAGATATAAATTAAGGAGTAGATTTAATATAAAACAATCAAGAATATGCATATATATGGCAGCCGTGCATGTGAATGGAAGGAGTACATGCACCAATCTCCATCTATAAGTCAAGAATATGAATATGTATGGCTGCCGAGCCTATTCAAACTTTATAATTATCGATATTCATTTAATGTTTTGTATTGAATTACCTTTTTTTTCTTGAAAAGATGGCATGAGTTCGCAAACTAATTAAAGTGAATCCACTTATTAAACACAGAGAAGAATTCCACCAGCAATTAGTAATTGATTATTTAAAAGTGTACCTTAAATGCTTCACTTGAGAAATAATCACAAAGACTCTCCCATTCTGCTTGCTTGTGACGAAGATCCTTTGGTGGATTTCGCTTTGCCTCTTCAACTGTAGGATATTGTTCAAACTCTTTCTTCAATTGGTGACGAAAATTCTTGAACCTCGTCGCCAATTTATCCAGTAAGTAGTTTCTAATAATTGGATTATGGACATCAATGACAAATTTGCTCTGCAATGTAAACAAGGAAAAAAATACCACAACGTTACTAATATTCAATGTATACAAAAAATAAAAGGCTACACCAATCCATGAACTATTGAACATGAAATGAAATAAAAGAGTACAGCAATATCATCTATCATCAGTATCCTTTGAGCTTCTGGCACATCTTTCCATTTTTTGCCCCTAATGGAGCAATTTTCCTTAGAACAACACCGATATAGCCATTAGCACCAATAGGCACATTCATTGTGTCACAAAACTCAATTGGCAATGGTGCTTGGGACTGGTGAATAAGCTTGTCAAGTTTTAAGCCTCGGGACTTGGATCTCGTGTTTTTCTTAGTATTAGCAGCTACCAAAAAAAATGATGATGATGTCAATAATATTAGCAACTAAAAAAATAATAATATCAATAATTTTAAATGACATGAGACTAGTTTAAAAAAAATTAAATATGATTAGATAAAATACCAAGAGGGGTGTTAGAGCTAGAAATAGACAATGAATTAGTTGGCACAACTAATCCATCACGTGCTTGTGCCGCTGCTACTGAACGTGATCGACGAGAACCTCCAGGAGCCATGATCCAATATCCTACAAGTTAACACAATATAATTAAGTCAACCATTATAATTTATTTTAAAAACATGCGACTGATAAATAATAACATAAAAAACAACTTAAAATAAATCATACGTAGTATATGAAAATATATATATATATATATATATATATATATATATATATATATATATATATATATATATATATATATATATATATATTACCAAATTGTAATGTGTGCATGATTAATCGACGTCGCTATCATTATCTTTCGATGAAATATTTTCATTACCACTGCAATAATTTGCAATTGTTTCATCCTCTTCCCCAACATCAGAAACCTCATCTTAAAGCATTAGTCCTCATCATTGTCAACTTCTTCAGGACTCATATCATGCCGATGGAATTGTCTACCATCCAAATCTTCTTCTTCAACAGCCAATTGAGTATCAGATGATTCATTCTCTTTGTAAACAACACCTACACCTTCAATGCTTTCTTCTGTCTCATCTATTTCTGGGACATTCCACACATGTCGGTGTTGGATTTTGTTTACCACTTTCCAATTTGATCCTAATTTATAGTCATCAACATAGAAGACTTGTTGGGCTTGAATTGCTAAAATAAAAGGATCATTCTTGTACCACATTCTGCCAACATTAATGCTCAAGAGATGATAATCCTTTTGTATTCTCTTTTTGTTAAAGTCAGTATCAAACCAATCACATTTAAATAAGATAACCCGATTTCTGAAAATATAATTTAGCTCTATAACGCTAGATAAAACACCATAAAAGTCAACATCGACGCTGCCATGTTGACCTTGTACCATAACCCCACTATTTTGAGTTTTTAGATTCTTATCACGAGAGTGAACATGATATCGAACTCCATTGACATTACATCCAGAGTACGAGTACGCAACAGGATATGGACCACAAGCCAATGAATAAAATTGGTTAGTGGCATCTATCGACCCTTCACAACGTGTAGTCATCATCTACAAAGAAATAATGAAAAGTAATTTAATCCTAAAGTTTATTAAAGTATAAATATTAAATTACTAAATGAAATTCATTACAAACCCGATTTTTAAACCATGTTGGGAATTGCTCCTCTTGTCTTTTGGATATATTAGAAAGACTTTGTACCTCCAACTCTGTAGCATGCTCACTATATAAAATTTTTTTATTAAGATTAAAAATTTTAAAAAAATCATATAAACAACATGTGTGTGTGTGTGTGTGTGTTCAAAAGATTATAATATACTTATTAGCTTCTTTGCACAACTTATACCAAAACTTTGAGGCCACAAAACAGAGTTTAACTAAAGAATGGATCCACGCTTTATGTTATAGTCAGCTTCAATCCAGGCAATTCAATATAGTTTTAAAGACTGAAAAATTCATTAGAGAAGCTCAAGATTATAGGACCCAAACACATGTGCGTAATAATCATATCACAGTATGATGAGCTCTTTGCCTTTGAAAGCACTTGCTTTGAGTGAAAGCTAAAGAGTCCAATCATCCTCCTTGTATGCTAGTGCAATCATTCTGTTTTCCACTTAAAAGTTATTAGCATTTCATCAACTACTATGATTTGATTTCCTTAATCTAATCATATCATAATAACTGCAGATGAGTTAAGTGAACATTTTGCTTCTTTTTCCTTCATCTGGTAATGCTATATAACAGGTACAGAGCTCCATTCTTTTTTTTTTCCCCTCTCTCTCAGTGGATGAAATACTAATAATTTAAAGACATATGTAATCATATCTCAGACTTCTTTCATTACTTTGATGAAGAAAATAACAATTCCTTTCCTCTTATATTCATTTACCTATTAAAGATCATCTGGTTTGACCACGAATGTTTTTTTCCAAGTCCATTCCAAAATCAAAGAATATGGGATCCACCGAAGCAAGCTTCATTGAGATGAACTAAAAAAGAAAATGATGAAAACACATTAAGAACTAAATATAATCAGATATAGAACAACTGGCTAACTCTGTGATTAAGAACAAGCCCAAAACTTGGCATCATTTTGAAACATGCAGATCATCCCTAAAAATTTTGCCTTAATTACTAGTTGAAATGAGAACTGTAAAATTCCTCCAAAATCCGACCAACAACAATGTTCACTTAAATTTAAATTTATAAACAGTGCCCGACAGCTTGCAACTCATTTGAAGAATATAACATCAAAATCAGGAAAACTTAACAATTGCAATTCCACAATTTTAACTAAGTCTCTGTCCCAACAAATACATCAAATTAAAAAAAGAAAAAGAAACAGTGATCCAAGTCGAGGTGTCAAAAAGATAAAGCATAGAAGAGTTAAACATCAATTTTGGCATCCTCTTGACAGAGCTCAAAACTTATAACCTTCACTCCACTCATTCCCTAAGGAATATATGGATGAGCCAGTACATGCTTTTCATTTCAATACAACGGATTAAATAGCTATGACTCAATATAACTAAATCATGCTTTAATAATGGATCTCCTTTGAGCCAAAAAAATTTCTTAATATTCTCTTTAGTTTTCTATTAGCCTTGCATTTGTCAAGAGGCATCTTTTGAAAGGAATTGTGGGATCAACTATTAAAACAAATAATACATAAATGTAATGATAATCCATACATGACAGTGATTTGCATCCATGCTTTTAATTTTTGAGTAAAAATTAAGTGCTTTTGAACGAAATAAGAAATTAAATATGATATTCATGCTATGTACTGCTATGTTCCAAGGGAAGTTGGTACATTTCAACAAAAAAAATTAAAATTTCGTTACCCCAATTCATGAACATGTCTATCCCCGGAAATAACAATCAAATCCTGCTATATATGCCCCTATAGTGGAATTCCAGTTAGTATTATTACCACTAGAAAGAATATTGCAGCATTGAATACCAAAGCACAAAACTGGAATGATATCTGATGTTCCTAATTTCTAAGTACTAATTTTCTAAGGAGAGAAAAATGAACAAAAAATAATCAACAATTTTGAGAATATAGAAATCATATGAATTTATACCTTTCACTTCCACTGACCTAATCTTGCCATCAGTAGCTGAACTGTGTCTTCTTAGATATTCAACCAAAAAAATAGACTTGCTACCATTACCAAATTCAATCTTCACCTAGCAAGCAATCAAGTTCTATACAAAAATTATAAGCACGATTCAACTTCCTAATAATTTATGAAAACATATTAAAAACTACCCAGTCAAGTCAAGTGTTTTCCAAAATGGGCTTTTCACCTTCCATTAAAAAAATTGGCTCCTGCCATGAAAACTAAGGCTTCATGAAGGTCGAGAACAAGAACAAGGAATGGAAGAAAAAAGAGATTTTCAGAGATGGGTTTTGGGTTTAAGAGGAAATTCTGAAATGGCGACTTCAAATTTGATAATTTAATAAGGGAATAAGACGAAGATGGAGTTGTTTTTGTGGAGGCATTGGCTGCCAAAACTTTCATCGAAAGGATGTGAAGAAATGGAAACAAAAAAGACAAGTGGTGGACAACCTGCTGACAAAATGTCATTAATAAGTGTTTTTACGATTAATTGTTTATATATTTATTAACTTGTTTAATTTTGTCTAACCTTCAATTTACATCTTATTATAAGAAACTATGTATAAACTAAAGCCAGTATGTTACATACATTTAAAAAAACAAAACAAGTGCCCTAAACATATGACAATACCAGTACTAATGGAAATAATTATATTAGTAAATAGTTTTAGCTACTAAATAGAAATAATTTCTTTTTTAGCTACTAAATAGTTTTGTCAAAATAATTATATTTTCCCACTATATATTTTGTCATAAAAGATTATATGTTGTCCCAAAATAGCTAATTTTAGACCCTTTTATGTCCCAAAAGAACATCTTTTTCAACTATTAAAAGCAAAAAATATTTTATCCTATTTTTTAGCTACCAAGTAATGTGTCTCAAAAAGGAAAAATTTAGATATAAAATATTAAATTAATCAAGACAAAACTTTCAACTACTATTTCTTAGTTTTGTCATTATAAGTAATTATATATGACAAAAAAACATGGTCTTAAAATTAAAAGAAACCAAAATAGTAAGACTAATATCTTCTGTCATGATTGTTTTATAATTTTACACCCTTCTTTTAGTTACAAAATAGTTTTGTCTCTTGTAATTGTATTTCGCGACCATTTATTTTGTCATAAATGGTGAAATATTGTCACAAAATATTCACTTTTGGAGGGAAATTTTTGCGCCAAAAAAAATTTGACTTTTTGCAACTAAAATAATTTTGTCATAAAAAAGTTCAATTGGTGACCAATTAACGGGTCACAAAATAAAAATTATTGGTGACAAAATATATTATAAGCCAAAACCTGACTATTAGCTACGATTTCAAAAATTTGTCATAATAAATACCATTTTATGACCAAATTTAAAAATGTTGTAAAACATATCGTCTTAAAAAGTTAAATTTGTTGTAGTGAATATTAATTAATTAATATACTATTATAATAATTATTAATATAATTATAATTATAATTAATTCATATATTATTATTAATTAATTAATATAATTGTTACTATTAATTAATATATTAACATATTATTAACAAAAAATATTAATAATTATAATTTTTGAATAAATAATCACAAGAATTAATATAGTTATTATAATTAATTTACATATTACTATTATTGAATCAATATAATTATTACTATTAATTAATATATTAACATATTATTAACAATAACTATTAATTATTAATTATTTAATTTTTAAATAAATAATCACAATAATTAATATATTATTATTATTGTTTTTATAATTAATTAATTAATTAACATACTATTATAATTATTATTAATATAATTATTATATATAATTTATATATTATTATTATTATTATTAATGAATTCATATAATTATTACTATTAATTAATATATTAACATGTTATTAATAAAAATTATTAATAATTATATTTTTTAATGAATAATCACAAGAATTAATATATCATTATTGTTATTATAATTAATTAATATACTATTATAATAATTATTAATATAATTATTATAATTAATTTGCATATTACTATTATTGAATCAATATAATTATTACTATTAATTAATATATTAACATATTATTAACAATAATTATTAATAATTTTAATTTTTACATAAATAATCACAATAATTAATATATTATTATTGTTATTATAATTACTTAATTAATTAACATACTATTATAATAATTATATTAATAATTATTATATAATTTATATATTATTATTATTATTATTAATGAATAAATATAATTATTACTTTTAATTAATATATTAACATGCTATTAACAATAATTATTAATAATTATAATTTTTGAATAAATAATCAAAATAACTAATATATTATTATTATAATTAATTAATTAATATACCTGCATTAAAATAATACAATATAACATAATACAATATGTCAAATGCACCTTGATTGTGTTATATTAGGCTATATAATATTATATTGCGTTAAATTATAATATAATACTATGTTTTGTGTAATATGAGCTGCATTATATAAAATATATTTTTATTTTGTTATTCATATCAAGTTAATAATTTAAGATTCATTTATATTTTATTATTATTTATATTCAATTAACAATTTAAATTTTTGTAACTAAATAAACAATTTTCACAACCGAACACCACAAGTCGACCACTGTACATTAATATCATTTAAATTGTACTAGTAGAATTCTTATTACCGAGTCTACGCCAAGAATTGTGATTCGCAGTAAATCTAAAATCAAAGTTTTGGTTTTCAAATTTTGACAGTAAATTTAAAACAAACAGAAGGCTTTATTTTCTCGGTTATAATTGCACCATTGCGGTAGTCTTGACAATAAGAATTCTAATAATACTAAATTTTAGTGCAAAACACTATATTATGCGGTGGCAATTGGCAGTTGGTGGCCCAACACATTTGATTTTTTTATCTTTATTTAATATTATATATTTTATTAAAAATTTAAAAGAGAAAAACTAACGTAAATAGTGTCATACTACATAAACCTTACCCTTTGGGTATATTTAATGCGATACTATTCACATTACAGTGCATTGTAATATGCTGTAATGTAATGCACTGTAATGTGAACAGAAAAAATTACCAAATATGTGATTGCATTGCATCAGCTAATGTAATACCATATAATATAGTGTTACAAACATATTCTTCTTGAAGTCTATGCAAAGGTTTGTTATAGGGTTTGTATTTTTTATTATAAGCATAATATAGTTTATACCGTGAACTTTGATTTATCCCTTAGGTTGAATGACAATCTTTAGTTTATTCCTCAAAAATGTAAAAATACCAATTTGCTTCGAGTAAATGTTGAATTACTCCATCATAAATTGTCTATATTCAATTACCCCGTATTTTTGAAAACCTCAAATTACCTTATTTTTTTTCTTTTTCTCTAAAGATAAGAAAAAAGATCAGGGTGGATTCATGAAATCCTTCAAGTTTTGTGCCAACTCTTGCTTAATATTCAAGCTTATTAACTTTATCTCTGCATTTAGATCTTCTTAAAAAATAACCTTTTTTTCTTCAATGTGGATAGGCATAATCATGTCAATCATTGCTGGGGATTCTTCAGCTTGATTTTGCTATACAAACTTAATCGTACTACTAGGCTCAATACTCAAATCAAGAGTAAGTTTGGTTATATTCAAACTTGCAGGTCTTCTGGTCGAGTTTTCCTTCTGCTCTTACTTTGGTTATATACCAACTCACCTACCTGGATCGGTGGATTCCCCTGATTCAGCGGATTCGGCTTCGTATGAAGCGTCTGCGGATTACTTTCTTTAAAAATCTCAGATTGATCAACAATCTCATGGTCTTTTATTTTTGCACAGTATCACAATGAACAAAAATGTATTTCATTAATTGTCTTAAATCAAACCATGCTTTGATTTTATTTTGCCCTTGTCAAATCTTTGATTCTTCTAGTTGTTCCCACTAATCTAAAGCATCGCCTATCAACTTAAATGATGCATGAGAAATAGCAACTTTCAATGAGAAAGTTGAAGATAATCATCAACAACACATATCTAGTCAAAAATATTATCAGGACTACTATCAAAATCTGAGATATCTTCAAACTCAATGAGACATATATGATACTCTATCTTTATAATTTTTTTTGCCTTAAATTAAAAATATAACCAATGAAAAAGCTGTAAATAACCTAAATTTCAAGGTTTGGTATCTTTATTGGTTGGTGGCTATTAGAGTAGTGATGGTCAAATCTGGAAGTTTGTTAATGAAGAGCACGATGGTCACTGAGGATTGGTCAAACTCACAACAGTTCGTCGTGAAAGCGTTTATAGTGATATAACTTACGGTAGGTTGTTATGCAATGGTTCTTGGTTGAATTAGATGGTGGCACTAGACATTTGTCTGATGGCTTAAGGGAAGGCAGACAGAGGTGACAATTGACAAAAAATGGTGGTGGTTTTGTGGCTGCGAGCTTGTGGAGCACTTGCGGGTTTAGGTGATTTATGGCGGTTATAGGCAGCAATTGAGGGTGGGGTTGGTCTAAGTTTGGTCAAAGTTTAGTCGGCGGTGGCTGGTGAGCCAAGTACTCGCCGTAATTGGTTGCAGGATTGTGGAGGCCATGATGATGCATGATGGCGGCTAGGATTTTCAATTTTGAGATTTTCTAATCTTTTTAAGTGATGGATTCAATGAGAACGAATGTGGGAAGCCAGGGTAACTATGTGATTAGCAGAAACTTTTCTAGTACCAATTAGGGGTGGGTAAAGTACCAAACTCGACCCGATTCAAAAGAAGTCGGGTTCAAATCGGATCAGATTGTAAATAAAACTTGATTTAGTGCATTTGTCCCAACCCGATCGGGTTGACATGAAATTAAAAAAATAACAAAATTAAAAATTAAAATTAAAAAACCCAAACTAAATTGCCAAACAATAAACATATAAGCTCCAAACACACACCACACATACGATCTATACACACCACAGACACAGAAACAATCAAACACACATATAGTTCACACTCACACCCACCTCTCACTGCCGACCAGCAACGTACAAACCCAAGCCCACACCCACCTACAGGCCACAACCTTCCTCTATCGCATCCCACTACCGACGGCGACAAGCGGTAGTTACACGACCCACACCTACAGCCAAACAAACAAAACAAAGTCACGATCATAAACAATCACACACACACACACATGAAGTTCATGGAGCAAGCTGGATCCGCCATCACTTGATCTGATTTAAGCTCCATTTAACTATTTGAGTTTTGGAAGCTTTGGGTTGTTACTGTAACTTGGTAGAGATAGTATATATGCTTATAGCCAAATGTGTAGATCGTGTGTGTATATACTTTATATCTAATCCGATCCGATCCGAATTCAACCCGAATCTCTATCTTATGTGTTCAAAACTTTTTATCCCATCCAACCAACTCGAAACAGGATCGGGTTAATCTGAACCCGACCGGAACCCGATTTTGCCTAACCCTACTACCAATTGATGGAGCAAGGTAGCAGAAGCGTATTGATTAGATAGATAAACAATATATATCGATCTATTACCGAAACAAATCAATGCGATTACATTCTAATCGAACCATAATTAAATCTTATTTTAATCCAAATGACTCAAAGAGATTTTGATAAAGCTTTAAGCGAGATTAGATGATGTTTTATCCAAACAACTTTACAAGAGAGATCTTAATAGATAATCCCAAAGGCAATTTTAAAAAAGCTATTTTTATCAACTAAAGGTTATGCAAACAATAACAAGATCTCCTGATTTATAATACGGTGAACCTATTTTTCCAAATTAACTTAGAAGGGAAACTATAATTAATTCTAATTAAAATAAAAGATTAAAACTCACATGACTCTGATTAAAAATTAAAAATTATCAAAATATCAAAATAATAAAATTCTAAATCAATAATGTCCTACATCATTAACACTCTGCAATTGAGCCTTCCAATTTATAGTACAATTGTTGAATGTGAAAAGGTATCCTGTCAGAGATCTTCTTCTGTCTAGATCCCCAGCATAATCTGAATCCACATAACCAACAATTTTACTGTCATCTTGTCTTTGTCCTCCATACACTAAACCATATGTTGCTGTTCCATTTAGGTATCTGAGAATCCATTTGACAGCTCTCCAGTGTTCCTTGCCAGGGTTTGCCATATATCTACTTACAACACTCATGGCATAGGATAGATCAGGCCTGGTTAAGACCATAGCATACATCAGGCAACCTACAGCACTTGCATAAGGTATATTTGTCATTTCAGACTTTTCAGCTTCACCTTTTGGGCACAACTGATCAGATAGTCTGAAATGTGGTGCTAAGGGAGTTAGAACTGGCTTTGAGTTTGCCATACCAAACTTATCAAGCACCCTTCTGATGTATGCTTCCTGGCTAAGAAACAGAGTTCCAGTATTTCGGTTCCTGTGTAGCTGCATACCCAGAATTTTCCTTGCTGGACCAAGATCTTTCATGTCAAATTCTCCTTTAAGTTTCTGCTTTAGGTCTTCTATCAAGCTCATGCTTATACTAGCAATGAGCATATCATCTACATACAATACCAAGTAAACCATCACCCCTGAGTCCTCTCTGAAATAGACACAGCAATCCAAGTTACACCTCTGAAATTTCTGCTTTGACATGAAGCTATCAAATTTGAGGTACCATTGCCTTGGGGACTGCTTGAGTCCATAGAGTGACTTCTTCAAATGACAAACCCAGTCAGCTCTTGACTTGTCTATAAACCCTTCAGGCTGTGCCATTACAATATGCTCTTGCAGCTCACCATGTAAGAATGCTGTTTTTACATCCATTTGTTCTAAGTGCATATTGTTCATAGCTACCAGTGTTAAGATGATTCTTATGGAGGCATGCCTTACCACAGGTGAAAATACCTCAGTGAAGTCAATGCCCTCCTTTTGGGTGAATCCTTTTGCCACAAGTCTGGCTTTAAATCTCACTGGCTCATCTCCTGAGATGCCCTGCTTGAGCTTGTACACCCACTTGCAGCCTATTACCTTTTTCTTGTCTGGTTTTGTCACAAGTACCCAGGTGTCATTCTTGTATAAGGAATCCATTTCCTCCTTCATGGCTTTTAACCACTTGTCTGCATTCTTCCCTTGAACAGCTTCCTTATAGGACTTAGGTTCATCATAATCCAGTTCATGAGCTGCTGTTAGTGCATATGCAATTAAATCTGCATATGCATACTTCTTTGGTGCCTTAATGGCTCTCCTTTCTCTATCTCTTGCCAACTGATAATCATGCAATCCTGTTTGACTTTCTGAAGCTTCATCAGCACTATCTGTTTCCCTATCCTCATAATCTGATGACTCATGAGCAGATGTATCTTTTGATTTTCCAGTAAGCTCCACCTTAACCTGATCTTTCAAAGGCACCCGGTGTGCTTATGCGAGTCTTTATTTTCCTGTGAGTTGCCCATAAGCATTTCTTGCTCATTGAAGATCACATCTCTGCTAACTATACACCTAGGTGGCTTTAGATCAGTACACCAGAGCCTGTACCCCTTCACACCTTCTGGATAACCAAGAAAGACACATTTCAGAGCCCTGGGCTCAAGCTTTCCTTGCTTCACATGTGCAAAGGCTGGACAGCCGAAAATCTTTAGATCAGAATAATTTGCTACTCTACCTGACCACATTTCTACAGGTGTTTTGAAGTCTATGCCACTGGATGGACTTCTATTTACTAAGTAACAAGCTGTCATCAGTGTTTCAGCCCATAAAGACTGAGGTAGTTTTGAGTGAATTAACAGACACCTTACTTTGTCCATAAGGGTTCTATTCATTCTCTCAGCAAGTCCATTTTGCTGTGGAGTGTGTCTTACTGTTTTATGTCTTACTACACCATGCTGAGCACAGAAATCATCAAATTGTTTGTTGCAAAATTCCAATCCATTATCAGTCCTTAGCCTCTTGACTTTTCTACCTGTTTGTGTTTCCACCAGTGCTTTCCACTGCTTGAACTTTTCAAAGGCTTCATTCTTGCCCTTCAAGAGATACACCCAAACCATTCTAGAATAGTCATCAATAAGAGATAGGAAATATTTGGCTCCACCTAAAGAAGTTATCTGTGCTGGTCCCCACAGATCAGAGTGGATGTAATCTAAGGTCCCTTTGGTCTTATGCACTGCAGTTTTGAATCTAATTCTAGAGGCTTTACCTAGGACACACACCTCACAGAATTCAACAGGACCTAACTTATCATCCCCTAGGACTCCCTGGTTTTCTAAAATCTTCATCCCCTTCTCACTCATATGCCCCAATCTCATATGCCACATTAGTGTTTTGTTTTGATTCTGACTTGTTGAGACACTGACATCCCCTGTAACGGCTGTTCCATGCAACACATACAGGCCATTTGTTTTAGCCCCCTTCATTATCACAATTGACCCTCTAATAATCTTCATAACACCAGATTCCATTTTAATGATGCAGCCCATTTGATCAAGAACCCCTAGAGAAATTAAGTTCCTTTTTAACTCTGGGACATGTCTAACTTCACTTAATTCCCTAATCACCCCATCAAACATCTTAAGTCTAATGGTACCAAGTCCAACTACTTTACAAAGTGAGTTGTTTCCCATCATGACTTCCCCACCATTAAAAGATCTATAGTTAGAAAAAAGATTTTTATCAGGGCACATGTGATAAGTACATCCAGAATCTAGTACCCACTTACCATTGGTCTGAGTTCCAGTAGCTAGAAGAACACCAGCTGAGTCATAACCATCATCATCATTTTCTTCAGATGCAACAGCAGCATCACCATGTTTCTTGGTTCCATCTTTTCCCTTGTTCTTTCTCTCTGGACAGTCTCTCTTGAAATGTCCCTCTTTGTGGCACTGGAAACATTTCAGATTTTTGTTCTTTGACTTAGACTTGCTGCGATTTCTGTTCTTGTTACTAAAGTCCTTCTTCTCTGATCTGCCCCTTGCTGTTAAGCCTTCTCCATCCTTGACTTCTGTCCTCTTTGTCACTTCTTTAGAGCTGAGAGAATCTTTTACATCAGCCATAGTAATTGACTGCCTTCCATACAGCAGTGTATCTACAAAATGCTCATATGAAGGTGGGAGAGATGATAACAAGATTATTGCCTTGTCTTCATCATCCAGTTTCACGTTGATATCTTCAAGATCAAGAATGATCCTGTTGAAGCTATCAATGTGACTCGCCAAAGAACTACCCTCTTCCATCTGCAATGTATACAGCCTCTTCTTTGTGCATAGTCTCTTGGTTAGAGATTTCTTAGTATATAGATCTTCTAGTTTCTTCCAGAGGCCTACCGCAGTTGTTTGATCTCCCACTTCCCTCAAAACCCCATCTCGTAGACTCAAGATTAGGGTGCTGTGAGCCTTGTCCAATGCTTCTTGCACTTCTCCATCACTGAGCTTGCTAGGCTTCTTTTCAGATCTGGGATCCCCCAATGAAACTGGTTTCCAGAAATGAACACGTCATGTCAGTTCGCAGTCGTGATGAAGTGTGAGCTATGAAACTGGTTTCCAGAAATGAACACGTCATGTCAGTTCGCAGTCGTGATGAAGAACGACATGTCAACTTGACTAAACCAAAGCCCGTATGACAAACTTGCTGTGTCAGCCATATTCGAGTTAGTGAAGCACGCTCGACTCACGTGTTCTCACTTACTCTATAAGGCTCTTTGGGATGTCGTTTTGGGCAGGCCATTGCTGAGAAATCAGCACGTGTTTTTCAATGTCGTTATTTACATTTGCGGGAAATTTCGAGAAACCGAATGAAATTTGTTGATGGGAAGTTCCATGTATAAATAGCCTCTGGTGGAGAGAAATCGATATGAGAGAAAAGCTTGTAACTTCATCTAAAACTTGTATCTTGTTCCTGGTGATTGAATAAGAAATTGTTGCTCTGTTCTTCAGTGGATGTAGGCCATCTCCAGGCCGAACCACTTTAATCCTGGTTCTCATTGTTTGCTGTTTTTAGTCTTGTTTCTTTTCTTTTAGTCTTTGCTTGGAGTCTAGTAATCAGTAATCAAAGCGTTGGATGAGTCTTGAGGAGGGTCTTGATTGATTAACTATTGATTAAAACCCAACAATCCTCAAATATATAATATTGATCGCAAGCCCTAAGCCAAGATCTGGATATGATCAACATCGTTGAACTTGTCCGTTACTTGTAACCATCTCTTTGCTCGAAAAGAGGACTTCTTGCAATTGAGAAACCCTGAGATCGGGGCCAACAAAATAAAGCAATCTACAATATTTTTACTTTCAAACGTAAATTTTTTATGATATTTGCTGCTTCTCTTTTTAATGATTCTCGCTTTAAAAGGTTGAATCTTATACATCTTCTACAAGCCATATAAAGTGATATAATGACTTTCATAAACAAATAATGTTTAAAACACTATAAGCTTGCAAATAACACATTATCCTTGGGCCAATCGTCAGTGAATTAGCCTGCATCTTCTAAAAAAGTTCCAGAACAAGAGGTACCACTAGAAAATATAAGTTTATAGCTTGCTGCCTGACAACATAATACCACCTTCTAGAATCATTCCTTCAGGAATATTGTAGTTAATTATTCTTATGCTTAGGGGATGGCTGACAACATAATTGTCAGCCATATTGACAATTATGTTACATTAACATAATTGTAGTTAATGTAATTGTCAGCCATATTCTTGTAGTTAATGTAATTGACAATTATGTTGCAACAACATAATGTAATTGACAATTATGTTACATTAACATAATTGTAGTTAATGTAGTTAATGTAATTATGTCAACCATATTGACAATTATGTTACATTAACATAATTGTCAGCCATATTCTTATGCTACATTAACAAATATTGTAGTTAATGTAGCTTGCTATCTGACAACATAATACCACTAAAAATTTACGAATTTTTTTTTTAATGTAGATATGTTATTAAATTGTGCGATTTAATAGAGTTATTTTTTAATGTACTATAAAATCGTAAATTTAATATCACACAATAGAGTGAAAGTAAGTCGAGGAGGAAGATCTAAGACATCATGAAGCTGTTTGTAGGTCATGGTTTCATAACCCGGAGGAGCTATTTTAACAAACACTATATAGATACTGTGAATTTATCAAAGAAAATCAAAATTTTGAACACGTAGGATAGAGAAACATAAGAGAAAAACATATATAAGGGGATGGCTATGATACAGGGACTAAAAGTCCCTGTATCATAAAGGGGGTCAATTTATTGACCCCCTTGTGTTAGCGCCATGTGGCAAACAACATTTCTAATGACAAATCTGGTTTTGCGGTAGGTTCTTAATATTAAATATTTTTAATTTAAAAAATTAAAA
Organism: Citropsis articulata; assembly: GCA_030449925.1. Taxonomy (NCBI): domain Eukaryota; kingdom Viridiplantae; phylum Streptophyta; class Magnoliopsida; order Sapindales; family Rutaceae; genus Citropsis; species Citropsis articulata. Next base: position 10,280,774 of record JASUUH010000211.1, on the reverse strand, counting down.
TAAATAAATTATTTAAATAAATAATATTTAAAAAATTATTATTATTATAAGTAAACAAAGGCAAATAAAGTAAAAATAGAAAAAATATTTTTTTATTATAAATATATAGAAAAATAAAATAAAAAGATTGTTAACAAAAAGAAAAAAATTTAATTTATTTTTTTGAAATATGTCTCATATTTAACATTAGATGTTTCATGTTTAATGTTCAATGTTTCATGTTGTTATTTTCTAAATACCCCGAAATTTTTCTTTTTTCCCCTCGTTTCATGTTTATGTTCATGTTTCATGTTGCAAGTTAAAAGTTTAATGTCTGACGTTTTATTTTTACTGTTACAGATGTACTCATATTTTTTGTTTATTGTTCCATGTTTTAAGTAAGGTGTTTCACGTTTCATGTTCAATGTTTCATGTTATTATTTTTCAAATACCCCGATATTTTTCTTTTTTGCCCCCGTTTCATGTTTACGTTCATGTTTCAGGTTGCAAGTTCAAAGTTTCATGTCTTACGTTTATTATTCACTGTTACAGAGGTTTCATATTTTTTGTTTATTGTTGCATGTTTTAAGTAAGGTGTTTCACGTTTCATGTTTAATATTTCATGTTGTTATTTTTCAAATACCCCGATATTTTTCTTTTTTGCCCCATTTCATGTTTACGTTCATGTTTCATGTTACAAGTTCAAAGTTCCATGTCTTACGTTTATTATTCACTGTTACAGAGGCTTCATTTTTTTTGTTTATTGTTGCATGTTTTAAGTAAGCTGTTTCACGTTGCATGTTCAATGTTTCATGTTGTTATTTTTCAAATACCCCGATATTTTTCTTTTTTGCCCCCGTTTCATGTTTACGTTCATGTTTCATGTTACAAGTTCAAAGTTTCATGTCTTACGTTTATTATTCACTGTTATAGAGGTTTCATTTTTTTTGTTTATTGTTGCATGTTTTAAGTAAGGTGTTTCACGTTTCATGTTTAATGTTTCATGTTGTTATTTTTTAAATACCCCGATATTTTTCTTTTTTGCCCCATTTCATGTTTACGTTCATGTTTCATGTTACAAGTTCAAAGTTCCATGTCTTACGTTTATTATTCACTGTTACAGAGGCTTCATTTTTTTTGTTTATTGTTGCATGTTTTAAGTAAGCTGTTTCACGTTGCATGTTCAATGTTTCATGTTGTTATTTTTCAAATACCCTGATATTTTTCTTTTTTGCCCCCGTTTCATGTTTACGTTCATGTTTCATGTTACAAGTTCAAAGTTTCATGTCTTACGTTTATTATTCACTGTTACAGAGGTTTCATTTTTTTTGTTTATTGTTGCAAGTTTTAAGTAAGGTGTTTCACGTTTAATGTTCAATGTTTCATGTTGTTATTTTCCAAATACCCCGAAATTTTTCTTTTTTGCCCCCGTTTCATGTTTACGTTCCACGTTTCATGTTTGCTGTTCTACGTTTCATGTTTGACGTTGTAAGCTCACTGTTACGGAGATACTCATATTTTAAGTTCGCTGTTGCATATTTTAAGTAAATTATTTCATGTTTGTTGTTCAATGTTTCATGTAATAATTTTTCACTGTAGTAGGTACTGTAGCAAACGGCTAACCGACATCTTGATAATGGCTAACCGACATCTTGATAACGGCTAGCCGACATCAAGCAGAATCGGTGCTTAGTCTCTGGATACAAACGGCTAACCGACGTTTCAAGATAACGGCTAGCAGACGTTAGGCAGAATCAGAGATTAGCTTCTGGACACTAACGGCTAACCGATATCGTAAATAACGGCTCGCCGACATTGAACAAAATTAAAGAGTAGACTCTGGACACTAACATCGATCCGACGTATGGAAAACGGTGATCCGACATTTTAAAATTTTGTCCAACGGTAACTTGCTCAAAGTCAAAACGGTGATCCGATATCTAGTTAACGGCGATCTAACATTGAGCAAAAAGTCATCAACGAATATATTTCAAATCCAACTATAAATAAGTCCAATCAAATTCAAACTAGAACGATTCCAACGATTATCATTGAGCATACAAACTTTCATTGAGCTTTGAATTCTTATATTCATCTCATTTATTCATACATTGAGCTTTCATTTGTGATCAAACAAATTGTGTTAGAGAAATTCATTTGTAATCCTTTTTGTAAAATCAAGTTGAGAGGTTGTAAGCGTTGGGATACACTTGGGTTAAGAGATTAGGGATAATCTCTTGTTGTAAAGGTCCATTGACACCTTGGAAGTCAATTGTAAGCATTTGAAGCCTTGGAGGCTTGCTTAGTGAAATCCCTTCTCTCTACGTTGTTTTATTTCCATCCTTCTCTCTCTAAAATTCTTCATTTTTCACTTAATTTCTTGCCAAAGCGAGTCTCTAGAACCATTTTCCATTTATTAAACCTCACGTATTCACTCCCAAAACACCATTTTCTTGTTGATTTTTGAAATTCCTAAATCTCAAAACCTAGTTTACCCGTTTCACATACCCTTGCTTTTGAGTCATTTTTTTCTCATTCTTGACCAAATATTGTGTGTACACTATATTTCTACACTATATCATTAACAAATCGTTTTCCTTAAATACAACAAATTACAAATCTAATAACTTTAACAATTCTTTTTAAAAAAATTAACAATTACAAAGAATATTTAAAGCTGAGTAACCTAGATGAGAAGAGGAGCAGGAGCGAGAGTGAGAGTAAGGTAGAGTGTGATTTTGAGCTGGATCAAGAGTAAGAGTAAGAGCAACAGTAACAGCGAGAGCAAGAGTGTGAGGGTACAGATGGCAAATATCCAATTATGGATGGACAATATTCATCCAAATACAAATCCATAATTATCCATGATGGATATATCCATATCCATATCCAGTATTTAATACTGCAAATGGATATGGATTTTATCCATATAGGTATGGATATCCATGGATATTTAATTTTTATTATATAAAAAATAATAAAAATTAAATTAAATTAAATAATATAGAATAGTTAAAACCAGTATTAGATTCTAATATCAAATAAATAATAATAAATATAACAAATATCAAAACTATGAATTAACAAAAAGAAATTATAATATGAAATTACAAATTAATTTCAAATTAAATACAAAAAATTCATTCTTTTAACGCATCATTAATCTCCAATCTTCTAACGCATCATTAATCTCCAATCTTCTACCGCATCATTAATCTCCAACCAGACCATCATCATTAATCTGCAAAAATTATGACTTAGTTAATGCCTTTCAACCAATAAAGTACCATTTCATGAGGTAGATAACGTATATTAGATATAAAAATAAAGTAAACTTATGTCACCAGCTAAACAGTCCAAGACAGAATTTTCAGCTATGAAAACTTGACACCTCCAGCAGTGGCTGATAGTAGTTAAAGAATAAAGAACTAGAGATAGCCAGCTTATTGAGAATCAAGTGTGCATGTGATTTCAATTTAAGCAGACAAAAAAAATCTGGAAGTACCACTATACTAAAATGGCAGTTTCCATGGACATTCGCCAAACTACTTGCACAAAGACATTAATTCTCCTCTACCCATCAGAATCACAAGTTCACATCTAATTGCTTAAATATTTCAAGAAAGTGGAAGACCAAGCATGCAGAAGATGCCTGAGACAGTGACATCACTAAACAAGAAAGCAAATCAGATTACACCATTAAAAAATTTACAACAACAGACTGAAATTGCTAAGATACAATTGGTGAAATGACCAACCAAAGATACATGTGAATAACGATGAAATTGAACAATTTAAAAACCCAAAATTAATCAAATAAAACGAAACAAACTAAGTTATGGTATGACCTCATGTTTCAAAAGATCAAACAGAGATTAATGCTCAATTAACTCAGCTAACATTAAAAGTTTCACATTCTATCAACAATTAACAATTATAGAAATACCCAACTGCACATGTAATCGTAATAATAAAAATATGCAAACAATTATTAAAAGCTATTTTTTTCCTTTACAAATAAAATATAATGATAGATACGTAAAAAAAATGAAAGACATTAAACTGAATTTCAAGGATTCAGTAATGAAAGGGAAACAAAAGCATGATGATCGACCACCGTCGGAATCCCCTCCACATACCAGCGGCCACCAATCTAGTCAACACAATGCAAAAATTCAAAATCCCAACCAAAAAAACCAAACAAACCCACGGCTTCCCTCCACCACCAACCCACCGGAAACGGTCATCGCTTTGGCCACATCCGGAACCACTGCCGTGTCCGGCCACCTTCCTCTCGCTTTCGGCGCTTAATCGGCGGCAAAAACAACAAAATTCGGAAAAAAAAAAAACAACAACAAACCCAGCTCGCGGGTTCTCTCCCCCACCAGATTGGAAGTTCCAGGCCGCGTTTTGATCACCGCGGCACCTCAAAACAGCAGCTGCAGTCTTCTGGAAGCCACTACAACTCAGACCCGCTCCCTCCAACATCGCGCCACGGATCGAGCAGACCAACGGTGCCATCCAAGCTCAGATCCGAAGCTGTATCTGTTCCAGCTGGGCAGATCGTGACCTCTGCGCTTCCGGAAGTGAGGAAGAATGTGGGGATGGAGTGGGAGAAAGATGATGATTTTCTGGTTCAATGTTCCATAGGGGGGAGAAAGAACATGGGGGTAGGGGAGAAAGAGAGGGAAATATTTTTCTTCCGGTTACCCTTCTTTTTTTACTTTTATTCACATTTTCTTTCTTTTTTTTCAAATTAAAACTCCAGCCGTTGGATTCAAATAAAATGAATCCAATGGCTCAATGACAGCCCCTGTATCATACAGGAGAATTTAGGCCCTACACCGTAACTGAGGCCCATATATAAAAGAACAATTCCATCACATAGGCATGTAAGTAATAAAGAGGCGGCACGAATTTGTAAAAATAAATAGAAACCGACAAAAAAAGGCACTAGATCTCTTAAAAAATAGAGGAAAAACGAAGTGCTAGTAGTTAAAATTCAAAAGCAACCGCGTGTTAATGTTTATTCGACACTAATTACACAATGCTAATGCTCCTCAAAAAAAAAAAAAATAAAATAAAATTACACAATACTAATGGACCAGTGGCCGAACGTGTTGGGTGTAAGTGAATAACCAAATGCATTCTACATGTAAATGTCATAATGAACGATTACAGTGTAGATTACACTGCGGTGGAGTAGTATAAGTGCCAAGCCACTTACATCACGTCAAGTGTAAAGATACAATTCAAAATATTTCCACAGACAAGCAAACACACTTCGGATCTGGACTAAAATAAAAACCAGCATGTGATCAGTTACAAACATGTGATGCTCTTATGAAATTCGAAAGTATGCCAAGCATCTAACCCGGAATCACAATAAACCATTTAACAAATTTGTTAAAATATTGAGATCCTAATTCAACATGTAAAATAAACTATTATTAACACGTTTAATATCTATATATTTAATAAGATTTATATCAAATATTTACACTTCATTACATATATATTATTATTATTAATATTATAATATCTACTAAAATATTACACATTTATATTAATGAAGTTTTGATGAAGAACCGCGAAGATCAGTGAGAGTGCCAAAGCCTAACTACAAGTATGAAGGTTATGCTTGAAGCCACGTAACTCATGCAAGTCATGCGTGGCACATGCAAGACATGTTTTACGTGAAGATTGTGTGTGAATGAATACTAGAGGAATAACGATTGGGTTACTACGTCAATTGATCGTGCAGATTGAGTGGAGAATCAAATCGTGGTTGTTACATTTGATTTGAATTCCATTTCGAGTTTATAGCCAGGTTGTTTCATTAAATATTTCCTTGATTTTATTTGCTTGGTTTTGGCCGATATTGTTGGTCGCAAGCAAAGTATTGTTACGCTTACCATTATAAATAAGCTCCAGTGATGAATAAAGAATTATCCAGAAATTATCTCAAACATTTGTTTGTGGTCATTTTCACCAAAAGTAGAATAACTATATTTACTAGCAATTGTTAGCAAGCATATGGCTGGGACCCTATCAAGTTTTAAGTCAATATTAAATTTTATAAATGAAACTTCATATATTTGTTCATCCTTTAAAAAAAAAAAAAAAGATAATTATGTCTAATATTTAAGTTTTATTGACGAGAACCTGCAAATTGATTTAGAATAAAAAACATAATTATATCATTAATCAAGTAAATAGATCAAAAACTTTAACTCTAATTCGACAAAAAAAAAAAAAGATCATTGCAACCTGAATCCGACCCATTTAATAATCGTATCGAATTCGGTAATTTATATCTATTTATTCATATCATGTTCGTGTCAGATAACCAGTCATATCAAATTTTGTTAGCTTTATAGAAATTAACATAACAAAAAAAGAATACCAATCAAAATATAGAACACGACACTTAGATAGTGGAGATTGAGATTTAAAATTAAAAAATTCTGTCATATCTACCCTTTTAGTCTATAAATTAGGCCCAAAGAGATTATGAATGGACTTTTGAGCCATTTTCTCAGTTACTAAAGAGAAAATAAAAAAGCAAGCAATTTGGAATTGTTGAAAAATGATCGAAACACAAAAACTGATGGGAGCACTGAAGCGCCTTTGAAGGGACACGCTTGCACCATACTCTTGGATAAACATCAGAAGTAAAAAAACTATCGTACGAAGAAAGCATTCAGCTATATCTCAAACTATCACTTTGTAAGTTTTTTACTTCGGATCATTGAAGGATTTTACCACCTTCAATAACTATTTATTACAAGAAAATCTTGAGTACGCGAGGGAATACAATCATGTAGTAAGAATATAATAATATATGGAATTTATTTTAAGATAACTACCCACTTTTTAGTCTTTCAACCTAAATGCACAAATAAATGGATGTGGTTTGTTTATTATATGAATAAATGGTACTCGGACTGTACAAAAAAAAAATTCTCATCTATTAGCTATTAAAAGATCATAATAATTTTTTTTATAAGTAGTGATACAAATACAAATATTTTAATATAAATAATATGATATAATTAGTTTAATTTAAAACATCATATGTTTTACATTATTTATTTTTTATTTCTGAAAATATATTCATATTATTCCAAGAGACAAATCATAAGAAACAAGTTAAATGTTGTGGAAAATCTTCAACTTGTATAAGACACTAGCCATTACTAAGTACAAACTTATCTAAAGTATTGGCCATTTTATTACAATTCTTAGGTACACGACCGATCCTGAAATCCTACTTTGTTAATAATATGCACTGCATCTCGATAACTATTTTAAATAGCTCATTACGAGTATTATGTTGTCCTGTCAAAAGCTTACTAATACATGATTTATTTTAGAAAAAATTCTATGATGTTGTGATTAAAATTACGACATCAATATCATGATAAACATAAATTTTATAAATTACACATGAAATTAGTAAATAAAAGATAAAATAAATAAATTAATATAAGAATGGTATATTAGTGTTTTAAAATTGTAAAAAAAACACATAAAAATATAACATAAAACTTGTAAATTAATATTAACTATCCATCAGACAAAAAATAGTTTATTCATTTAATTTAATTAAACAAAGAAAAAAGTCACTCATCAATTAAAAACAAAATACTTAATTAAAATAAGTTTTATTGAATTAGTTTAACCATAAATTCTATATTCATTCTAGGACATTCATAATTTTTTTTTCATTTTTCTATCATAGTATTGTTTACTACATAAGTTAATTAAGCAAAATTATTTTTCTTGACGTGGATCAAGTCAAAACAAAATAGGAATATATTCTTATATTACTAGACATATATGATATATCAATAAAATTGGACCTAATTTCCTGTTTTATACATACTTCATAAAGGATGCAATATCATGTTATCTTACAAATAGCTTTGAAAAATATAAAAAAGTGTAGTTTTCCAAAATCTGATTTCGAGAATAAGTTTTATTCTTAATAAAAATTTCACATATACAATTACATACATTACATAAACCCAAAACTATTGTTATTCAATTTAGAAAAAAAATCAATAGATATATAAGGTAATTATTATTATAACGAGTTCTTATTTTATATTTGTAAGTTTTTATTTTTCAATAATTTTTAAATTAATTTATTTATTTCACCTTTCATTTACAAATCTTATATTTTATTTATATAATTTATGTCTTATTTTACACTTAACGTTGGTTTACAATTTTTATGTTATATTTGTAAGTCTTTGTTTTGACTACCAATATTACTCTCATTGACCACTCTTATGTTAATTTACTTATTTCGTCTTCTATTAACAAGTCATGTATTCCATTTACTTAATTGATATTTTATTTTACACTTATTGTTGATTTACAAGTTTTGTATTTATTTGTAAGTTTTTGTTTTGTTTACTAATAATACACCAATTTACCATTCCTATTTTAATTTACTTCTCTTGCATTTCATTAATAAGCATTATATTCCATAATTTATGCTTTATTTTACACCTAATGTTGATTTTACAAGTTTTATGTTACATTTATAAGTTTTTATTTTGTTTTCTAATAATGCACCAATTTATCATTCTTATATTAATTTAGTTGTTTTGCCCTCTATTTCCAAGTACTATGTTTTGTTTTTTACATAATTTATATTTTTTTTTACATTCAATATTAGTTTACAAGTTTTATGTTACATTTTTAAATTTTTATTTTGTTAACTAATAATACCGTAATTTATCATTCTTATGTTAATTTACTTATTTTACCTCCTATTTATAAGTCTTATATTTTATTTTTTTTTAGTCATTTATTGTTGATTTATAAGTTTTATGTTATATTTATAATTTTTTGTTTTGTTTACCATCGATGCACTGACTTAATACTCGTACGCTAATTTATTTATTTTATCTTTTATATATAAGTCTTATATTCTATTTATATAATTTATGTTTTCCTATATACTTAGTGTTAATTTACAAATTTTACATTAAATGTACATATTTTATATTTTATCTATATAATTCATGTTTAAATACTAAAATCACGGTATCTGATAATGAACTTTTATTTTATTAGTTATATTTATTTTAGTTTCAATTAACCAATCCCGTCGGCACTAAATCTGACGTGGCAATGATGAATCGCTCGTTGTATCATCCACCGTTGATCGAAGCCAACGGAAACGACAGTGTTTATCTGACATTCTTACAACCAAAACGACACGTCAAACACATTCTTACGCAACCCTGACGCGATTGAAACTCTACTCAATTTAATTGGTATATCATTATTGTTTTTTCAATTAATTTTAATTACTGGGTAGACCTATTAAATTTCAAATTCAAATAGCAGGATTAATGTCTTGTGGTTTCCACGGGGGCAGTGTAGGACTTGCAGATTTCCAAATTCGAAACCCAAATTGAGGTACTTTTTATTTCACCCATCTCTCCCAATTCTTGTTTGTTCTTGCTCTAAGAATCAATAATTGTCGTTTCAGCTGAGGAAAAAAAAAAAGAAAATTATAAATTTTTTGTCGAAACTGAAATTTGATACCCACACACATACACTCTATATGTGAATTGTGAAATATGTTAATTGATAGATATTTTGCTTTGGTTTTGTAATTTGGATTGCGTTAATTGGTTCTACATTATTCAATTTAATAGTGAAAGATTTTGATTAAGCTGCCATATACAATAGCTTACTGTGTTTGTAAGGACCTAGAGCTCTCTGATTTGTGTTTGACAGCGTGGCAACGTCATTTTTGTGGATATATATTGATTTTGTTAACATTATGGTAGGTGAGCATGGTGAAATGCATGTGTATTGAAATGTCTTGACGGGTAACCCTGAAAAGCTTTTGCTGTTTATTTCAAGTTTGGACTGGCCATCCGTTGCCTTGGAGTAAATTTGATTGCTATTTTGTATCTCATAACACTTGTTGGTTATCGTATACATACCATGTGGCTGCTGCTTCTATTTGTTATGTGTTCTCTTCCTTGGTTGGTTCATGATTACTCCTACATTGCTTCACCACATTGCTTGTCTTTTACAACATTGATATGGCAATATAATAAAAAGACGAGGGCTGGTCTTGAACAGCTAAATATATTTAATTGTTGTAGAACTGCAGAGTAAATGTTTTCTGGAAGATAGTTGGGTATCTTGTGGTTCTAGGAGTGTTTATTATCCTTCTTTTAAAGTCTCATGACTGTGGTTCTCGATTGTCTAACTTTCCGAGATGAGGGGAAAATGAGGGTTGCTATTCAAACTTGAGGCGATTGTAAATTTGTAATTCTATTTCTAGTAATTCATCTATTTATATCTTTATATTTTTTTGAATGAACCTCAAATATTTCAATTACAATCATTGTTGTGTTCTCTACATCTACTTGATCTGCCTATTTCTTTCTTCTCAGTTTTGTTCTCACTTTCTAACCTAAAGATCTCTGCTTGTATATGTGTGTGTTGATAACATATTCATTGCAGCTGCCCCCTTGTATGCTGCAAGGCTAGTGGGGTGATGGCAGACTTACCGGGTTATATGCGTGCTTGCCTGCACACTGGGAAACTAGCTTTCTTAGCAATTTTGGTTTCTGGAGGAATTGTACTGCAGATTCTGGTCAGTGGTGTTTTCTATTGTTAGAATTATCTTTGGTTAAGTCTTTTGCAAGTGGCTGACGAATAGTTCTCATGTTTGATCTGGCAGGCATGTGCATTGTACAATAATTGGTGGCCAATGCTCACTGGTAAGCCCCATGAACTTTTTGTTTTTGGTGTTAATGGTGTTCTTTTTCTGAAGCATTCTGCACTTTGTAGCTTCAAAATTTTAAGTATATACTTTGCCCTGCAATTGGGCAATTTTCATTCATACACGCTAAAATAATTAGTGATCTGCCATGTCTCATTTCTGATCTACCTCTTTGTCTGCATCATTAACCCCAGGAGCAGAATAACAACAAATCATTAATTTCTTAAAGAGAAAAAGGATTGTAAATTTTTAATGCTATATGTTGATGCTTTGGCTTTTATCTCAGTATGACTTGAAACAGGAGCGGAGTGAATCTTTGTTGGATTTCTTGTTTTGCTTTTGGTTTTCTCCCTTAGAAAAATTTATATGCTCATGAAGAATAATATCATTGAAGTATATTGCTTTTGTAAAATGTGAAACTAATCTATGAAAATGTAGATATCCATTGTTCCTTGTGAGTAGAAGTAAACTGCTATCAGATATGTATTCTAAGAGAAATATTGGCTTGTTGTTCTTTGCAGTCCTAATGTATGTTCTTCTACCCATGCCTCTGCTGTTTTTTGCGGGGTCCAATGGTTCTTCTTTATTTTCTGAATCTGAAAATAGGTCAGCCCTTTTCCTTTTAGAGCACTACTCAAGCAACATTTGATCAATATCTCTCAAGATTTGAATATTGAATACTCATTTAACTAACTAAGTTCCATGTTAACGAATGATGAAACAGCTGGGTCAATGCAACCAAGTTCTTGACTGGAGCTTCTGCGGTTGGAAGCATTGCAATACCGGTTATCTTAAAGCATGCGGGGGTTATTGGATGGGGAGCATTGGCAATGGAGCTTTCATCCTTTTTTGTACTTGTACTGGCCATAATGTGTTATATTGGCACGAGCGACGATGATGATTACAGTATACTCTGAGATACTGCTGACTTTGGTGCTCAAGTCATTACTGTACAAAAGTGACAATGTTAGTTACAATCATCTGATGGCTTTTCTTTGGCCATTTGTGAACCTCACATCCTCTCTTTTCGTCTTACGAAGGGAGAAGAATTTGCCTTTAATGAGTGAAATTCTTTGTCTATATTGATTTTGTCCTGAGCTACAATGTTCTTCATAATTTTTGTCATCCGAATGATCAATTGGAATTGGATTGTGGTGTAGTGTACATGGAAACTATTTATGCATTCTTTTATTCCAGGGTTTGTTTAGTATTTTTTTTTTTCAATTTTTGTCGTTGTGCAGATAGACTTAAAGAGTTTGCCATATTTTCTAGGAGTGTTGCAGACCAAAAAAAAAATATATATTGAGAAGTAAGGGTTTGTTTAGTATAATTTTAAAGTTAGTTAAAATCAAAGAATAATAAATTTGCTTTCTAACTACTTGATAATATTCTATACGAAATCTTATCATTGGTTAGTGAAAATATTGTAAAGTGACTCAAATAACTTTTAAATTTCGTGGAAAGAAGAGGGAGATATTCAACAAGTTTATTAGTAAAATTTTCAGAATTTGTTCCTTTAATTTCTTCACGTTAATTCTTAAGAGGGACGGATCATGTCTTTATCATATTTCGTAAATAAAAAAAGATTCAATACAAAATAGTCCAAAATAAATATAATAAATAAAATAGTCAAATGCTTCTTTGAAAAAATTTTCCTCTTCTGTTTATTTATATTAAATTGAAAAAAAAGAGACTTGGCTCCCAAGCAACTCCCTGTGTTTTTAAAAGTATAAAATATAAACAAGCAGTTAACATGGCAGACAATATTGGAACAGTAGCAATGGAAGCACAAGAAGAACAGCAAGTTCAAATAGGGTATATATGAATATGAATATGCACTAATTGACAACCCAGTTAATTCACCAGTACCTGAATAAACTGATTAGAACAGCCTACTGTCATGATCTTCTTATGTTTATTTTCGGTGATGATGATGAGATACTGGATGTTGAGGATGATAGCAGCTTTGATAACATAGTAGTTGTGGATAATTTATTGAAAGTTGAAGAAGACAAGTTCGAGAAGCTCAAAAGCTTCGTGTGGAAGATATTCAGTGTCACAAAAGTTGACATGGTTTTGCCTTGTGATTCTGATACCGGACAAACCTTAGGTTGTTGCTTCATTGAGTATCATACTCCTCAGGTATAATTTTCCTCACAATTTATTTATTTATTTATTAAGTTTTCTTAACGTATAACATCCATAACAAGTTACTATGCCTTTAGATGTCTATCACTCGAGCTTACTGGTCAATGACTTCTTTAGTCCTTCAGAGGTTTTTGTGAAACTAGTTATGTAATATCATGAAGGTTGTTTTCAGCAACCACTTGAAACTGGCCAGTTTAAACACTTCCTCACAAATGTGAGGGAAGGGGTTCAGCCGCATCGTGCGGGGTTTAATTTATATTTCCTTCCTTGGGCCTTGAAATTTCAGTGAAAGCGATCTTTCTCCCAATATGGGAGCTTGACATCCCTCGAATATTTGAGAGGGTTTAAAATCTGAGCAGTGCTATATCAGAATTGATGTAAATGGGTCTCAGTATCTGTATGATTGTAAATATCATGAGCAATAGTCTCCTCAAAAAAAAAAAAAGGTTGTTTTCAGCGTTCCGATTCTTGATATGAAATTGCTGCACTCTGATTATGGAGTATGTTTGCATAGAAGTATGAACAGATGAACGTGTTAAGAATATTTCTGAATTTGTTTGAGCTATCTGGCTGATTGTTAATGCATTTTGGGGGCTACTGTACTAAATCCAATTACCATACTGATATTCCTTGGGTCTAACTTTTAGAGTAATCAGATGCAGATGAAGTTGTTTAACATATTTCCCGATCTATGTTGACATCAAAGCAAGATATGGCTGGGATATTGTTTTATGAGTTTTCTTATTGATGATTCAAGGAAGAATATGCTGACCGATCGGGAGATGTTGCTATGTGGTTATTTGACATGTTTATTTTCTAGTTAGCTGGTTAAAATGAATTGTCCGGAATTTCTGCAATCAAAATTATTCCTTTAGGGTAAAGCTTTTGTTGGTTTATGCTATTATTTAGGAAGCTGAGCTTGCTAAGAATAACGTAGATGGGTACGTAATGGACAAGGTTAAACGGTAAAAACTTTTGGTGAGATCAATGACGCAGTGTTTTGTTAGATTTCGCTCTAACTTGTGTTCTCACAAAGAGAAGAAGGTATGAAAAATTATGAATTTGAATTTGAAACAAGAAAACTCAAATTTTGATTGAATATAAGTTGATTACTACAAAGAGTTTAGTACATGTTTATAGAATTCAAATTCCACTATACCTATTACACTTCACTCAACAAATACACCAACTACAATCCACTAAACAAAACACACATACTTTATTTTACTATTATTGGCCCTCATGTCTCATGCTGCATCACTGAGTGACTTTGATAGAATTCTAAACACCCGAGATGAGTGGACTCCACAAAAATTGAGCCATGTTTTTATGGGGCAATACGTTAATACACTTTATGCCAGTTGTGTTTCTCGTTTCCATACGAATGCACCAGTACTATTTTGGGCCCTCATGTCTCATGCTGCATCAGTTTTTCTCCTTCTTGAAAAGAACTCATCCTTGAGTTAGTCAAGGAATTTGGTCAAGACTATGATACTCGTACAAATCTTGAACATTAAAAGTATTTGAAAAGGCATAGTGTTAAGGGAGATCGATGATATAGACATTATCATTAATCTTTTAAAGGATGCGAAAAGGACCAATTTTCTTCTGCTTGAGTTTAATGTATTTTCATGCAGGAATTCGTTATTTGCGCAAATGTATCATGACATAATCACCTACTTTATATGATTTGAACCTTCTGTGCTTGTCAGCAATGGCCTTGTATTGTGTGGTGCATTCTTCCAACTTTTTTACCTCTCCATGTATGTTGATCCTTTGTCGATTAGATGATCAATAATGATGCTCATTCTAGAAAGTTTTGGCAAAGGAACCAAGTTTAAAGTTTGCAATGGTGGATGAATATAAACAACTTCAAATGGAGATTTAACAATAGAATGGTTAGGCACATTATCATAGGCAATTCAGCTTGAGGTAAAATATTTTCCTATTGTCTTGGGTTTTCTTTAACCAAGCATTGCAAGATATTACCCATGTATGTGATTGGTAATTTCAATCTGCCCATCTGTTTATGGATAACAAGTACTACTAAATTGTAAAGTTATATCAAGTCTTTTTCATTAAGTACGCCAAAAATGACTAAGAAATTTGCTATCGCGATTAGAAACTATTGTCTTTGGCAATCCATGTAAACGGACAATTTCTTGAAAGAATAGTTGAGAAATGTAGGTAGTATCTTGAGTTTTCGTACATATAATAAAATGAGATATTTTAGAAAAACAATCTACCACAATAAAGATAGTGAAATAATAACTAGGCAACCTAAGGGGGGTGAATTGAGATTCTAAAAATTAAGCTAAGAAAACCACACAACAATTTAATCTAATGTCTTAATGAAATAAAAAATAATAAATCTAACATTACTTAAAAAAAAAAGAGTAAGGGAAGATAGAGCAAACACAAAGATTTTTACGTAGTTCGGCTAATCCTGCTTACGTTCACTCCTCCAAGCTCACCGGGCTTGAAGATTCCACTATCCAAGCCTTCAAGGCTTCAAGAACTTTTACAATTGACTTAACCAGTGTCAATAAACATTTACAATAAGAAATTATTCCAAATCTCTTAACTCAAGTGTTTTTCATACCAACACTTTCTCAAATACAAGATTTTTCTCACATACAATCTATGTGTTCACAAATATATGCTCAATGCGTGATTTAAAAAATGAATGAACAAATTAAAGTTCAAGAAATATTGTATTCTCAATAATATGCTCTTTGGTATTCGTTAGATTCACTTTGATTTGGATCTAATGCAATCCTTTTATAGTTGGAGCTAAAAACTAGTCCTTATTGACTTGTTGCACAAATTCATATCGTCGTTTAATCCTTATCGGATCACCGTTTTGACTTGAGCAAGTTACTATTGTGCTATAATTTCAACTTATCAGATTCCTGTTTTTCAAATATCGGATCGCCGTTAGTTTCCAGAAACTAAACTTCAATTCTGTTCGATTCGGTTAATCGTTATCTTCAAAACGGTTAACCGTTTGCCACAGTAAAATTATTTTTTAAAATTATAATTTTACCCTAAAACTTTAAATAACAAAACTATGGCCCAAAACTTTATGAAACTTTTCAAATAAGTCTATTTTCAGAATTTCAAGCAATACTTGTTGATTTCAAAGTTCTCAAAACTATTTCAATTTAAACCATTAACTTGAAAATAACTAATTTTATAAAATCATTTTTCCATCGAGTATAAAACCTTTATAATATGAAAATAATGATTTATTTAAAATGTAAGAAAAATAATTTGAACTTTTAAAAGCTTAATCATTCTTAATTTTATTTATTATCATCAAAATCAATATTATGGATATATAAATGTTAACAGATAAAATCCAAACCTTTCTATGTTTGTGGTAATCCTAAAATGAAATCCATGGACAAGTTTTCCCAAGATACATCTAGAATAGGAAGTGACACGTATAACACAGTATTCTGAGCTTGTCCTTTTGCAATTTGGTATGTATAACAATGTTTGACAAATTTCTCGACATCACATTTGAGATGAGCCCAAAAATATCGAGCTTCTACTAATAAAATAGTTTTGTCTCGTCCTATGTAACCTCCTAAACCTCCAGCATTTAGTTCTCGAATGATGTGCTCTCTTAGTGATCCTCGTGGAATACATAAACGATTTTCAAAAATAAAAATCCATCATGTATTTGGTGCTTACTTGCAACTCCAATAGTGCACTTCTGCCATTCTTCTTTGAAATCCTAATCATCTGCATACAAATCTTTCAAATAATGAAAACCAATTATTTCATTATGAACATTAATTAATAACATTACTCGGCGACTTAATGCATCAATGACTTTGTTTAATTGGCCTGGCTTGTATTTGAGAAAGAAAATAAACTTCTGAATATAGGCAATCCATCTTGCATGCATTCGATTGGCTTTAGAAGAACTGTTGAGATACTTAAGAGCTTGACGATCCACATTTATGATAAATTCTTTTTGTACTAGGTATGACTCCGATTGTTGCAAGGTGCGAACAATTGCATACAATTCTTGCTTATATGTTAACCATTTCATTCTCGTTTTACTAAGCTTCTCACTAAAGAAGACGATTGGTTTCATTTCTTGATATAAAACGACTCGATTCCCACCCATCACTTAAAATTTTGTCAAAGTCGAAATTAAAAGGCGGTGCATTTGTAAGTTTCTCTTTGAAGGCTGTAAAACTTTGTTATGCTTTTTCTGTCGAAACAAATTATTTTTGCTTCAAACAGTCTATAAGTGGTGCAGCAATTATGCTGAAATTCTTCACAAATTGTCTAAAGAAGGTTGCGAGGCTATAAAAACTTCGATCCTCTGAAATTGTCTTCGATGTTGACCATTCTCGAATAGCTTTCACCTTTTCTTGATCGACTTTGATTCCTTCTAAATTCATAACGAAGTCCAAAAAGATTAAATTGTCTTTCATAAAGCTATATTTCTTCAGATTAGCATATAACTTATTCTTTCGTAACGCTTCAAAAGCTTCCTTCAAATGTTGTATATGCTCTTTTCGCTATGGCTATAAATTAAGATGCCATCAAAATAAACAATAAATTTTCCAACGAAAGATTGAAGCACCTGATTCATTAACCTCATAAAAGTGCTTGGAGAATTGGACAGACCAAAAGGTATAACTAGTTACTTACACAGTCCTTTATTAGTTTTGAATGCTGTTTTCCATTCATCATCAGGACGAAATATGAATTTGGTGGTACATACTTTGTAGATCAATCTTTGAAAATAATTTCGACCTACCCAATCTATCAAGCATATCATTCAATTAAGGAATAAGAAACTAATATCGTATCATAATCTTGTTGATGGCTCGACTTCCTATGCATATTCTCTAACTTCTATCTTTTTTTGGATTTAGGAGTATGAGTGTAGGTACAGCTACATGACTTATACTTTCTCGAACCATGCCTTTCTTGAGAATATCTTGGACTTATTCATGTAGAATCTCATATTCTTTAAGGCTTATGTAGTAGTGTGGTAAGTTTAATAAGCTTGCTTCAGGAATAAGACCAATAGGATGCTGGATATCTCTAAGCGGAGGTAGTCCAACAGGTAATTCATTGGAAACAACATCAATTAATTTTGCCAGTAAAGGCTAGATTAAATCTGGTATACTTTGTAAGATAAGAACATTTTTAGGCATCAAAAGAAGGTTGTTTCTAGTCTTCAAGCATGTTAGATTGTTAGGTTGTTTCATTAGGATAAGAATAAACTTTGTGTTGTTCTTGTGGAATGTATAGGTATTATTTTTTCCATTATACACTGTACTTAAATCAAACTGCCAAGGATGACCAAATAACATATAACAAGCATCCATATCAACAACATCATACTTTACCTCATCTATATACTTATAGATAGAAAAAGGAACACAACACTGTTCGGTCACCTTTGTCTCACTAACATCTTTGATCCACCCAATATGATATGGAGATGGGTGTGGTTGAGTTGGTAATTGTAA
The DNA here is from genome assembly GCA_030449925.1 of Citropsis articulata. Classification (NCBI taxonomy): domain Eukaryota; kingdom Viridiplantae; phylum Streptophyta; class Magnoliopsida; order Sapindales; family Rutaceae; genus Citropsis; species Citropsis articulata. Next base: position 10,262,378 of record JASUUH010000211.1, on the reverse strand, counting down.
TTTATCTCCTATGGTCTTGGATACTATGTTCTCACTACTTCTGCTATTAATGATAAGATCACATACTCGTTGATTAACCATGCACCGTGTCTTAAAAATGTTATGTAGTTGAATTCATTTTCCTTTCTCGAGGTATACATTAGTCGTCTTATTACTAATGATACTCCTTCATCTTTTTAGGTGAGCTCCTCCAGTTCGACTTCTTTTCCATGCACATCATCTTTCGGATAATCCTTTTCTTTAAAGCCATCATCATGTGTAGCCAAGTTGACAGATTTACTTTGTCGACATTGATTAAAGTAATGATTAGTTTTTCCGCAATGATAACATTTGTTTCCCCTTGGAACTACATAGGGATTGGTGGATTTGGATTTGTTCACTGGTTCATTTTGTGATCGTCCTGCTAGTTAGCTCTAAGAGAATTTAGCCTAGGCGCTTCTTCACGTGGTCTGGCTATTATCTTTCCTTTATTCCAGTCTGGTTTTTATGGTGATGCAGAAGATTGTAAAGAAACCTGAGTGGGGATCCCTCTTTTGTTTAGTTGTGCTTTTAAGGCCAGTTATATTGCACTAGAAAGAGTATGATGTAATAGCTTGAATACTACATCATGAATATTGATATGAATTCCATCAATGAACCTCGAAATCTTTTGATTTTCTATCTCATGGATATCCACGCGCCCAGCAAGTTTGTGAAATTCTGTAACATACTTATGTATTGTTCAGTTGGCTTGCTAACAATGTTGATAACGACTAAAAAGAGTTTGCTCATAATATGGAGGAAGAAAGTGTTCAATCATCAATTTTTTCATACGTTGCCGAGTTCAAACTTTGTGCTTTTCTTACCAAATTCATGTTACTTGTAATGGATCTCACCAAGTAAATGCGCCTCTTTTAAGTCGATAAGCCACCAATTTGACTATTATGTGCTCCACAGTCCTCCAATAGTCAAAGAACTTTTCAACTTCAACTAACCAACTCGATCATGAATACGCCATCAAATTATGGAATCTCGATTTTGATTTAGTAGTCAATTTGTCGAGGCCCTTGGTTATTTTTTTATTCCATTGATCCTTCATCTTCTTCACTAGAATCTTAACTGAAAAGTTGATTCTTGTGTAGTATAAAATTTCCTTGAGGAATATTGGACTGTCTTGAAATATTGTTTTTCGCTTTGACTTTAACTCGCCTTTATTGTTGGAAATTGTTGTTTTGCCTCCCAAAGAAGTGTTGAGTCAAATTTGTAGGCATTACTTCCAAATTCTGTAATCTCTTTTTAAGTGCATCCACTGATTCCCTTGTGCGAATGTACTCATAGTTTGGTTGGATTCTTCGTTTGACATTTTTTTCACTTTTTTCCTTTTTTTTATATTCACAATTCAAGTAAATAAACACATATACATACAAAAGAAAAGTAATAGAATTATAATTTTTTAGATTTAGAATAAACTACCCAAAAAAAAGCCTAAAAAGAACTCTTTTTTTTCAAAAAAACACCCACAATTCTCAAAACCTATACACATAACACTCAACATTTTTTTAATATTGAAGCCTCCTTTTTTTTAACACTCACTTTTATTTTTATTCGCTGCTGATTAGTATTAAAAATTTTATGTTTATTATGGAGTAAAAATATTATTTTGTGTTATTAATGTAATTTATATTTGTAATTGTGTAACATATTATGAATTTCTTATTATTTTTCTAAGTATTTGATTTTGTGTGTTTTTGTGTGTTTATTAGGTAAAAATAATAATTTCATGCAATTGAAGGCTCCAAACAAATGTACGGATGTCAAATTTGGATACCGGAAGTCTGAGAAATTATGTCATTATCGAGGAGAATCCGAGACTTTTGTTATAAATTTTTACATTTTTACCACGGTAAATGTGGTAATTGTAAAATTATAAGTGTTTATCTTGTTAGGTATGGTAATTTTTAGTGGAATGTGTTGGATATGCTTGAGTGGATAAGTTAGGTTTATGTTTTATTAGTGGGAATATTAGTGGGACAAATATAATGTTAAGATGTAATTAGATTTTTTTATTTGTGTGGTGTGGATTTACCATGTATTAGTATAAATAGAGAAGGGGGATAAACACATCTCCTTGCACCTTCTCTTCTCTTCTTTTCCCCCAAATTTTTCTCCTCATCTCTCTTTGTAATATATTTTGAATCAATAAAATTAGGTTTATTTCAATTTTCAATTTCCATTTTAATTATGTGTTTTTCAATTTTAATCATTTCTTTTATTTAAAAAATGTTTAGCTAAATATTCATAGTTAGGGGAAGGTGAAACTCTTAATAAAAAAATATGATTTAATCAAATTCGATTTTTAATTTTATAAATTAAGTTGTTTTCTATTTAATTTTATCCATATTTTATATTTTGAAATTTTGATTTATTGTAGACAAAAATAAGAATTTGGCACAATGAATTCTTAATATCTTAGTATAAAATATGGTAAAATGGTATTTTGATTTAGTGTAGACAAATTAAGTTTTGGCACATTAAATTCTTAATCCATAATAAAATAAATGGGAAAATAATTTTAATTTATAAAACTAATCTTTTGGGAAATAAAACAAAAATAAAAAGAATTTGTTAAATTGTATTTATTACTAAGAGTGGATCCATAACCCTAACTAATTCAACTTCATAGTTTTCCTCAAATTAAATTGTGTGTTTTTAAATTTTATTTTTATTTTTTTAGATAAATTTAAATAAACAAATTAAACTCTTTCTTTATGGATCGACCTCAGACTCACCAAGTTATATTATAATTAGGCATTCTTATATTTCGGAGTAAATCAAATATTTTAAGTTGTGTCAACTGCAACAGCACAATACACAACACACTCACTTTTTTAAAAAAAAAAACTCACACCCTGCTCACGCACACAAACCCAACACACTCACTTTTTTTTTTTTTTTCTCAAAACTCACAATCTCCTTTCTCTCTCTTTTTTTTTTAATTAACACTCACTCTTTTTTTTTAAATTTCCTGCACATGCGCAAAACACAATACACTCATAATTTTTTTAAGGGATATTATCATTTTACTACTAAAGTTATTCTGACATATCATATCAGTACCATGGTTTGCCGAAAAGTGTATTTTACTACCAAATATTTGCGTTGTTATCAATTTACTACCATTCCGTTAAGAAAACGTTAATGTTTAACGGAAATTGAGTTAAAAGTCTATTTTACCCCTAAAAGTTTGGTAGTAAAATGATAATTGCCTTAAAACCTTGGTAGTAAAATGATAATTTCCCTAAAACCTTAGTAGTAAAATGATAATTTATCTATCAAATTAACAGACAATTTTACTTTCACAGCTGGAAATGTCTTTAATGCCCTTATGACATCAGCAAATTTTTAACGCTCTTAACGGAATGGTAGTAAATTGATAATGACGCAAATGTTTGGTAGTAAAATGCATTTTTCGGCAAACCATGGTACTGACTTGATATTTCAGAATAACTTTAGTAGTAAAATGATAATATCCCTTTTTTTAATACCCTACTCACATACACAAAACACACTCATGCCCCTTTTGTTTTTAACTCAAACTTTTTTTTTCCCAATTCTATAACTGATATAACTTAAACTTTTTTTTTTCCAATGCTATAACTCAAGTGAATAAACACATATAACTCAAACTTCCCAGTCTTCACTCCACACCATTTCTTATTACTTCACGCTCTTTTTTTTTTTCAACTTACACTCTGTTTTTTTTTACTCAGCTTCCTTCTTCGGCTCTTCCTCTTCTGTTAGTTTCTTTCATTTTTTCTTTAGAACCCACAAAGAGTTGCTTGATCTGGTGACTAGAGACTGGAAATAGGACTAGAGTTAGTGGAATATGGTGGTTGGAGATAAGAAAAAACATGTAGGTGGTCTTGACTTGAACAGAGCCTTAGTGGTTTGTACGCAAAAGAGACTGGAAGATGGCGATGGTTTGGTGTGCTGTAGGGTGGTTTTGATTGATGAACGAGAGTGAATTTCTTTTGTATTTTGTTTTTTTTAAATAAAGATGGATAGCTATGGAGATAGGTGGTTCGGATATGTGTGGCATGGTTAATTATGTTGGCCGTGGTGGTGGATATGGTTATGGTTTCAATTTGGAGATTTTTTTTTAATTAGAGAATGGTGATGCAGAATTTGGGTGGTTGGTGATGGACGGATATGGAAGATATGGTTACCAGGAAAATAATGCCTCATACAGAAGGAGGCTCTGATACTAATTGATATAGCGTTTTGCTAGATTTCGCTTTAACTTGCGTTCTTATGAAAAAAAGAAGGTATAGCAAATTCTAAATTAAAATTTAAAAATAAGAAAACTCAAATTTTGATTGAAGATAGATTGATTATTACAAAGAGTTTAATACGTATTTATAGTATTCATATTCAACTATACCTACTACACTTCACTCAACAGATACACCAACTACAATCCACTAAACAAAACACATATTCTATTTTACTATTTTGAGCCCTCATGTCTCATACTGCATCATTGAGTGACTTTGATAGAATTCTAAATTTGATAGAATTCTAAATACCTTAGATGAGTGGACTCCACAAAAAATGAGCCATGTTTTTATAGGCAATACGTTAATACACTTTATGCCAATTGTGTTTCTCTTTTCCATACGAATGCACCAGTAAAATGGTTAGGTTGACAGTTATACTTGGAAGAATGTCAGTTCGATACTATATCTCTATTTTATCCCCTTATACTATGTAGACTTATACTATGTAGACTGTTTGATAATTTCTTTTTTTTTTTTTTGGGCATTCTGTCTGATTATTATATGGTTGCTTCTTTTTTTTTTTAATAAAAGGAAAATATGCAATAATAGTTTATTGATGATAAGGAAAATATGCAATAATAGTTCTTTGTTTGTTCTGACTTCGGTTTAGAGATTTCTTGGAATGACACAATACGGCTGAAGCCTGATGCTGTTCACCAGTGTCATGTGGGTTGCTTTACATAACTCTCCTGCATTACATGTAAGTTGATATAAATGCATATTTTGCCTTAAAGTAATCATCATCTTTATTATGAGTGTTCATTTTTTAGGATAAAAAGTTGAGGTCTTAAAATGGGCTACCGAGCTAGATCCATTTGTTCACTTTATAGCCGTAGAAAGGAACTCGTTACAACATTATCAAATGAAAGGCAACAAACCAAACCATCTAGACTACCGAACTAATTACAAACAAGGTTTTAACAATTTTCAACATAGATGTATATGTAAATAAGAACATAGAATGGAGTTATGAGTGGAGGTAGATAAACATTTTCCTTTTAAATTTGTTAAATAACCTTAATCAACGACCTTAAGTCTAGTCAAATGTTAATAAATGATTGCTACATGTGAAGAGACAGAATATCCATTTTAAACCGTGGTTTAAATTTTATGTATATTTAGATGATTTGATACGGGCCGATGCTAGATTTAATGTCTCATGAAACCTTCATTCATTAAATGTATCAAAAACATAGGAATTCATCAAAACCTTTAGTTTCATTTTTTTTCCTCTGATAACTGCAGTGGCGCATTTAATATGCAAGGTAATACTTAAACTTGTGTTGTTCACATTGATGTCTCTTTTTGTCTTTCACTGAGCTATAAAGTTTAAGACAACTCATCAATTGAAATGAATTGATGGAAATGTTTACTTCCTTTTTCAAAAAAAAAAAATTGAAATGATTTTCACTTCTCAATGGTGACTACGTTTTTTTTAATGTGAGGGGTAGATTGCATTGCATATTATCTCCTCATAAGTTGTTTGAATCAATGGTTATGAACCAGAAGAAATTTTTTCTTTTTGATATCTTCTTCTTTTGTAATCAGTCCTTTGAATTTCTAGAAAATTTCATGCCATGTTAGTTTAATTGTTACCATGGCACCATTGGGAAGCCTTTGCCGCTTTCTAATATGGAAAGTCTTAAAAACATAAGTTGATAACATAATGATATAATTGCTCTAATATCCTTGTTGATATTATCATAATCATTACCATGAGAGTAAAATTTTCTGAATACTCAACGTTTGCAGGATGAAATTCAAGGTTTTGCGTGGTGGTCTCCACTTGGGACAAACTTAACCACAGTAAATAACAAAGAAGCTGGTGTTCCGAGAGGTGCGACCAACTTTAAGTGTCTAAATCATTATGCTCATCATGAGACTTTCCATTTTTTGTTCCAATTTTGAATTTATTTTCCCACTACCTACCAAAAAGTTTTCCCTACGTTTGCTATTTATTAGTTCTCTAATGGTGTCGAATTCAGGTTGTGCACATAGATTTCTCCCATGCTAAGAAATATTTGGTAACAAACAACTATCACAAACCAGAAAGTCGTCACGAGGAATGAGCATGGTCTTTGCTCTAGCTCATATTTTTGACATTTTATTTTGAAATCTTGTGAAGAGATATCTCATAAATTCCAAATTTTGGTTCTTACTTCTACCAAATATTACATCTAATAGAGAAATGTTAACTTTCATTTGCTTAACTTGCATCCCTAGTTAGGTAGGTTAAAGTTTTAGAGAATAGAAAGTGTGATCAAGTACAATCTGTTCAAAAAATTACATATGATGCTTATAGTTCTAACGATCGTTTCACATCAGATTGTCCTACTATGTCTGCACTTATACTGCGTTTACTTGTCAGTAATCGGATTAGGCTAGAATAAGAATGAACTGGAATGAGAGTGGAGAATGGGAATTAGAATAAATGGTTTACTTAAGCTGTAGGAATCGGAATCAAAATGTGCTGAAATCCTATTGATGTATTTATTTTATCTTGGAATCGAAATCAAAATAAATTGATTAGTAAAATACCCTTAATTAATTATAATAATAACTATTATTATCATCATCATCATCATCATCATCATCACTACTGTTAATATATTAATTATAATCATAATTAGATTAATTATAATTGTTTTTATTATTATTAATTGTAATTATATTCATATATTGTTAGTGTATTAATTAGTTATGATTTATTATTAACAAAAAAAAAATCATAATCTGATTCATCATCATCAACAAAATAATCCATTTAAAAAAAATAATAATAATAATCCTCAGATTAATCCATTTCCTGAATAATCATCCTCAACAAAATAATCTATTTCTAAAAAAAAAAAAAATCAACAGCAATAATCAAAATTATAATCGTCATTGTCACAACAACAATAACCACAACAAATCATCATCGTTAGCAGCAGCATCATCATCAGATCGGAACCATTATGATCAGAGATGAAATCAGAGACGAAATAAGATGCGGACGAAACCGAGGGAGCAACAAAATCGACATCGCCCAGTAGAGACAAAACCGACAACTAGCAGCTGTCGACAGTCGACGGACCGCGGCAACAACGATGTTGGATGAGTTTGGCAGTCATGATGAGGGAAGCAGCTCCGATGGCGTTTGATTCGGAGGCTCCTACAAGAGAGTTCAGGTTTTTAGGGATTTATTTTTTAATTTTGTTCTATTTATATTTTGTATCTGAATTGAGGGCATTTTCAAAATAATAAAAAATTAATGGGGGCAGATTGGGAAATGTCGGTGCTGGAAGTATGATTCCCAATACCCCCTTGAGAATCAGATTGCTATTCTTAATTCCCAAATTATTGTAGGGCCCACTAAAATTATTCTCATTCCCCTCTTTATTTTACCAAGTAAACGAGGGTATCATTTTAATTCCGGATTCCCATTCCTAAATCCGGGAAGTAAACACAGCCTTAAAGAATGTTTGCATGATTAAGCTAATATCATTAATACTTTTAATAAGCCAAATCCATATTTATAGACTTATAATCTTGGTTGGAGAAATCATCCAAATTTTAGTAGAAGGAATAATAATAATACACAATTTTCACAAGCACCACCTTCCTAAAATTTTTAAAATGCTCAGCCTTATGCACCATATGTTCCACCACTTTGGAAAAATTTAGAAGATACAATGCATTCATTCATTAGGAAGCAAGATACTATTAACAATCAAAATGCACAAATCTTTTCTGATTTGAAAGATACTTTTGCTAAAATTTCCGTTGCACTCACAATTTAATAAAAAAAGTAAATTTATAGCTCAACCGCAACCAAATCCCAAAATTTAACAAAATTCACCTATGGAACAAGTCAAGTCAGTTATAACTCTTCGTAGTGGTAAGGTTGTTAATATACCTATTCCTAAACCTTGTGAAGATGAGACGGTGAAAATTTAAAAGGTAAGGAAGGACTGAATAAACTTACACATACTGAAGAAATAACTATTGTTCCATCTGAACCACCATTTCCATAAGCATTGAATAAACCAAGGAAATCAAACCACTCTTTTAAATTTTATGAAATCTTTAAGCAAGTGAAAGTTAACATTTTTCTATTAGATGCAACCAAGTAGGTAAATTCATATGCAAAATTTTTAAATGACTTATACACTGTCTAAAAAAAATTAAAGGTAAAAAAGAGTGTTTTTATGGCTAAATAGGTAAGAACCATTATGTCTACTAATAATAAGTTAAAATATAAATATTCTAGTTGTCCTACTAATACTTGTATTATTGGAGATCACAAAATTGAGCATGCTTTACTAGTCCTTGGTGTCAGTGTTAATTTGCTTCCGTATTCAATTTATCTTCAACTTAATCTTGGTGAGTTAAAATCAATTTCAACTACACTCTTGCTTGCCGACAAATCAAGTAAAGTACCAAAAAGAGTAGTAGAAGATGTTTTAGTATAAGTTGATAAATTCATATACCCTGTGGATTTTATTATCTTAGAAACTGAACCTGCTGTGAATAATTATAAATCAATTCCTGTAATTTTAGGTCAACCATTTTTAGCAACTGCTAATGCTTTGATTAGTTGTAGGAATGGTTTAGTGAATTTGTGATTTGAAAATATAACTTTGGAATTGAATGTTTTTAACATATGTAGGCAACCTAATGAAGAAAATGAGAATGAAGATGAGATTGATGAACAAAGGGAATTGCTTGAATTTTGTATAAAGGAGAATATTCAAAAAGGAAATTTTTTTGAACTTAGTGATATTTGTTTGGTTAATTCAATTGAATTAAATAAGCAACTTGAACATGATACTTCTAATATAAATTTGTTGCTTAATTCTGCTCAGACTTTACAAAATGATAATGAGGAACCCAAATTTGACGAGCTTGGAATCATTGCAAAGACCGAACAATAAGACGCACCTAAATTGGAATTGAAACCTTTGCCTAAGAGATTAAAGTATGCTTATCTTGGAGAAGAATAAAATTATCCTATTGTCATTTCTTCTGTTCTATCAAGCAACAAAGAAGGCAAGTTACTATTTGTTCTTAAAAAGCATAAAAACACAATTGGGTGGACTTTAAATGATAGCAATTGAATAAATCCTTTTATTTTATCTTTACGATTATCAGAAATCATTCTTAAAGATTTACAATCCGACCGCTTGCAACTAAGTCTTACATAGTTATGACATTCTGAGCCAAAACTAGGTATGTAAGAAATAAATGGATCAAGAAACTCACCAGCCAATCGGACCTTTACTTCAATTAACCAACGAATGACAGCAGGAATTCCATTGATCATTAACAAATGTAATTGTTCACAACGAGTTTTGTAAATTTTCTTGAGAGTATTTTGAGGGAGAGAAAGAAAACGCTTGTATCATTTATATTGTATTTTTTCCATACTTAATTTTGGGGTTTTAGTAATTATGGGAAACTAAAAATACCAACTTAAAAAGTCATGGAGTATCGTTATCCACCATTTATATGGGAAAATAAATCAAAACAAACCAAAATGAAGAGAATCAAGTCTAAAAAATCAAATTAAATGCGAAAGCAAACAAAACAATAAAAAAGCACACAATGTAAAAAGAAAAATGGACTTATATTCGTCCTTTTATCGAGTTAACCTCAAGCTCTAATTGGAAGTCATATATACCACATTCTATTTCCCTGAGTTGTCTTTCCAGATCCTCAACATAGGATACTAATGTTGATGGTTGTAGATTCCAAATTGGATTTGATTTACAACTTTGTATCAGACCTCTCAAGTGAAGTTTCACTCATAAAAGTTCTTTAAGATGTTTAAAAAAGATCTTTCTTTTCGAGGTGCTCATGATGTATAATGATGAAAAGAAACACAATTATCAAACACACTTGCAATCATTCAAGACAGTTAAACAATTCAAACAGTAAAATAATAGTGAAAAATTAAATCACTTATTAAAAACGTAATTAAGATTTAGTGTGTCACTCAAATTTATTTCGGTACTTTCTTCACATGGTTGATATTCCATATATAATTTTAATCTTTATCCGTTAACTTTAATTGTGTCGTTGTTCTTTAGATTCTCAAATTTCTACTGCTTTATAAGAAAACACATTTTTTGCAATAAATGGGCCGCTCCACTTTGACTTTAACTTTCTTAGAAACAAATGAAAACGAGAATGATAAGGCAACAATTTTTTATCAATTTTAAACGTTTTCTAGAAAATTCTTTTATCATGAAAAACTTTTGTCCTTGCCTTAATAATTTTTAAATTTTCATTTACATCATTCCTTAATTACTGAAGTTCATTCGATTGCAATTTTCGTATATTACCAGCATTATCCAAATTTGAATTAAAAATTATAATAGTCCAAAATGATTTATGCTCAAGTTCAATAGGTAAGTAGCAAGGTTTATCATAAACTAGCCGATAAGATGACATTCTTAAATACATCTTAAATGCAGTACGGTAGGCTTAGAGTGTATTAATTAGTTGAAGAGACAAATCTTTGCAATTTGGGTTGACTATCTTTTATAAAATTTGTTTTATCTTCCTATTTATTAATTCAACTTGACTATTTATTTGAGGATGATAAGGGATGACAACTTTATACGTAATTTCATATTTCTTCATTAAAGACTCAAATTACTTATTACAAAAATGCTTACCTCCATTGTTGATAATGGTTCGAGGGATTCCAAATCCACTTAAAAAATTTTCTTTTAAAAATTTAATCACAATTTTGCTATCATTATTTTGATAAGAAATTGCTTCAGTCTATCTTGAGACATAATCAACTGCAATTGATATGTACACAAATCGAAAACATGGTGGAAATAGTCCCATAAAATCAATTCCCAAACAGTCAAATATTTCGATCTCAAGTATGGGATTTAAGAGCATCATGTTTCTTTTAGTACTTGATCCAAAATTTTGACTTTTTTCATAAGTTTTACAAAATATATATGTCTTTGAATATGGTAGGCAAATAAAATCCACATTGCAAAATTTTATCTATAGTTTTTCTTAAAGAAAGGTGTCCGTCATATGCTTTAAAATGAAAAAAATTAATGACGTTACTTACCTCATTATCAGGAATACATCGTCAAAAAATTTGATCAGGGCAATATTTGAACATAGATCATCCCAATAAAATTTTAATTACTTCAACTAAAAATTTCTTTTTCTCTTAAGTATTCCATTGCAAAGGCATTTTATCTTTAATAAGAAAATTGACAGTTTTAGTATACCATGGCATTGAAGTAACAGAAAATAAAAATTCATATAGGAAAGAATCATTGATCAGTGTTATGTCAGTTCAGAATTCATATGTGAATTTTGATAAATGATCAGCAACGACATTTTCAGTACCTTTTTTATCTTTGATGGTGAGGTCAAATTCTTGAAGTAACAAAATCCAATGAATTAGTCCTAGTTTGTCATCATGTTTAGTCATTAAATATCTCACAGCAGCGTGGCTAGTAAAAATAACAGTTTTAGATCTAAGCAAATATGAACGAAATTTGTTTAATGCAAACACCACAACAAATAATTCTTTTTCAATTGTCGAATAATTCATTTGAGTATTATCCAAAGTCTTACTTACATAATAAATCATAAATGGCTTACCATCCATTCTTTATCCAAAAATAAAACCAACAGGAAAGCTACTTGCATCATACATTAATTCAAAAAGCAAAGACCAATCAAAATATTGCATAATGGGTGCAGATGTCAAAGACAAATTATTTTTTCAAAAGATTTTTGACAATCATCAGTCTATTCAAATGGATATCTCACAACAGCGTGGTCTGTAAAAACAATAGTTTTAGAACCAAGCAAATATGGATGAAATTTGTTTAATGCAGACACCACAGCAAGTAATTCTTTTTCAATTGTCGAATAATTCATTTGAGTATTATCCAAAGTCTTACTTGCATAATAAATCACAAATAGCTTATCATCCCTTCTTTATCTAAAAAAAATACCAACAGAAAAGCTACTTGCATCATACATTAATTCAAAAGGCAAAGACCAATCAAGATATTACATAATAGGTGCAGATGTCAAAAGACAAATTATTTTCTCAAAAGATTTTTGACAATCATCAATTTATTCAAATTGTGCATCTTTTAATAAGAGATTATAAATTGGTTTAAATATAGCACTAAAGTTTTTTATAAACCTCCTATAAAATCTTGCATGTCCTAAAAAAGATCGCGCATCTCTAACTGGTTTTAGTTGTGGCAATTTAGATATGACTTCAATTTTCGTTTTGTCGACTTCAATTTTCGTTTTGTCAACTTCAATTCATTTAACAAATACAACATGACCCAAAATAATTCTAGAAATAACCATGTAATGACATTTTTCACAATTCAACATAAGTTCTTTTTCAACACATCTTTTTAAAACTTTCTCCAAATTATAAAAGCAACTATCAAAAGAATTCTCAAACACAGCCAAATTGTCCATAAAGACCTCTAAACAATGTTCAACCATATCGCTAAAAATACTTAGCATGCATATTTGAAATGTTGCAGGATTATTACAAAGTTCAAATTACATTCTTTCGAACGTAAATGTTCCAAAGAGACATATAAATGTGACCTTTTCTTGGTCCTCAAGTGCTATAGAAATTTAATAATTACCTGAATATCCATCTAAGAAGTAAGAATAGGGACGTCCAGCTACTTTTTCTAAGATTTTGTCAAGAAATTGTAATGGAAAATGATATTTTCTAGTGGCTTCATTTAATTTTCTATAATCAATGCATATGCTCTTGATGTAATTCGTGTTGTGATTAATTCATCTTTTTTTATTTTTAACAACATTGATTCCAGATTTTTTAGGCACTACTTATGTAGGACTTCCCATTTACTATTAGAGATAACATAGATAATTCCCATATCAAGCAATTTAAGAACTTCTATTTTTACTAGTTCTTTCATTTGTGGGTTTAATCTTCTTTGAGGTTATTGACATGTTTAAGTATTTTCTTCCAAATTGATTCTATGTGTGCAAATTAAAGGCTTCATTCCTTTAATATCATTTAAAGTCCATTCAATTGCGTTTTTATACTTTTTAAGAATAAATAGTAACTTGTCTTCTTTTTCGCTTGATAGAGTAGAATAAATCACAAGAGGATAAGTTTGTTCTTCTCCAAGATAAGCATACTTCAATCCCTTAGGCAAAGATTTCAATTCCAATGTAAGCGCTTCTTGTTGTTTGGTCTTTTCAATGATTCCAAGCTCATAAAATTTTGGTTCCTCATCATCAATTTGTAAAGTCTGAGTAGAATTAAGCAACAACTTTATATTAGAAGTATCATGTTCAAGTTGCTTATTTGATTCAATTGAATTAACCAAACAAATATCACTAAGTTAAAAAAAATTCTCTTTTTGAATATTCTCCTCTACAAGATTCAAGTAATTCCCTTTGTTCATCAATCTCATATTCATTCTCATTTTCTTCATTAGATTGCCTACACATGTTAAAAACATTCAATTCCAAAATCATATTTCCAAATGATAAATTCATTAAACTATTCCTACAATTAATCAAAACATTAGCAATTGCAAAAAATGGTCGATCCAAAATTATAAGAATCATTTTATAATTATTCATAACAAATTCAGTTTCTAAGATAATAAAATCCATAGAGTATATGATTTATCAACTTGTACTAAAACATCTTCTACTATTCCTTTTGGTACTTTAACTAATCTGTCGGTAAGCGAAAGTGTAGTTGAAGTTGATTTTAACTCACCAAGATTAAGTTGAAGATAAATTGAATATGGAAGCAAATTAACACTTGCACCAAGGTCTAGTAAAGCATGCTCAATTTTGTGATCTCTAATAATATAAGAAATAATAGGACAACCAAGATCTTTATATTTTAACTTATTATTAATAGACAGAATAGCACTTACATGTTCAGCCATGAAAGCATTCTTTCTTACCTTCAATTTCCTCTTGATAGTGCATAGGTCCTTTAAAAATTTGGCATGTGAAAGTCCTGCTTGATTGCATCTAATAGAGGAATATTGACTTTCACTTGTTTAAAGATTTCATAAATTTCAAACGAGTGGTTTTATTTCCTTGATTTATTCAATGCTCGCATAAAGTAGTGGTTTAGAAGGAACAATTTTTATTTCTTCAGGAGGTGTAAGTTTATTTAGTCCTTCCTTACTTTTTAAATTTTCATCGTCTTCATCTTCACAAGGTTCAGGAATAGATCTATTAACAACCTTACTACTACGGAGAGTTATAACTGACTTGACTTGGTCCATGAGTGGATTTTATTGAATTTTGGGATTCAGTTGTGGCTGAACTAAAAATTTACCTTTCTCTTGAATTGTGGTGCAAAAGTAATTTTAGCAAGAGTATCTTTCAAATCAGAAAATGTTGGTGCATTGTAATTGTTAATGGCATCTTACTTCCTAATGAATGAATGCATTTTATCTTCTAAATTTTTTCATGGTGGTAGAACATATGGTGCATAAAGCTAAGCATTTTGAAAATTTTGTAAAAGTGGTGCTTGTAAAGATTGTGTATTATTATTATTCTTCCAATAAAAATTTAGATGATTTCTCCAAACATGATTATAAGTCTGTGAATATGGATTTGGCTTATTAAAAGTATTAATGGTATTAACTTGGTTATGCAAATATTCTTTAAGTGCATGTAGAGTGGGACAATCTTGTGTGAAATGATCGTTAGAACTACAAACATTACATGTAATTTCTTGAACAGATTTTACTTTAACACTCTTTTTATTCTCCAAAGCTTTAACCTTTTTAACTAGAGCTGCAAATTTTTCTTGTAAATCATGATCTTCCCTAAGGTTATGGATTCCACCACTGGATGGAGGTGGTTGTGGTTTATTCGTCAATTCAAAAGTTCCAATTGTATCCCAATTTTGTGCATTCTCAGATAATTAGTCAAGATAATCTAGTGCATCTTTAGGATTTTTATCTCTAAAATCATCAATACACATTTCTACACCTTTTCTACTTTGGGATGTCAAGCCCTCGTAGAAATAAGTGACCAATCACTAAGTTTTAAAACCATGGTGTGGACATATGTTAAGCAACTCTTTTAACCTATCCCAACACTAGTATAATGTTTCTCTTTTTTTGTGAGTAAAAGAGTGATTTGCCTTTTAAATGAATTGGTTCTATGAGGTGGGAAGAATTTTTTCAAAAACTATTCTTGCATATTATTCCAAGTTCTTATTGATCCAAATCTAAGATTTTATAGTCAAGTTTTAGCTTTATCTTTTAATGAAAAAAAAAGTTTTAATCTAATTATGTTCATTCTATAATTTTGGTATGTGTATGTATTACAAACTTCTTCAAAATCTCTTAGATGCAAGTATGGATTCTCGAATTTTAAACCATAAAATATTAGCAAAAGTTGGTTAATACCTGATTTGAAGTTGAATTGAGATGTTTCTGGAAGAAATACTATGCACGACAATGCTCCAGTTCTCGTTAGATTCATGTAGTCTCTCAAAGTTCTTGATTGATTATGATCATGTGCATTGTGTTAAGAATGGTTGCCTCCCTGATCAATTTGAGAATTATGCTTGCCCAAAAAGTTTTCGTCTTGGATCTCATCCATGATTGGTGATGGTAATTAAGATCTACGAATTAATCTGTTACTTGAAGTTCGAGACCAACGTCTCATGCAATGATGATGATGATAATGTGTGTGTGAAATTATATTGTAAAGATACGCAAACAAATGAATAACATTAAAAAAACAAAATGAAAATTACACAAATTAAAAACAAAATGAAAATTAAATGAAAAAGATAAATGTACAAGAAGAAAAAATGTGCAATAAAAATAAATAAACTGAAAATTAATTAACTGAAATTAAAATATCTAAATAGGCAATAAACTAGCCATATAAACAAAGTAAATGCCAAAAACAAAAATAAAATAATTGCGAAAATTAAAAGAAGAAAGAAAGAAAAGAAATCATTATCTCAAAGTATAGACTTTTTTTTTCAAATTTTAAAAATTACTAGCCAATTAAGTAATTAATTCAAATTATTAGGCCTTCGTAGTCATTTTTAAAGTCAATATTTAGTTTGTTGAGTCCAAATAAGGTCCAATAAAGTCCAAATACGGTCCAAAGAAGCTCAAGTTGTAGGTTCAAATTCGATTATTATGGGAAATTTCGGCAAGGGACCTATTAAAAAACTTTCTATAATTTTGTGGTTAAACTACCATTATGAGAAGAATGAGCAAGAATCTTTGGGGTGAAAGTGAAATTCTGTAAGATTTTGTGAATATAACAGAATTTAAGAAAAAGAAAAAGGAATAAATGAAAATTTACACAAAATGTAAAAAAAAAAAAAAGAGAGAAAAAGAAAATAAAATAAATACTTTTTTCTAGCAACGGCACCAAAAACTTGACATGATAAAAAAGATTTAATTTACTCTCAAGTATAAGAGTGTTTGATTATAATATAATTAGGTGAGTCCGATATTGATTTATAAATAAAAGATTTAATTTGTTTACTTTATTTTATCTAAAAAATGAAAATAAAATTTAAATATGTGCAACTTAATTTAAGTGAAACTATGAAATTGAATTAGTTAGAGTTATGGATCAATTCTTAGTAATAAATACAATTTAATAAATTCCTTTTGTTTTTATTTTATTGCCAAAAAATAAATTATATAAATTACAATTATTTTCCCATTAATTTTATTATGAATTAAGTATTTAATGTGCCAAAATTTAATTTATCTACAATAAGTCAAAATACCATTTTACCTTATTTTATACTAAGATATTAAGAATTTATTATACCAAACTCACTTGTTTGTCTACAATAAATCAAAATTGTAAAATATAAAATATGGATAAAACTAGATAGAAAATAATTTAATTTATATAATAAAAATAAGAATTTGATTAAATCATTTTTTTTACTAAGAGTTTCATCTTACCCCAACTATTAGTATTTAACTAAGCATAATTGAAATAAAAGTAATTATTAAAATAAAAAAGATATTTGAAAATTAGAAATAAAACTAATTTTATTTATTGAAATATATTACAAAGAGAGATGAGAAGAAGAATTTGAGGAGAAAGAAGTGAAGAAAAGGTGTGGAGAGGTGTGTTCTCCCTTTCTGTTTATACTAATACATGATTAATTCACACTATACACATAAATAAAGGTAATTACACCATAGCCATGTATTTGTCCCACTAACAAAATATGAACCTAATTTAATCACTCAAGCACACACAACTTGTTCTACTAACAATTATCACACCTAATATAGTAAAAACTTATAATTTTACTATTACCACATTTAACGTGGTAAAATCATATAATTTTACAATAAAAGTCGCAAGTACTCTTCGACAATTACCTAACTTCTTGGACTTCCGGAATTCAAATTTTACATCCGTACATTTGTTTGGAACCTCAAATTGTGTGAAATTATTATTTTTACTTAATAAATACATAAAAATACACAAAATCAATTATTTAGAAAAACAATTAGAACATAACTACATATGTAAATTATAATACAAGTGCAAAATAATTTTTTTACCCCTTAATAAACATACAATTTTTAACACTAATCACTATTGTAACCCTTATGATGGTGCTTTGATTTTAATGATAAATAAGTGTGATTTTGATCAACTTAACACATGAAATTATTTCTTTAAAGCTCTCAATTATTTTATTTGTTGCCGTTGCATGAATTCATCCCTTCCATCGTTGATTTAAATAGAAGTTCCAATGTCTATATGCAGTTTTCATGACGTCCAAGGCCCCCATCCTTGCTGAGTACAGAGAAAGAGGAGGAAATTGAGAAGAACCTGAAGACATACAGCTATAAATTTGAAGCAGAGGATCAGGATGCATTAATGTCTTTCAATGAGAGGAGCGACAAAGGAGGAAGATTCTGATGGAAGAACGAAGCAGACGCATATTAGAATGGAAGCATCTGCGTGAAGAACAGAAAACTCAAAGGCGTATGTTAAGAGATGGAGAAGCTAGTGAAGATGAAGACGGGTATACCGTAAAGAAAAGTTGAACTTGAGGTGGTAATACATCTAGCAAAAGAAGTATTTGTCTTTTTGATGTTGATGATCCAGCATGATGTGTGATAATGGGTTGCAGAAAGATTATTGCCATTTGCTGTTGTTACAGGTTAAGATTTACAAGGTGAGAAGTTGGTACATTTTATTCTTCAAGATATTGCATTCAAGCAAAATTTCATTCTCTCATTTCATATTCATATCTAGATTGGCTCATTATAACTGTAAAACTGGATATAAAATAATGACAATTTTAGCGTTGCTGCATAGTACCAATAGTTTGTTTTGGAGATGCTACATTAAATGACCAAGAAACTGCAAGAACACCTCTGCCAATGTCACACTTCTTCTAATATCATAACAATTATCCTGTAATGGATTTTCAATATCTCAGTTCTATAAAACAAAGTTGTGTCACTAAATGCCCTAGAATACATACTGTATACCTCATATTTTTTAAGGATGAAGGAACAACATAAATGTCACAGCCATAGTATTGGTCCAGCAGGCTGCCGATTGTCTACTGTTTCTCCTACTCTTCTAACCCCATTTTCTGCAATCACTTTGAATGGAAACAAGCACTGATTTGTCATCCCTTTCTTTCAAACACAGACAAACCTCAAGTCATTACTTTTACCCAACATTCTCTCTCACCAGGTTCTGGTTAACCCTAATCTGGAGAACACTATAATGTACTGATATTTCAGAATTCATAACAAAAAGAACATATCCATCTCATCATTTGCAGAGCATGCTAGAGCCAAAATAGAATGCATACTTCCATCAAGACCTAATGTAAACAGTCTATTTGCCACAAAACAATCATGAGTAGCAATAACATCCTAGTCCCACTGATTTCCCTCCTAGAAATTTCCATTTGCTTAATTCTAAGCGTCAATGAGAAAAAAATCTTGCATTGTTCATCTTTCGCGACGTTATTTAATAAAGGTCAGTAGCCAACTACGATCATCACACTAGGTTGCATATCACACAAGAGTTACCTACTCAACAATTAGATATGTAAAAATAGATGAAACTAAAATTCCAAAATTCATTCATATTACAAATGAATTTTTGTAAACCAAAAATTCACTAAGTTTACGACTAAACATCTAGGAGCATTCATTCATACGCCAAAATACTAAAATTCCTCAAATTGATTGTTATCTCCCACAAAGTTTGCCACTAATGTAACATGCAAAATATCCATTCATATTACAAATCATCTGCATTAACAAACTATTATGCTGATCAGTTAACACTAATCAAATTTAAAATATTTCCAAAAATTAAAAATAAATAAAAACCTCAAAGATAGCAATTTTTCGAACAGAATTATGTTCATTAAATAAAAGAAAATCCTTTTGAGATTCACATGGGCGATCAGTACTCAGACAAGGGCCTCTAAAGTTTTGATCTTTGAAATCATTTTCTTACAAGCATTAATTAGTGTTTATGAAATCATCAAAACACCACGCGAAACTGGGGAGCGTCGGAGTCACTCGCGGGGAGGATCTCCCAGCGGCAGGGCTCGAGGTCGTCGGAGACGGGGCAGTACCCAGCCATAGTCACCTTATCAGCTGACGCCGCCACCGACCCGAACTCGAACACCGTCACGCTCTCCGCCGGCCGCGGCACTTCAATGGCGCCATTCATGCCCGGTACAGCCGAGATTTCGGGTTTCGGGTTTTGGGTTTCGCCTGCCGATGTGAATGATTCGGATTGTTGGGGCTTTGGATTCGGGTTGCCCATGAACCAAGACAGCAGACCCATTGCTTGCTGGTTTTCTATTTCTTTATTATTTCTCTAGGGTTTATGGAGAAATACTTCTCTTTCTTTCGTTGAAGGGAATAAGGCTTTTGACAGGGGGTTTTGCTGAAGTACCTAACGAACCATTCGGGGGTTAGCAAGATTACTTAAATGACCTTCTAGTAATCTAGTTACAGGGTGGGCATTTTATGCGATCGATCAGATTAAATTCGGATTGAATCCGGATTTATGTCAGATTTGGATAAGACAGATGTCCTATCCGATCGAATTAGAATCGGATTGGATAAATGATAAATTGGAGTAATATGATCTCATATGATAATTCGATAGTCACGTAGAGATCGCCAATAGGCCGAGTAACGTGTGACACGATACGCGTCTTTACAGCACAGCATGGCACAACACAATACAATCACGTTTTGGTGGGATATGGGCATGAGCCGACCTTAGAATTTTAGGTGGGCATATACACGGATTGAGCCGACCTTAGAATTTTAGGTAGGCAGACCTTATAAGTATGGCACGATTAGAAATTAGTTAAAATATAATATGTGATAAAGTTCGTAATAAGTATGTTTCACTTTTTAATGAAAGTAATCTTAAGATTTTATGATTTTAGAAAGGACTTGAAATCAAATCTTTTAAATTTATTTAATTCTTAGTTTAAGAAAATATTATAATTGATTAATGTTTATAATTTATTAAATAAATAATTGATATCATGATTTTAATAAATAAAATTATAAATATCATGACTTTATAAATATATATTAATATTATTATAAACTATGATCTATAACTCTATGTAAGTCTAAGTTAACAATTAAGTTAACCCTTAAGAAAATTTTATTATTATTCTTGTCGTTAAGTATTAAAAAAGTATTCTTATATCATAGGATCAAACAGGGCCGGCTCAACCAAAATGGGGGCTTAGGCGAGTTGTTAAAATTAGACCTCTTACAATATATATATATATATAAATGAAGGGTCCACCTATTCTGTTATTATGCGGTCTGACGATTCTTTACAGTTGTGGATCTAGTGAGTGTAAGCGTAGATCTAATGGCTGACAATGTCTGCGTCTAATCAATTCAATATGCATTATTATAGGAAAATAAAACTATTTAAAATCAATTTTTCTGAGATGTAAATTTGTTAATCAAATTTTTGTATTTTAATTTTGCTAGTATATCTTTCTCAATAGACAATATAGCTAATTCATTTAATCTTTCTTGTGACATGGTTGATATAAAATAATTTTTTATCAGTTTTAATTTTAAAAAACTTCTTTCTGCAGAAGCAACAGTTTTAATTTAATATGATTTACCTTATTTAAAGTAATTAATTATTATCAATTAAATTTAAACAAATTAAAAAATTAATATCTCAAATTTGAGGCCTTCATCATGGCGGGAGGCTCTGAACCAACCGCCCTAAGAGGCTTGCTTGCCTCTGTCTGGGATCGATATTATATTTTCTTACTATTATTAGTTTATTATCATTGAATATAGACTTGAGTTTTGAATTTTTTATTATATTAAATTTGAATAAAAACACATACATCCAAAAATACATAGACTTAAAAAAATACACCACTAATCTTGCATGCACCCTAAAAAAAATAAAAAAATAAAAAAATAACTTATCACACTTTTTTTCTTAGACACGGCACATATAGCCCATGACTTAGCACATGTGGACACAATAAATGTGTTGGGTAGGGCCTAAACAGAAAAAAACTAGGCACATTATAATACAATACGAAACATATAATAAATACAATATAAAACACATAATAGACACGACACGACATGTGCACGAGCATGCAAAAGTCTTTTTGGGCCAACCAATTAGCCATCTCTATACATACATAAATGTAGCAGCCGCATGCTGAACATGAACATCCCAACTCCTCAGGACTCATCACGACGACTGGATTTGGCCCGATCCTAATATAATATTTTAAACTAATCCGATCATAAATAAGAAATTTGTAATAAATTAAGATGAATTTGCACCCAATCTAATTGGCTCAATCCAGATCTGAAAATTGCCCATGCCATAAAAACTTGTACTCATGGTTTTTTTTTTGAGGCGGTTATACACGAAATCTTGCATTCTGGCAGTTCTTGCTTATTAAGCGGACAATTATATCTTGATATTCTGATCGGACGTATATTCTTGGAACTTATATTATTACATTTGAATTACATGAAATGCGTGGACAAATGGCCTCACGGAGGAGGACACTCTCACTCACATTTTGTGAGGAGAGAATTATAACATTTAGCGCGATGCTTTGTGGGGGCTTCTACCCTCACGCTTGTGAGGCGTGACAACCATCACGGCAACAAGCCCTTTGGCAACTGTCTCATTTGTTACCTAGCATCATTAAAAAAATCTTACTACTTTAACTTTTTAAATGTTTATTTTATTATTAAAGTGACAAATAAAATCTTACTACTTATTATTAAAAAAATCTTACCACCGATCGTCGTCACTGACCATCATTCATCCGCGCCTGTCGATTCTCTTGCCGCTAGGTTTTTGCTTTTTCTAATTTTCTTTGTTTATGTATTTGTTTCAAATTGTATCCGGTTTCATTGATTTGAGTCAATTTTACATTTTACATGTTTTCATTCTTCTTCTTTTGATTTCATTCTCTATCATATAGTACTGAAGCACTGACTGTAGTCTTGGAGAGCTTACTGATGCAGAGGCCGCAACCTTGATTTGAGTCACCGACAACCATGATTTGGGCCTAATAAATGTGAGATTTCATTCATATACTTGATTGTTGGCAACTGATCATTGTTGCTTCTCTTATTAATTTCACCCATACAGCCATTTTGCCACTAACTTCAAAAACTTATCTGTTACTTTCTGTAATCTCGCACACCCAGACACTAGTTATTAGTTTTTTTTTTGTAATTTAATGAATTAACTTCTAATAATAATAATAATAAGCAATTCCTTTAAGAACATTAAAAGAAACATGGTTGGGTGCAATGTAATGATGTTTATTTGCTACATCATTACATTGTAAAAATAATCGTTTAGTAACTTCCTTTTGATTGCCTTCCTTTTGATTTCATTCTCAGTCATCATTACATATTTAATGAATTAACTTCTAATAATAATCGTTTAGTAAACGGCTCATAGAAGTAATAAGCCCGATTAATTTAATGAATTAACTTTTAAAAATTATCTGTTACTTTCTGTAATCTTGCAATGTAATGCTGCAATTCCTTCTATTAGCCGTTTAAGGTTTCCCTTTAAAGGCTTCCTTTTAAGAACATTAAAAATAACATGGCTGGGTGCCATGAGAATGACCACCCAGTGAAGTCTACTAACCATGCCATTTGTTCCTGACCCTCTGGAAGGTTTAAGATAGCATTCTCTATGAGATAGACTAGGTGTCTCATCTGATTGTCTATTGATGCAGTGTTCTGAAACATTTGAAATGACAACAGGTTTTAAAAATAACGAAATCTCAGAAAATGCAGCACTTGAAAATCATCTAAATAAACTACCTGCATTCCTGGTCTCAATATGAGAACAGTCCTGCCATGTCGGTCATGAAAACCAGCTCTAAATAACTTTCCGGTCTCACCTTCAACTGCAACTTCATTCTGGCAATGAAATCCTTAGCATGATCAGTGAAAGTTGAACTAACCGGCCTCAAAGAAGCAAATAATTATATTGTCAAGTCCAGACTTATTAATTTATGGCCTGTATAACTGTCAACACACACAACAACTGAAACCAACTAACCCAACGGATTTCCTCCGGCCTATAGGTTGACCTCCATTTGAGTGTCTCTTCCAACATTTTCTTTGCTTTGTCCACATTCCAGTTTCGAGCCTCCAGATATCTCTTCAAGCATGCATCAGAGCAGTACTGCAAACAACGTCCATAAGGTGGTCCAATTGCAGCCTTAAGCTCCTTGACCTGCTTCCAGTTTATTTGCACAGAAAAAGAGTTATTTCTAAAAGATCAATACGTTTATCTCTATTTTTCTGTCAAACAATAAAACTGAGAAGAACTAATTAATAAATCTTTTAAAGTAATTACTTTTTAGTTGAAATGATGTTTATTTGCTACTGGTATACCAATTGATAAGGTGGCTCAACTAAGCTAGGAAACTTGAAATTATGTTGGGAAAAAGTTGCTGGAACTCACTTTAATGGAGCTTTTTGTCTTCCAGTTCATGCAAGCATGTTTTCTCTTTCTCCACGCCATTTTTCTAATTACTTTCTGTATGGCATTTGGCTGCATCAGAGGAAAGTTTTTGTTGCTAGTGATACAGATTATATTCTTAGTAGGACGGTTTAAGTTTATTTTCTAGTTTATTTTAATAAACAAATTATTCAGTTTACTTTCCAGTTTTAATGTTTTTGAATCTGCATAGTTCTTAATTGTTTGCTTCTAGTATAATGCTAGTGTCATATTTGTTTTTAAATTTTACTTCTTGGCTTGATTGTAGGTTTGACATTCAATATGTCAAGTTCTTTGCCCACACAACACTTAATGGATGACGAAGACAATCAAAATCAAGGTGAATCAGCCACTAGTGTTACTCATGGTGGGTCACGACGTAGAGGAAGGTTGAGGTCAATTGTGTGGGAGCATTTTGAGAAGAAAGAAATTAATGGGATTGATAAGGCTGTGTGCAATTATTGCAATAATGCATTGGTAGCAAGGAGTACCGATGGAACAAGGCATTTACACGATCATTTGAAGACATGTCAAGTGAAAAGGGAAATGGAAACCACAAAATTGCCACCGGCAAAGAAAGCTACCAATGAAAAAGGGAAGACCACGGTAGAAACTCATTTTGATCCTGATGTTACGAGAAGAAAAATAGCACGTGCAATTGTCATGCATGAGTACCCTTTGAGTATTGTAGAGCATCAAGGGCTTAGGGATGTTATGTCTTCTCTAAATCAATTATGGAAACCAGTGTCGCGAAATACTATCAAGAAGGAGATTTTGGACATGTATGAGTGTGAAAGGGCCAAGTACATTAGTTTATTGGAGCAAACTCAAGGTAGAATCGCCATCACACACAAGTTAATATCTGCTTCATTCCACTTGGTGCAAGCTATATTTCCATGACTTGAAAACTTCCAGAAGCACCAGGCTAAGGTCAAACCATCCAGAAGCACCAGTCATAAATTTGTTGTCGAGCCTGTTATGCGTATTATGTGCATAGATTTTGATTATAATGTGTATTTATTTTGATCATATAAATAGAATTTATTTAAAAAGAAAAAAACCAAATTACAGAAAAATTATTAATAACCAACCTGATTTTTTAAAATATTAATTCACTGTTGCTTTCTTTGTTTTTAAAGCTTTTTGGAGGTGCCTGGTTCTCACACGGGCCAAGTGCTTTGTGATAAGCTGATGGGTTCGTTGTTGGAGCTCAACATTGAGCGTAAGTTATCCTCCATCACTGTTGACAATGCTGCTACTAATGATCGTATGATTGATTTTATGTTGTTGGCACTTGATAAAAATGATCTCATCTTGGGTGGACAAAAGTTTCATGTTCATTGTTGTGCCCACATTTTAAATTTGATTGTAAAGGATGGTTTAAGTGTGATTGGTGATTTGATTGCAAATATACGTGAGAGTGTTATTTTTTGGTCAGGATCAACTAAAAGAAAGTCGACATTTGATGAGAATGCACGTAAATTAGGCATTACATCTGGTAGAAAACTAGTGCAAGATTGTCCAACTAGATGGAATTCCACATATCTCATGATATGTTCTGCATTACATTATAAGAATGTTTTTTGTCGATTGAAGAACATTGATGAACATTGGAATCACTGGTTGAGTGGCTCCTTCAAGAATCCATTCTTCTGGAAGATTAATGTCCTTCCATTGGATTGGTCTTGGTATGACAGTTTTTTACCATCGGAATACTGAGTCACGTTGTGCAATTCTGTATTTGGCTCAAATTGTTTTGGAATCACTGGTTGAGTTGCTCCTTCAAAAATCCATTCTTCTGGAAGATTAATGTCCTTCCATTGGATTGGTCTTGGTATGACAGTGTTTGCTTTGGATAGGTCAGTCTGCAAGAGAAGAGTTTCATCTCTTTTTTACTGGAATTTATGTTGTGTATTAAACACAGAATTCATGGTTTTATAAGATATTTTGAAAATCAATGCAACTGGAACAGATCCTTCTAACATATGATAATTATGTGTTTTGATCTGTAAAATCATGCTTTTTAAAATATTTTTATCTTTAAGAGAAACTGTTATGTTTGGATAACAGTCAAATGAAATGGGTCCTTTACATATATATAAATGAAGGGTCCATGTTATGTTATGTGATGCTGACGATTCTTCTGATGGATCTAGTGAGTGTAGCTGTCTGTGTAGATCTAATGGCTCAAACAACTGTTGTCTGCGTCTGACGGTTGTAACATAGTTTTGTCCATAAATGAATTATAGGAAAATAAAACTATTTAAAATCAATTTTTCTGAGATGTAAATTTGTTAATCAAATTTTTGTATTTTAATTTTGCTAGTATATCTTTCTCAATAGACAATATAGCTAATTCATTTAATCTTTCTTGTGACATGGTTGATATAAAATAATTTTTTATCAGTTTTAATTTTAAAAAACTTCTTTCTGCAGAAGCAACAGTTTTAATTTAATATGATTTACCTTATTTAAAGTAATTAATTATTATCAATTAAATTTAAACAAATTAAAAAATTAATATCTCAAATTTGGGGCGCCCGTCGCGTTCGTTACTATGGACACTTGAAAGTAGCAGGCTGTATGGGATGAAACTTAATTAATTTCCTGATCAAACTTAGTAATTAATATTATATTTTCTTACTATTATTAGTTTATTATCATTGAATATAGACTTGAGTTTTGAATTTTTTATTATATTAAATTTGAATAAAAACACATACATCCAAAAATACATAGACTTAAAAAAATACGCCACTAATCTTGCATGCACCCTAAAAAAAATAAAATAAAATAAAATAAACTTATCACACTTTTTTTCTTAGACACGGCACATATAACCCATGACTTGGCACATGTGGACACAATAAATGTGTTGGGTAGGGCCTAAACAGAAAAAAAACTAGGCACATTATAATACAATACGAAACATATAATAAATACAATATGAAACACATAATAGACACGACACGACGTGTGCACGATCATGCAAAAGTCTTTTTGGGCCAACCAATTAGCCATCTCTATACATATATAAATGTAGTAGCCGCATGCTGAACATGAACATCCCAACTCCTCAAGACTCATCATGACGACTGGATTTGGCCCGATCCTAATATAATATTTTAAACTAATCCGATCATAAATAAGAAATTTGAAATAAATTAAGATGAATTTGTACCCAATCTAATTGGCTCAATCCAGATCTGAAAATTGCCCATGCCATAAAAACTTGTACTCATGTTTACCTAGTCATCAAAGCA
The DNA here is from genome assembly GCA_030449925.1 of Citropsis articulata. NCBI lineage: Eukaryota > Viridiplantae > Streptophyta > Magnoliopsida > Sapindales > Rutaceae > Citropsis > Citropsis articulata. The sequence continues at coordinate 10,234,738 of JASUUH010000211.1, read as the reverse complement.
TCATTAAAAAAATCTGACTACTTTAACTTTTTAAATGTTTATTTTATTATTAAAGTGACAAATAAGAGAGAAAAAAATCTCTCCAAAGATTCTTTCATAAAAATAATTTAATCAAAATTTTTCCTCTAATAAAATAATAAAAATTATAATATTTTGTGTTTAATAAATAATGAGATAAAAAAAATATAATATTAAAAAATTCTAAAAAAATTCTATATTAAAATATTTCTTATTTAAAGAATTATTGAAATTTTTTTAATTAATGCATTTAAATACATTTTTCATGGTAATTTTAGTTAGAGCTCCAAAAAAAATTCAACTATCTTTTTCTTGCTGTCGCCGCACCAATTAGCGTCAACTTTCATTGCCCACCTCGCATTTGCGACCTTGCCCTACCCTTCAGTTTAGTACTGTGATTTATTAATACGTTTCAAAAAAAAAAATTTCTTTAAAATAGTTTAAAATCAGTAGTACTATATGCGTAGTTAGATAATTGCAGCTTATTCTTTCATACTGCCTTGTTTACAGAAAGCATATTCTGAAAAGTGATGAAATTTGGGGACTCCGTGTAGCACAAAATCGCTCACACAGATAAGCAACGAACCAAACAAACGAGTAAAGCATAGCAATTGATTCCGAAGAAGAAAACGATAATGAACGAGGAGCAAAAATCTCTAATTATCAAATCCTCCTCTCACTTCCCTCCACCTACTGGCGAGTTTCATCATCACTTACTCACCACCCCCCCCCCCTCCCCCCCTCCAAATTTTCAAAAACGACGCCGCTTTTCATCTCTGACTTCATTCACATTTTTGCGTTTTGTTCTCAGGAGTGAAGCTGTCATACGGTACGGCTGGGTTCAGAGCAGACGCATCGATCCTCCAATCAACGGTCTACCGCGTTGGGATATTGGCGGCTTTGAGGTCGCTAAAGACACAGTCCGTGATCGGGTTGATGATCACCGCTTCACACAACAAAGTCACTGATAATGGCATCAAAGTCGCCGATCCCAATGGCGGCATGCTCTCTCAAGACTGGGAACCTTTTTCCGATCAACTCGCCAATACGCCCGATCCCCAAACTCTCGTTTCGGTCAGTAGTAGTTAGTACATAACTCACATTTTCAGCAATTGTTTTGATAATTTATACGTGTTTTGTGTTTCATCTTCATAGCCATTGCCTATATTGCAGCATTTGAATTAGCTTATATGAGTTACCATAACTCAAGTAATAATGTTCATCAATCACCTGACTGATTTAATATTTGACAATAACTAGTGATTCAATTCCAATGTAGGTGTGGGATTAAAAGGGATTATTATTTTTTTTTTCTTTTGGGTTTCTGGTAAACCGAGATAGCGAATTCAGGTGTATGTTGTATTGTTCTATTTAAAAGCACCCTGAATGATTCTCGTCTTATGAGACTAAAGGAGTGGTTGTCAAAACACGATGTTCTCCTACTGATTTAACTATAAGCAAACTGGGATTTGGGCCAATAAGATAGTGATGAGGGAAATTTTTCTCTTTGGCATAAATGTGCTTGGACATGACATGACATGTGAGTTTCATATATTGTGGGAAGCCAAGTATGGGCATTTCTAATTTTTAGCCAATAGGATGAATTTAGGGAAAATTTTTCTTTTGGCATAATTGTGCTTGGACGTGACTAGAAAGTTACATGTTTTGTGGGGATGGGCATTCTGTTTGCTTTTAATTTTGAGCCAACAGGATGATTTTGATGAAAATTTTTCTTTTGGCATAAATGTGCTTGGACATGGCGACACAGTTTCATGTCTTGTGGGGAAGCCAAGTATGGGCATGTGTGTGTTTTTAGGTTTTTCTTCCATTGCATGATTTGAAAGTTCATGGAAGTTACTTAATATGTGTTCTTTTTAGTAGTTGATTGAAGAATTTGTGAAGAAGGAGAAGATCCCCTTTAATGGAAAACATTCAACTGAAATATTGTTGGGAAGGGACACAAGACCTAGTGGTGAATCTCTTCTTGAAGCTGCTAAACAAGTAATAAGTCCTTGTTGACTTAAAATTGTGCAATGCAATCTTACTCCTTTTTTTATTTATTTTTCCTTTTTTTTTTGGAGAGAGGTCAGGACAGTGTGTCTAGTTTTATGTATTTGACATTTGTCTGACATTCAATCGAAGGGAATCAGTGCTGTTGTTGGAGCTGTTGCCCATGACATGGGAATTTTAACGACTCCACAGCTTCACTGGATGGTTCGTGCTAGAAATAAGGGCTTGAAGGTGACTGAATCTGATTATTTTGAACAGCTTTTGAGCTCATTCAGGTTAGTTTGAGCTATCATTTAATTAATAGTTAGGGTTCTTATGAATTCTATTTCCACTCTGCATTGTATAACCAGAGTTTTTTCATTGATTTGTCAGGTGTTTAATGAATTTGATCCCAGATAGAGGTACTAGCAATGAGAATGAGGACAAATTGATTGTGGATGGGGCTAATGGTGTTGGGGGAGAGAAGCTTGAAGTGATTAAGGAAAAGTTGAATGAGTTGGATATTGAGGTTCGTAATTCTGGAAAGGAAGGAGGTGTACTCAATGAAGGGGTTGGTGCTGATTTTGTGCAGAAAGAGAAGGTTGTTCCACATGGATTCGGTTCTAACCATGCTGGGATAAGGTCAGCTATCTCTCCATTTATTTGATAGGAGAATTAGTCTCCATTTCTTGTTGGACAACAAGGGCATCCATTTTTGAAAGTTGCTTTGATTACCTGCATGCGTGAACCATGCTATTTTTTCGGGGGAATTACTGAAAGCGCTATAGTGGGATCTGAATAATAATGTTAAAATTTCATGTTCATAGTTTAGAATCGTGAAATACATAGCTAAAATTCATATTTATAATACCTATGGGGATAATCTGTTTGGATATGGTGGCTATATGTGTGTGTGTGTTCGTGTGTGCATTGTCTGTGGCATTTCTTGTATCTTCCTTTTAGTAAAAAGATAACCAGTATGGGGGAGATGTTGAATTTTGAATTACTATTTGCATAATTTAGACCATACCAGTTTAGCTGGTGCACAGAGTATTTTATGAACAAGTTTCTTGAGAGGAGACTAACTGCATGGATGGATCTAGCTTTTCAGGTGTGCAAGTCTGGACGGAGATGCTGATCGACTTGTCTATTTTCTTGTGCCGCCAAATAGCTGCTGCAAGATTGATCTTGTTGATGGCGACAAGATATTATCTTTATTCGCTGTATTCATCAAGGAGCAGCTAAGTATCCTCGAGGAAGATACAAAAGGAAGTAATAATTACAAAGCTCGTCTTGGTGCTGTACAGACAGCTTATGCGAATGGGGCATCGACACATTACCTCAGACACTTGGGCCTTGAAGTTGCTTTAGCACCGACAGGAGTGAAATTCTTACATGAGAAAGCTGCTCAGTATGATATTGGGATCTATTTTGAGGCTAATGGTCATGGTACCATCTTGTTTTCAGAACATTTCTTATCTTGGTTAGAGGACAAAAGTCAAGAGCTTTCTTCCGCACATGAAGGTTTGTACTGATGTAGTCTTTCCTAATGGTGAGCTGATATGACTGTCATAGAGCTCAAGTTGGGTAATTATGTTTCAGGTTCTGAACAGCGTAAAGCTGCTTTGAGACTTTTGGCAGTTAGTAAGTTGATCAACCAAGCTGTTGGAGATGCTTTGAGTGGTCTGCTCTTGGTGGAGGCTATTTTGCAACACATGGGGTGGTCAATACATCAATGGAATGCACTTTATCAGGATCTCCCTAGTAGGCAGCTCAAAGTGAGTTTCTTTATATAATATTATCTCATTCTGCTGTAGACACCATCTCTTGTAGAAATAAGTGAAGAGATTTAACTCTAGAATCAGTTCCATTATTCCTTAATTTAGAGTCTTCTACACTGTCAACTGGCGGTTGAATACAGTTCCTCTCCCTTTCCCTTGTCTTCCCTTCCGCTTTACATCCTATTTAAATTATCAAGCCATGCAGCAATCCTAATAGGCAAGAGTGAGCTTAAACATCTTTTTTCTTTAATGGTGAGATGATGTTTTATTGTATCCTTTTAAGTGCATGTATTAAGTGATCTGCAGTAGCATTTATGGACAAGATTAAAGAGTTGCTATGAGTAGGGTCGGTACAACTTGGTTCCTCTTGGTGGTGACCTCAAGTCGATGGATTATTGGGAAGAGTGGGTCTGTGATTTATCACAAGCAATAGTTCAAGTGATCTATAAATATACATTTACATTTTCAGTTCAACCTCTTAATAAACTGCGACTTCCTCTAAAAAAACTTCTAGTAAAATCATGAGCCAGAATTTGTTAAATTTGTGCAGTCACAGTAGTATGGGCTGCTTAAAGTTTTAAATACGGCTCATGCTTCGATGTTCACTGCTGCCATTCATAGATATTTCTTACTGTTTTTCCTCACAATTCAAGTATAGGCCCTCTCCAAATATTTGCAAGTTTCTGGAGCGGATGTTCCATGATTTTTTATCTTCTTTGCGTTTTATTGTGTTATCCATTGTCTTTTCCCATTATATTTTGGTGCTAAATAAGGTAAATCATTCATGATGTAGCTTAATCGGCAGTCCATGTGATAACTGCCTTTTTCCCTTGGCCTTTTTCTCCTTCATCTGAAAAAGTTGCTTATGCTTTCACTTATATTCCTTGATTTTCAGGTTAAAGTTGGGGATAGAACCGCTGTTGTTACAGCAAATGCAGAAACTGTAGCTGTGAAGCCCCCAGGCATCCAAGAAGCCATCGATGTTGAAATTGGTAAATGACATATCTCTCAGTCTTGAATTCTTAAAACTGAAATTTTGTGTAATAATCTTAGCTTATCAATTATCTTAGACGTCCATAGATTCATTGATTATCTATAACATCCAAATATTTCGTCAACTTCAATTGAACTAACTTTGTACGTTATCTGAATTCATGTGAAGAAAGTGAAGGCAGAAAGTAATTCCACAGAGATTTGTTGAAATGTTGAAACTGTGTAATGTGCTGTTTTGTTCAAAGTTGCATTTATATATGTTGATATGATCCTCCCACAACAATTTTTATAATGTGGTAGAACTTATTAATCATGATGTTATTAGTTTCTCCTAATCTTTTGAAGATACTAGCCATATATAACCATGAGGATTTTTATTTTTGATGCAGCAAAATATCCTAATGGCCGATCTTTCATACGGCCGTCGGGCACTGAGGATGTCGTACGTGTATATGCAGAGGCATCCACACAAGAAGCAGCGGACAAGCTTGCCAACTCTGTAGCCGAACTTGTAGATCGGTTCCTATGCTTCAGAAGCTCCTAGTGTCTGGTCTTCTTTCACTGACTAAAGATGGCTAATTTGAGTTGCAGATTTCATATCTTTGATCGATCATTGTGAATGATATTAATGATTTAGTCCTGCAATTTTTGCTCTTTTTTTTTTTCTAAATTTGATTTGAGGATCCATTAGCAGTGCAAATGCATAAATGGAAGATAGTTTTCACTGGAACAGATAGGTGCAAATGTTAAATGCTGCATTGTATTTGAAGCTGAGTTTGAAACTGAGACAGTTTTGCATACATACCAATGAATGTGTCAACGTTATGCAGGATTACTTCCCGAAATGTGCTTAGACATCCAGATAAGTGCCATAATTTAGATTTTCTCAGATTATTTTCCTCCATATTAGGATCAAGAATTATTAGTCGGCGTGCTAAGTGAGATCAAATACAATAACCATGAACTTGCATTTGTATGATTGAAAATGTAAACTCTTTGGTTCAGCATTTCATCCAACTAGCGTTTAATATTATTGAAATTCTCTCATATTTGTGCTACATATAATTAAAATTAAAAATTACATCAATGTCACAAGTCATCACCCAAATTCAATCAATGTCCTCAACACAGCATCTCATCTAATAACAACATCGCCACCATAAAAAAATAAGAAGAAAGTTGTTGGAAGCCAAAATAATAATAATAATAATAATAAAAGAAAAAAATTGTGGGCAAAAAAAAGAAGAGGATCAAGAATTCACATTCTCTTATTCTCCATAAGCATGGCTATCCAGTGCTGTCCTGATACTCAAAAGTTGAACAACAAACACCCAAAAACAGCCAATGCTGAGCTTTCACAGACCGTGGCTTCATTGGCGGCCAATGAAAAAATCTTAAGCCTTCTTGCAATGGTTCAATCAATCAATAAAACACAAATATCAGGCTACTTCCGCACATCTGAGCATAACTACAGCTGCTTCTTATAACTACCTTTGCCTTTGAGAGAGGTATGATCACTTTCCAACAACTAAAGATTACTTATTCTTTCAATACATAAATGTTTGAAACTTGAAACCATTACATGGCTGTCATTGTATAAACATATTGGCAACTCATTTAAAACTATTCCATGCACACAAACAATAGATTTTGTTTTTGTTCTTTTTTTTTTTTTTTTTTTTGAATTACTGATATGTATAGTCCAATTAGAGGTATATTAAAATTTACATCAGATAACTATTAGGACAAACTACATCTATTCTATATTAACACAAGGACTAACTACATCTATTCTATATTAACACAAGGCAAATATCTACCAGAGAGATATCTGCCCCACCCACAAACCAGTGGGAGATATTTCCGCTTAACTGCAGCTCTCACACATGTGAGGTGTGTGCATATGTGTGAGCTGCAGCCCACCACCCAAGTAAAGGCTAAGTCACATAGTTTAGAAACACTATAAATGACTATATCCTCAATACCAATGGTGTTAGCCTTGTAAGCTTTCAATTTCCTGTAGAGGCATGATACGTGTGGATCAAAGATCAACTTCCCCATCAATGGTTAAAGAGGTTATAAAGAGAAAATGTTTGAAAAGTATAAATCTCACAACTCATAATATTTCATCAAACCGATAATTTCTATTACAATGTATCAAGTTTATTGTATTACAACAATGTGCCGATCAATTTCATGTCATATTGAGTTGTCAAAAAAATATGAATGAACTCAGAACATGATCAAGTAAATTCAATAATACCGATTTCTAAAATAAGCAATAAAAAGGGGGCAAACCATCAGTTTTGCCTCCATACCAGACACAATCTCCTATGCCTCAGCACCAGCTTTCGAGCTCCGGAAATCCCTCTTCAAATCCGAAAACCTCTTCATACAAGCTGCCTTGGACCTCCCTGGCACAGCAGCCGTAATCTTCTCCCACCTCAGTGGAACGTCCTTAGGGAATGCTTTCAATGCATTAAGCAATGCGATGTCCTCACCAGCACTCCACACTCCTCCTCCTCCTCCTCCTCCAACAACGACATTTTCTTGGCTCTCTTTCTTAATGTCTCCACAATTCTCTTGAACAACTCTCATATCTATTGCTTTCCTATTCTTCAAGAATTGATTGTACGAATCACTATCATCAATCTTTTTCTCTCCTAATTCTTTAGCTTTCTTAATCACACTCTCCACTCGATGCCTCCCATTAAAAGCCTCAGCAATCACCTCCCATCTCTTCGGCTTCCCCACCGGATTCTTCACCATCTGCTTCTTCAAAATCTCAATATCCTCTTCATTCCATTCCTTTTCCTCCTCACTTTTAAGCTGCAAGACTTCAACTTTCTCGCCTTTTGACTCATTCCCAATTGACCCATTCGAGTTTTCAACAATCGGAACCAAACCAGGAATAAAATCCGGGGACTTGTTAACTAAAGATCGGTTCTTTTGCGGCTTTTGAAGCCTTTTGTCGATGTTTGGATCTGGGATAGGAGGGGTTTCAACGATTGGGCCGTGACCGACGCGAGTGTGACCGCCGGTGAGGTGAGAGGGAGCGAAAGGGCCAACGAAGAGGGAAAGGGAGAGCCACAAGAGAAGGGATTGGAAGGGCTCGCTGCTTTGGAAGAAGAAGAAGGCGACGAAGATGAGAAACGAAGAGATTGTTAATGTGATAAAGACAGAAAGCTTTGTTTGTTTTTGATGGATGTTGTTATTATGATTGCTGCCGTCGAGTGAAGATGATGACGGCTGTGGACGCGATTGAAAGAGGAATCTTGGCCTGGTGTCTTCATCTAGGAACTCCATGTCCGCTTTGTTTGTTTCTTCAGAGTTCTGACTTCCGACTTCTGAAGCCAAATGGGAATATCAAAATCAATTTATTTTTAATTATATTTATATCTAAATTTTGGTTGGACAATTTCATAAGGGATAATAACCCCTACATCCATAAGTTTTAACTATTGCTGATATATATACCCCTGAGTTTTGATGTGTCATCAAACCCCACAAATTCGTTAATTTTTTTTAAACATAATTTGAATGAAATATGAGTATGAATTGCAGGGATAGTTAAAAAGTCTGGGTCGGTCCGGCCCATTTCCACGGGTTTCGGCCTGAACTTCGCACATGAGGGTTTAAATGAGGACTTAAAAAAAAATTTGGAAAAGATTCAATTCTTCTATTTTTTTAAAAAAATAACTTTATAAATTAGAATAATAAATTGAAATATGAAAAATAATAGAAAGATAATGAATCAAAAAATTTAAATTTATAATACTAAACTCTCATTCAAATGTTAATTAGTTAAGATAGTACTTGAATTAGAGAATTCACTATTAAAAAATTAAATTTATAAATTTTTATTTATTTTATTTATTATTTTATTTTGAAATATTTATTTTTTTTAATGCATTGTTGATTATAACAACTTGATTATTATTAACTCATTTCAAGTTTACAATAATTTTAAAAATTTTTTAGAAAAAAATTAAAAGCTTGAATCTGGCCTAAGCCCTGCTCATGCCCGACCCATGCACTTTGTATCTAATGGCTTGGGCCTAGGCTTGAAACCTTCAAGCCTAGGCCCAAGCTCTTAATTTGCCAACTTTAATGAATTAATGACATATCGAAAATGTTAGTATGTATATTTGGTCTAATCTGGTGGACATAAGTCGAAATTTTAAGGATACGTTTGGTATTATTTTTTTAATTGGTGTTTATATCCTCATTTTAAAGCGATATAACCAAAATTAAAAACACAATACATATAGAATTATGTTTCTCAACTAATATATTTACAAATAAATGATCTCCATTTCTTATTAGAAAAATGAAAAAAAAAAGAGAGAATAAATTTATATTATATATACTTGAAGGAAATAAATGTAAAATTTTAACAAAAAATTATGTATTACAATAAAGTGGGAGGTGAGAAATGAGAGATAGTAAATTTGATAAAATAAAAAAATAATTTCAAAATATGGACTTAGATGAGAGAATAAAACACATCTCACTATTTTTTGGCTCTTTTCTCTAGAGCTAACAAAATTTGACACGATCTGATTATCCGACACGAGCACGACACTAATAAATGGGTATGAGTCATTAAATTTAACATGATTATTAAATCGATCAGGTCTAGGTCGACACGATTTTTTTTGTGTCATGTTAAGGTTAAAGTTCTTGGCTCATTTTACCTGACCAATGACACGATTATATTTTCTTTTCAAAATTAATTTCTAAGATCTTGTCACTAAAAATTAAATATTGGACATAATCCTATCTTTTTAAATTTTTTTGGAAGGATAGATATATACTCAGTATTTTATTTATAAAATTTTTATACATATCTAAAATTTTAATAGTATAAGTGTGTAAAATATTTATTTACATATACATAATTAAAATTTTAATAGTGTAAATGTATAATATTTTGGGGTTGTGTGTATATATGTGTGTGTGTGTGTGACACTTGTTAAATATGTAAGTATTAAATGGATTATTAGGTAAATTGTTTATTTTTCGTGTTTGGTTTAAGTTCTAATATTTTGACACGATTATTAAATGCATTGTATTTAGGTTAACCTAAATTTGACAAGATATCTCCTATTCTTTAAACATAGAAAACGGTAATTTAAAAATCGAAAATATGTTCTTTAAAAATATGTTCTCAACTTCTCTTCACAAAATCTAAAAATCGAAAGTATTTAATTCTTTAAATTTTCACTTTATTGATATTAGGGGTGGACATTTTACCTGACCCAACCTGATCCGACCCGAAAAATTTCAGGTTCGGGTCGGATCGAATTGGGGTTGAAACCCGATCGGGTTAAAGATTGCCAACCCGATCGGGTTGTGATCAGGTCGGGTCAAACCCGACCAGATCCGAATACCCGATCGGGTCACCCAAAAAAAAAAAACAAATTTTCTCTCCACCCTAATCCAATTTTGAAGCTTCAACTTTCAACCTTCATAAGTCATAACTTTTATGGTATATATATACTATATAATATATATGTTTAATTGATTATTATGTAATTAGTTATTATTTGATTGTTGTAATTATGTATTTATAAATATTAGTAATAAAATCAAGAAAATTGGTGTATTTATGATTTTGTTATGAATAAATTTTTATTTATTGTTAATAAATAACAAAATTTTGTTAATTATTAATAATTGAAATAATGTTAATTGATAATTGTTAATAACAGTTAATAATTGATTTTTTTATGAATAAATTAAGACATTAGGTAGATTAAATATTAAAATTAAATATTATGTTAATTGTTACATATATTTTATAATTATAATGTGTTATGTGATTATGTGCATTATAATTATATATTTTATAATTATAATCCTATTCTAGCATTTTAACTTTATTCATTTGATTTCATAACATTTTCTTTTCTTTTTTTTGGTTGAAAATTAGTAAAAATTACTACAATTAAGAAAAATATCTTAAAACCACCCAAAAAACTGTAAAAATAGAAAAAAAAAAGAGCTCAAAATTGCATTAACCAAAATTGACCCGACCTGATTTCAACCGACCTGAACTGACCCGAATTAACCCAAAATTACCCGAACTCAATCCGACCCATTTTAAATTCGAACCTGATCCTACCCGAATTATTGATTCGACCCGAACACAATTCGGGTCGGATCGGATCGGGTCAAGAATTCGAATTAAATTCAGATTAATTTTTGTCTAACTCGAACAACCCGAAACTCGATCGGGTTAATCCAAACCCGACCCGAACCCGATTTTGCCCCACCCCTAATTGATATAAAATAGACCCATCGATCATATTTTCTTGATTTTCATTCTTGTAAAGCGAAAAATAGCATATTGAAAAAAAAAAATAAAAGTATCAGACAGACCCTAATCCTTTTTATTTTTATTTGAATTTGATTTAAGCCACCGATTGATTTAACCATTATCTCCTTGTCTTAGTAACAATGACGGCGAAATTTGACGGTTAGGTATGCTTTGTTGATATGTCGAACCTTATGGTGTAGCCCGAAAATAACCCATTTCATAATAATAATGATGTTTAATTTTTTAAAATCGGCGGACAAAACCGTCTTTTCAACCTATTCAGAGCAGCAATACCTGTGTCTTTCGACGTCTCCAGCGCTCTGGTTCTCTTTCGAACCCGCGGCTGAGGCAAATCTTCGTCGACTCACGTCGCTAATTCCCTGAACTTATATCGGCTTTGGTCTGCAAATATATTTTGTAAGTGGGCTCAATTTTTTTATTTTAAATTTATGAGAGTGATGATAAAAAGAATCAAGCTAACTCAATTTCGGATTGAAGAGTAAATAACGTTGTTAGCAGTAAGTAAAGGAACGAGAGAACTTGTCAAACAAGACCAAGCAATTTTGATTTTAACCAAAGATTTTGTTTTAAGGGGAAAAAAATTAACTAATTTAATTTGAAATATGAAAAACTTTAAGCTCTTCACGAATTAAACTTATCCCATTCAAAAAAAGAAAAATAACCTAACCCTATCTGTTCATTTATCAAAAAGAGTGTATTTATGCTGTCAGTTATTTTAGTTGTAGTGTATATATCACAAGTTAATCTGGTTTCTTGTTAATTGAAGCTTGTGTGGTTGGTTCTGTTTATATCTATTGTCAGTGTTCATTGTTGATTGATAAGCGGTTGTAAAATTTGTGATATCCTGTTATCTCATAAATCTTGGTTACCAGGAAGTTGGTTGGGTCAAACAATGGCGGGAACAAAGTCGCTGAAAGACTATCTCAAAAAATATGAGAGCAACAGTAACGAAGAAGAGAAGAAAAAGAAGAAGAAGAAGATGATGATGAAGAAAACAGATTTTACTCATGCTACAGGAGTTCTAATTGTTGATGAAGATCCAGTTTGGCAAAAAACTGTAAATCTTGAAGAAGAAGATGATGGGAATGATTCAGCTGGTAAAAGAACTCAATTCTTGTTATCTTTTCTATTTTTAATCTTCAACTAGGGCTATTCTTTATTATGTTAATGTTGTTGCATCTTTGTGTAATAGATGAAGAGAAGCCCCAAGTTGATGAGGACATCGAAGTGAAGCGAATGAAGCGGCTGGAGCAACTTAGGTTGAGAAGACCTTATAATGGGATCGCGGAGGATGGAAGCGGCTGGGTTTCACTTGATACTCTACCCCCGGGCTCACAGAAACCAGATTCTGATATGTCCCCCCCTCGTAAACAGAGGACTCGAAATGACAGTCCTTCACCGGAACCTGAACCAAGGCCACCAGGTTCTGCAAGAGATACTACTGATTTATCACCTCCACAACAACGGCAGAATCGCCGTGATACTTCATTGCATGATTCTGACCCAAAATCTGCTCATTCCTGTGGTTTTAATTCTGATCTATCTCCACCACCTAAACGACGGACTAGAAATGACTCACTTTCCCCCGAACCCAGAGAGAAGCCTGCTAAAGAAAGTTCCGATTTGTCTCCTCCAAGGCAGCGGCGGAGACGATATCATACCCCATCACCTGAACCCGAGCAAAAAATTGGAAAGTCCAGAGGATTGGATTCTGATTTATCTCCTCCTCGGAAATGTAGGGCTAGGAATGACACACCTGAACTTGAACCTGGTCGTAAACCTGCAGGAGAGGATGCTGACTTGTCTCCTCCACGTCAGCCACGGAAACGCCACCATACTCCATCGCCTGGACCTGACATTTCTGTTTCTAGACGAGTTGAACGGAGCTCCTCTAATCGAGGCAGTGATCTCTCTCCCCCGCGGAGAAATAAGAAGGATCCCACTAGTGGTAAACCCGGATTGCCTGTGGTCCCTAACCTTTCTCCACCTAGGAAGATTCAAAAAGATGAAAAGGGGATTCAAAGAACAGGATTAATTACTGGAAAAGATATCAGTGAAGAAATTTCTAATAGAAAGAAGGAGGATTTGTTGAGGTAATTTACTTCTCATATAACTTAAAAACTGAATTCCTCTTTTCTTACTATCTTGCTTTGTCAAATTTCTGGTTAATCAACCAGACTTTTTTGTTCACATCTTTTCATAATCACATGAATCTGTGGAATGTATGAATGTTTACCGTCTAATTACCAGTCTTCATTTTCTTATTTGATAGACTTGAATAGATAACCTCACAACATCTGAACTCTCCCTCTTCCTTTACCCTTTATCCCAAGGGTACTTACCAGTTCTCTTCTCAGGCCTGGACTTTGGTCAGTAGTGTTTATTTTTATTTTTTATTTTTTAATTTTTTGGTGAGTAACTTTTATTATATGCCATTGAAAATGCTACAAGTCCTTAAGATCTAGCTGCAACTGGGTGTTGATGGCTATATTATAGCGAGTATTGTTTGACCTTTTTATGATTATTACTTTGGTTGTTATAAAGGATCTCGTGTAGTCATCACTATAATTGTTAAAAAGTTTGTTTTACATGCCGACTGAGAAGCTAACTGTATGATTGCCCACCTCAGATTAGGAAGGGCATGTAGATGATCTTTTTAAGATGGGTGGTATTTCCATGTTGATTGAGCTTACCAATAACCTGCATTTTCTATTTAGTTTAGATAAAGGTTTGAGAGTTTTATGTCTTATATACTGGAAACAAATATATAAGCTTTTATTTTTCTTTTCATTTTCTTTCATTTTCTTTCATTTTTTTTCTTTATATTTTTATTGTACTGAAAACATTTGAAGTGGTTGATATGTGAAATTCAAAATTATCAATGGTTTACAATTTCAAGAATTTATTATTATGTAATTCAAAACTGTTCCTCAGTGCTATTTCTAGATTTATCTGGGATAAGAGAAAGGGAGAAGGGAGATCTGGTTACTAAATTACATAGTAGTTGCCTTCTATTAATTTGATTGTGCATAGCCAATTCCTATTTTGTTTGATCTTGTTCTAAATAGTATGATATCTTATTCTAAGAAATTTTGCTAAAAATCGCAAATAGGATATGTGCCTTATTTGGTGACACTATCCAACTTGACTGTGTGACTTAAATACATATTTAATTTTGTAGGTTTGAAGAGCTGGATCCTTCTGTAACCGGACTTGGTGCAGAAGCTGTATACCGTGATAAGAAAGGTTAGGAGAAAAGTGATTTTTAAGTTGGTCAATCTTACATGTTTTAATTTATTTTAGGTTTCAGTTTTTCATGCTTTTTGCATTTTTCTTGGCCATTAATTTTACAGGAGGACGCATATCGAAGGAGGAGTATTTGAAATCAAAAGAAAAAAGAAAAGAAAAGCCAGAGGTACTACCTTGGAAATTAACTTCTAAAAGATAATGCTTGTACTTGGGGCTGATTTATGTTACTTTAATAGTTCAAAGATGTCAACTGAATTTTTATATAACCAAGTGAGATTTTGAAAGATGTCAAATTTATGAGAATGCAGAGAAAAAGATATAAGAGACTGATCTACTTAATTTTATAGAAAATTTTCTGTTATTTTTTTCTCTATTGGGTATGAGGGTTGGTTATCAATGGCTGCCTTTCTGTTTGTCAGGAGAAAAAATTGGAATGGGGCAAGGGCTTGGCTCAAAAACAGGAAGCTGAAGCTAGATTGCGGGAATTAGAACTTGAGAAGGAGAAACCCTTTGCACGAACTAGGTAAAATTCATTGTTATTTTCCGACTCATATCTCATTCTTGCTTGTTCTAGTTTTGTAAACATTTACTGATTTTGTTCATCCTTATTTAATCTTCTGATTCCCCCCCCCCCCCCCCCCACCCCCAAAAAAAAAACCCTTCTTGGCCATTTGTTTAATAGAGAATATTCTCATACTGGGTGAAAGTTTTGTTTTCTGATGTTTTTTGAGTGCTATTTTGATGCAAGGGTTCGATTCCGGTCTCTCCAAACCTTAGGTGAATTACAATTTGGTGTGGCATGGGGTGCTTGAGCAACTGGAAAAAAAATAAAATAATAGAAAAAATTGATCAAGCTACAATTGTGTTTGCTTTTTATCAATGTGGTTTATAAGCATGTTATGCTTGCTTCCTTTATTGTTTCTTATCTTGTACGCAAATTATTGTTTGTTATCTTTCTCTAATTGTGTATGCATCTTTTCTTTGCAGAGATGATCCTGAACTGGACAAAATACTGAAGGATAGAATAAGATGGGGAGATCCAATGGCTCATTTGGTCAAGGTATTGTAAGTCATATTTGTGGGTTTTGAGCACAATTTTACGCGGAAAAGTGTTGGTTACAGAGGACATAAAAAAATATTAGAAGATGTAAAAAACACTTTTCATGTGGACAATCACCAATAAACATATAGTATATTTTGGCATCATCATCAATGCCAAAAAGCTTTTAATGCATACCGATTCTTCGTTGGGTGAATCGAAATATGTTTTCCTTAGTCGACATATGAATTTAGTGCTGATTTTGGGATATTTCTTTTCATTATGATGTAGAGGAAGCATTCTGAGCCAGTCCTTCAAGACCTAGGAGAAAACGAGAAGATGAAAGAATCGGGGTTTATAATTCCTCAGGACATTCCTAGTCACAGCTGGATAAAAAGAGGATTAGATGCTGCACCAAATCGATATGGTATACGACCAGGAAGACACTGGGATGGTGTCGATCGTAGTAATGGTTGGTTCATTTCCATTTCATTCTTGCCAGTTTATTTCCAGTTTAGTTTCCTAGGTTGATAATCTACATGAATCTGCCTGTGGGTATCATTCTATCTATAATTAAATGTGGTAGTTCAATAATGTGGCCAACTCCCATTCGAGGTCACTCAAAATGCAATGACCATAAAAACCCAATTATTTAGAGAAGAAATACTCATCTTAAAAAGTGACCGTTTTCTTTTGTTGTGCATCTTGTAGGATATGAAAAACAATTGTTCAAAAGAATGAATGAGAAACAAGCTACACAGAGAGAAGCTTATATGTGGTCTGTTGCTGACATGTAACTTGTACTTCACTGGCTGGAACTTCTGCCGAGCCAGCTGGAGATGTGCATCAGTTCAAATGCAGGGTTGTGAGTAGATGCAATGCAATCAGAAGGAATCTTTGCATTTGTGTGAATTATTTAATGATGAGGATGTTCGTGGCTTTGAGCTTTATTCAATTGCAGGGCTATCCACACTGCAGCTGTGTTTCGAAACAAAATCAATTTAGAAAGCAAGCTTTAATCCTTTTCTAAGAGTTTTTATCTATTTTATTTTATTTTTTCACTTCCAACATGAGGATTGATGGATAGACTAGGGCTGTTGAGAATGAATGAGATCAATGAGATCATGTATGTACCAAATCTAAATCAAGAATTGACATTGAGATCAACTAGATTTGTGATTTTTGCAAGATTGTATTAATAGGATGGCGGGAACCTTTGTGGCTACTTTCGCCAATGTGATTGCTCGATGACAAATTGAAAAATATCTGCTAACACGATGAATGTGGAATGAATTCGGAAGTTGAAATTATCACCCTAGTTTTGAAAATGTTTAAACAGACTCCATTGTTCTAGAAAGGGAGATTATGTCAGCCGCTTCAAGAATATGAAAGTGTAAGTAGTTATTACAATTTTTTTATAATATTTCAAAATTATCTTAAAACTTTTAGTCTTATATTGACACGTCACTTTTTCATTAATTTCATTGTCCATCATTAAAGTATCTATTAATATCAAAAAACATTAAAGAAAAGGATCTATTTTAAAAAAATTATCTATTTCCTGGAACTTTTAAAAATGTTGTTTTACCTCTTTCATCTTAAATATCTTAATGGTGACTAACTGAATTAATAAAAAAGTAGTTGGTTGATAAAAAATTAAAACTTCAGGTAATTTTGATTTTGAGATATTATCATAAATTCATAGTAACTACGTATACTTTTAATATTTTTAAGATGGTTGATGGATTTTTTTTTTAAAGGACTTTTTTTTAGAGTGATGATATCTTCACCCCATATTTTTTTTTAAATCCACCTCATTTTCAAAAAATAATTATAAAAAGTGGATATTATTTTTAAAAATTTTCAAATCAAGAAGAACTTTGGATAATAAATTAATTAAATCCATCTTACTTTATTTTTTGTATCTTCTTATTAAATTCGATTATAAAGATTGTTTTAGCATAAGTTTAAATTAGTTATTTTACCATTATAAGGTAAAACTATCAAGAATTTATTTTAACTTCAATATTTTTGTAATTTTATACCAAATTCATTATTTCCAATACTATTTTATTAGTATGATTATTATTCTTTAATTAACCTAAATAATATCTTTGTGGTACAATACTCTTCTAAATTATTAGGCTGTCAAATTTATGTTATTTACACTTAAGGGTAGTGAAATAATAATTAGATTTCATTTAAAAATGTTATTTTATAAGTAAAAAAATTAAATATCTAAATTATTAAATATAATAACTCATGTTTTACTGGGGTAATATTTTATGTCATAATAATAAAATAGTAAAATAAAACTTATATTAAAATTTAATAGAATAATTTAATTAATTGACGATACAAAACTTTTACTGATTTGTATTTTTTAAAATTATTGTGAATTCATTGTAATTATTTTTTGAAGTGGGGTGGATTTACAAATGTAGTGGAGTGGAAATATACAAATTACTATTATTTCATTTGGATTGGGTGTAATTATTTAAAAAAATGAAACTTTATAACTATTAAAAAAAAAGGCGTGTAGGTGAACATTTTTCCAAAGTCAAACTAACAAAAATTGGAAAATAAAAAAATAATTTATCAACCAAAATTCACGTATAATAGTGAATGACACTTTCGTCGCTTTCAATTTCAAAGCTACCAGTATTCCCGCCATTTTTCATGACAGTAAAAGAGTGACCGGTAGACTCAAATTATAAGCAACTGAAAAACGCCATGTATCATCTCCTATGTCACTTGAAAAGATCATTAAAACACATAGAAACCTCTCTAAAGCCCCACAAAAACTCTGGCTTGACAAGGTATCCCTTGTGAGTGTCTCGACGGCGTGGGCCAATTTGGGGACGTTTGATAGAGGCAAATGGGTTCGTTCATATAGTAAAAGTTGTAGGATTGACCCTAAACTGACGTTCAACGACCCTCAAATCCTCCACTATCTCTCAGGAAACAATCTCCAAGATGCACGCAATCTGCTCGACAGTATATCCGAACGAAACCACCCCAAAAGTCTTGTTGTCCATCTTACCTCATTAATCACAAAATACTCAAAACGTGGCTTCATCGGTGAAGCCAAAGCACTTTTTCAGCTCATGCCACAGAGAAATGTTGTTACTTATAACGCCATGTTATCTGGGTTTCTGCAGAATGGGAGGTTGAGTGAGGCTAGGAGATTGTTTGTGGAGATGCCAGAGAGGAATGTTGTGTCATGGACGGCGATGATTTGCGGTTTGGCAGATGCAGGGAGGGTATGTGAGGCGAGGAAGTTGTTTGAGGAGATGCCTGAGAAGAATGTTGTTTCATGGAACTCGATGGTTGTTGGGTTGATAAGGAATGGGGAGTTGAATGAGGCTAGAAAGGTTTTCAATAGTATGCCCATAAAGAATGTGATTTCTTGGAATGCTATGATTGCAGGGTATGCGGAGTGCTGTCTGATGGGAGAGGCAAGAGTTTTGTTTGAGGAGATGGAGGAGAGGAATGTGGTTACATGGACTAGTATGATAGCAGGGTATTGTAGAGCAGGTGAAGTGGAGGAAGGGTATTGTTTGTTTCAGAGAATGCCAGAGAAGAATGTTGTTTCTTGGACAGCCATAATTGGTGGGTTTGCTCGGAATGGATGCCATAAAGAATCCTTGTTGCTTTTTCTGGAGATGAAGGGGATTTGTGATGTAAGACCAAACGGAGAGACATTTATATCTCTTGCTTATGCCTGTGCTGGCATGGGGTTTCCTTGCCTTGGTTTGCAATTGCATGCTCAAGTGATTGTCAATGGTTTGGAACATGATGATTATGATGGAAGGCTGTCCAGGAGTCTAATTCAAATGTATTCTTTCTTTGGCATTATGGACTTTGCAAACTGCATATTTATCAAGAATGGGAATAACTGCAATGTTCAGTCTTGTAATTCTATGATCAATGGTTATATTCGCTTTGGAAAGCTGGAAGAGGCGCAGAATTTGTTTGACACTGTACCTGTCAGGGATGAGATCTCATGGACTTCAATGATTGATGGGTATTTAAGTTTTGGGCTAGTATCAAATGCATGTTATCTATTTCATAACATGCCTGACAGGGATGCAGTTGCATGGACAGCAATGATTTCGGGCCTTGTCCAAAATGAGCATTTTGTAGAAGCTACATATTTATTTCTGGAAATGAGGACTCATGGTGTTCATCTTCTAAACGCTACATTCTCCGTACTTTTTGGAGCTGCAGGTGCAACAGCAAATCTTCTTCTGGGGAGGCAGATTCATTGTGTGCTGATGAAAACACAATCTGAGTCTGACTTGATTCTTGAGAACTCTTTGATTTCAATGTATGCAAAATGTGGGGCAATAGAGAATGCATATGGTATTTTCTCTAACATGGTTTCTAGAGATTTGGTTTCTTGGAATTCCATGGTCATGGGGTTCTCACATCACGGGCTAGCAAATGAAACTCTTGAGGTGTTTGAATCCATGTTGGAATCTGGAACTCACCCGAATTCTGTTACGTTTTTGGGCATTCTGTCAGCATGTAGTCATGCAGGACTGGTTAGTCGAGGATGGGAGTTATTTAATGCAATGTTTGATGTTTATAAAATTCAACCTGGTCTGGGGCATTATGTTAGTATGATTAATCTTTTGGGTCGAGCTGGGAAAATTAAGGAAGCAGAGGAATTCGTGTTGAGACTGCCTTTTGAACCTGATCATCGTATTTGGGGGGCATTGCTTGGTACTTGTGGCTTTGGTGAAAGAAATGCTGAAATTGCTGAGCATGCCGCCAAACGACTCCTTGAGCTGGATCCACTAAATGCTCCTGCACATGTGGTACTTTGCAATATATATGCCGCAAGTGGTCGTCATGCTGAAGAGCACAAGTTGAGGAAGGATATGGGCTTGAAGGGTGTGAGAAAGGTTCCTGGATGTAGTTGGATAATGCTAAACGGTGGAATTCAAATGTTTCCATCTGGAGATAAAATACCTGCTCAGGTAGCTGGAATGTTATTGTAAATGAGATGCATCCAGTGGTCAACTAAACACATTGCAGGGTCAAGAAGTAGTCATTTAATTGTATAATGAGAGCTCCAAGCAGATCTAGGAGTACATTATGAGTCCAAGGGAGTTGTTGATTGGAGTTGTAACAGCTTACATGCCAGAGTCTTGCCTCTGTTAGTTTATTTTAATCTGGTTGGTCAGATATACAGGCACAGTGAAGTTACCTCACAGTTTAACAATTGAAGTGTATATTCTAAATAATTTTTGGTTTTCTGAAGTATGTTTATGAGAGAAAGTGGCTGCAAACACAGCTTCTTTTCCATTTGTGGAAGAAATGGGCACTCACGAGACTTTTATGTGCTTTTTATAAGCTTCTCACTTGTCAATTTTCCAGATGACAGATACTGAATGATGAGTACATAAAATTTGAACAAAAAGGACAAGGAAATGCCAAGGTACTTCTGTACAAATTTTTACTTTTAAAATATCAGTCTCCTGGGAAATTATGGTGTCATATTGACTGAAAGTTGCTCTTGTTGTTGTAGTAATTTAAACCAGTATATGTTCTTGTAATTATCTATGATGTTTTGAGTCTCTTGAGCTTTATTGATCACAAGCCAGAGCTGATTTACATTCCTTCTATTATTTTAGTTCAGGCTACTTTATGAACCCTTAAGATGGATATTTGTTCTATAAAGTGAAACTTTGGAATGTTTGAAATTGCTTAGAATGCAAGGAAATAATTGCAAAAAGTTGCTTAAGTGAGAAAGGAAAAGTTTATTTTTCTAGAATACATTAACATTACCAGTTCCCCATGTTATAGCTTTAAAATTTGATATTATTAGTCATTGAAAATGGAAGTTGATATGCAGTAATTGTCTTTCTTTTTATTAGGTCAATGAATTGGAATGGCATGTGGGCTTGGCTCTATAGTACTAAGCTAAAGGTAGACTGCAGAAACTAGAACCTGAGAAAAGATGATTCAATTGCAAAAACCAGGTGAACAATCTAGCCATAGTTTCTTGGCTTGAATATATTTTAATCGTTGGAGAATTTTATGTAGTCTCCCGTCTGAATTTTTCGCACTCAAAATCCCAATCTAGATTTTTTTTTTCTTAGCTTCACTTAGCTTTTGGTTGATTATCCTCTACATATCTTTTGATTCTCTTAATGCTTCATATACCATTTACTTAACATTGTAAAGTTTTTCCAAGGAGGTAAAAGACATTTAGAGCTTGAATATTAGAGTTGAGGGGAAGTTGCTTTATATCTATGTTTATTTGAAATATTAAGAAATATTTAAAAAGAAAATTGCTAAACATTGTAAGTTAATCATACCAATTGAAAGTTAATCATAACAAGGGAAGTATATTCTACAAAATAGTTAGGAGATTACAACCATGTTTATGCAAGGCATCCCTAGTAGAAAAAGCAGGGGCCTGTAGTGCTTTATTATTCCTCATTGGCTAACTTGGAATTATGTTTGGCTAGAATTTATAGATTAATTTGTACTGATCTTGACTATTTTGTCCGAAAATATTGCAGGAAAAAAAATTCTGGGCACAGTACTTCTGGACCTTTAAGGCTTTAAGATAGTGAGAAGACGAAGGAATCTGGGTTTATAGTTCCTCAGAACATTGATGCTCACAGCTGGATAAACAGAGGATCAGATGCTCCACCAGATTGATTTGGTCTAGACTAAGAAGACATTTAAATGGGATTTGATTCCAGTAATGGTTGGTTCATTTCCATTTTAATCATGTTAGATGTTTCTGGATTATTTCCGGGGGAGGGTAGTCCGCTCTGAATCTTCCTGTGGGTATCTGCTGGTGGACTATGATTCGGTTAGCTCAATCATGTGTATAACTTCCATTTGAGGTCACTTGATATGAGCAGCAAGTGTTCAGTGGAATGAAAATGAGAATTGAGGTGCAAAAGAGAAGCTTATTTGTTGTTAGCTTCTGATATTGTAGTTTGGCATCTGCCAACTAGGTAGGCAGATACCCATGTACATTCTTTATCCCTGCATGACAGCATGAGGAAGCAGAATTTTTACTGAATAGCTGGAAATTTGTATCACATTACTGAATATCTAGATTGATTAATCACATTGTAATTATCATAATAAACAAGCACAAACTGGATTTACCCCGCAACTTGGGCATTGACAAATGGTTAAAAAAAAAAAAAAGGAGAAAAAAGGGGAACAAAAGTCAACAAAGTCTAATTATCTGCCAGTGTCCAAGAGTGAGGAACGATGCCATGGGATACCATAGTCACGGCCTCTATTTAGACATATCTAAATACAAACCCATTTGGACTGGTCTTGCCGAATTGAATATATGGTTTTGAAAAAGAGGGTTGATGGGTGGCTCGTGTTGGTATTCCAAGCTTGTCTCTTTTTTATTTTTGTGGAAATTTTTGTTAAGTCATTGACGATACAAGGGAGAAAATTTAGAACAAATAAAACGTTTGAGAGCGAAATATTAGAGGTTGCAAAGACCATAATAAACAAGAAACTATAACAATAACAATCATCTAAAAGTCCGTTTGGGATAATTCTTGAGAGATTCAAAAATAATTTTAAGAAGTTAAAAGTTAATTTTGATATTTAGTAATATTTTTAGAAATCACTTTTAGAAAAATCACCTTTATCCTATAGCAGATTTTAAAAAGTAGAGAAAGAATGATTTTTTAAAATTTCATTTTGAGAATCATTTTTATACTTAATAAATAAATAAATAAATAAATATATAAATATATATATATATATATATATATATATTATCCTCATTAATTAAGAAATAAAATCATTAACTTTAAAGATATTATTACAATTATAAATTACATTGAGAAAAAAAAAATTAAAAAAAAAATTAAAAAGTATAAGATATCAATTATTATATGTACACAACAAAAAAATTATATACATATGTTTAAATAAATTTTATTTAATATTATATTTAATTCAGTCATTTAGATTCTCATATCAATTTAACAGTTAGATTTACCAAACACATACGACTGTTTTTAAAATTCATAATATTTTTAAAAATAAATTTTATTAAACATTTTAACTAATTTTTATCGTAATAGATTATTTTTACTACACAACTAATAATAATTATCTTTAAAACTAAAATATTATCAAATTGATCTTAATTTTCCAAAATATAAGATGTCTTATTCGTTCGTTTCAAACTATCTTTTACATGTCAACCCAAAAATTAAATATCGCATAAATAAACTTCAAAGTCAGGCCGCCGATAGAAATGAAGTGGCCCAAGCCTTTGATTTACAACAGAGGCTGCAGTAGACCGTAATAAACAAGTACCTGTAACAATAGGCTAATCAACTGCAACGTGTAAT
Source organism: Citropsis articulata (assembly GCA_030449925.1). NCBI lineage: Eukaryota > Viridiplantae > Streptophyta > Magnoliopsida > Sapindales > Rutaceae > Citropsis > Citropsis articulata. The sequence goes on along the minus strand of JASUUH010000211.1, from coordinate 10,210,966 downwards.
AATAAGATGCCTTACGTTTCACGCAGTTTCTTTGAACATCATCCCCGAAAATAAACGTCCGCCATAAACAAGCTAGAACTTTCAGTTGCCCTAGAGCCACGGAGGGTGACCGAATTGATTTTCAAGCTACGTATATGAATTTGATTTTACCCAAGAGGCCTTCTTTAAAAAGAGAAATTATTATTACACCGCTTTTTTTTTATTATTTTATATTCATTCAACTATTATAAAATTTTAGCATATTCTCTATACTATCTTTCTTTTTATATTTATATCAATTAAATATTTTTGTATTAACACAGTTAAATAATTTAAATAAAATGATAATTTTATTCTTAAATAAATTAAAAAACTACTTTATCTTATAAAAATTTTGAAAACAAAAAATTATAACTTTAAAAATACCCCTAAATTTAATAAAGAAATAAATCCCAAAATTAGAATTTTTATTTTTAATAAAAATTATTTCAATAAAAAATTATAATTATAAATATAATTGCAAAATTTTTGGAATTTAATAAAAATCCCCTAAGTTATTAAAAATTTTGGATTATTTTTAATAAATAAATTCAGTTATTTTAATAAAATTTTACAAAATTATAGTTTTTAATAAATAAATTCAATTATTTTTTATTAAAATTTTGTAAAATTATAAATTTTTTAAAAAATAATTATTAAAATTTTACAAAATCTAAATTTAATAAAATTCAGCTGTGCATCTCTATTTTATATTTATTAAAAAAAAATTTATTATAATTTTTTAATTTTTCAAAGCTTTTATAAGATAAAATGGTCTTTTAATTTATTTAAGGATAAAATCATAATTTTATTTAAATTATTTAATGGTATTAGTATAAAAGTGGCTAATTGATACAAATTTTAAAAAAAATATAGTGCAGAGTACATATTAGAATTTTGTAGTGGTTGAATGAACATAAGACAAAAGAAAGGTGGTGCAATGATAATTTTCCTTTAAAAAATAATGGTGCGTGAGGGTACACGTGGTGAGTTTCTATTGGCGGAGCTGCGGGGCCACAATGTACTCAACCGTGTGCATTTGATCGAAATTTGTCGAACCCCGATAAATTAATAGATTTTCATATTGGAACTATGAAAAATCTATTAATTTAACGAATACTAATATATCAATAAATAAATAATTTTTAACTTTATAAAGATAATATTATGTTCATAATATAATATAATTATAAAATGTAGTGAATCTGTTTGGTTGTTTAATACAATTTTAATTTGATTTTGGTTTAGTGAATTAATCACTTAATAATTCTTTAGCAGGATTGCATGACTATATCTTGATTACATGATAACTTAATACAAAAGACTTTTTGGATGCAACATGTTAAGCTATGCTCTCTCTTATTTCTCGTAATACAGCACATTGAATACAATAACATCTTCTCCGAGAGCAACACTGGCTAATGAAGCGCATAAAGTATTATGCCAGCACAACAAATAAAATCATAGACATATCATATATATTTAGTTTCGAATTAGTTAATTATCAATCTATATTTTATTTAAGTCCTATAGAAAATTGAGATTTTAAAAAAAATTATTATATAATAAATTTATCGAATTATTAATTTTTCATATTTACCTCAAGTTAGGACCAACAAAAACTATTATTTAATTAATGTTATCACTTTATCGAATATTAATTTAACAAGATTCTACTGTGTATAAACTATAACTTTCAGCCTAATTTTGAAAGCAACAAAGTAATAGCTAAATTTATTGATAAATACTTCATGTTTATTCTGGAATCCCACAATTCTTGAAAGTCCACAGCGATTAATCAAAGCCGTAGATAACTAGATCACGCAATGTAGGAAATTAAGCAGCAGCTACCAACTATTCATGAGTGCTGTATAAATATCCTTGTTTTCTTCACTTGAGTTTTTATATCAATCTCACTTACAGTACTTAGTTTGTTGCGTCTAGATATTATTTAAGTAAAAAAAGACCAAATATGCGGTTGTTATTTTACTTTGTTCCTCTGTTTATGTTGTTGTTGCACTGCTCGTTTGCTCTGGGTGTTAAAAACGTAACAACGGATCAATCTGCCCTTCTTGCATTCAAACTCCATGTCTCTGATCCTCGTGGTATCCTAGCAAATAATTGGTCCGTATCCTATCCAGTATCCAGTATGCAATTGGGTTGGTATTACTTGTGGTGCTCGTCATCGTAGAGTCATAGCCTTTTATCTTTCAGATATGGGTCTCGGAGGTACCATTCCACCTCATTTGGGAAATCTCTCATTTCTAGTGTATCTTAATATTAGTCATAACAATTTTCATGGCCATTTGCCGGATGAACTGGGGCAATTACGCCGACTCAGATCCATTAGTCTTACTAATAATGAATTTATTGGAAGCATTCCATCGTGGATTGGTGCATTATCCAAACTCAGATCCTTATTTCTTCAGAATAACAGTTTCATAGGCCCTATCCCCGACTCTCTCTTCAACTTATCAAGGCTGCAGAATTTCAGCATAATGTACAATACGATTGATGGAAGTATTCCATCGAGGATAGGAAATTTGAGTAGGCTGATGAATCTCAATTTTGGCTATAACAACCTTCAAGGTATGTTTGCTTCCACTTCGATCTCATCTCTTTGAAGCACATTTGCAATTGCTTGCATCCATGTCTGCGGAATTTATTTCCCATATCGATTTTATATGCGTGACTAGAAGTTAAAGATAATGAACCCTAAAAGACAGAAATATTCTTTTGAATTTCAGTCTAACATTCAATAAATATATTTTTTATCTTTAATGTTTTTATACAATATAACTTTAAATTATTATCATCATTATATTTGTTGGGGATCCTGATGGATCCAACCATAGATCAGGGATCCATGGTGCAGAAGCGATCATGGTGGATCAGAATATCAGTAGTAGTTTTGCCCTATTATACGACTATAAAAATAAGAAAAGGTACACTATGATAGTACATGATAAAATACATAATATTAGAGTATGTATTTTATTTTATTCATTACTTGAACAACCTAAGGGATTTTATATAAGATAATGTGGTAAAAGCTCATTTAGTTTTTATATTTTGAGGTTAGTGTCTATTTAGTCCCTATATTTTTTAAAGTATCTTAAAATATCTTTACCATTAAATTATTCCCACCTCTGTCATTATTTTTTATTATTTTTGACTTATTTTTACAATATTACTCTCTAACAATAACGTTTCTTTTTTTTAAACATTAATAAAAAGAAAAAATTAAATAACTAAGTTAACTAAAAAAAATAAAATAGAATAAAATATATATTAATTTTTATGGAACACTCTGCTTAGGAGTTAATATATTAATTTTTTAAAAATACTGTCCAAAAAATTGGTAGTTTAAGTTTTTACAATATTAATTTTTTTGGATATACATAAGCTTTTACAAAAATTAATAAATATTTTTTTTTGGGGCTAAGTTAGTAATTTATTTTTTTCCTTTTATTAATGAAAAAATTATTTTAAAAAGGTAATATTGTAAAAACAAGCCAAAATGAACAAAAAGTAAATGTAGGGGTGTCAATAGTTCAAGGCAAGGATGTTTTGAGATATTTTTAAAAATATAGAAACTAAATAGATACTAACCTCATAATATAGAGACTAAACGAGATTTTATATTTAGACAATGCATGTATGTATAAAATTTGAGAATTTGAGTTTCTATATATTGAAAATTTTTACTAGACTGCGAATAAAAAATATAGGGATTAAATAGCTACTAACCTCATAATATAGGGACTAAACCAGATTTTACCCTTAGACAATGAATGTATGTATAGAATTTGAGATTTGAGTTTCTATATATTAGAAATTTTTACTAGATTGCAAGTAAATTTCATCTAAATCTAGTTCTTGAAATAATTTACCTTAGAACTACTGATATGATAAGTAGCCATATAAAATAATATATTTAATTGATTGGTGAAATAATACAATTAATTCACTTAAATCTTATAAAGAATTATTAATCACTTAGTTAATGACAAACAATTTGAAATAAATTTTAGAATAAAATATTTAGAATACCCATTATGTAAGGATCGGGGATCACTCTCGATCGATCGTATATGACGAAATATACCGTTTGTTGATTGGTAGTTAATAAATAAAAAAATAAAAGAAGTTGAATCTTACCCATACACTACTACTAAAATACACATGGCAGGAAATCTTAAAAAGCTCAGATAAGATCAGATCAGGAGAGGATCCTTTTCCTCGCCATAAACCAACGTTTGAAAAATCCGTAAGTAACTTAGCTAAAGAATAAAGAATAACATTATACAATGTAGGGTATGATAGATCCAAGGTTGATTAATAATCCTCAACCAGTCTAGAATCTCGATCATCAGAAATCAGTAAATTCAAATTAGTTAATTTTTTAAATTAAAATATCACATTTACCGAAAAACCCAATTAACTCTTAAATTAATCTTGGCATTTTTGGCAGGTGAAATTCCAAAGGAGATTGGCAATCTACAAACCCTACAGACCCTAGTTCTTGGTCCCAATAACCTAAGTGGTTCCATTCCACCAACGATCTTCAATATATCAACCATAACACTCATTAATCTTTTGGGCAATCAGCTCACAGGCCATCTAGCATCAACACTTGGACAATCACTTCCAAACTTGTGGTCGTTAAATCTAGCAGAAAATAAACTTGTTGGAACAATTCCCAACTCCATCACCAATGCTTCCAAACTCCAAACACTAGAATTGAGCTATAACTCATTCTACGGCCATATTCCAAATACATTTGGCAACCTGAGACACCTCCGCAGGCTCCACCTGAAGTCTAATAACTTGACAACCAAATCATCATCTAATGAAACGTGGAGCTTTCTCGCTTCCTTGACTGGTTGCAGAAATCTAATATCGTTGAACTTTGGTTCTAATCCACTGCGTGGCACTCTCCCACCATTAATTGGAAATTTCTCTTCTTCTCTTCAATATTTTTATGCATTCGAGTGCCAACTCGAGGGTAATATTCCTCAAGAAATTGGAAATTTACAGGGCATGATACTTTTAAGCCTCTATAGCAATGACTTGAAGGGAACTATTCCAACAACGATGGGAAGATTGCAACAGCTGCAAGGTATAGGTCTGGCTGATAATCATTTGCAAGGATCCATTCCCTATGATCTTTGCCAGTTAAAGCAGTTGAATGGATTATTATTGCAGGGGAATAAGCTCAATGGGTGTATACCCACGTGCTTGGCAAGTTTGACATCTCTGAGGGAACTCCGCTTGAACTCCAACAAGCTCACTTCTAGAATTCCATCAGCGTTATGGACTCTTGAGTACATCTTGTATGTAAACTTGTCATCAAATTATTTAACTGGTTCTCTCACTTCCGACATACAAAACATGAAGGTCTTGATAGATCTAGATTTATCAAGAAATCAGTTATCAGGTGATATTCCAAAAGCCATTGCGGGCCTCAAAGATCTGACAACTCTATCCTTGGCTGGCAATCAATTTCAAGGTCCCATCCCTGAATCATTTAGTAGTTTGGTAAGCTTGGAATCCTTGGATCTCTCTAATAATAATCTTTCCGGAGGAATTCCTAAGTCATTGGCAGCACTGTCACATCTTAAACAATTCAATGTATCTCAAAATAGGCTTGAAGGGGAAATTCCTACTGAAGGGCCTTTCAAAAACTTCTCAGCTCAATCATTTCATTGGAATTATGCACTATGTGGTCCACAAAGACTTCAAGTCCCACCTTGCAAGGGAGATAAGAACCAAGGATTCAAGAAAGTTGCTCTACTTGTGTTGAAATATATTTTTCCTCCGATAATATGCATTGTACTAATAGCACTTGTCTTTATCTTCTTCTTAAGACGTCGAAACAGGAATACAAAAAGTCCAGATGGTGAAGAATTGCTATCTCTTGCAACATGGAGAAGAATATCCTACCTAGATCTTGAACGGGCAACTAATGGATTTAATGAATGCAACTTGCTTGGTTCTGGTAGCTTCGGATCAATATATAAAGGGATACTTTCTGACGGGACTAATGTTGCAATAAAAATTTTTAATCTGCAACTAGAGCAAGCTTCTAGGAGTTTTGATTCTGAATGTGAAGTCCTGCGAAATGTTCGTCATCGAAATCTTATAAAAATCCTCAGCAGTTGTTGTAATACAGATTTCAAAGCCTTGGTGCTGGAATTCATGCCAAATGGTAGTCTTGAGAAATGGTTGTATTCTCACAACTATTTTCTAGATATTCCCGACAGGTTGAATATAATGATAGATGTGGCACTAGCTCTTGAATATCTCCATCACGGTCATTCAACACCAGTGGTTCATTGTGATTTGAAGCCTAGCAACATTCTCTTGGATGAAAATATGGTTGCACATGTGAGTGATTTTGGCATCTCCAAACTCTTAGGTGAAGGAGATGATTCTGTGATACGGACCATGACAATCGCTACAATTGGTTATATGGCACCAGGTAATATGTTCGGCATCTAATTTATAATTTTCCTCATTTTTCAAGCATAGGCATAGATTCAACGATTATTATTCAAATATCATTAGTTTTTTTTTCCATCATTTATTTTATGATAGATATCTTTTTGTTAATTTGAAAATAAAAAGTGCAGAATTCGGATCAGAGGGAATTGTTTCATCTAAAAGTGATGTTTATAGTTATGGTATTTTATTGCTGGAAACTTTCACGAGAAAAAAGCCTACAGAAGAAATGTTTACCGGAGAAATGAATTTAAAGAATTGGGTGAAGGAGTCATTACCTCATGGATTGCCAAAAATTGCTGATGCAAATTTACTACGAGAAGAGAAATTTTTTTCTGCCAAAATGGATTGTTTATTAAGCATCTTCCATTTAGCATTAGATTGTTCCACGGAGTTACCGGACCAGAGGTTATACATGAAAGATGCTGCAACGAAACTCAAAAAAATTAGAGACAAGTTTCTGGAAGATGCCAACACATTGGGTATTAGAAACCCCCACAAGTCCTCCTTGGAGAAAGGAACGGTGATAACGCAATAAGAATAAACAATAGGATTAGAAGAAAAATCCCACCAATTCTTTCCCATTTCGGATGTTTGTTTCAAGTTTTTATTATATTTTTCTAGAATTTTTAATGAATGTATTTGAATTGTAAGCATATGGATGCAAAATTAAAAAATCATAAGATTTATAAAAATAATATAAAAAAAAGATTAAATAAAAATAAAATAACTTTATACTTTTTAGTGTAATATAATTACTTTGTCCTAAAAATGAAATTATCGGTAATTCAAAATCGGATATTTTTAAAAATTCTCTTTAATCATTCTGAAACCCACATCCATTACTAAAATTATTTAGAGTATCATCAATAAATACAGAAATGTTGATCTCCTCCTCTTATCTTCCCCCATTGCGATACTTTTTTTTTTTTTTTTAACTAAAAATAAGAATTCTTGTAATCTTGTACAAGACATTTTGTCTGAGCATGAACAAAAATAACTATTAAAAAGAAAAAAAGAATAGAGAATTATTCGTTCAGTGTATTCTATTAGAGTCGTGCTATTTGAACGGAGGGAAGACAGAAGCAAGACAGAAAGTTTTAATTAATCAATTAAAGTGTGGGCCCACAATAAATTAAAAAGGCACTTGAATAAAGTAAAAAAAAAGTCACGTGAACTTCTTTTTGCTTTTCTCCTTGCACATGTTTTAATTTTTAACACGAGAACATCTCACGCGTTTTAGCCGTATGACTCTTTGCAGCTACATCTCTCACGCTCACTGGAAGGCCAAACCTATCTGCATCCACCTCTCTCCCAGTTTTTAACTGCATTTCCAGTTAAGTGCATTTCCTTCATCTTCTCTCAGTTCAAATAGATCTGTTCGATAGCTGAAAAAATAAGTGAAACAAAACCAGCCCTGCATTTCCAGCCCTAGGAGAAGTTATATCTGTTGGATAGCTGAAAAAAAAAAGGTGAAACAATAGATCTGCAAATTAACAAAGGCAGTTTGATAAAATTATTACTGATTAATTGGTAAGTTGCTCTCTCTCATTACATTTAAATAATGTTTTTGTTGTGTTCTATATATTTAAATGGTTCGAATTTTTTTAATTTAAATTGTAAAAATTTATAGTTTTGTGTTTTGATATATTTACATTGTTACATTTTTTTAATTTAAATTTCAGTAAAAGGACACCATGCGTATCAAGATATGAGATGGAGAAGCAAGTTGAAGAGCTGTACACCATTTCCAAGTTTAAAGAATTCCAATAAGAATTAACTGTACTAATGCATTGTGATATAGTGGATTCTGTGGGATCAATATACAAAATAAGTGAATCATTTGGGCAAGGTCGGAGAGGCATGTTTGAGGTTGTTTTCGAAGAAATTGAGTGTGAGGTTAATTGTATCTGCTCAAAGTTCCAGTTTAGAGGAATTCTTTGCAGGCATGCCCTTGCAGTGCTAATATGAAATTCAGTTGAATTACTTCCAGAAATGTATATTTTATCAAGGTGGAGGAAAGATGTGAGGAGATGCTATAGTAAGGTGAAAGTTAGTTATGGTGTGCAGAATTTGTCCATCCAACAAGAAAGATATGAAAAAATGTGTAACGTTTTTAATGAGGTTGCAGACATAGCCTCTAATGATGAAAATAGCTACACAATGGTATTGGATTGGATTGAGAAAACAATGAAGGATCTGCCCAAGCAAATTCGCTGTGAAAGTGTGGGAAAAACTAATACTGGTGGAGCAAGTTGTAGCAGCAACAAACAAATTCACAGTGAAAGTGTGGAAAAAACTAATACTGGTGGAGCAAGTTGTAGCAGCAACAAACAAATTCACAGTGAAAGTGTGGAAAAAACTGTTACTGGCGAAGTAAGTTGTAGCAGCAACAATGTTCAACGTGTACTGAATGATCCAATAGTGACACGTCGTAAAGGTCATCCATCTTGTCTAAGGAAAGAATCTTCGATTCGTAAGAAATCTGTTCAAAGGAACAAGGCTGCACAAAAAAATAAGGTATGATTAAATAGAAATATCTTTATCTAATTACTTTGTTCTTAGTTTAATTATCTTTAATAATCTTGCAGGATTTACAAGAAATTGCTCCATCGGCTTGTCATGTGCCTAATGAAATTTCTACACAGCAGAGCAACATGGCCACAATAAGTTTTGTGATTATTTTTTTTTTTGAACTTTCCTTTTATTTCGAGGATATGTAACTAAGTATAATGTTGAGCATATGTAGACATTACAACAAGGAAGTATTGTTCATGGAAATCTCAATCAATACGGCACTATAGGCTACTATAATGTGAGAATTAAATTATTTAAAATTTATTTTCTAGATTTTTATATGGATTTTTTATAAGGATTTTACATGTATTTTATTATTTGATTAGGTACCAATGTACCCATCTCAATTTGGGGGAAGTAATATTTATTAGCCATTTCCTTATAATTGGCACACTGTAAGTTGTTGTTTACAAGTTGTTAATGTATGCTTATATTTTAATATTTTTTTGAAATATAATATAATATTTATTTTTGTGTATTACAGCAATCAATCCCACCATATAATCTGCAGTTGCATTATTCTTCTCCTTCGATGACCTACCAAGGATCTCAAAATGAGAATTTCCAATAATTACTACAGCAGCAGTATAGCGAAAATAACAATCGTGATGTTTGATTTGTATCTTATTTAGTTTTTTTTTTCTCTATTATTTTGGCTAGATTTGACTTTAAATTTTTTAAATTCTAGTGATGGATTGTATTGCTCATGGCCTTGATGTGTTAGATATTTTACCTATTCAGACTATATGTATGGTATGGTTTGTACATTGCCGCACACTTTGCTTTTGTTTTGCCGTGAAAACAACATTGCCGCACAATTGATTTTGTTTTGTCCTACAATTTGCTTTTGTTTTGCCCCACAATTGCTTTTGTTTTGCCGTTTCAATTGCTTTTGTTTTGCTCCATAATTACTTATGTTTTGCTTCCCACAATTAGTTTTTATTAAAAATCAAATGATGTAGGAAATGCAATTAGTTTTATAAATATTTATTTACAACTGGTTGCAAGAATACAAATAGTTGAAGCTCGATGGTTATAAATATATTTGCAATTTTATATAACACACAACATAAATCACAATAAAAATAACAATAATTTTATTTACATATCGCAATTCACACATAACAAGGGGTATAATCTCTTCATTTATGTAATATATATATTGCAATCATTATTCCTAAAATACAACATATAATGGATAAAATAGGCTGAATACTACAATCATTTTTAGCTTTATTAGATTGTACAACTTTGTTGCATGCAGGCACTTCAGTTTGCACCCCTTTTTCGCATGTTTCCACGACACATTTTGTATTTTCTACCATATTAGATGTCTCCGGCAAATTTTCAAACATGGCCTTGTATTCATTGTATGCTGTTTCAGCATCTAATAAAGATTTATAAGAAAGATAAGAATTGCCTTTGAATCCATTTACCTGCTTCTGGCATTCAGGCCAGGAATCGTATGTCAGGAAATGAATAACAAATGAAAACGAAATCCTCACATTATCTCTTATGTCAGGAAATGAAGATATCAAAAAGCAGACTTATCTCTTCCCTCTTCTTCTAAAATCTCTACCACTGCTTCTCTTCAACCTTATCTCTTCTCTACCGCGACCCACGCGAAGCATCCTTGCGAAATTTTCCTTTCTTTTGCGGTCGACGCAGGACTAGCCAACAGATCTACGGGTTTTGCCGACTTTGAAGAGAGTGCTCTACCGTTGCCTCTCACTGTTACATATTCTCTCCCTCTACTCGAATTAATTTGTTTGATCTTGTTTCATTTTGTTTTTAATTAAATTTGATTTTAACTCGAATTAAATTATGTTTAATATTCAAATTTTTGTTTGCTCTACCATCGCCTCTCACTTTTACAGACTTTTGTTTTGGCGTTTTTGCTTATTGTTGCCGTTTTTGCTTATTATTGTTGCTAGGATTTTGATCAAATTCTTAGATACAAATTATTGGAATCAGCATGATATGAGATTCGCATTTTCCAGCATAACATTGTTTTATTTTATTTTAATTTTTTTCCTTGCATCGATCATTACTTGTGATATTTCTGTTCCGTAGTGATGGAGAATAGAAAACCAACCGCAAGCATTTAAATTGCATTTAATTTTATAAGCGTCTATAATTAATTGGATCTGGACACTATTTATTTATTTATTTTATAAAAGGGAAAATGGGGGGCGGTTGAAGGAAGATAATTTCGATGGGAGAGTGAAAAAAAATTTATGAATATATTTTTATTTTTATTTTTTTAAATTCCACCACAAAACAAAATGTTGTATTGTTTGTTATTGTTCATGGAATCGACCCGTTCTCTAAGCTCACTGTCATTCATCTGTAATCCTCCTGCACCAATTAATTGAAAATATTCAAAATTTTTATTTTTACCCAGCGCAATCTGTCTTGTTCTCATCTTACTGGATCCAGCTGAGAACAAAAGATGATTTTATTCTACAAAATTTTAAAAAATATAATTATAAGAATACATCTAAATTTAATAAAATAAATAAATTTAAATTCAGCATGTACAATATGATTAAGCCGTAGTTCCCAATTTTGGCACATTGGGGTTTCAATTGCTAATATTTGTCCCACTTGTACGATTAAGATATAGTTTCCGATCCTATATTTCTAGTGGATTCTTGATTATGTAGCGTTTTAGGACTGTTATATTTTTATACTGATACAATACTTTATGATTAGGAATGCAAATGTCAATTAACATGTTTATTTTGGGCTGTTGCATATTATTTGATTTGAATTTTTTTTAATGTAGAAATCAAATGCGTAATCAAACCTATTATGTTGTTTTCAAAGGACGAAAACAAGGCATATACGATTCTTGGCCTAAATGCCAGAAGCAGGTAAATGGATTCAAAGGTAATTCTTATCTTTCTTATAAATATTTATTAGATGCTGAAACAGCATACAATGAATACAAGGCCATGTTTGAAAATTTGCCAAAGACATCTAATATGGTAGAAAATACAAAATGTGTCGTGGAAACATGCGAAAAAGGGGTGCAAACTGAAGGTCCTACATGCGACAAAGTTGTACAATCTGATAAAGCTAAAAATGATTGTAGTATTCAGCCTATTTTATCCATTATATGTTGTATTTTAGGAATAATGATTGCAATATATATATTGCATAAATGAAAAGATTATACCCCTTGTTATGTATGAATTGCGATATGTAAATAAAATTATTGTTATTTTTATTGTGATTTATGTTGTGTGTTATTTAAAATTGCAACTATATTTATAACCACCGAGCTTCAACTATTTGTATTCTTGCAACCAGTTGTAAATAAATATTTATAAAACTAATTGCATTTCCTACATCATTTGATTTGTAATAAAAACTAATTGTGGGAAGCAAAACATAAGTAATTATGGAGCAAAACAAAAGCAATTGAAACGGCAAAACAAAAGCAATTGTGGGACAAAACAAAAGCAGTTGTGCAGCAATGTTGTTTTCACGGCAAAACAAAAGCAATTGTGGGGCAAAACAAAAGCAAATTGTAGGACAAAACAAAATCAATTGTGCGGCAATGTTGTTTTCACGGCAAAACAAAAGCAAAGTGTGGCGCAATGTACAAACCATACCGTACATATAGTCTGAATAGGTAAAATATCTAACACATCAAGGCCATGGCAATACAATCCATCACTAGAATTTAAAAAATTTAAAGTCAAATCTAGCCAACATAATAGAGAAAAAAAAAACTAAATAAGATACAAGTCAAACATCACGATTGTTATCTTTGTTATACTGCAGATGTAGTAATTATTGGAAATTCTCATTTTGAGATCCTCGGTAGGTCATCGAAGGAGAAGAATAATGCGACTGCAGATTATATGGTGGGATTGGTTGCTGTAATACACAAAAATAAATATTATATTATATTTCAAAAAAATATTAAAATATAAGCATACATTAACAACTTATAAACAACAACTTACAGTGTGCCAATTATAAGGAAATGGCTGATAAATATTGCTTCCCCCAAATTGAGATGGGTACATTGGTACCTAATCAAATAATAAAATACATGTAAAATCCTTATAAAAAATCCATATAAAAATCTAGAAAATAAATTTTAAATAATTTAATTCTCACATTATAGTAGCCTATAGTGCCGTATTGATTGAGATTTCCATGAGATTTCCTTGAATACTTCCCTTTGTTAACGCCATACGCCAACATTATACTTAGTTACATATCCAAGAAATAAAAGGAAAGTTCAAAAAAAAAAATAATCACAAAACTTATTGTGGCCATGTTGCTCTGCTGTGTAGAAATTTCATTAGGCACATGACAAGCCGATGGAGCAATTTCTTGTAAATCCTGCAAGATTATTAAAGATAATTAAACTAAGAACAAAGTAATTAGATAAAGATATTTCTATTTAATCATACCTTATTTTGTTTGTTCCTTTGAACAGATTTCTTACGAATCGAAGATTCTTTCCTTAGACAAGATGGATGACCTTTACGACGTGTCACTATTGGATCATTCAGTACAAGTTGAACATTGTTGCTGCTACAACTTACTTCGCCAGTAACAGTTTTTTCCACACTTTCACTGTGAATTTGTTTGTTGCTGCTACAACTTGCTCCACCAGTATTAGTTTTTCCCACACTTTCACAGCGAATTTGCTTGGGCAGATCCTTCATTGTTTTCTCAATCCAATTCAATACCATTGTGTAGCTATTTTCAGCATCAGAGGCTATGTCTGCAACCTCATTAAAAACGTCACACATTTTTTCATATCTTTCTTGCTGGATGGACAAATTCTGCACACCATAACTAACTTTCACCTTACTATAGCATCTCCTCACATCTTTTCTCCACCTTGATAAAATATACATTTCTGGAAGTAATTCAACTGAATTTTCGTATTGGCACTGCAAGGGCATGCCTGCAAAGAATTCCTCTAAACTGGAACTTTGAGCAGATACAATTTACCTCACACTCAACTTCTTCGAAAACAACCTTAAACATACCTCTCCGACCTTGCCCAAATGATTCACTTATTTTGTATATTGATCCCACAGAATCCACTGTATCACAATGCATCAGTGCAGTTAATTCTTGTTGGAATTCTTTAAACTTGGAAATGGTATACACCTCTTCAACTTGCTTCTCCATCTCATATCTTGATATGCATGGTGTCCTTTTACTGAAATTTAAATTAAAAAAATGTAACAATTTAAATATATCAAAACACAAATCTACAAATTTTTACAATTTAAATTAAAAAAATTCGAACCATTTAAATATATAGAACACAACAAAAATATTATTTAAATGTAATGAGAGAGAGCAACTTACCAATTAATCAGTAATAATTTTATCAAACTGCCTTTGTTAATTTGCAGATCTATTGTTTCACTTTTTTTTTTTCAGCTATCCAACAGATTTAACTTCTTCCAGGACTGGTTTTGTTTCACTTATTTTTTTAGCTATCAAACAGATCTATTTGAACTGAGAGAAGATGAAGGAAATGCACTGAACTGGAAATGCAGTTAAAAACTGAGAGAGAGATGGATGCAGATAGGTTTGGCCTTCTAGTGAGTGTGAGAGATGTACCTGAAAAGAGTCATACGACTAAAACACGTGAGATATCCTCGTGTTAAAAATTAAAACATGTGCAAGGAGAAAAGTAAAAAAAAGTTCACGTGACTTTTTTTTACTTTATTCAAGTACCTTTTTAATTGATTGTGGGCTCATATTTTAATTGGTTAATTAAAACTTTCTATTTTGCTTCTGTCTTCCCTCGGTTCAAATCTTAGTTCAAACAGCACGACTTCAATTATACATGTTATTGTAAGTAAGAATATATATATATATATATATATATATATGTATCACTGAGCAACCACTAATTACCGCCAAATTTCATTGCCAGAGCACAGCAATGAGCGTTAGGCTCAAATTCACCAAAACAACAGAAGCATCTCTCTCACTAGACAAATTCATTAAATCCCAGAAAAACCTTTCTAAAACTCCACCAAAACTCTGGACAAATGAACCAAAACCTAAATTCACGGACACTGACAATCAACGACTTCCAATTGTTGATCTAAGCCACCCCATTTTACAAAAACTTGAATCATGCTCAACAGTCAAAGAATTCCATCAAATCCACACCCAGCTCCTAGTCTCAGGCCTCTCTCAAGACTCTTTTGCCGCCAGCCGAGTCTTAAAGAAGCTTTGCACTTCTTTAGGCTCCGTGTCTCTATCAGTTTTGTTCTTTGATGGCATTCAAGAACCTGATGCTTTCATGTGTAATACTATAATGAAGAGCTTTTTGATGTTGAATGACCCTTTTGGTGCTTTGAGCTTTTTTTATGAGAAAATGATGGCCAAATTTGTTGAACATAATCATTATACGTTTCCGTTGTTAGGGAAGGTTTGCGCTGGGATTAGGTCTTTGAGAGAAGGTAAAAAGGTTCACGCTCGGGTCGTGAAACGTGGGTTTGAGTTGGATTTGTTCGTAAGGAACTCTTTGATCCATATGTATTCGGTTTGTGGGGAAGTTTGGGATGCGAGGAAAGTGTTTGATAATGGGCCTGCGTGGGATTTGGTAACTTGGAATTCGATGATTGATGGGTACGTGAAGAATGGGGAATTTGGTTTTGCACGTGAACTATTTGATTTGATGCCTGAGAGAGATATTTTCACTTGGAATTCTATGATTTCAGGGTATGTGGACGTTGGCGATATGGAGGCGGCCAATGGGTTGTTTGATTTGATGCCATTTAGGGATGTTGTATCTTGGAATTGTATGATTGACGGTTATGCCAAAATAGGAAATGTTACATCAGCTTGTAATTGTTTTGATAGGATGTCTATGAGGAATGTGGTTTCTTGGAATATATTATTGGCTCTTTATGTGCGGTGTAAGGATTACTGTGAGTGTTTGAGATTGTTTGATAGGATGATAAGAGGAGGCGCCAGGCCAAATGAGGCTTCTCTTGTGAGTGTCTTGACAGCGTGTGCAAATATGGGGGCACTTGATATAGGTCAATGGATTCATTCATATATACAGAAGTGTAGGATTAAACCTGATGTGTTACTGTCAACTTCTCTCTTGACAATGTATACAAAATGTGGGGCGATGGATTTGGCAAGAAATGTTTTTGATAATATGACTGAGAAAAATGTTGTGTCCTGGAACTCTATGATAATGGGATATGGTATGCATGGGCAAGGAGACAAAGCCTTAGAAATGTTCATGGAGATGGAAAAGAGAGGTCCAACACCCAATGATGCCACTTTCATTTGTGTTTTATCGTCATGTACACATGCAGGTATGGTATTGGAGGGTTGGTGGTACTTTGATCTTATGCAACGAGTTTACAAGATAGAGCCAAAGGTGGATCACTATGGTTGCATGGTTGATCTTCTTGGCCGTGCTGGTTTGATGAGAGATTCAGAAGAGCTGGTTAGAAAGTTGCCTATGGAAGCAGGGCCTGCCTTGTGGGGAGCTTTACTTTCTGCTTGTAGTACACACTCAAATTCAGAGCTTGGGAAGATTGTGGCAAAGCATCTAATGGAATTGGAACCAAGAGATCCTGGGCCATATGTGTTGTTATCTAACATATATGCCTCAGAAGGGAAATGGGATGAAGTTGAAAATTTGAGAAGGATAATGAAGGAAAAGGAACTACAGAAAGCAGTTGGCTCCAGCTTGGTTCACCCAGACGAATTTGCATCTGAATCTATTGTGGAGAATTACCCTCCACATAGGAAATGCATTGTGTACTCAATGTTGGGTGAGATAGGTGCACAGATGAAAATATGTTGTTGAGATGTTGCGAGTTATGCAATGGCATAGAAAATGTTCACAAAAGCTTGTCTCTTAAGTGTACAAATGTACATTTCTGCTATGCATTCTGTGGAAGGGAACTTCGTAGCTGATTTAAGTTGATGATGCTAAAAGGAAGAGAGTAAATAGTTGAAGGATATGAAAATAAGGCAGTGGCAAAGAACTCCATGGCACAGCTGAAGAATTGTGCTTAAACCCAAGAGTTCGAGATCAATGGCAGAGGTATGTTGATTCCGCACTCCAAATTTATTTATTTATTTTTTCTGTAGGTACCATGTACTGATGCATTCATTTTGCTTTACATGGTTCGTGTTGTTTATTATACAATTATCCTAATGCTTATCTTAAACTCAGTGAATCTCTCTTTCATTGCCCG
Organism: Citropsis articulata; assembly: GCA_030449925.1. Classification (NCBI taxonomy): domain Eukaryota; kingdom Viridiplantae; phylum Streptophyta; class Magnoliopsida; order Sapindales; family Rutaceae; genus Citropsis; species Citropsis articulata. The sequence goes on along the minus strand of JASUUH010000211.1, from coordinate 10,193,642 downwards.
CTGGGATGTCTTCATTGTAAGGAGAAACTCAAACTAGTGTGTATTGGATACCTTGTTCATACGTAACAATATATATACAAATTGTAATGATCAATCCAGTAGTGCCAGTCCATTCTGATTGAACTTTTGTCTTGAAGTTATCAACATTCAACCTTTTTAGTTGTAGTTTGATGATGCACATCTGTGTTCTGACCAAGTGCAACACAGATTGTCAAAGGAGTGGAAACCATGGTATAAAGATGCAAATGGTTTCTGATATTTACTTTGATAATGGTTAGCAGTTACCTCCTCAATAGTCCAATATGACCGCCTTTTCTTTTTTCTTTCTAAGACAAGACAAGGCAAGGAAATTTTATTGTAGTCGCGGGACGAAGTCGGCCTTACCTCTTAAAGTATGGATAATATTGAAATTTGAAATATTATTATTAGCCAACAAATACAATGATTACATGACTTTTCTTTTTTTCATATCACATGCCGATCACTCTATTGAGATGAATGTATTAATCAACAAATAAACACAACATGCACACTAGAAACATTACATTACAGTATAAAAGGAAATTTATTTGGAACAAACAAATATTAATTCTGTCAATATTAGCTATATATATATATATATATGTTCCAATCATGATCCCCAACCATATATAGTGTATTTTGTCTGTGTATTTTGTCTTGTGTGTATTGAAATTTATATATTTTTTATCTTCTAACTTATCTTTGACTTTAATATAATCAGTAATCCCTGATTGAAAAACTCACTATATATATATATATATATATATATATATATGTATGTATGCATGTATGTATGCATGTATGTATGATCAGTTGACTTGAACTCTGGTGTCATATGTTTCTCCGGCTTTCCAGTATTGTGGTATGTTATTAACAGGAACAACCCATGACTCATCATCTCCATCTTCATCGCTAAACAACATCCCAAAGACAACGGACCGCTTGGCGGCGACGTCGTTGTCCATACCGCTCCATGACTCCTATCCAGAAGCTTGCACGCAAAGTTCTTAGTCTGCAAATATTTATGCAACAAATCCAAATTTGTAAGCAATTAATTAGTAACTTCATCAATAATAAATCATTAATTAATTAATTGATGCATTTTGTTTTCAATTAATTACCTCACAGAGCTGCACAGCTGTGATATCCTTTTTGCCTTGTTGATACCATATGACAAATGCCAAATAATGAGGATGGTCGCTTTTCTCATCGATCTTTATTGTTATATTTTGTACGGGTAGCTGCACGAAACACTGTTGCACGCATGCACATAGAAATTTAATAAGTTTCCATTTAATTAGTTTTACAGCTTATCTATAATATAAGTACGGATGTCCGGATGTTATAAAATTCAGATTTGAACTGTAATTTAAATTGTACTACTCCGTAAAATTATAGTAGCTTATATTTAGACAACCGGACCTTAGCACCATTTCTCACATGGACTAGCCTTACATAGCGTCTATATTCAATATCCACAACACCAAGTGCTAATAGAGCTGCTGCTGCATCGGTGGTTTGACCCATTCAGCCGAAGGCTCGCCTGCTTAAAATAAAGTCGGTATTGGGGTCCTTTTCAAGATATCTCGTGGTTAAAATCAAAAAAATAAAGTCGGTATTGGGACCCGAGCCTGAATCCGTAATCACTACCGTTGCTCCTCTGTCTAAGCAATTGTAGCTGTTCAAACACCTAACCTATTGTGATCATTGAAACATAAATACATTATAAACGCAAACTATGACAATAGTATTAAAAATAATAATCAAATATATCCAATATGCTGGTAAGCAGAGAGATTGCTCATTTAGTGCTCACAGTTATTTTGAAAATACATAAAATAGTTAGGCAATTAACTCAAACGGTAAGGATTAAAAAAGCATTTGCCCCTACTGAGCAAACATAACGAAAAACTGAAAAAAGAAACAATGGCTGTTTGAAAGTTTTGTTTGGTTGCATTTGAAAAATAATACTCAGACAGAAAAAAAATTGACAAAAGCAAGGTTAAAAACCGGTGCCGGTTTACTCATTTAATTGAAAACAAGCTAAACCAGCATTGGCTTTACCTTGTTTCCGTCGGTGCTCAATTAGCACTTTGTCTCTCAGGCATTTTGGTTGGATATATGTACCTGGTAGCAAGCGCCACAGCCAAGACCATTACGATAGAGATCAGATGCAGCCGATACATCTCCACCGTTGATTGTTGCTCCAAACGAACCAAACCCACAAGCACCAGCTGCATGCACCTCATGAGTATTAATTGCGTAATTAACAACAAAATAATCTTATTCATTATTTATTTAACTTACAATTAGTTCCTTGCCCATCAGAATTTGGGTAGTGAGCGGTTGAAAATATAAACTTGTTTTACACACATAATTTATTTAAGTGGAATGGGGTGTTAAGTTGCACATGGCCCTTCATCATGCTTCATTATCATGGTCCTACAATGTGATGTCCATGAAGTATCTAATGGAGTGGAGATAAATTTTACAATTTGGATGCCATTAAAGGATTTCTTTAGAGTATGTTAGGTGAAGTGGTGATATGATGAAGACTTGGTGGAACATGTTAGATAATGTGTTGTTATGATTATGTTTGTGTTTCATTCACTATAAATCACTACTACAAAATTGGCTTTTAATGATGGTTTTAAAAGAAATAAGATGACGGTTCTAAAACCGTCATTTTAGGCAGCGACATTAAAAGGGGTACATTTTTTATGACGGTTTAAAAACCGTCATTAAATGTATACTTATTATGACGGTTATTCTAATAAACTGTCATTATATGCTATAAGCACATAAGTTTTAATGACGGTTTTTTGCCAACAACTGTCATTAAAAATATATTTTTAATGACGGTTTTGTATCATAACAGTCATCTTATATCGCTCTTTGATGACTGTTCTTATATAAGAACTGTCATCTTTTGCACGAGTAAAAATAAAAAAAAATAGCAATTTAAAATTACTATACTTCAATTGTTTTTTAAAATTAAAATTTAGATAATTGTTTCCACATTCTAAACTGTACAATTGAAGCCACATTGAGAAATTTCAATTTACGTTACACAGTGATATAATTGTCATTTGCATATAAAGAACTTAAATGCATACAAGCTCAATTAAAACAGTTTAGTACTTAAATAACCTTGATCAAACTAACTCGTAACAGTAAAAAAAATGTACTACACGAATTCTTAAATTAACATCCAATATCATATAACTATACAAACAAATATAATCCAAAAAGGAAATGGAGACTATATTTGGTGCTTACATAAGGTGGGATTGGCACTTGGAACATTTATACCCAGCCAGCAACCTTGCCCTTCAGAAACTGGATCCTTAATGCTCAGAATTTGTACACACAGCATGTTTTGCAAAGTAGTTCTTGTCTTGCAACCGGGCTTACCAATGTGGTTCCTATTAAATCAATACTTACTGGAGCCCGAGTATCACCATTTTCATTGGTTGGCTGCAAAGAACAGAAACAAAAAATTCAAATCAAAGGTAAAGCTAAACAAATTAGCTTTTAAAGTAAAGAAAAAAAGCGGAGCCTCAAAAAATCCCAAGTATCACCATTTTCACTCATTAGCTCAATCTCAATTTTATATTTACAGGCACTTGATTTAAGACATAAAACTAGAAAACTTCTTCATTTGTTTGGGGTTTGACCACACTCACAACGGTAGGGAGAAGATTGGGTTGCCGTTAAGCTAAATAATAATGATAATAAAATAAAAAAATCAAAAAGAAGTGTAGCACTACATACTTCTTTTCCCATCAAAATACAGCCATTGGAATACAACCCAATTTAGCATTTTGAATAAAACCATACCATTAGCCTGAAGAACAAAACAATGGATTAAATAAAAAAAATACCATTAGCACCATAATTATAATCTGCTGCAAGATTTAAATTATAATCTATTAAATTAAAGTATTAATCAGAACTCAAACAAATTTATTTAAGGAAAAAAATTAGAGTTGTTCATATGGCAGCCAAAAAAATTTAGAGAATTTAATTGAAAAAGACATTAATGCTTTATAAGTAAGAAGATTTCGAAATTAATTAAGCCATGCATAAACAAAAATCTAATCTAATCAAATAGTCAAAGAAGAGATTATGTGAATATAGAACAAACAGAGATTTTTTTTTCCCTCAAATAAGAATCTGAACTTGAAACAAGCATGGCTAAAGAGACTAATTTCAATGACATAATACCTAAATAAACAAAATTTTAATCATGCATGCAAGTTAGTTTAGAAATGACTTAACAACATCAACATGCATGCTAATTTAAACAACAATTTTGAAGAAAAATAAAAGAATAAAGTGAACTGAGAAAGAAGGCTTACAAATTCAAAAAGCTGGATATTTAATATTTTGCTCTGAAATTAAATTCTCTCTCTTTAAATCCAAATCCTTCACCTATCCTCTCTTGTCTTTCTCTTCTTTCTCCCTCTTCTCCTCTCTCACGTGCTGTTATCCTTTTGCTTCCTTTCTTCCTTTTTCTGTTTTGTTCTTTTTGAATCCAAACGCTGGTTTTTGTTTCGTAAATAAATAAAGAAATGCTAAAATATAAAGAGGTTCATGGTCTGGACTTGTAACAAAAATTTTACGAACAGTACAATAAGCATAAGACAATTAAATCATTAATAATTTAAAATTCATTTTTTTAACAAATAAGTAAACTCCACTTAGTAAAAATCAGGGTGTTTCAGTCGTCTTTTCTATCAATGTGATTTTCTATCCCCTTACCCATAATTCTCTCTTTCTCCAAATTCATTAACCAAGAAAATCAAGAAACGAAAGGCCAAAGCGCACGACATATTTTATAATATTATGAAAGGAAAAGGATAGACAAAATCACCAAATCGATTATAAATGAAGGGGAAATAAATCCAACACGCAAATATTTCAAAGCAAACTAAGAGGAAAGAATCACAAAAATGGAGAAAGCAACTCATAGTGGTGAAACAATAACCCTGACTTGATAACGGAGGCAGTGCCACCACAATAACTCGCATCTGACGATGAATGAACACAGAGGCAATGTCGGCAGAGAGACAACAGCTGTTTTGCGGAAATGAATCGGCTCAAGAATGGCAGAGATTGACAGCAGCGGCAGAACAAGGAAGCAAATCGGCTCAAGGATGGCTAGACTCAGCGTCGGAGCATTTGAATCGATTTGACAGCGGTGGCGGCATTGGCGTTTGATAGCTTATGTAGGGTTAGGGCTGGTGTGTGTGACTGTGTGCAGGTCGTTGTGATTGTGATTCGTGAAAATTGAAGAAGAAGATAAGGAATGTGAGTGGTTAGGGATTGCACGTAACCTTTATTAATCCTTTTATCGGCTTTTTAAAATTTTTTTAGGCAAATAACATATAACGACGGTTGTTATAAAACGGTCATGTATTAAAAACAATTCTTTTGATGACGGTTATTAAAACCCGTCATAAAAAATATGTGGTTTTTAATGACGATTTTTAAACAAAACCATCATTAAACAGTGAGTTTTAATGACAGTTTTGTTTAAAACCGTCATTAAAAGTATAATTTTATATTTAATGACGGTTTTAAATAAAACCGTCATAAAAAATAATAGATTGATATGTAATAGTTTTTAATGACGGTTTTGTTTATAATCCGTCATTAAAAATAATAATTTGATATTTAATGACGGTTATATAATAGAATCATTATTAAAAATTTAAAATTTATAATGACCGTTTTTATAAGTAACTGTCATTAAAAGTAAAAGTATATTTTAGTATGATATTTAATGACGGTTGTATAATAGAACCGTCATGATAAATACTATATATTATGACTGTTAGTATAATAACCGTCATTAAATAGTTTTAAAGACGGTTTTTAAAAAAAACCGTCATAATGTATAGGTCATTGTTTTACATTTTTGTAGTAGTGAATACCTATGTCATTTGCATTGTATAGATAAAGTGTAAGAAGAAGAAAGCATAAGAAGCAAAACATAACTTCTAAGAGTGATCTGTGAGTATATGAATTGTTTTTGTAGTGTTCTTGAGCTTTATCCAATAAAATTTGTGTTTTATCCTTCAAATTCTTCAACAAAATGATGTTGCAAAATGTCTCAAAGCTTGTCACAAAGATCCATCCTGAATTTGGCATCTCTGATATGGACATCTGAATTTTGGAGGACTAGAGCTACTGTTTAAGAAGAGCATGGTGAAAGGCTTACCGCGCATCAATCACCCTGATCAACTTTATGAAGGATGTTTACTTGGCAAGCAGTTCAGAAAGAGCTTTCCAAAGGAGTCAAACTCAAGAGCTCGGAAGTCACTCGAGCTCATTTATACTGATGTGTGCTGTCCATTCAATCCAAGCTCCCTTGGTAAAAGTAACTACTTTCTTCTTTTCATTGATGATTTTTCAAGAAAGACTTGGGTGTATTTTTTGAAGCAGAAATCAAAAGTCTTCGGAACTTTTAAGAAATTTAAAGCTGCAGTTGAAAAAGAAAATAAATACCAGATTAAAGCCATGAGATCTGATTGAGGTGGAGAGTTCACTTCCAAAGAATTCATAGAATTTTGTGAAGCAAATGGAATTCAGCATCCGTTGACAATTTCAAGATCCCCCCAACAAAATGTTGTTGTAGAAATGAAGAACAAAACCATTCTAGACATGGCAAGAAGCATACTCAAAAGTAAGAGGCTACCTAAAGAATTTTGGGTTAAAGCTGTTACATGTGCAGTCCACTTATCCAATCAATCTCCAACAAGAAGTGTGTGGGACAAGACGCCACAAGAAGTATGGAGTAGAAGAAAGATTGGCATCGCCCATGTGAGAGTTTTCGGAAGCATTGCCCATTTACATGTACCAGAGGAGAGAAGAGCAAAGCTGGATGACAAAAGTGAGAAGTTCATCTTCATTGGCCATGACAACAATTCCAAATGATATAAGTTGTACAATCCAAACAACGGGAAGATCATGATCAGCGGAGATGTAATTTTTGATAAAGAAAGGGAATGGGATTCTGACTCTGGTGTCGATGACTTCAACTTCTTTCCTATTGAAGAAGATGATCATACATAGATGAAACAAGTATAAGAACAACAAGAGCCAGCTACTCCACTTATCTCACCAGCATCAACCACACGCGGAGATTCGCCATCATCCTTCTTAAATGAAAGAATTGAGAAGCATACAAGGAGTCTTGAAGATTTCTATAAGGTAACTGAGAGACTGGACAATCTTACTCTCTTTTGCCTCTTTACTGATTGTGAGTTAGTCAACTTCCAAGAAGCTGCACGAGATGAGAAATGGAGAATCACAATGGATGAAAAAATCAAAACCATCGTGAAGAATGACACCTGGGAACTTACTACTATTCCTACAGGTCATAAAGTGATCGGTGTAAAATGGGTGAACAAAACAAAGAGAAATGCCAAAGGAGAAATTGAAAGGCAGAAAGCAAGGCTAGTTGCAAAAGACTATAGTCAAAAGGCTAGGATAGACTACGATTAGGTATTTGCTCCTGCTGTCCGACTTGAAACTATTAGACTTATTATTTCTTTGGCTGTTCAGAATAACTAGAGGATTCATCAGTTAAATGTAAAGTCTGTTTTCCTAAATGGAGTTTTTGAATAAGAAGTCTACATTGAACAACCATTGGGCTATGAAGTGAAAGGGCATGAAGACAAAGTATTGAAATTAAAGAAGGACCTTTTTGGGTTAAAGCAAGCTCCAAGAGCATGGAATAATATAATTGACAAGTATTTTCAAGAAAACGGCTTTACCAAATACCCATATGAACATGCTCTCTACATTAAAGAAAATGATGGAGATATTTTGATTATGTGTTTGTACGGTGATGATCTCATCTTCACTAGAAGTAATTCAAGTTTCTTTGAAGAGTTCAAGAGAGCAATGATTAAAGTGTTATGCAAAAGAGATACTAAAAAAGTTCAAGAAAGTTATGCAAATGAGATACCTTGGCATTGAAGTCAAGCAACAAGAAAATGACATTTGCATAACAAAAAAGTTATGCAAATGAGATACTAAAAAAGTTCAAGATGAATGATTGTAATCAAATAAGCACACCAATGAAGTGTAGAATCAAGCTATCTAAGTATGAGGAAGAAGAAGAAATAGATCCAACTTTTTTCAAAAGCCTTATTAGGAGTCTGCGAAATTTGACACATACGAGGCCTGACATCCTTTATACTGTTGGACATGTGAGTCGATAAATGGAGAATCCAAAGATCACTCATTTCATAGTTGAAAAAAGAATCCTTCGTTATATCAAAGGTACAATTAATTTTGGCTTGTTATATTCGTTCTCTAATAATTACAAACTTGTTGGATATAGCGATAGCGATTGGAGTGGAGATGTAGATGATCAAAAGAACACCACCGGATTTGTGTTCTTTATGGGAGATACTGTTTTCACATGGATGTCAAAGAAGCAACCAATTGTCATACTTTCCACTTGTGAAGTTGAGTACGTAGCTACTACATCAAGTGTTTGCCATGCAATTTGGCTCAGAAATTTACTGAAAGAGTTGGGTTTATCACAAATAGAGCCAACCAAGATATGTGTGGATAACAAGTCAGTAATTGCTCTATATAAGAATCCAGTTTTCTATGATCAAAGCAAACATATTGACACTCGCTATCATTATATAAGAGACGGCATCATAAGAAAAAATGTACAAGTTGATGACGTGATGTCAAAAGATCAAGCAGCTGATATTTTTACCAAACCACTCAAGTTAGAAGATTTCATCATATTTAAAAATATGTGTTGTAAAACAAGTTTAAGGGGGAGTGTTTAAAATATAAACTTGTTTTACACACACAATTTATTTAAGTGGAATAGGGTATTAAGTTGCAAATGGTCCTTCATCATGCTTTATTATCATTGTTCTACAATGTGATGTTCATGAAACATCTAATGGAGTGGAGATAAACTTTACAATTTGGATGCCACTAAAATATTCCTTTAGAGCATGTTAGGTGAAGTGGTGATATCATAAAGACTTGGTGGAACATGTTAGGTGATGTATTGGTATGATTATGTTTGTGTTTCATTCACTATAAATACCTATGTCATTTGTGTTGTACGGATCAAGTGTAAGAAAAAGAAAGAAAAAGAAGCAAAACATAGCTTCTAATAGTGATTCGTGAGAGTGTGTGAATTATTTTTGTAGTATTCTTGAGCTTTCTCCAATTAAATTTGTGTTTTACCCTTCAAATTCCCCAACATGAACTGCTCGAGATCGAATGAAACAGTCGGAACATGTTTCAGCCTCGGCTGCCAGAGCTTGCATAATACATAGAGTTGCCAAAAGGAGCATTAAGGATTTGAGAGAAAGAGCCATTAACTTCTAAGGGAAAAAGGAGACGATAACTAATTCAGTGGAAAGCTTAGAGGAATTGAAGTTGGTATGAATGAATATGCATGAAGTGAACGAGGTTTGTAGTATTTATAATGAATTTGTAGCCGCCAAGTTTTGTAAAATTTATACCAAGTTTGACATTCTTTCTAAATATTATTTTTATTTTTAAACTACTAGTGGAATTCTATCAGGATTATAAGATTCTCCAATGGACCTAGCTACATAGAATGACTCACTTAGGAAATGTGAACAATTCCTCCAGTTTGACAATTCAAACTTTAATTAATTTATTACAATTTTCCTTCCCCTGCAGACATTTTCACCGTTTTGCTAGCAGAAGTTCATGCACTTAAAAGTTAATTCTAGTGTGAAAGAATATTATTCGTAAAAATCAAATTCAAAGTCCCAAGTCTCATCATCTTATCTACAAAAGAGGTCTATATGTATATTAATGAATTTATAGTTGTTTCAAACAATATTTCTATTTTTTTATTGATATTTGTTCATGTCAAAAGCATATTTGTAGATGTGAGCAGCGTAATGCCAAACAATAAAATTTTAGGATATAAAATTTGAATTGAATCAGTGATGTGACATATATGTGTATATTGTCAATTTCTAACTTACTGAAATCACCGTATAATGCTTACCTTCCTATTACCTTCATAATCTAATAACCACTTATCTACAAAAATTTAAAGGAAAATAAGGATGGATGGGTCATTTATTTGATATTTGATTTCGGAAATATTAAATATATTATTTTAAATTTTTTTTACAAATAACAAAAAGTACAAGAAAAAATATTACTATTAATTTTTTTGTTCATATTAAAACTTATATTTCTTATTTTAATACTTAAATTTTTATTTTTATTTTAATTTATGTGATTTATTCAATTTCTAATAAATATGAATAAAATTATATTGAAAATAAAGATACATTAAAAAATAAGTTAAGTGGTACATATTAATTTTAATAAGAAAAGCTGACAATATCCCCATATATATATATATGATAATCTATAACACAATTAATAATTGCTAAACGTTGGTTGAGATACAAATTTTTTGTAGTTATAAACCTGTATCATCGTCGTAGATTGTGCAGTGAATTTTAAAGCTAGGCCCAACATTAATTGGTATTAAATTTTAAGTATAACAACAAATAGGGCTTGAAAATATTCTAGATTCATTGGCACCTGACCTTGTTAGATTGTTGAATATGCAGGCTGAGTACTGTGAATGTGAAATTCAACGGTGAGTCTTGCTTGAGATTAGAATAAGAATATGGGGGGGACAGTTAGGTTTTTTAGCATTAGAAGGCTGTAGATTAGGCATCTTATTGATCATCGCATTCAATTCCCACTAGTTTATGATATGAATGTGACCGCAAGGACACAGGCTGCAGAATCCTGGAAAGTGAAAGGAAAGCACACACATTTCAAATATCACCCACGTGCGCGAAAGCAATCAGTATGAATTAATGACATGAGAAGCCTATGGCCATGGATAGCTTTGTGGAGATTGAAAGCTCTTATTTGTAGAATTATTAAACTAAATGACATTGCACATATTAGAAGCCTCCTCGGTTGTTGCTCAGCTATACTTTGCTTTGCATCCGCGGCCATGTAAGTTCGAGTGATAAAGCGTTGTGTTCAAGTGGGTGATATCTTAGTCCTATCGTTTTCATTAACAAAATATATATATTAGAAGCCATTCTTTATTTGAGAACCCAATTAATGCACACAGCCGATTATTATAAAACAATTGTAGTTTCATTTTAACGTAATTATACATCAATTTGTTTTATAATTTTTTAACACATAATTGCACTTAGCGCATGGCTGTGTTAGGCTGTTGTTTGGATGACATAAAACTTCTTTGCAGATTTACATTACCTTAATTTTGATGGCACGATACCTGAATTGTTTATAATTTTACTTCAATGCTATTAACATGAAAATTTTATGTAACTCGCAATAATTAATTTTTCAAGATAATTTTACCCCAAAAAAAAAGTTTCTGGTTTTACTTAACAAACAATGATTCAATTCTTCACAAAAACAATTGTTAAGGTCAGAACAGCTCAATTCAAATACCCGTAATAATATTTGTTAATCGGTCTTCATTTGTAACTGATTTGGAACATGCCAGAACAGTGCTGAGAGATCTTGGCTAAGCTGACTAGAAATTTTGTTGACACTCGATTCTGATATCTGAAGAAGAGACGCATACATTATGCCGACTTTGACTGCCTTGAAGGGTACAGTTTAGCCACATCAGCCACGACATGGAAACCATTATAGCTAGAGCTAGCAGAGGACCACTTAAAAAGTAAAAAATATCAGATTTCTTTTATCTATCAAATAAACCATGGCAAAGCCAAAGTGTTGGTACCAAAACTTAGCCGATAAATTAAAAGCCCAGTGGTTTGATTGGGTTTCTTTCTAGATTCAGTCATGAAATCGCGTTTGTTGGGGCTTGCCATCATAAATTCGGCGAGGGCTTGATACAGGTTTGGCCAATGCGAGAACTAAAGTGCCATGATTGAGATGCCAAAGTTCTTGTGGAGGTGGTAAAGCAAAAAAAAACCTTCATAAAGTTAATAGTCCATTAGCTAGATAGCTAGATAGTTGATTCTCTCAAGGGATGCAAGTTGGTATGTGGTGGCATGCTTATGACCTATGAGGATGTAGATATTATATTGAAGTTGATACTTGATAGTTCGTTGGCTTAGTATTTGTTATATACTGTCTGTAGGGCAATATATCTACCTTTATCTAGAGTTTTGCGAATAGAATTCTAATGGTACTACTAATATTGACTTCATAGGATTTATGTTTGCGGTGTTTAGTGTTAAGAAGATTATTCCGCAGCGGATAATTAAGCATAGTTTTTGAGTAGGAATATGAACTTAAGGCAATTCTCAATTCGATTATGAGCTAATTTTTTAATATGAGTTAGGATTTTTATAGTATAAGTACTAATTAATACTCTTATATGAATAGGAGATCAACCTACACATCACAAGACTGATTAAAAAAAAAAATTCACATAATTAAGAATAGCAAATAAGCTAAGAATAGTAATAACCTTCAAATCTTAACTTTTGAGTAGGGATGACCTAATTTTTTAAAGTAAGAATTATGTTATATTGACTTCTAGTCATTGGCGGTCTATGCTGTGGGTAGACGGCGCCGGTAAGTACGGACGATGGATAGCTGCAAGTGGTGCCTAATATGGTTGCTGGTTAGCTTTTTACTGATTATAAAGAAATTAAATAATATTAAAAAAAAAAACTCTTAGTTGTAATGCGGGAGATGGATCCCCACGTGTCAAGCATATGGAAGCACAACATGGATCTCCAAGTGTCATGCTCAAGCATATCTACGCAAGATTGATCTCCGTTAATCATGCGTTTACTAGAATTTAGATCTCCTTAAGGGACGTGAGCGATAACATGCTAAGAGACCATTGAATTGCCAACAACATAAGTAGCATAGGTTTCTTCATAAATGAATTAATAAGAAGGGTGGGATATTTACATTTAGCTATTTTTATAAGCTCGCCACTTTTGAAAAGTACTTAGAGCAAGTTCATGTAAATTTTAATAAATATAAATTGACAAAAACATTTGTACAATTAATTAAGTCCTTTTTATAATTTTGTTCTCATTTAAATTTCTTTAACCATCTTTGACTATTATAGTTGCTTTAACATAAGTAGTGTAAAAACTCAAGCAGCCAGGTCATGTTCGCTGCAAACATGCATGAAACATACTAGATATCAATAGCATCATAACTTTTTTGTTTTTATAGTTTATGCTTAGATTACACCTTCACATTATGCCTGGCCATCTTATTGAGCATTCTTAGCTTTCTGTCTTAGGAATTTTATGAGTTTATATTGGAAAATAAAAACTAGTAAAGAGAAAACGAGATCCGAGAAATGTTGCAGAAAGATTATATGATCTAAAAGTCAAAGATGATAGGTAAAGATGTAAAAAATAAAAATAAATAAATAAATAATAGTTGTGATATGACACAACTTAAAAATATTTGATTTACTCCTAAATATAAGAGTGTTTAGTTATAATATATCTCGGTGAGTACGAGGTCGATCCACAGAGAAAATGTTTAATTTGTTTATTTAAATTTATCTAAAAATAAAAATAAAATTTAAAAACATGCAATTTAATTTTGAGAAAAACTATAAAGTTGAATTAATTAGGGTTATGGATCCACTCTTAGTAATAAATACAATTTAACAAATTCTTTTTATTTTTATTTTATTTTCCAAAAGACTAATTATATAAATTAAAATTATTTTCCCATTTATTTTATTACGGATTAAGAATTTAATGTGTCAAAACTTAATTTATCTACACTAAATCAAAATACCATTTTACCATATTTTATAATAAGATATTAAGAATTCATTGTGCCAAATTCCTATTTTTGTGTACAATAAATCAAAATTTCAAAATATAAAATATGGATAAAATTAAATAGAAAATAATTTAATTTATAAAATTAAAAATAGAATTTGATTAAACCATTTTTTTTTTTACTAAGAGCTTCACATTTCCTTAACTATGAATATTTAGCTCAACATTTTTGAAATAAAAGAAATCATTAAAATTGAAAAGCACATAATTAAAAATGGAATTTGAAAATTGAAATAAAACTAATTTTATTGATTGAAAATTTATTACAAAGAGAAATGAGAAGAAGAATTTGGGAGGAAAGAAGAGAAGAGAAGGTGTGAAGAGATGTGTTCATCACCCTCTCTATTTATACTAATAAACGGTAAATCCACACCACATAAATAAAAAAATCTAATTACATCTTAACCTTACATTTGTCCCACTAATAATCCCACTAATAAAACATAAATCTAACTTATCCACTCAAATATATCCAACACATTCCACTAAAAATTACCATACCTAATAAGATAAAAACTTATAATTTTACAATTACCACATTTACCTTGGTAAAAATGTAAAAATTTACAACAAAAGTTTTGGATCCTCTCCGACAATGACATAATTTTTTGGACTTCCAGAATTGAAATTTAACATCCGTACATTGGTTTAGAGCATCAAATTGTATGAAATTATTATTTTTACCTAATAAACACACAAAAATACACAAAATCAAATACTTAGAAAAAAAATTAGAAATTCACAATATGTTACACAATTACAAATATAAATTACATTAATAACACAAAATAACATTTTTACTCCTTAATAAACATACAATTTTTACCACTAATCATGATACATAAACTAAGACTTGATCAAACAGAAGCTCATTGGGAAAGAGATCCAAAAATTGAAGAAGAAAAATAGGAGGGATTCACTTTAAGGGGAAATTGAACTTGAAACATTGGCAATGATACTATATTAGAGAAACCACTTAACTCAAAAGCTTAGATTGATATTAAGCCCCAACAATAATATTAAAGATAAGTTTTAACAATATGCATTGCATAACCAATAAATTTGAGATAAGATTAGGTTTGTGTAGTCTCAATTAGTATATAATTTGTTGCGGTGATCATCAAATATAGATGTTTGAGTGTCTGCTAACCTTTGAAATAATCTTGACAACTAAGTTTTTGTGCATCAAAGTTTCTACACAACATAATAAAACGGTCACAAGTTAAATTTGAATGCTTTAAGTGAGAAACAGAAAGAATTGTTACACACTTGGGTCAAATGCTTCTTTATACATACACGCACACTAGATATTTCCTCGGGTATGGCTAGGAACTTTTGACACAGCTGAAGCAGCAGCACTGGCTTACGATAAAGTAGCTCTTAGGTTCAAAGGAAGCAAAGCCAAGCTGAACTTCCCAGAAAGAGTTCAGGCTAATCTCACGACTCACCGTTATCAAGATCATTATTATCATGCTGCGGCCGCTACAACTTTACAGCAAGTTTCTAATCCTCATCCTCCTCCTCGTCCTCTGCCACTAACTCAAGAGGTAATGTATCCGAATCTTTTTCCGTATCAGCAAGCAAAACCAGCATGATAATAATGATCTTGACAACAGTGAGTCGTGAGATTAGCTTGAGCTCTTTCTGGGAAGTTCAGCGTGGCTTTGCTTCCTTTGAACCTAAGAGCTGCTCCATCGTAAGCAAGTGCTGCTGCTTCAGCTCAGTCAAAAGTTCCTGGCCATACCCGCGCTGTCTTCTTTGGATCACAAATCTCCGCTGCTTCAGCTGTGTCAAAAGTTCCTAGCCATACCCGTGCTGCCTTCTTTGGATCACGAATCTCTGCTGCCCTTTTGCCCCATGGCCTTTGCCTCACTCCTCTATAGTGCCTTCTCCTCACATTCCCTTCACAATATATATATAGAGTATCTTTAGTGTGTTTATTAAAGAAACCACTCAATAGGAGAAAAATAAATAAATGCAAGTACAAGAAATATTATTTTGAAACGTACGCTTGCTATCGCACAACAATCACAGCAATCAATATCTGTTTAATTTAACCCACATAGTTAAGTAGTGAAGATTATGAAAATGTCGCCATAAAATATTATTTAAGCATTACGAAAAATGGAAAAAATTTCACTACATAGACAAGGATTCAATGCTGATATGGCTTTTTTGCTCAGATCAATGGTTGTTAATGAAGAAAAAGGAAATAATTATAAAAATAAAAATAAATCCTAACCATTGATCGGTTCAATACTCAATACAAAACCACCTCATCTTTGAATCCTACTTGTTACTACATATCCAAATAAATTTTGTCATGTGCATATACCTTGCTCTTCGACGCGTTGAGATAGGTCTTGTTCAGATGTGTTGGAAGAAGAAGTGGTGAAATTAGGGTTATGAGAGAGCTGAACACTAGTTGGGCTATTTTGGGTATTTCCAATAACTTGAGAAAGGGCTGCAACCATAGCAGACATTTCTTGTTGGGATCTGGCTAAGAAATGACAAATGATCTTCTTCCTCTCTCTCCTTCGATTCATCGGATGAAAGGGGCCTCTTCCTACGTTTTCGATCCACTTTTGATCCCCTTGTTAATAGTTTCAAACAACCCTTTCTGCTAGCTAGAACATGCAATTAATAATAAATAACAACACTTAAATTTCAGAATCTCCAAATTAAGTTACATGAAGACTAAAATTATGGTATCAGGACCAAGATCAAGAAGAAGCAAAAAGAAATAGACTATGGAAATGAGAGGACAATATAAGAAGGTAGGATTTTTCTGTAGCTACTTAAAATTAATTTATTGGCTAGTGTGAACGGAGAGGAAATATCTAGAAGCATTGGACCTACGTGTGTTACGACTCTTTCCTTTTCGCACTTACAGCATTCAAATTTAACTTGTGACCGTTTTATTATGTTGTGTTGAAACTTTGATGCACGAAAACTTAGTTGTCAAGATTATTTCAAAGGTTAGTAGACATTCAAGCATCTATATATGATGATCACCGCAACAAATTATATACTAATTGAGACTACACAAACCTAATCTTATCTTAAATTTATCGGTTATGTATGCATATTGTTAAAACTTATCTTTAATACTATTGTTGGGGTTTAATATCAATCTAAGCTTTTGATTTAAGTGGTTTCTCTAATATACTATCATTTTTAATGTTTCAAGTTCAATTTCCCCTACAAGTGAATACTTTGTGTTTTTTCTTCAATTTTTGGCTCTCTTTCTCAACTAGCTTCTGTCTGATCAAATCTTAATCTATGTATCACAACTATTATTTATTTTTATTTTTTTTGCATCTTTACATATCACATTAGACTTTTAGATCACATAATTTCTCTGCAACATAGAAAACAGAAGCGCTCGAAACTCGTTTTCTCTTTGCTAGTTTTATTTTCCAATAGAAGCTCATAAAGTTTCTGAGACAGAAATCTGAGAATGCTCAATAAGATGGCCAGACATAATGTAAAGGTGTAATCTAAGCATTAACTATAAAAATCAAACAGTTATGATGCAATTGATATTTAGTATGTTTCATGCATGTTTGTATCGAACATGACCTAACTGTTTGAATTTCCACACGACTTATGGTCCCTCGTACAGGGGCGAACCCAAGACTTTATATTACCTCGGCTAAACTAAAAATTTTATATTTTGAAGTAAACATAAGTATTTATAAGTAAAAAGAAGTACATCAAATAAGGGGGACACAAAAAACCCTATAAACATGTACTCTAAAAAAAATAATACAAAAAGAGTAAAAAACAAAAGATAATTCAAATATAAAAACACTGTTTTTCAATTATGGAATCTAACATTGCAACCTATAATAACATCTAATTATATAAGAATTAATAAATCAATTAAGAATTTCAAGTTAGAATAAATCAATATATGTAATTATAATCAATTAAAAAATTACTTAATTACCAGGTTTAAATAAATTAAACAATTAAAATATATAACCCCTTGGTTATTGGGTCAAGCACCATCTCGCGTGAAGAAATATAGTTAACTTTTATTTTTCTGTGTTCTACTATATCTTGTATATAGTGATAACTAACATCAATGTATTTTCCTTTAGAACTATTTGCTCTACTTTTTATTAGAGATATAGTAGATTTATTATCATAAAAACACATTGGTTGGTTTAGTAAACCAAGTTTCAATTCTTCAATGAGACATCCAATCCATACGGCATATAATGTTGCCATACTACATGCTATATATTTGGCCTTCATTGTATATCTAGCAATACATGTTTGTTTCTTACTTGACCAAGAAACTAACGTGCCACAAAAAGCAAAAAAATGACCACTTGTGGATTTGCCATTATATTGATCTCCAATAAAATAAAACCTTTTACTATTAGATCACCCTTACTAAAACATAATTTCATTATTTTTTGTGCCTCTTAAATATCTAAATATCCTTTTGACAGCTTTCCAATGTTCTTTACCTAGGTTAGATTGAAAGCAATTAACCAATCTAATCTAACTGCATAACAAATATCAGGTCTAGTTGATGTCATTGCATATATTAAGCTACCTATTGCTTGTGCATATGGAATGGTATTCATATCTTTCTCTTCCTGTTTATTTTTAGAACACACACTCAAATGTTGTCCTTTACATACAAGTTGATACTATTATACAATTCTCCATATTAAATCTCTTAAGTACTTTTTCAATATATTTAGATTGATCTAGTTAAATTAACCAAAGGTTCGATTTTGTAATTTTAATTCCTAAGACATAAGATGTTTCTCCCATGTCTTTCATCTCAAAATTTGATCCCAATCATGATTTTGTTTCGTTGATCAATTCCATGTCATTTCCAACCAATAAGATATCATATTTATATAATGATATAACTGCAATTTAACTCCCACTTTCCCAAACATACACACCATAATCAAGCTTATTTATTTCATAGCCAATTTATACTATATCCTTGGTGAAAAGTGATATATCATTGGCGAGATGATTGTTAAGGACTGAAAAGAGATTTTTGAAGCCAATAGACTTTATTTTCTTGATTATTTTCAATAAAAGCTTCTTGTTGTTGCATATAAATGGTTTCTTTAATTCAACATTTAAGAATGTAATTTTAACATTCATTTGAAATAATTCAATGTCTAATTTAGCAATTAAACCGATAAGAATTTTTATAGATACAAGTTTAGCCACTGGGGAATAAGTATCTATAGAGTATATCCTGGGTTTTTGTGTATGACCCTTAGCTATAAGCCTTGCTTTATAAATTTCTAATGTTCCATTAGACTTGAGCTTTTTCTTGAGAAACTATTTACATTCTATAGCCTTTCTTCTTTGTGGGAGGGCTGTTAATTTCCGAACTTCATTTTTATTAATTGAATTTATTGCTTCTTCCATAGCTTTGAACCATTTAGTTGAATCTGATGAATTTATAGCATCTTTATAATTTTCAAGCTCATCCAATGATTAATTTATTATAAATATAATAATCTTTAAGCTTCGAAGCAGGTTCTCTTACTTTTTTCCCTCCCATTAAGCATAGGTTGTGTGGAGAATTTATTATGCTTAAAAGATTGTAAAGAGTCTTGATTTGCAACTTCTATCCCTTGATCTACGTCCAAAGATGAGTTATTATTAGAGATATCTGCATATTAGTGTGATAATAATATTTTTTTCTAAGGGATTTACTTGTTTTATCAGTTCAACAAAAATTGCATCTTTACTTTCTATTAAGCCTTTTTCATTATGATAAAATCTATATCTTGTACTGTTATCTAGGTATCTAATAAATTTACATTCATAAGTTTGATTTTAAAGCTTATTTATTCAGTTTTAAGATAAAAGTTTTGCAGTCTTATATCCTTAGATTAGACAAATCAGGTTTCTTATTAGTAGAGATGGCTAACAGGCAGACCTGATCATCAGAGAAAGGCTCATGCGAGCTCGTGCTCATTTTGTACTATGCCTTTTTTTTTTTCCTTAGATCTGGCCTGGCACCAAGTGTGTGCTGTGTCGTGCAGTGCTTAAGAAAAAAACACGACATGCTTTTTTTCTTTTTCTGATTTCTTTAAGAGGGCATGTCAAGCTATTATCATACTGTTTTCAAGCCTATGTACTTTTTTTTGTTCCACATATCTTTATTCAAATTCAATAAAATCAAAAGTTCAAAACTCAATTTCATATTCAATAATAACAAATAACTAATAGTAAGAAAATATAATACTAACTACTAAATAAGATGCTGTGGTAATAGAATTCTTTTTTATTACTTAACAACAATAACAACAATAATAATAGTAATAATTTTTTCGTAAGGGTTAATTTAATTGTTAGCTTAGATTTACATAGAGTGATAGATTATAGTTCATAATTATGTTAATACATACATTTTATGAAATCATTATATTTATAATTTTATTTATTAAAATCATGATATCATCAATTCATTTAATACATTATAAATATAAAACAATTAGAATTTTTTAACTAAGAATTAAATAAATGTAAAAAACTTATGCTAATAAAATATATTAAAAGATTCAATTTCATATTATTTGTAAAATCATAAAATTTTAAGTTTACTTTCATTCAAAAGTGAAATGTGCTTATTACGGGCCATTTCACCTATTTTACTTTAGCCATTCTCTAATCGTGGCGTGCTTTTAATGTCCATATGCCTAAAACTCTAAACCCAGTGCAACTAAACCCGCATGGGTGTTGTGCCGTACCACTTATCCTACTAAAACATGCTCGTGTCATGCCGTGCCATACGGACATGTGCTATGACTATGTTGTGCCACGTGTCGTCCGGGTCCGTTGGCCATCTCTACCTACCAGTCCGATATTTAGGTAGCCAGATACTCATGTACCTTCTTTATCCTTGCACGACAGCATGAGAAAGCAGAATTTTTACTGAATATTTAGAAATGTGTATCAAACATTACTGAATATCTTAGATTTATTTAACACTCATTGTAATTACCATAATCAATAATCACAAACTGGATTTACCCCAGGACTTGGGCATGGACAAATGGTATTAAAAAAAAAAAGTGAACAAAATCAACAAAATCTAACCATCTGGTACGATGCTCATGAAGTACGTAGCCAGCCACAGCCTCTGTTTAGTCATATTCAAGTACAAACCCATTTGCACTGATCTTGCCGTCTTGGATAGCTTTTTAAAAACAAGGTTTATCGGGTTGCCGCTTTGGGTATTATGTACTTGTCTCTTTTTTATTTTTCTGGAAATTTTGTGAAGCCATTGACATAAAAATCTGTCAATGGAGAAAATGTGGAGGAAAAAATAAAAATGAAAAAACATGTGAGAGCGAAATGTTTGGTTGCTACAAAGTCAAGTCAAGTCGTCGTTAGAAATAAGGTGGCACTAGTCCTTGATTCACATTACAGGTTGCGCAATAGACCATAATGAACAACTACTACAATCGACTATTTGTCGAATACATATGATGTCTTATCAATATGTTTCATGCCGATGAAATATTTATAAATTCTTGTATAAATTATTTTTGTACAATCTGATATAACATAATTGATTTAATTAAACTATTATAGAGTCCACACGATGAATTTTTATTATTTTTATTTTTTTACTTAACTAACAATATTATATTTTATCCGTAAATAATTTACATAAGAATTTTTGATTTTATTATTACTATTTTTTATATATCATCCCAAAAATAAATATCTGCATGTAACAAATTTCAAAGTCAAGTCGCCGTTTTGAATAACGCGGCACAAGCCTCTAATGCAGGTTGGAATAGACCATAATAAACAAGTGTTTGACTCATCAATTGCCAAACATATAATATGCCTTACGTTTCACGCAACTTTATATATGTCATCGCAAAATGTAAATGTTTGTTCTTTATATTTTAAATTAAGTATTTATTTAATTTCTATACTATAGAAAATTCTTTAAAAATATTCTTATTATAAAATATATATATATTTTTTATAATAATATCCTTCCAACAATCTTTACAATAATTTTTATTTACCAATATCGAATTACTATCAAATACACGCTAAGAGTAAGATAATAACAAGAAATTTTTATATTAATTTTTTAATTTCTTTAACGTTAATTTAATAAATTAACATTTTTTTTCTTTTTTTAATATCCCCAAGATTATTACAAGGATATTTTTGAAAAAGTTGAGAAAAAGTAAGATAAAAAATCTAATATATTTAATAATAATGAAATCTTGAGATAATTTTTAAAATATAAAAACTAAACAGATATTTAACGGAAAATATAGAAACTAATCTAAAGGTATATTTATCCTCCCAAAAAGAAATATCAGCATAAATAAATTATAACTTTCAGTTGCCCTAAATTCTGCGAACTTGACCGAGTAATATTCAATGACCCTATTTTAAATTGGCTTCTGAATTCTAAGTGAGTTTCCATTGACCTCTGGGCATAACGTTCGGAACAACGACAGTAAAAAGTGATTGTAAGCTAAGCGGCTTTTTTGGTGTAGACTGTAATTAATGACTTTTTTTGGGTGCTTTTTTGGCATATGAGTGTGCGTGAATGCAAGTGGGGTTCTGGTCCCGTCAGTCTTGAATGAATTAAGCAATAGCGTTGCTTTCCCCTTGAAAATGTCAATACGTCATAACGTTAGCAACTACCTATGTACATTTTTTAGTGGGCCGCTTGTTGCTTGTTTCTTTTTTTGAAATATTTCCTTTCATTTTTTTATTTTAATACTATCGATAAATTAATAGCCTTGAAAATTATAAAAAAATATATTAATTTATAAAAATAATATTACGTTCATAAAAAAAAAAATTTATGAAGCATAGAAACAGTATAATTAGAGAAAATAGTGATTATGTCAAATTGTTTGATACGATTTTTATATGATGATACCTGTCGGTCGATAATTCTCTAATTGAATTGTATGACTGAATTGTGATTACATCGTAACATATTAGAAAAGACTTTTGGGAGGCACCATGTTAAGCCCATTCTCTCTTTTATTTCTCTTAACATATCACATAGAGTACGTCAAAGTTTTCTAATCTTAAAGGTGTAAAGAAAACAACAATAACTGCTGAAATATGTAGAGCATTATGCTAATACAATAAAAATAATAATAGACATATCATATGTATTTAGTTTCATATTAGTTAATTATTAATTTATGTTTTATTTGAGTCCTATAGAAAAATAAGATTTTTTTTGAAAGATTATTAACTAATACATTTATCGAATTATTAATTTACCATGTCGGTCTCAAGTTGGAACCAACAAAAACTGTTTTTTAATCAAGTTATCAATTTATCGAGTATTAATTTAACGAGGTTGTCCTGTATATAAACTAGAAGCTTCGGTTTAATTTTGAAAGCAAAAAAGTAATAGCTAAATTTATTGATAAATACTTCATGTTTTATGCTGGAATTAATCAAGGTGATATTAACTCCATAATTATTAAAAGTCAACAATGACTAATCAGTCCTAATATAAAGACGGTAGATAACTAGATCACCCAATGTAGGAAATTAAGCAGCAACTTCTAACCGCCCATGAGTGTCTTGTGTAAATATCCTAGTTTTCTTCACTTTAATCGAATATCAATCTCATTTATATTACTTTGTTGCACCTAGCCATCATAAAGTAAAAAGACCAAATATGCGCTTGTTATTTTACTTTGTTCCTCTGTTTATGTTGTTGTTAAAGTGCTTGTTTGCTGCAGGTGTTAGAAACATAACAACGGATCAATCTGCCCTTCTTGCATTCGAACTCCATGTCTCTGGTCCTCGTGGTGTCCTAGCAAATAATTGGTCCATATCTTATCCAGTATGCAATTGGGTTGGTATAACTTGTGGTGCTCGTTATCGTAGAGTCATAACTTTTTATCTTTCATAATCATTTCTAGATTGTCAGTGACTAAGACAAGATTTCATGATCCAACCCAAGAAATGTAGAGTTAAGATAAAGATGGTGATCCAACCCAAAAGCATCACCCTGCGCCTGGACACCTGTAAATCCACGCAGTGCCCCCAACAAGCGGTATATCGCAGTTCACCCCAAGAATTCCTGAACCAGAATTTTAACAACTGTTAAGTGTTCTAATTTAAAAGGACCTGTGAGTCGCCGCTATGGTTTCGGGCCCTATGTGATCAGGGTATTGTTGACTGTAACTCCATACTGGGCTAGCAGCGAGATCTTGGGTTTATAGCTTAGCACAACTCACCCACCCAAAAGCTGAATCTTGCCGGATCATAGAAATCTTGTCCACCCAGCCCCCAATGTTCACTCAGAAATTGCCAGGAGCCTGTTAATAGAATTAACGTGCTGGGAGCAATACTCGGTGTGTGATCGAAAAATGACCGGAGTCCAGTGATGGTTTCTGCTTCGAGGGATTGCCGAATATGTCCCGTTGAAGGTACAAAAGTAAAGAGGGGAGACGCCGGGCTTATACATATGGTGGAGTCGCTCACTAAAAGGAGTGTCTTTTGGGCCTCGGCCGGATACTTGTAATCTTGATCTGAAAGCCCCCATAAAGTTTAGTAGTTAGATAGGGGCCTGTCGCCAAAATGTGGTGGGTGGATACAGCTTATTGTCGGACGAAAGAATAGGAGTCAACATGATTGGTTTTAAATTCAGAAGTTGTTGGTTGAAATTCACATCACAGAAAGATCACGACGTTTATGCTGGTAGGTTCTTTCTTTCCTGGGTGCTGTGATTTCTA
Source organism: Citropsis articulata (assembly GCA_030449925.1). NCBI lineage: Eukaryota > Viridiplantae > Streptophyta > Magnoliopsida > Sapindales > Rutaceae > Citropsis > Citropsis articulata. The sequence goes on along the minus strand of JASUUH010000211.1, from coordinate 10,169,041 downwards.
TTGAGCATCATAGAAATGTATCTGCAAAGTCCCCCACGTGGTATCTTAATATTAGTGTAAGAATTTTTTCACACATTTATTGCCGAATGAATTTCAGGGCAGTACTATACGCCACTCAGATCCATTAGTCTTACTAATAATGAATTGATTGGACGCATTCCATCGTGGATTGGTGCATTATCCAAACTCAGATACTTATTTCTTCAAAATAACAGTTTCATAGGTCCTATCCCCGACTCTCTCTTCAACTTATCAAGGCTGCAGAATTTGAGCTCAATGTACAATATGATTGACGGAAGCGTTCCATCGAGGATAGGAATTTTGAGTAGGCTGATGAATCTCAATTTTGGTTGTAACAACCTTGAAGGTATGATTGCTTCCACTTCCATCTCTTCTCTTTGAAGCATATTTGTAATTGCTTGGATCCATGACCGCGGATTTTATTTACCATATCAATTCATATACGTGACTAAAAGTTAAACATAATGAATATTAAAGACAGAAATATTCTTTTGATGTTTTTATCGTTATTGCTTTTATACAATTTTATGTGTAAACTTTTGTACAAATATCATTATTATATGTATGTAAAAAATAAGGAAATAATACACTTTGATAGTACATGACAAAATACATAATATTAGAGTGTGTGTTTTACTTTATTCATTACTTTAACAACATAAGGCATTCTATATAAGATAACGGGGTAAAAGCTCATTTGGTCTTTATATTTTGAGATTAGTGGCCGTATAGTCCATGTATTTTTAAAATTATCTCAAAACATTCTTGTCAATAAATTATTGACTCCGTTACCATTATTTTTTATTTTTTTTTGGCCTGTTTTTACAATATTACCCTCTTATAATAATTTTTTGGACATTAATAAAAAGAATTACCAACCATTTAATTAATGGCAAATCATTTGGGATAAAATTTAAAATAAAAGATTTGAAATATCTATTGGCCATAAACCAATGTTTGAAAAATCCATAAGTAACTTAGCAAATGAATAAAAAATAACATTATATAATGTAGGGTATCAGAGATCCAAAGCTTGATTAATAGTCCTCAACCAATCTTGAATCTCGATCATCAGAAATCTATAAATTAAAATTAGTTAATTTTATTTATTAAAATATCACATTTACCAAAAAAACCCAATTAATCTTAAATTAATGTTGGCATTCTTGGCAGGTGAAATTCCTAAGGAGATTGGCAATCTACATGTCCTACAGCATCTAGTTCTTGGTGCCAATAACCTAAGTGGTTCTTTTCCACCAACGATCCTCAATATATTAACCATAACACTCATTAATCTATTTGAGGGACCTCAGCAAACTTGAGGTTCTTAATTCTAGCACAAAATAAACTTATTAGAACAATTCCCAACCCATCACCAATGCTTCCGAACTCCAAATACTAGAGTTGAGCTACTGCCATAGTCCAAACACGTTTGGCAACTTGAGGGACCTCAGCAAGCTCCAGCTGAAGTCTAATAGCTTGACAACTGAATCATCGGCTAGTGCAAAGTAGAGTTGCAGAAATCTAACAGCGTTGAACTTTGGTTCTAATCCACTACGTGGCACTCTCCCACCATTAATTGGAAAATTCTCTTGTTCTCTTCAATATTTTTATGCATTCGAGAGACAGCTCAAGGGCAATATTCCTCACGAAATTGGAAATTTACAGGGCTTGATACTTTTAAGCCTCGACGGCAATGACTTGAGTGGAACTATTCTATCAACGGTAGGAAGGTTGCAGCAACTGCAAGGTTTAAATCTGGCTGATAATCATTTGCAAGGATCAATTCCCTACGATTTTTGTCAGTTAAAGAGGTTGGATGCATTATGGTTGCTGGGTAATAAGCTCAATGGGTCTATACCCACGTGCTTGGCAAATTTGACATCTTTGAGGGGACTCCGCTTGAACTCTAACAAGCTCACTTCTAGTATTCCATCAGCAACTTGTCATCAAATTCTTTAACTGGTTCTCTCACTTCAGACATACAAAACATGAAGGTCTTGTTAGATTTAGATTTATCAAGAAATCAGTTCTCAGGTGATATTAAAAAAGCCATTGCTGGCCTCAAAGATATGACAACTCTATCCTTGGCCGGTAATTAATTTCAAGGTCTTATCCCTGAATCATTTGGCAATTTGATAAGCTTAGAATCCTTGGATCTCTCTAATAGTAATCTTTCTGGAGGAATTCCTAAGTCATTGGTAGCACTGTCATTGTTAGCCTATAGGTTATAAATGTTGATTTTGATGATAACAAATCACATATTTTGGATAAACATATATTTACACATTATGCTTTTATAAAAGAAAATGATTTTGTAAAATTAGTTATTTTTCAAGATATGGACTATATGGTAGCATTGTCATTGTTAGCCTATATGGCTATAAATGTTGATTTTGATGATAACAAACCACATATTTTGGATAAACAAATATTTACATATTATGCTTTTATAAAAGAAAATGATTTTGTGAAATTAGTTATTTTTCAAGATATGGACTAAAATAAAAAAGATTAATTTTAATAAAAACTGTTTTGAATTCTAAATTTGGGCCTATTTGGATATATTTAAAACGTTTTGGGCCATATTATAATTTTTATAAGTTTGGGCTTTATCATAATTTCAACAAGTTTTTGGATAAATAATTATAACTTAGAAAGTCTGAAATTAGACCTATTTACAAAGTTTCATATCGTTTTGGGCCATAATACAATTATAAAAAGTTTTAGAGTAAAACTGTAATTTTAAAAAAAGTTCACTATAGCAGTTATTGTAGCAAGCAGCTAACTGAATTTGACAAGCGGTAGACCAGATTTGGGCAGTAACTTACTTAAAAAAAAAAGGCTAACTGGATTCCAAAAGCAGTAAACCGAATGTTCAAAAATTCAAAATTTTGCTATAACGGTAACTTAAAACGGCTAACCGGATTCACCAAAACTTGAGCCAGTTATCACCAGAAAGTCAATGACGGCTAGTTTTCTTCCTCAATATAAAATGGCTCAAATCTAATTCATTTCTAATGATGCAACTATTGATATTTTGAGCAATTCTCTGCAAATCTAGAAGCATAAATTTTGTATTACTTTCATTTTATTCACACATATTGGGCTTTCATTTATATTCAAATACATTGTGTGAGAGAAAGTTTTGTAATCATTTTTGTAAAATCAAATTGAGTGGTTGCAAGTGTTGGGATACACTTACGTTAAGAGATTGGGGATAATTTCTTGTAATAAAGGTCTATTGATACTTTGGAAGTCAAAATGTAATCGTTTGAAACCTTGGAAGGCTTGGATAGTGAAATGCCCAATCTCGGTGTGCTTGGAGGCGTGGACGTAGGCAGGAATTACCGAATCACGTAAAAATCTTCATGTTTGTTTTCTCTTCCCTTACTATTTAATTATTGTGATTTATTAAATTTATTGTTTTCCATTTTATGAAGTCATTAGATTTAATTTGTGTGTGATTTACTTAGCTTAATTTTTGAAAATTAAATTCACCCCCCTCTTGGGTTGCATAACTCATATTTCATTTACCGTCAGAGCAAGGTGCTCTTATTTAGACTTAACCATCTATAGTTAAAGATCAATAGCAACTCAATATGTCTCAACCTTTAGGGAAAGACAGTCTACAACTAGACCATCGTTTTTTGATGGTAATGACTACTCATATTGAAAAACTAGGATGAGAATTTATTTACAAGCTTTAGATTATGAAATTTGGGAAGTTGTGTGTGATGGTTCATTCATGCCTTTAACTAAGAATGAAGTAGGGGAAGATATTCCAAAACCTTCAAGGGAATGGAGTGAATTGGAAAAGAGAAAAGCTTCTCTAAATTCCAAAACTATGAATATCTTAGTTTGTACACTTGACAAGAAAGAATTTTATAGTGTCTAGTGTGAAAGTGCTCATGAAATTTGGAATAAACTTGAAGTTGTGTATGAAGGCACAAATCAAGTTAAAGAGTCTAAAATTAGTAGATACACTCATCAATATGAATTGTTCTAAATAGAACAAAATGAAAGTGTGTATTCTATGTATACACGATTTACGAACATAGTGAACACTGTAGGAGCCTTAGGAAATTTTTTTTCAAATAGCGAGAAAGTCAAGAAAATTATTAGATCACTTCCAAAAGAATGGAAACCTAAAAGGACTGCCATTGAGGAAGCCAAAGATTTAAATGTCCTACCTATTAATGATTTAATTGGCTCTCTTATTTCTTATGAAGAAGATTTGGCAGCGAAAAAAGGCAATGAGGAGAAGAAAAAAATTATTGCACTCAAAGCCTCAAAATATAAGACTGATGGAGAAAGTGAACTGGATGGTGAGAAGTTAGTTATGCTAGCGAGGAGGTTCAAAAAATTTTTCAAGAAAACTGGTGAGCGAAGAAAATTTAGAAATCTCAAAAACCAAAAGGAGAAGAAAGAGGTAATCATATGCTATAAGAAGTCTGGCCATATATGATCGGAGTGCCCTCTTCTCAACAAACTCAAGAAGAAAGTTATGGTTGCTACTTAGGATGATAGCGATGAAGATTCAAGTGATGAAGAAGAGTCGCAAGAAGTATCAAACCTAGCACTTATGGCAATAGGAAATGATGATGATCATAATGAGGGCTTGAAGAAGAAGATAAATAAATGGTACTTGGACAGTGGTTGTTCAAGGCATATGACCGGAAACTATGCATAGTTTTTAAGTTTCACTAAAATCGAAAACGGTGGAGATGTTTATTTTGGAGACAATTTAAAGGGACAGATTCTTGAAATTAGAAATATTGGTAAAGTTTCATCAACCTTAATTGAAAATGTATGTTTGGTTGAAAATTTGAAATACAACTTGATTAGTATTACTCAATTATGTGACAAAGATTATAAAGTTATTTTTGATAAATCTAGATGTGTTATTGAAAATGCATGTGATGGCAAGGTTTTATTTGTTGGAAATAGATGTGGTAATGTTTATACCATTGACATAAAATATGCATCTACTCATGATAAATTGTTTTTGGCATTGCATGATGATGGTTGGCTATGGCATAGAAGACTAGGACATACAAGTATGGATTTAATTTTGAAGATTTCCAAAAATAATTTAGTTACAGGTCTGCCAAAAATCAGTTTTCAAAAAGTTAGAATTTGTGAGCATGCTAATTTGATAAACAAATCAAAACCTCGTTTAAACGCAAAAATTCTTTTTCTACTTCAAAACTTTTTCAACTACTTCATATAGATCTATTTGGACCTTCAAGATATGCTAGCCTAAGTGGCAGTATTATGCTTTTGTAATTATTGATGATTTTTCAAGATACACATATGTATTAATTTTAGCTAATAAGGATGATGCTCTTGATGTCTTTAAAGTATTTTGTAAGAAAGTTCAGAATGAAAAAAGGGTACGGTATTGTATGTATTAAGAGTGATCAAGGTAGAGAATTTGAAAATCGTTCATTTCAAAATTTCTGTAATGATTTTGGAATTGAACATCAATTTTCATCACTTAGAAACTCCATAACAAAATAAGTTATTGAGAGAAAGAATAGGTTTATTCAAGAAATTAGTAGAACCATGTTAAATGAAAATGCATTAACTAAGTATTTTTGGGCCGAAGTTATTAACATCGCTTGTTATGTTTTAAATCGGGTGTTGATTAGATCTCATCTCAATGAAACTCCTTACGAGCTTTGGAAAAATAGAAAACTCAATATTAGTTATTTCAAAGTTTTTAGATGTAAATACTTTATTTTGAACACAAAAGATAATCTTGATAAATTTGATCCAAATCTAATGTTGGTGTCTTTCTCGGGTATTTTAACTCAAGCAAAGCTTATAGAGTTTATATAAAAAGAACTTCAGTTGTGGAAAAGCCTATACATGTTACATTTGACGAGTCTAATGTTGAGTGTTAGAAAGTGTATATTTATAAAGGAGAAAATCGTCATTTTACACTTCAAGTCTCGCTAACATTGCTACTTTTATTTATTTAAGTATTTTGTTATTTAATTATGTGTGTTGCATTTTAATTAGGTATTTTATGTATTTTAGGGGAATCACAATGGTTTCACAATGAACGAGTGATCAGACAGTAAAACGGACGTCACATTTGAACTCAGGACGGTCGAAAACCTAAGGAGGAGCATAAAAGGAAAAAGGTCACTGTTCACATATACGGTACTGTTCATACATACGGTACGGTGCATCGCATAAATAGTGTTCTTGTCATAAAACCGACTTCATTGTGCAAATTTCGCCATTCGCGTAAAATTCCGGCTCGTGCAAAACCGCCATCGTGCAAATAGTGGTCAAACCGTGAATCAGGTAAATAGTATTACTGTTCAAATAGTGGCTGTTGACTGTTGACTGATGACGTGGCGCAATCTTGAGCGTCCAAACTGTTTTTAATCCGATGGTCATGATTCACTCAATGTACCTATAAAAAGGGGGCTTCCCCCCCTAATTTGATATCCCTGAATTCATTTGTAAGCTTAGATTTTTGTAATTCCTTCTCTTTCTTGTATTTTCTATGTATTTTAATAAATTTCCATTTTACCCCTAGTTCAAAAATGAGTAGCTAATTTTCTTTTAAGCTTGGGTTGAAGGTGAAGTCTCAACATGTTCCATGGGCTTTATTTGGTAAATTTATTTTCTTTTCCTCTAAATATTTGTGGTTGTTTTGATTTTAAATAATAATAGTCTTGTCTAGATACAGTTAAACCGCACACTAGTACAAGGTTATTATTATTTGGCACGATGTTAGCACCATATTTATTTGAGCGTGGTTCATGAGGTGTGGAATCCCCCCTCATGATTTAATTGGTATTAATAAGAAATATTTAGCCCATGGAGCATGTTGATGCAGATCCGAATACCCAAGTGCTTCAAGTATAATAGTTTCCATTTCAATTTACTCTCGCCATTTTAATTTAAATTCTAGCATATTTTAAATTCCTTTCACCATAAATTCATCCACCCAATTAAGAAAATTAATTCTACATATAATTAAAATCCACCTCCTCGTGGGATCGACACTCGTCACCATTAATCTATTCTACAATAGATTGGTGCGCTTGCGAGTTCAATAAAATTTGCACAACATCTAACCCTTCCTCTACGGAGAAAGTTGTTATTAATAATGATGAAGATGAAGAACAACATGAAGAATCATCAAAGAATAATCAAAAGGATGCACCTCATGGAAATCAAGAGGAGCAACATGAAGAAACAAATATAGAGCAAAATGAAGGTACTTTTAAAACACTCCCCAAGGAGTGGAGGTATGTTTGTTCTCACCCTAAGGACTTAATTTTAGGAGATCCATCTAAAGGTATAACTACTAGGTCATCACTTAGGAATACATGTGAGCATGCTGTATTTATATATCAAATTAAACCAAAATCCTTTACGGATGTGGAAAATGATGAATCATGGATTATGGCAATGCAAGAGTAGTTGAATCAATTTGAGAGAAATAATGTATGGGAATTGGTTCCTAAATTGGAACATCAATCCAATATAGGCACTAAATGGGTATTTAGAAACAAAATGGATGAATCCAGTGTGGTTGTAAGAAATAAAGCTAGACTAGTGGCTCAAGGTTACAACGAAGAAAAAGGAATTGATTTTGATGAAATATTTGCACCTGTGGTTAGACTAAAATCTATTAGGATGTTATTAACATATGCATGTCATAAAGATTTAATTCTATTTCAAATGGATGTCAAAAGTGATTTCTTAAATGGTTACATTATAGAGGAAGTGTATGTGAAACAACCTCCTAGATTTGAAAATGAAAAATTTCCAAATCATGTGTATAAGTTGTCTAAGGTATTATATGGATTAAAACAAGCACCTAGAGAAGCACCTAGAGTATGACATGATAGGCTTAAAAACTTCTTGTTAGATAACAATTTTTTGAGAGGAAAAACAGGCACTACTCTCTTTGTTAGGCATGGGAACCAAGATATACTTATTGTTCAAATTTATGTTGATGATATTATATTTGGTTCTACTAATGAGTCTATGTGCAAGGAATTTTCATCTTGTATGAGTAAAGAATTTGAGATAAGTATGATGGGAGAGCTGAAGTACTTCCTTGGATTGCAAATAAAACAAGATGAGGATAGAATTTTCATAAATCAAGCCAAGTACGTGAAAGATCTACTCAAAAAATTTGGCTATAAAAATAGAATAGTAAAAAGCACTCTAATGAGTACCACCATCAAGCTGGACAAAGATAAAAAAGGTAAGGAAGTTGACATCAAGACTTATCGAGATATGATCAGATCCTACTCTACTCGACTGCTAGTAGGCCTGATATTGTGTTCAGGGTATGCATGTGTGATAGATTTCATTCATTTCAATCTTGTCCTAAAAAGTCACACTTGCATGCTGTTAAACGAATTTTTCGATATTTGATTGGCATCATCAATCTTGGCCTTTGGTATCCTAGGGGAACTTATATTGACTTAACTTGTTATTCGGATGCCAACTTTATCGGTTATAAAGTTGATAGAAAAAGTACTAGTGGAACATGTCACTTCTTAAGTCATTCACTTGTCTTTTGGTTTAGTAAGAAACAAAATTCGGTTGCACTTTCAACTACTGAAGCAGAATACATTGCCGTAAATAGTTGTTGTGTACAAGCTCTTTGGATGAAACAAACTCTTAGAAACTATGGTATCAATCTTGATCAAATACTAATTTTGTACGACAATACTAGTGCTATCAATTTATCCAAGAATCTTATTCATCATTCTAGAACTAAGCATATAGAAATTATGCATCATTTTCTTAGAGATAATGTTAAAAAAGGAGATGTAGTGATTAAATTTATTTCTACTAAAAATCAATTTGCTGATATCTTTACAAAACCTCTTAGTGAAGAGTATTTTATAAAAATACAACATGAACTTGGAATGATGAATATTGCATCTTGAATTATGATTTGTGATTTAGTTGATGTGATTGATCTTCTATGTATTTATGTTTCATGTTTTAAATGACTTATTGAAGAGTTTTGAATCTCAAAATGATTTAAAATTAATTAATTTTTAAGCAAAAAATAAATTGGTGTATTTAATACAAGTCTAAGAGCTTGGTAAATTTCAAAATTTTTTAAAGCTTAATCGATATACCATTTCTAATCAACCGGAAAGTCGTTTTTCTTAGTGTCACTCACTGGACCAAATTCAGATAACTAAATTTAGCAAACCGGTAAGCTGGATTGGGTTTGCTTGCTCTCGGGCCAAAATTCGGATAAGCAGATTGGAAAACTGGCTAACCGTTTGTGAATGTCTACTTTTTGGACAGAAACCGAGCAATGTCTACTTTTTGGACAGAAACCGAGCAACCGGTAATGAAATCTGGCAAACCGGATTCGGTTTGACGAGCTGCTGGAAAAATTCGGATAACCGAATTTGTCAAACCGGATTGGCTTTGGAAGATAAAACTTTCGGCTTACGCTTTGCTGCACTTAATCGGATAACCGGTTATGACAATTGGAAAACCGGACTCACGCTTTCCCTTTGCTAGACTAAACCAGATAGGCTGTTATGCTATTCGAAAAACTGGATTCGTGCTCTTCACCCACTGTACACAAACCGGTCATCCGATTATAAAATTCAGTAAGCCAGATTTGCAAAGCTTCTTTTCTGCCTCAAAACCAGATAGCCAGTTCTACTAAACAGCAAGCCGGTTTCGGCTTTCAACCTTCTGGACACTAAGTGGTTGAAATCCGGCAATCTAGATTTGGGCTGTTCTTAAACTATTCATCTTCCTCTCATTCTTTTAGAAAACCAGTTAGCTCTCTCTCTAAAACCGTTTCTTCCCCTCTCTTTCTCACTTTAAAATTCATCATCTTCATCCATCTTCACTTCAAATCATTTTCCAAAAATTATTTCTTACCACTCTTTGTTCTCAAAATCACTTTCAAAATCCATTTTTACCATAAAAATCTCTAGATCCAAAAATCAAATCTAAGTTTTCAAGCAATTTTTCTCTCTCATGATTTCTTTTTCTCACGCCATTTTTGAACAAAGTTGCATCCAAATATTACTTTTTATCCTCATTATCTACCATTTCACTACCCCATTTGTTTTCAAAATTCTCCAAATCATCATGTCTAGCTCACGGCCGGTTCAGAGAAAAGGTAAAGGACCGGTTCAATAAACCAAACCGCCACAACAAGCAGGGGGCTCTTCCAATCAATCCAACTTTGAATCCAGGGCCAAGCATTTAGTTAAACAATTTCACCATCAATTGATGACTCGTGAGGTACTTCCTACTTTTTTCGTTTTATTGGATTGGTTGCATAGTCTCAGTATTAGTGTTTAGAATTTATTTAATTGTTGGAAAATGTTGGTTGGATAAATGCTCTTGTGATTGAGGAGAATGTGTATCCCGACTTAGTGAAAGTGTTTTACTCGAATATGGATACATCCGCGGAGAAAAAGAATGGAGTAATCACCAATGTTGGAGGAGTTTCGATTGAATTTGATGATTCAGAGTTGAATTCTATCTTAGGAACCTTCAATAATGGCCTAGAAATTTATTCGCCTAGGAAATCTCCCGATATTAATTACTATGTTCATATTGACGCCGTTAAGAATATATGTCGTCGTATTGATCTTTCTGATGATGATTGTACTATCCATTTCTACACCCAATGTCTTTGTCTCCAAACTCGGATATTACTTCAGTTTATTCAAACCATTGTGCTCCCTAGGTCAGGCCATTTGAATAAGGTTTCCCATATAGATGTTGTCCTTAAACGTCGTTCGGTTAACTTGGGGTACTCTATTATTTGAACCATGCTTCCTATATCCAAGTTGATTACCCGTTCTATTCTGTATTATTATTTTATTACCCGAATCCTCAAACATTATGAGAAATCCATCAATGAACCATCCTGTAAACCGTCTAAGAGTATTGGGGATGAAGCTGTTTGTGCCTTAGGATTTGAGTGGCAAAATAGTACTTGGGTAAAATTTACTATTAATAAGTACACTTTTCTTACTCTAGGTGATGATCGACCACTCAATGATGTGGCTCCTGCTGATCAACTACTTGACTTCTCATTTCTATTTTGGGGTTAGCTTAGACGTCGAGACTGTCCAGTGTGTGACTCTACACCTACTTTACCGCCTCCACAGCCTCCGGCTTCTGAAGAGGTTACTCTTCAGCAGTTCATGGATGAGGTGAAGGTTCTCTCTATGCAACAGACCAGTTGTTAGCAACACATTCTTGAGGAGCACCAGCGTCTCTCCCAGTAGCATGAGCAGCTCATTCACGGCCAGTGACTCCTCTTTGAGGATTTCAGTATTCCATTTCCCTTTCTACCTCTATCACCATCATCTTTACCACTTCAGAAGTCTTTTATGCTTGTATTTGGACACACCAACATTTATTACTTTTGTGATTTTTCATTTTCTATTTAGATTATGTGGATATTTATGCATGTTTGTTATAATTTTGGATTATGTGTCTATTTTGGATGATGTGGATTTGATATGATTATTGGTTATGTTCTTTACTTATGTTTTGGATAATTTTGAGCTAATGCGCCTATTTTGAGATTTTGATGATTGATAGGGGGAGCTTTTACTCTTTTTGATGATGAAAGGGGAGATATAATGTGTAAGGAGAGATATGAGAAATTTATTTGTTACAAAAAATATTCATATTCATTTATGGAAGGGGAGTCGGAGTCTTTTAAATCTTTTTCAAATTAGTTTTTAATCCTGCACTTATTAAGGGGGAGCTTTTCATTACTAAATTAAATTTTAAAATGTGTTTTGTCATCATAAAAAAAGGGAGATTGTTAGCCTATATGGCTATAAATGTTGATTTTGATGATAGCAAACCACATATTTTGGATAAATAAATATTTATACATTGTGCTTTTATAACAAGAAAATAATTTTGTGAAATTAATTATTTTTCAAGATATGGACTAAAATGAAAAAGATTAATTTTAATAAGAATTGTTTTAAATACCGAATTTAGGCCTATTTGCATATATTTAAAAAGTTTTAGGCCATACTATAATTTTCATAAGTTTGGGCTATATCATAATTTCAGAAAGTTTTTGGATAAATAAGTATTACTTAGAATTCTAAAATTGAACATTTTTGTAAAGTTTTATATTGTTTTGGGCCATAATATAGTTATAGAAATTATTGGGGTGAAACGATAATTTTAAAAAATAATTTATTGTAGCCGTTGTTGTAGCAAGCGGTTAACTGGATTCCAAAAGTGGCATACCGGATGTTCAAAAATTCAAAAGTTTGCTATAACGGTAACTTAAAGCGGTTAACAGAATTCACTAAAGCGGTAATCCGATTATCACCAGAAAGTCAATAACAGCTAGCTTTCTTCCTCAACTATAAAATGACTCAAATCTTATTCATTTCTAATGATGTAACCATTGATATTTTGAGCAATTCTCTGCAAATCTAAAAACATAAATTTTGTATTTATTTCATTTCATTCATACATATTGGGTTTTCATTTGTTTTCAAATATATTGTGTGAGAGGAAGTTTTGTAATCATTTTTGTAAAATCAAATTGAGTGGTTGTTAGTATTGAGATACACTTGGGTTAAGAGATTATGGATAATCTCTTATAGTAAAGGTTTATTGACACCTTAGAAGTCAATTGTAATCGCTTAAAGCCTTAGGAGGTTTGAATAGTGAAATTCTCGAGCTCGGTTTGCTTAGAGGCGTGGATATAGGCAGGGATTGCCGTACCCCGTAAAAATTTTCGTGTTTATTTTCTCTTCCCTTACTCTTTTATTATTGTGATTTATTGAATTTATTATTTTCCATTTCATTAAGTCATTAGATTGAATTTGTATGTGATTTGCTTAACTTAATTTTTAAAAACTCAATTCATCCTCCCTCTTGGGTTGCATAACTCGTATTTCAGCCATATCTTAAACAGTTTAATGTATCTCACAATAGGCTTGAAGGGGAAAGGAAATTCATACTGGGGGGTCTTTCAAAAACTTCTCAGCTCAATTATTTCATTAGAATTATGCACTATGTGGTCCACAAAGACTCCAAGTCCCACCTTGCAAGGAAGATCAGAATGAAGGATTCAAGAAAATTGCTCTACTTGTGCTGAAATATATTTTTCCTCTGATAATATGCATTGTACTAATAGCACCTATCTTTACCTTCTTCCTAAGAAGTCGAGACAGGAGTACAAAAAGTCCAGATGGTGAAGAATTGTTATCTCTTGCAACATGGAGAAGAGCATCCTACCTAGATCTTGAACGAGCAACTAATGGATTTAATGAATGCAACTTGCTTGGTTCTGGTAGCTTCGGATCGATATATAAAGGGATACTTTCTGACGGGTAGGGATGGCAAAATGTGAATTGGGCTGGGCATGGCCAAACCCGACCCGACGTCAAAAATTTGGTGACCACAAAAAAGCCTAACATATATAGGTTGGGTACCCGGCCAGAATCGAGCCAACATAGGGTCGGACTCGATCCAGACCTAAACTCATGTTAATATAAACTCAAAATATGATTAAACTTAATTTACAATTACAACATAATAATTAATATTTACAATCTTATATAAGGCTATATTTGGCTAAAATATAATATTTATAGTAACTACATAATCATTATGAATATAATGAGCTAAAATTATAAATAAATTTATAAGCTTAAATGAAAAAAATTAAAATTAATTAATATTTAAGAAATTATAAACTTACCATCTAATTAAACTTAATTTACAATTATAACATAATAATTAAAAAAACCCTATATATCGCCATATATCAGTTATATGTAGTACAATATAATATTTACAGCAACTACATAATTAATTAATTAACATGAATATATTTAGCTAAAATTGTAGATTCAATTATAAGCTTAAATGAAAAACATTTTGCATATATGTGTTCTATTGTTGTGTGCGTGTGTGAATTGTGAATTTGCCATGTGTGCGTGTGTTGGCTTTTTTTTTTTAATCGGGTCGATTTAAGCCACTTGTTCGGGCGCAAATATTTGCTGCTAAACTCGAAAATTAGCTATAAATTAGAATTGTCAATCGGTAAAAATAAGTCGAAATTGCCATCCCTACAGCGACTAATCTTTGCAATAAAGATTTTTAATCTACAACTAGAGCAAGCTTTTAGGAGTTTTAATTCTAAATGTGAAGTCCTACGAAATGTTCGTCATCGAAATCTCATAAAAATCCTTAGCAGCTGTTGTAATATAGATTTCAAATCCTTGGTGCTTGAGTTCATGCCTAATGGTAGTCTTGAGAAATAGTTGTATTCTCACAACTATTTTCTAGACATCCCCGATAGGTTGAATATAATGATAAATGTCGTACTGGCTCTTGAATATTTCCATCACGGTCATTCAACACCAGTGGTTCATTGTGATTTGAAGCCTAGCAATATTCTCTTGGATGAAAATATGGTTGCACATGTGAGTGACTTTGGCATCTCCAAACTCTTAGGTGAAGGAGATGATTTTGTAAGATGGACCATGATAATCGCTACAATTGGTTATATGGCACCAGCTAATATGTTCGGCGTCTAATTTATAATTTTCCTCATTTTTCAAGCATAGGCATAGTTATTATTTTTTTCATCATTTATTTTATGATAGATATCTTTCGGATAATTTGAAAATGAAAAGTGCAGAATTCGAATCAGAGGGAATTGTTTCATCTAAGTATGATGTTTATAGTTATAGTATTTTATTGCTAGAAGCTTTCACGAGAAAAAAGCCTACAGACGAAATGTTTACTAGAGAAATGAATTTAAAGAATTGGGTGAAGAAGTCATTTCCTCATGGATTGCCGAGTCCTCCTTGGAGGAAGGGACGGTGATTGTTGTTACAAACAAAAAAGCTGTTGTTCTTTGTTTCTTGCTACTGCTAATACTCTTTATTTTAGCTTTTCTTTTATCTTATGATATTTAGTCTCTTTATGGCTTCTTGCTTGACTTCTTTTAAGGCTTCTAGACTTCTGGGCTGCTTCCTTCTTTCTTGACGCCTCAATGTTCCCTTTTGGCTTCCTTTTTCCTCTTCTTTTTTCGTGTCCTTTCATCCTTAGTCTTTCATAGTGAATCTAATAGGAGGTGTCAGCCAATATAAGTGTCAACTAACCATAGTTTTATTTATTACACATGTCCAGCAACTATTTTTAATTGATATTATACATTTCAAAAATAACGTCACTTATTTTATTCACCAACAGTGATAACGTAATAAGAATAAAGAATGGGATTAGAAGAAAATTCCCACATTTTTCTAAATTTTTAATGAATGTATTTGAATCGTAGTCATATGCATGCAAATTAAAAAAATCATAAAATTTATTAAAAATAATACAAATAAAAGACTAAATAAAAATAAAATACTTTATACTTTTTAGTGTAATATAATTACATCGTCCTAAAAATGAAATTATCGGTAATTCAAAATCAGATATTTTCAAAAATTCTCTTTTATGATTCAGAAACCCACATCCATTACTAAAATTATTTAGAAAATCATCAATAAATACAGAAATGTTGATCTCCTCCCCTTATCTTACCCCCACTATGATGCTTTTTTTCTTTTTTTAAACTACATATAAGAATTCCTGTACAAGACATTTTGTCTGAGCATAAAGGAAAATAATTCTTTAAAAGAAAAAAAGGAAATAGAAGAGAGAATTATTCGTTAGTGTATTCAATTAAACATGTTAGTGTAAGTATAAATATTTTTTTGAGAACCATTAAGTTACAACTAATGTAACTTACCTCCACACACACAAACAATGTGCGGTATGGGGCTCACACGCTGTTCATGTATGTGGGTGTAAACTACATTAGTTGTAACTTAAGCCATGTTTGGTTTGAAGAATAGGAAGTAGAGAAAAAGAGTGGAATTGAGAGGAAGGGAGAAGAAAGCAATTAAGAAAAGTAGTGAAATTAGATTTTATTATTTGGTTTAATATAAAATTTGATAAGGAAAGGAATTATAATTCTTCTTTATACAAATTTATCCTTTACCTTAAATATTAAACTATTTATATTAGTTATATATATATATACGTATATGTAAAATAAAATGGTGGTCCGATGGCCGGCGGCGAAGGTCCAGCGACTTTCCGACGAAGGTTCGACACCTTTCCGGTGAAGTCAGGCGACTTTCTAGTGAAGTTTGGTGGTAGTCCGATGAATTTCTAAAGAAGTTTTGCGGCGGTTCGGCGAAGTCCAACAATGATTGGGCGACTTTCCGGCGGAGGTCCATTTATAATATTTAATTAGTAAAATAAAATTATAAATAATAATTATAAATGATATTAAACAAGTTTAAAAATAGAAGGATAATTTTGAAAACTTTAGTTTTTAATATAAAAAGAATTTAAATTCTTCACTACAAAATGTGAAATTCAAATTCTATATTATGATGGTTATTAAATTCTAATAAAAATTAAATTCTTATATATTTTATCAAACTAAACAATAGAAATAAAAAAAATATTATAAATTACTTTTCTCCTCTCAATTCTCCCCTCCTAAGCAAATACCACCTTAGCGTTTGCCTATTTTTTTTATGGGAAATTATCTCTATTCCACCTTTCTTTTGTCAAATGTACATTGAACCACCACAAAATTTTAACATGTAATTTGCACCACCTTTGTTTTTAATTTTGCATCAATCAACCACTTTAATACTAAAAGATGATCATTTTATCCCTAAATGAATTAAAAAATTATTTTATTATATAAAACTTTAAAAAATAAAAAAACTATAACTGTAAGAATGTCCTTGAATTTAATCAAAGAAATAAATCTTAAATCCAATAAGTTAATTTTTTATAATTATAATTTCATTTAAAAATTATCCTACTAAGTTTTTATAATCATAATTTTATTTAATTTGTATGGGGAAGTTTCTTAATATTATTTATTGGGAAGTTTACAATAATTATAGGGAGGTTTTTTTCTTCATGTTAATTTTTGCAAACTTCCTTATACTTAATTTAATTACAAAAATTAAATAAAACTATAATTACAAAAAATTATAATTTCATTTAAAAATTATCATCTTAAATTTTGAGATTTATTTATTTTATTGAATTTAGGGGTATTGTTATAATTATATATATTTTTTATTTTTTAAAATTTTGTAGAATAAAATAATTTTTTAATTTATTTAAGAATAAAATAGTCATCTTTTAATGTTAAAGTGGTTAATTAATACAAATTTAAAAATAAAAATAGTGTAAAATATATGCCAAAATTTAATGGTGGTTCAACGTAGATATGTCAAAAGATAATTTCCTTTTTTATTTCACAGAGCAACCCGTAGCATTATTTAGCTTGGCTCCCACTAATTCCCGCCAAATTTCATTGCCAGAGCACAGCAATGAGCGTTAGGCTCAAATTCACCAAAACAACAGAAGCATCTCTCTCACTAGACAAATTCATTAAATCACAGAAAAGCCTTTCTAAAACTCCACCAAAACTCTGGGCAAATGAACAAAAACCTAAATTCACAGACACTGACAATCAACGACTGCCAATTGTTGATCTAAGCCACCCCATTTTACAAAAGCTTGAATCATGCTCAACAGTCAAAGAATTCCATCAAATCCACACCCAGCTCCTAGTCTCAGGCCTCTCTCGAGACTCTTTTGCCGCGAGCCGTCTCTTAAAGAAGCTTTGCACTTCTTTAAGCTCCGTGTCTCTATCTGTTTTGTTCTTTGATGGTATTCAAGAACCTGATGCTTTCATGTGTAATACTATAATGAAGAGCTTTTTGATGTTGAATAACCCTTTTGGTGCTTTGAGCTTTTATTATGAGAAAATGATGGCCAAATTTGCTGAACATAATCATTATACGTTTCCGTTGTTAGGGAAGTTTGTGCTGGGATTAGGCCTTTGAGAGAAGGTAAACCGGCTCACGCCCGGATTGTGAAATGTGGGTTTGAGTTGGATCTGTTTGTAAGGAACTCTTTGATTTCTAGGTATTCGGTTTGTGGGGAAGTTTTGGATGCAAGGAAAGTGTTTGATGATGGGCCTGTGTGGGACTTGGTGACTTGGAATTCGATGATTGATGGGTACGTGAAGAATAGGGAAGTTGGTTTTACGCGTGAACTATTTGATTTCATGCTTGAGAGAAGTATTTTTACTTGGAATTCTATGATTTCAGGGTATTTGGATGTTGGCGACATGGAGGCAGCCAATGGGTTGTTTGATTTGATGCCATTTAGGGATGTTGTTTCTTGGAATTGTATGATTGACGGTTATGCCAAAATAGGAAATGTTACATTAGCCCGTAATTGTTTCGATAGGATGTCTATGAGGAATGTGGTTTCTTGGAATATACTATTGGCTCTTTATGTGCGGTGTAAGGATTATTACGAGTGTTTGAGCCTGTTTGATAGGATGATAAAAGGAGGCCTGGCCAAATGAG
Source organism: Citropsis articulata (assembly GCA_030449925.1). Lineage (NCBI taxonomy): Eukaryota > Viridiplantae > Streptophyta > Magnoliopsida > Sapindales > Rutaceae > Citropsis > Citropsis articulata. The sequence goes on along the minus strand of JASUUH010000211.1, from coordinate 10,150,577 downwards.
TCATCTCTTGTGAGTGTCTTGACCGCATGTGCAAATATAGGTCAATGGATTCATTCATATATAGAGGAGTGTAGGATTAAACCTGATGTGTTACTGTCAACTTCTCTCTTGACAATGTATGCAAAATGTGGGGCTATGGATTTGGCAAGAAATGTTTTTGATGATATGACCGAGAAAAATGTTGTGTCATGGAACTCTATGATAATGGGATATGGTATGCATGGGCAAGGGGAGAAGGCCTTAGAAATGTTCATGGAGATGGAAAAGAGAGGTCCAACATCCAATGATGCCACATTCATTTGTGTTTTATCGGCATGTACACATGCAGGTATGGTATTGGAGGGTTGGTGGTATTTTGATCTTATGCAATGAGTTTGCAAGATAGAGCCAAAGGTGGAGCACTATGGTTGCATGGCTGATCTTCTTGGCCATGCTGGTTTGATGAGAGATTCAGAAGAGCTAGTTAGAAAGCTGCCTATGGAGGCAGGGCCGGCCTTGTGAGGGGCTTTCCTTTCTGCTTGTAAGACGCACTCAAATTCAGAGCTTGGGAAGATTGTGGCGAAGCATCTAATGGAATTGGAACCAAGAGATCCCGGGCCATATGTGTTGTTATCTAACATATATGCCTCAGAAGGGAAATGGGATGAAATTGAAAATCTAAGAAGGATAATGAAGGAAAAGGAATTACAGAAAGCAGTTGGCTTCAGCTTGGTTCACCCAGGCGAACTTGCATCCGAATCTATTATGGAGAATTGCCCTCTGCATCGGAAATGCATTGTGTACTCAATGTTGGCTGAGATAGGTGTGCAGATGAAAATGTGTCGTGAGATGTTGCGAGTCAGATAAATATGCAATGACATAGAAATGTTCACAAAAGCTTGTCTCTCAAGTGTGCGAATGTACATTTCTGGCATGCATTCTGGGGAAGGGAACTTCATAGCTGATGTAAGTCGATGATGCTAAAAGGAAGAGAGTAAATATTTGAAGGATACGAACATAAGGCAGTGGCAAAGAACTCCATGGCACAGCTGAAGAAGTGTGCTTAAACCCAAGAGTTCGAGATCAATGGCAGAGGTGTGTTGATTCCGCACTCCAAATTTATTTATTTATTTTTTCTGTAGGTACCGTGTACTGATGCATTCATTTTGCTTTACATGGTTCTTGTTGTTTATTATACAATTATCCTACTGCTTATCTTAAACTCAGTGTATCTCTCTTTCATTGCCTGCTGGGATGTCTTCATTGTGAGGAGAAACTCAAACTAGTTTGTGTTGGATACCTTGTTCATACGTAGCAATATATGTATCAAATTGTAATGATCAATCCAGTAGTGCCAGTCCATTCTGATTGAACTTTTGTCTTCAAGTTACCAACATTCAACCTTTTTAGTTATAGTTTGATGATGCACTTCTGTGCTCTGACCAAGTGCAACACAGGTTGTCAAAAGAGTGGAGACCATTGTATAAAGATGCAAGTGGTTTCTGATATTTACTTTGATAATCGTTAGCAGTTACCTCCTCAATAGTCCAATATGACAGCATTCTTTTCTTGAGGCAAGGAAATTTTATTGTAGCCTTGGGACGAAGTCAGCCTTACCCCTTAAAGTATGTATAATATTGAAATTTGAAATATTATTATTAGCCAACCTGTACAATGATTATATGAATTTTCTGTTTTTCATATGACATGCCGATCACTCAATTGAAATGATTGTTTTAATCGACAAATAAACACAACATGCATAAAAGAAACATTACATACCAGTATAAAAGGAAATTTACTTGGAGCAAACAAATATTAATTCTGTCAATATTATATATATATATTTCAATCAGGATCTCAGACCATATTAAAATTAACATAGACTAATATAATGTATTTTGTCTTGTGTGTATTGAAAATCTTTTTTTTTTTTCATATCTTTTAATTTATCAGTTGACTTGAACTCCGGTGTCATATGTTTCTCCGGCTTTCCAGTCTTGTGGTATGTTATTAACAGCAACAACCCATGACTCATCATCTCCATCTTCATCGCTAAACAACATCCTCAAAGACAACGGACCGCTTGGCGGCGACGTCGTTGTCCATACCGCTCCATGACTCCTATCCAGAAGCTTGCACGCAAAGTTTTTAGTCTGCAAATATTTATGCAACAAATCCAAATTTGTAAGCAATTAAATAGTAACTTCATCAATAATAAATCATTAATTAATTAATTGATGCATTTTGTTTTCAATTAATTACCTCACAAAGCTGCACATCTGTGACATCCATTTTGCCTTGTTGATACCATATGACAAATGCCAAATAATGAGGATAGTCACTTTTCTCATCGATCTTTATTGTTATATTTTTGTATGGGTAGCTGCACGAAACACTGTTGCACGCATGCACATAGAAATTTAATAAGCTTCTATTTAATTAGTTATACAGCTTATCTATAATATAAGTACGGATGTCCGGATGTTATAAAATTCGGAGCCCCCTATGTTGCGTTTAACGCAACATACGCCAGACACAAAACAACAGTATTTGTGGTGGGACCCAGCACTATTGCTGTGTCTAGTTGCGTTAAACGCAACTTAGAGAAATCCATAAAATTCAGATTTGAACTGTAATTAAAATTGTACTACTCTGTAAAATTATAGTAGCTTATATTTAGACAACCGGACCTGAGCACCATTTCTTACATACCGTCTATATTCAATATCCACAACACCAAGTGCTAATAGAGCTGCTGCCGAATCGGTGGTTTGAGCCATTCGGCCGAAGGCTCGCCTGCTCAAAATAAAGTCGGTATTGGGACCCGAGCCTGAATCCGTAATCACTACCGTTGCTCCTCTGTCTGAGCAATAGTAGCTGTTCAAACACCTAACCTATTGTGATCATTGAAACATAAACACATTATAAACACAAATTATGACAATAGTATTAAAAATAATAATCAAATATATCCAATATGCTGGTAAGCAGAGAGAATGCTCATTTAGTGCTCACAGTTATTTTGAAAATACATAAAATAGTTAGGCAATTAGCTCAAACGGTAAGGATTAAAAAAGCATTTGCCTCTACTGAGCAAACATAACGAAAAACTGAAAAAAGAAACAATGGCTGTTTGAAAATTTTGTTTGGTTGCATTTGAAAAGTAATATTCAGACAGAAAAAAATTGACAAAAGCAAGGTTAAAACCGGTGCCGGTTTACTCATTTAATTGAAAACAAGTTAAACCAGCATTGGCTTTACCCTGTTTCCATCGGTGCTCAATTAGTACTTTGTCTCTTTGGCATTTTGTTTGGATGTATACCTCGTAGCAAGCGCCACAGCCAAGACCATTACGATAGAGATCAGAAGCGGCTGATACATCTCCACCGTTGATTGTTGCTCCGAACGAGCCAAACCCACAAGCACCAGCTGCATGCACCTCGTGAGAATTAATTGCGTAATTAACAACAAAATAATCTTATTAATTATCTTTATCATTATTTATCTTAACTTACAATCAGTTCCTTGCTCATCAGAATTTGGGTAGTGAGCTGCTCGAGATCGAATGAAACAGTCGGGACATGTTTCAGCCTCGGCTGCCAGAGCTTGCATAATACATAGAGTTGCCAAAAGGAGCATTAAGGATTTGAGAGAAAGAGCCATTATCTTTTTGGGGATAAAGGAGGCAATAACTAATTCAGTGGAAGGCTTAGAGGAATTGAAGTTGGTATGCATGAAGTGAACGAGGCTTGTAGTATTTATAATGAATTTGTAGCCACCAAGTTTGGTAAACTTTATGCCAAGTTTGACATTCTTTCTAGATATTATTTTTATTTTAAACTACTGGTGGAATTCTATCAGGATTATAATATTTTCCAATAGACCTAGCTATATAGAATTACTCATTTTGGAAATGTGAGTAATTCCTCCAGTTTGACGATTCAAACTTTAATTAATTTATTACAATTTTCCTTCCCCTGTAAACATTTTCACTATTTTGCCAGCAGAAGTTCATATACTGAGAACTTAATTCTAGTGTGAAAGAATATTATCCGTAAAAATCAAATTCAAACTCCCAAGTCTCATCATCTTATCTACAAAAAGTCTATATGTATATTAATGAATTTATAGTTGTTTCAAACGATATTCTATTTTTTTTTTAATGATATTTGTTCATGTCAAAAGCACATTTGTAGATGTGAGCAGCGTAATGCCAAAGAATAAAATTTGAATTGAATTAGTGATGTGACATTTATGCTTATCTTGTCAAATTCTAACTTACTGAGATCAATATATAATACTTACCCTTCTATTACCTTCATAATATCTAATAACCACATAATTGCTTAACTTCAAAAATTTAAAGGAAAATAGGGATAAATGGGTTACTTACTTGATATTTGATTTTGGAAATATTAAATATATTATTTTAGAAAAATTTAAAACATAATAGAAAGTACAAGAAAGAATATTAGTATTAATTTTTTTTTATATTTCTTATTTTTAGTACTCAAAATTAAATTTTAATTTCAATTTATATGATTTATTCAATTTCCAATAAATATGAATAAAAGTGTATTTAAAATGAGGATATATTGTAAAATAAATTAAGTGGTATATATTAATTTCAGTAAGAAAAAAATGACAATCTCCATATGTATATATGTATGTGTATATACACACACAAATATACATATATACATACATACATACATAAATACATACATTTAGTCTATGAGACGCAAATTTTTTGTAGTTATAGGCCTGTATCATTGTCATAGATTGTGCAGTGAATTTTAAAACTTGACCCAACATTAATTAATATTAGGTGAATTTTAAAACTTGACCCAACATTAATTAGTGTTAAAATTAAGTATAACAACAAATAGGGCTTGAAAATATTCTAGATTCATTGGCACCTGATCTTGTTAGATTGTTGAATATTCAGGTCAAGTACTTTGAATGCGAAATTCAATGATGAGTCTTGCTTGAGATTAGAATAAGAATATGGGGGGGACGGTTAGGTTTTTTAGCATTAGAAAACTGTAGATTAGGCATCTTATTGATCATCGCGTTCAATTCCCACTAGTTCATGATATGAATGTGACCACACGGACACAGGCTGCAGAATCCTGGAAAGTGGAAGGAAAGCACCCACATTTCAGAAAAAAGTTTGCTAGTTGTGTACTATGTACATCTATATATCACGGATGTGCGCGAAAGTAACGGTATGAATTAATGACATGACGAGCCCACGGCCATGGATAGCTTTGTAGAGATTGAAAGCTTTTATTAATAGAATTATTAAACTAATTGACATTACATATATTAGAAGCCTCCTCGGTTGTTGCTCAGCTATACTTTGCTTTGCATCCGCGGTCATGTAGGTTCGAGTGATAAAGCGTTGTGTTTAAGTGGGTGATATCTTAATCTTATAGTTTTTATTATCAAGATATATATGTTAGAAGCCATTCTTTATTTGAGAACCCAATTACTGCACATAGCCGATTAATATAAAATAATTGTAGTTTCATTTTACCGTAATTGTATATCAATTTGTTTTTGCAACTTTTTAACGTATATAAGTGCACTTAGCGCATGGCTTTATTCGGTTGTTGTTGGGACGACATAATGCTTTTTTTTTTTTTTTTTCCAAAGATTTACATCACCTTACTTTTTTGTTTTTTTTTTTTGTTTTTGAGGAGACATCACCTTACTTTTGACAGCACGATACCTGAATTGTTTATAATTAACCTCTCAGCTTTATTTGTAAAGTTAATCTAATTTTACTTTAATGATATTAACTTGAAAATTTCATATAACTCGCAATAATTAATTTTTCAAGATAATTTTACCCCAAAAAAAAAATTCTGATTTTACTTAACAACCGATAATTCAATTCTTCACGAAAATAATTGTTAAAGTCAGAGCAGCTCAATTCAAATACCCGTAATATTATTTATTACTCGTTCTTCATTTTTAATTGATTTGGAGCAAGCCAATGCTGAGAGATCTTGGATAAGCTGACTGGAAATTTTGTTGACAGTCGATTCTGATATCTGAAGAAGAGGCGCGTACACGATGCCGACTTTGACTGCCATGAAGGGTACAGTTTAGCCACATCAGCCATGACACGGAAACCATTATAGCTAGAGCTAGCAGAGGACCACTTAAAAAAGTAAAAAATGTCAGATTTTTTTAATCTATCAAATAAAACTTCATAAAGTTGATAGTCCATTATCTAGATAGTTGATTCCTTTTAAGGGATGCAAGTTGGTATGTGGTGGCGTGCTTATGAATTATGAAGATGTAGATAATATATTGAAGTTGATACCTGATAGTTTATTAGCTAGTATTTGTTATATACCGTCTGTAGGGCAATATATCTACCTCCATCTAGAGTTTTGCAAATAGTATTCTAATGTTACTACTAATATAGACTTCATTGGATTTATGTTTGCGGTGGTTAGTGTTAAGAAGATTATTCCACGGCTGATAATTAAGAATAGTTTTTGAGTAGGAATATGAACTTAAGGCAATTCTTAATTCGATTATGAGTTAAGTTTTTAATATGAGTTAGGATTTTTAAGGTATAAGAATTAATTAATACTCTTATACGAGTAGGAGAACCTACACATTAGAAGAGTGATTAAAAAAAAAAAAATCACATAAGTGAAGAATAGTAATAATCTTCGGATCTTAACTTTTGAGTAGGAATGACATACCTTTCTAGTAAGACTTATTTTATATTGAGTATGGACTTCTATTTATTGGCGGTGGATGGCGCGGGTAGACGGCGCCGGTAGGTACGGACGATGGATAGCAGCATCTTACTATTGCTAGTGGTGGCTAATATGGTTGCTGGTTAGATTTTTACTGATTATAAAGAAATTAAATAAGATTAAAGAAAAAAACGTTTAGTTGTAATGCGGGAGATGGATCCCCACGTGTCAAGCATATGGAAGCACAACATGGATCTCCATGTGTCACGAACAAGCATATGTACTCAAGAATATTGATCTCCATTAATCATGCATTCACAAGAATTTAGATCTCCTTTAAGACACGTGAGATAACATGGAAAGAGGCAATGGATTGCCAACAACATAGGTAGCATTGGTTTGTTGATAATGTATATGAATTAGTAAGAAGGGTGGGGTATTTCCATTTTGCTATTTGCATAAACTTACGAATTTTAAAAGGTATTTTACAGCAAGTTCATAAAAATTTTAATAAATATAAATTAAAAAAAAAATGTGTACAATTAATCAATTAAGTTATTTTTATAATTTTGTACTTAGGTCTCTTTAATCATCTTTAACTATCACGATTGCTTTAACATAAATGTTACTTTACTATTTTACCCTTATGACATATAACGACCCAATTATTGTAATAAATATGTGTTCTCACATTTAATAGTTTGTGTATTTAATTTTGTCATTAATTATTTAATTTTTTAAATAAAATCAGATAATTTTAAATATCGTATATATAAATTACATAGCAGCCTGATAATTTACGTAATTATTGTACCATAAAGACATTATGTTAATTAGTTTAATTAAAAGATTAATAATTATACTAATAATGTAGAATTGACACATCTTTTAGAATCAATGAATTTTATATAGAAGTTAAAACAAATTAAAAATTTATGGTATTTTTACCTTATAAAGTTAAATTATCATAGATTTAATTAAATACTTTTCCAAAATTGTTATTTATGAGAATTTTTAAATAATATAAAAATTTGAAATTATTTCTAGAAGTGGGGTGGATTTACAAAAATCATGGAGTAGAAATATCGCCACCACGATGGAAAAAGCACAACTCCTCTAGCCTGTTTATCCTAGGTCTTGATGACTTTAGTTCAAATGATATTTCTTTCGTACTTTCCACGGTTTCATCCTCGAGTAAGGCAATAGTGAGAACTAAATTTGATTAATTTATTTAAGGATCAAAACTTTATCCTTGTTTGGATAATGGAAGCCTTAAAAAGCTCTAGAATGTAAAAAGAGTGTTGAATTGTGAGCTTTAAAACTATTTTCCAAAAGATTTGTTTTTATGTCGATTTGAGGTTGTGATAATACACGACATGTCGGCTAGAAATCAAATAAGCCATATGACAATTTGCTTTGTCAACCACATCTAAATAAGTAAAGAATGCTCTCATCACGTTCTCTCACTTGTTGTATACGGTATCAATAGTTGTCGTTTTGGGTGCTTGTTATTATCATAAGTCCTGCATGTGTTTCTAAGGCTGTTATTTACAGTTATAAAAGCAAGAAAATTCTAGGTCTGTTGGTAACAAACCCATAATACAATGGGCTAGAAAGGGATCTTTCTGGTACTCTTTAGGCTTGTATATATAGTCTTAAGAGAGACGAATTCAGTGTGTAAAAAGCTTGTAACTTCATCTTTAGGCTTGTATCTTGTTCTCTGTGAGTGAATAAAAGCTGATGCTCTGTTCTTCAGTGGATGTAGGCCATCTCCAAGTCGAACGACTATAATTTGTGACTCTCTGATTGTTTGTTTCTTATTTGTTTTGATTGAGCGTGTTTAATTATTGTTTCTAAATCAATCATTAGAGAATTCAGTGAGGTCTTAGGGTTTCTTGGTCGGTTGATTTTCAATCAAGAATCAACAAATTAGTATTAGAGCTTGCATCTCTGATCTTTGGGAGAAGTGAGAAAGATCTACATACAAAAAAGTCTCTAACTAAGAGACTTTGTACCAAGAAAAGGCTGTACACTATAAATAGAGGAGGGCAGTTCCTTAGTAACACATTGACAACTTTAATAGGATCATTCTTGATCTTGAAGATATCAATGTAAAATTAGAAGATGAAGACAAGGCAATTATCTTGTTATCTTTACTCCCACCATCCTATGGACACTTTGTTAACATATTGCTGTATGGAAGACAATCAATTACCATGGTTGATGTAAAAGATTCTCTCAGCTTTAAAGAGATCATTAAGAAGGAAAAAACAAAGGATGAAGAAGGCTAATAACAAGAACAAGAAGCTGGGAAATTTAAGTCCAAGAACAAGAACTCAAAATACTTCCAATGCCACAGAGGGGCATTTCAAGAGGGACTATCCAGACAGGAAGAACGAGGGAAAAGATAGGATTGAAAGAAATGAAGATGTTGTTGTTGCATTTGAGGATGAGGGTTATAGCTCAGCATGTGTACCTTTAGCTTATGGTACTTATACAAATGGTAAGTGGGTTCTAGACTCTGGATGCACTTATCACATGTATCCTGATAAAAGGCTCTTTACCAGATATAGACTGGTGGGGAGGTAATGATGGGTAATAACTCACTATATAAGGTAGTTGGGTTAGGAACCATTAGAATAAAAATGTTTGATGGATTGGTTAGGGAATTGCATGAGGTTAGACATCTCCCTAATCTTAAAAAAAAACCTAATATCCTTAGGTATTCTTGATCAAACTGGTTGTACCATTAAAATTGAATCTAGTATTATGAAATTAGTAAAAGGTCAATTGTGATTATATACTCTAAGGCACTATTGTTTCTAGTGATGCTAGTGTTTTTACAAATCAAAGTCCATATAAGACACTTTTGTAGCACTTAAGGTAGGGCATATGAGTGAAAAAGAGCTGAAAGTTTGGAAAAATTAAGGAGTCTTAGGGGATGATAAGTTAGGGCCTTTTGAGTTCATTGAGGTATATGTCCTAGGTAGGTCCTTTAAAACCAGTTTTAAAACTGCAATGCACAATATGAAATGGACCCTATGTTACATCCATTCTGATCGTAGGGACCATATAGACAATTTCTTTAGGTGGAGCAAAATATTGTCTCTTTTTAATAGATGACCATTCTAACTTAAAGAGTAAAAATGAGGTCTTTGAGAAGTTTAGGTGATGGAAGGCTTTGATTGAAACACAAATTAATAGAAAGGTCAAAAGGTTGAGGACTGACAATGGGTTAAAGTTTTGTAACCAATAGTTTAATAATTACTATAATCTGAATGGCATAGCAAGACATAAAATAGTAAAGCAGACTCCTTAGCAAAATGAACTTGTAGAGAGGATGAATAGGACTTTGATGAACAAAGATAGATGTTTACTAATTCATTCCAAACTTCCTCAGTCCTTATGAGCTGAAACATTAATGACAACATGTTATCTAGTGAACATGAGTCCATTTAGTGCTTTAAACTTTAGAAAACCTACAGAGATATGGTTAGAAAAGACATCAGATTACTAATATTTGAAAATCTTTGGTTGTCCTACACATGCACATGTTAAATAAGGGAAGCTTGAGCATGGAGCTTTGAGATGTACTTTCTTGGGATACCCTGAAGGTTTGAAGGGTTATAGGCTGTAGTGCACTAATTTAAAACTACCAAGGTGTATAATAAACAGAGGCGTAACCTTCAATGATTCAGAAATGATTAGAGATGTCAAAATAACCTGGACCCAGCTGGACCCGAATGAACCCAGATGATCCGGGCCGGGTTTAACCCGTACCGTATTTAAATAATATGCTGGTTCGGTATTAATTTTTTAAAACCCAGACATATCCGGGTCCAGTTCTGGGTTTAGCTGAACCCGTATGTCTAGAACCTGGACTCGGATATATTTATCTTTAATATAAATATAAAAAAAATCTATGGACAAAGAACAAAACCCTAGTTTGCACTTTTGGCTTTTAACTCCATATGACCGCCACCATTTCCTCTCCTTTTCGTCTCCGAAACTCACCAATTTAAATCATCATCATCAAATCCGCCACCATTTCATCTCTTTTTCATCTCCTAAAAATTCATCAATTCACAGCCACTACTATTTCCTATCATTTTCATCTCCCAAACTCACCAATTTAAATCATCATCATCAAATCGTCATCAATCATCATCAAAGGCTTGAATTCTCAGTAGCTCCTAAACTCATTCACGGTCACGGCTGGTGGCAGAATATCACGTACACGAAGTGACCAATTGGGATCCATGGATGTAAACGAAGCAATGACCGACTGGACAAATTTACTGGATTTTCATTCCCTGTCGCCGTTTGTGTTCTATTTTGCTCTTTGTTTAGCTTTTGTTTGATGATGACAAGCTGACAATCACAAAATTTGGGTCTTGTTTTGCACTTTTGCTTCATTGTTTTCTTATATTCTTTAATCAAAGTCTTCTGTTTGATTTAAATATTATTCCTATTTTCACATTGAAGCAATTAGTGACGGAAAAAAATTGCAAGTTGAACTCTCAATGGTCAGTGCCTTGCCTCTGTTTTTGCATTCTGAAACAAGCCTAAAAATGGTGCCCATCCGGGTTCAAAACCCAGAATGCGGAAACCTAGATTTTTCCGAGTTAGACCCGGACCCGGACCCGGGTGAAAAAATTCGGGTTAAAATATGGATCTAGAAGAAGAAAATGGCATCCTGGTCCGGAACCGAAAAGGCTAAACCCGGACTCGGACCCGAATTTTGCCATCCCTAGAAATGATTAGTAAAGGTAGTGGTCTGAAATTTAAAGATAAAATAGATGGCCAGTCTCACAAGAACAACAATTGAAGATGGTGTTTTTTAGTAAAGCTACTGATAACATTGAAGATGTAGTATCAAAAGAAAAGTTGGCTGAAACTAGGAGTACATTTGAGTTTTCTGGTGATCAAACTAAAATTCAGGATTATCAACTTGTTAAAGATAGATAAAAGAGAGTAATAGCGGCATTAAATAGATATGCACATGCAAACTTAATTGCATATGTATTAATAACAACTTATGAACTAGAGTATGATGAACCGAAGTCCTATAAAGAAGCTATTTCGGGGAAAGATGTAAGCTAGTGGTTGAGAATTATGAAGGAATAAATGGAGTCATTGTACAAGAATGGCATCTGGATATTGTAAGAAAGCAAAAAAGAAAAAAAAAAGGTAGGTTGTAAATAGGTTTACAAAATTAAACAGGGCATACTAGATGTTGAAGCAAGGATATTCAAAGCCAAGCTTGTAGAGAAAAGATTTACTTAAGAGAGTTCACTGATTTCATTGGTGGCAGTAAGTGTTGTAAAATTAATTCAATTGCTATTAGTGCCAATGTGCAAGTGTACACAACAAGTAATAAAGTGATGGGTATTCAAGATTGTCTCCACAGGGATTAATGCTATTAGAGTTGTTATAGCAATCTCAACAGTGCAATCTCTCTTCTAATTTACTTAGAGGAATTAATAAGATTGACTAAATAATGAAAAATAATAACTCACAAAGTAAAATACTATGATGAATTAAAATGCACGTCAACACAAAAGTGAATCAATAAGAAATGAGTAGTTGAGTGATCAAACTCTGTTGGTGGGCTAACTGTTTTGTTCATGTTGACACCAGTTACTACAGCACTGGGAAGAATTATCATGCATCCTCAGCTGTCACATGTTAGACATCTCATATCTTTATGCAATCCAATAGTGACTAGTTGTTGTGTCAATATGAGATATGGCATTACAAACGTATACTCTCTCTACCCTACAAGGTGAATTCCTATATCTAGTTCATGACTAATCTTAAATCAAGTATGATCCTTTTGGGACTCAAGTTAAACTTAATCTAGGAAATTCAATTTAAGACCAAGTATTGCTCTAATATGTTCCACTAGGGCAGGTCCTTTTGTGGCTCTCTCTTAATTTGTATTATTAAATGAGAGGTCAACAGAAATAATGAATGTACTATATTTTATTAGAACAAAATGCTACAACAAACATGCAGCAACTTGTATATTCAGTCAAGATCCCATCGAGATTATTTGTCACTCAACTACAATTAAATTTATTTCATAACTTGTAAAAGAAAAATAAGCAACAAAGTTTTAGCCATTGGATACATCATCTCAACCAAAGAATAAACAAGAAGACAAGTAAAGATTGAGAAAATTTAAAGCCTAATTGTTCTGCAGATTCTTATCACTAGTGCAGACGTGATTCCTCCTCTTGAGTTCTGTTTCTTATTGGTTTTCCTTTGGTTTTTCGATGTTGATTGACGGCTCTACTCTCCTTTGTGTACGTACTTCTTTTTATAGCTAAGAATTAGGGCAAACGGAAGTCTAGGGCTGCATTAGCCAAATTAGGAAACTGCAGATCGTAATATTCTGGGTGATTCGTGAGGAATTTTCTCTGTTGTTGTTTCAGGATTGCTACAGCAATGGTTGCTATAATAACGATTACAGCAACTGCACTGCTCCAGATTTGTTTCAATTCTTCTGCAGCTAAGTTCTTTTCTATCATTTACAAGCCTATTGCAATAGCATTTCTTCTTTGAAAATTGAGCTTTCAATCACCTACAATTAAGCACACAACCTAAGCATACGAAATTATTCTAAAACCAACAAAATTCACTAATAATAAACTCAAATAAATGTTTATACAAAATAAGGGTGGGCATCGGTTCGGTTCGGTTTGGTTTCGGAATAAATTTTTGGTTTCGGAATAAATTTTTTGTTTCGGATCGGTTTGGATCTAAAATTTAGAAAAACGGAATCAAAACCGATAGGTCAGTTTCGGTTCGATTTCGGTTTTCGGTTTCGGTTCTCTTAACGGTTTTATTTAAGCAATCGATTTTTCGGTTCATCTTAACGGTTCGGTTTTTCAAATCATTTTCTATTTCAAACCATGTACAATAATTTCCTCATTTTCAATAACTGTATAATATATTCAAAGTATGTACAATCGACGATTTTAACAATTAAGTAGTAATTTCATCAATTACTACTACGTTATTAAAATATGTCATAATCTACTAATGCCACCACCAAATCGTTCATCATCATTACTAAATTAATTTAATATAATTCATAACACAAGTCCATGACAACATTAAAAAAACATTCCGACGAGGACACAAAACAAAATAAAAGACCATCAAAAGCCCAACAACATCCGGGCAATATCCAAGACAACATCCATAACCATAAGAAACCATTACAACATTGATAGGTCATAAATAGTCATATTATATTTAGTTTAATTCCCTCATATTTTGATTGATCTAGTGCTAATCTGTGGAAATTATGTTTCATTTGATTTAGGAGGAGAAACATGGAGATTATGATAAAAAGTGGATAAAAAGAGCTTTATTTGGGCTTTGCAATCATGGGCTGACCGTTGACTTGAAGGAGACGGTTTCCTAGCATTAAGAGGAAAAGAAATCGCAAGGAAAAAGGAAAGAGAGCAAGAAGAGGAAACCAAAAAGAAGACAAAAAGGAGCATTATAAAAGCAACACACAAGACAAAAAAACGGGAGAGCTGGAACGTAAGTGGTGAGGAAGAGAAGCAAACGGCTGCAACTATTCTTCATAGAACAAATTATGTTTTGTTTAGCCACCATGTGTGGCTAAGGTTTTAATTCTGATCCAAGGGTAATCAAATTCCGATTGTAGTTTTGTGAGGCTTTGAACTTAACTAGAATTTCTTCAATCCAAGTAATTTTTATTTCTTGTTCTTATTGTCTATGAATTATTTATATTGATTGAGTTGACGCCTTAATTCAATATTTATTTTTCTATCGCTAGTCTTGAGTTTGTGATCCGTAATTGTCATGAATGATTGAATTGAGTAGCAAGGAGTTGGCTCATGTGTGTGTATATTGACGGCCGCAATTACATAGCTTGCATGATAGGCTCTAGGGGAATAAAAATACAAATTGATTAAATTGGAGTAATCTGAATTAATTGATATTGTTTTAGTCATTCTCACTATTCTTAATGCTAACACTAAATTTGATATGGAACGATGATGCCCAGTTAAATTGGTGATAAGTTTGGATTTAGGCGATTGTTTGAGTCTAATGTATTAGGAGAATAATTACTTTCTACGGCTTTTCCGATTAAGTAGACTAAGTTCTTGGATTGAGTAATTTATATTTTTGGCCTATGATCAAAGTTACAATTGGATGGAATTGACACCCTTGGATTGGAAGTTTGGTAAGATTAATTTTCCTTGCTTAATTTTAGATCTTGTTTTATTTTATTTTATTTTATTTTATCATAATCTCGTTTAAGAACAAACCCAAAACCCAGGAAAACGGCTAACCGGTTTACCCTAACCGGCTGACCGTTTAGAGTCAGAAAGAAGAAGTCGCAAAAACGGCTTGCCGGATCCCATTTACCGGCCAGCCGTTTAAAGTCCAGAACCGATACAAGCAACATTCGAATTAGGTTTTCATCCAGGATAACCGCATCTTTCCGTAACCGAGACTTTCAAAGAACCGGTCCGGATTTTCCCTATCCAGTTGGGATCGCGTCGAATCATTACTACCACAACCGGATTTGATTCCTTTTCGGTTGTCCGAATAAAGTCAGCAAGGAGAGATCCCGCAAACGGCTATCCGTTTCCTTCATCCGCCGAAAGACTTAATTGTTGCCACTGCATTCGGTCTGGGTTTCCAATAACCAGGATTGCCGATTAACCCGAAGCCAAAGAATTCGGTTTCGGTTTCCATTAACGGTTAGCCGAAAACCTCCAGAAACATCACAAGCAATAACCGGTCTTCCGGTTGTCCTTATCCGATTAGCGGATAATTCGAAAAAATTCAAACCAAATCCGGTCTTCCGGTTTACAAAATCCGGTTATCCGGTTTGCGGCAGAAGCTTGCAAAATCTAAATCTTTGGGAAATTAATTTTGTTTTAAACTTTGAGAAATTAAATACATAGTTCTCTTGGGATTCGACCTGGTCTCACCATTTCTACAATTTTATTTAGGTGAATCAGTATTTGTTTTGAGGAGCTTCGACAACTCCGTCAAACATAAAAATTAAAAATCAACTATAAGAAATGTCATTGCTTTGCTCCCATTTCCCACTAACTTCCAACATCCACATTTCCCAACTTAAATCTACACAAATAAAATTGAAATGAGTAAAATAACGATAAATATAACTATAAAAACAACATATCAAATTTATATAAATGATACCTTTTATTGAAATGATCGAAGTAAACATCACTCAATCACCAATTGGTCTTTTGCTGCTTGTGCTTGTTGTACTAGCATCGGTCTCACAAATTCTACAAAGAAATAAAACAAATATATGAAAATCATTATTTATAATATTGAATATTATAATAAATTATCAAAAGTCAACAAAATCATGTTATTACCTGCTTCAACAAGTTCATAAAATTCAGTTTCTTCCTCTGTTTGTTCTATTATGCGATCTCCGAAAAGAGTTGATCGAAGCCAATTTTGAGTGCAAATCGAGGACTCAACTGTTTAAGGAGTCAAAGAACTCCTAAATGGGTTGAGAATACGACCCCCAGTGCTAAATGCTGACTCCGAAGCAATGGTAGAAACTGGAATTGCGAAAATATCTTTGGCAATCTGAGACAAGATTGGATACCTATGCCAATTCAAACTCCACCACTTCAAAATATCAAAGTTGTCATTCAACATCTCTGTTTTATCCGACAAGTATCTTTCAACCTCATTTTGCCCACTGTATCCATCTTGTGTACTTGCTTTCATCTTTTTATATTATGCAAAAGGATCAAGAGAAATAGAGCTAGCACACTTACTAATCCCACTAGTCTGAACCATGCAACTAGTCTTAGCAGCACTGTTTGGATTGCCTGAATTGTAACTTTGATAAAGCTTCATCAACAACTCTTTAAGCCTATTACACAACTCCTCAACCTTCTTGGTATCATACAAACTACTAAAGCACCATGTAACAAAGTCCATTTTACATTGAGGATCAAGTATTACTGCTAAAGTCAACAACATGTTGACCTTCTCCAAATTATCACGCCAATATTTGACAAACTTTGTTATCATAGGTTTAACCATGTAGCTTAACAAAA
The DNA here is from genome assembly GCA_030449925.1 of Citropsis articulata. Taxonomy (NCBI): domain Eukaryota; kingdom Viridiplantae; phylum Streptophyta; class Magnoliopsida; order Sapindales; family Rutaceae; genus Citropsis; species Citropsis articulata. Next base: position 10,133,770 of record JASUUH010000211.1, on the reverse strand, counting down.
TATCATCACTATCATTAAGAGACTTCAAATAAATTTGAACTTTCCACATCTCATTCAAATAATTATTCGCAGTCACGAATTTAGAACTACTAAATTTCAAGGTCACGTCATAAAAGATTGATAGAAATTTAACTAACCTTCTTGCATTCTCCCAATCATCTTCCATCGGTGGCCCCATCCTATATTTTTCGTTCTCGTTCTCATCCTTTCTGTCACCTCCGAACCAATTAACATAGTGCCCATCTTCATCCTTTAATCTATCAAATGCTTTCTCAAATTTCAATGCGGATCTCAACATCAAGAATGTTGAATTCCACCTAGTCGGCACATCTAACACCATAAACCCATTATATGAGATTTTTTCCACATCAACACAAGCTTTGAATTTTTGCAACCTCGATGGGGAAGATCTAACATATCTCACTGCATTGCGAATACTATCTATTGAAGTTTTTATCACATCCAACCCATCCTTCACAATCAAATTTATTATGTGTGCTGAACATCTCACATGTAAATATGAACCATTTAAAACCAATGAATCCCGACTCCAATTTCCTAACTTCTTCTTCAAATAATTGATTGCTTTTTCATTAGCACTTGCATTGTCCACGGTAATCGTGAACAAACTTTCAATACCCCAATCAATCATACACTTCTCAATAAGCTTCCCAATTGCCTCTCCTTTATGATTAGAAATGGACGCAAAACTAAGTAGTCTCTTATGCAACTCCCATTTTTTGTCAATAAAATGGGCTGTTATCACCATGTAATTACACATTTGTATTGAAGTCCAAGTATCTGTAGTGATACATACCCTTTGACAATTTGCAGTGAACATTTTTTTCAACGTCTTCTTTTCATTCTCATATAATTGAAGAATATCCCTTGTAATTGTTCTCCGTGACGGCATATTAAACTTTAGGCAACAAGTAGTCATAAACTCTAAAAAACCCTCAGCTTCAACAAATTTAAAAGGCAACTCATCTTTAATAATCATCTTTACAAGTGCCTTCCTATAAGCTTCTTTACTAAAATCCAAAGAAACAAACTTAGCATTGCCAACACCATTTTCACGAGTTAAAGTACATTGACTTTCATCCTCTTTAGGCTTTACTTTTTTATACACATGACATTTTTGTAACAAATGAGTTCTTAAGCTAGAAGTTCCTTTAATACTTTAACATACATACTGCTTCTTACAATAGTTACACTTCACTTTTTTTCCTCCAGGTAGCTTTGAAAACGATTGCCAAACGTCTGATCTTAGACGTCTACCTCCTTTTTCATTCTCAACACCCTCATTAAAATCATCCTTTATAATTTCCTCTACAATGTTATTATTTTCTTCCATCCTGTACAAAAGGCCTATATAATCAGTGTATAATCAAACAAAAATAAAATAATTTACAAATTTGTATTTAAAAAAAAAAGCAAGAATTTGGACTAAAATGAAGAATTTTTAGAATTATAGTTACTGTTTTTAATATAAAAAGTTTTGGCCCAAAATGTAAATAAAATAAAATAAGTATTTATGCCATAATAGAAATTAACAAAATAGTATGGACTAAAATGATACTATATTTTGTTGACTTTCGGTCAAGGACTATTATGCAAAGTTGGCAAACAAATCAAACCATAATAGAATTCTTATATACAAATATATCTTAAATATTGGGCCATACTAACATTTTATAAAAAAAGAGGATCTACACGATATTTTTCCATCATTATCTTCAACATTTCGTTATCTTTCTGAGCCCTCACCCAGCACGCAGCAGGAGCACAGATCTACACGAAAAAATTGAAAAAATACAGTAAAATAAAGCTAATCAAACTAAATAACATTAATAAGTTAAATAAACATGAAATAAGAGCAGATCAAAGAGCAGAGAACCATTTAAAAAAAAACTGAGCAATTTAATTTATTACCTGACTAGTTAGCTAGCAAATTAGAGGTGCGATCACAAAAAAAAATTGATTTCAGATTCCTCTTGGGGCTTGGATCATTGGTATGATTGCTCTGTGAAGATGCTTTGGATTTTTTTCACCAAAAAAATTCTCACTTGAACGTGAGAGAGAGAGCAAATGTTTAAGTTAAACAGTTTAGCTTGTGTATTTATATGTTATAGAGAAATTACGAAAATACCATAAATTCGGTTCGGTTCGGATTTTATAGTTTTTTATCTAAAAACTGAACCGAACCAAACCATTCGGTTTGGTATTTATAAATTCGGATTTTTATGTTGAAAAAAACCGAACCGAACCGAATTTTTTTCGGTTCCTGTTCGGTTTTGCCCACCCCTAATGCAAATATTCTTAAAATGCCATAAAACATGTCAATTACTCTATAAGTAATCTTATTTTAAGTCCAAAAGTGCCATGATAACTCTCAGAAATGAGAGTTATCAGTAAACAACATGTATCTAGAATAGATTGATGTGAAGGCTGCATTTTTACAAGGTGAGTTACAAGAACAAATTGTAATAGCTCAGCCTGAGGGTTTTGTTAGATAAAAAAAAAAAAAGCAGATTGAGAGTGTCTCTTGAAAAAAATCTCTCTATGGTCTTAAGTAATCACCAAGGTAGTGGTACATCAGATTTGATAGCTTTATGGTAAAGTTAAACTTTTAGAGGTGTAATTTTGATTATTGTGTATATTTTAAAGAGAATTCTGGTGAGATGATTTATCTGGTACTGTATGTAGATGATATGCTCATTGCCAGCAAGAGCATGTATCTAATTGAAGCCTTGAAATAAAAACTTAGGAGTGAATTTGAGATAAAAGATCTAGCCAAGAAAATTTTGGGGATGCAATTAAACATGGAAAGAAAGTTTGGTATCATGTTTCTTAGTTAGGAAGAATGCATCAACAAGGTTATAGCTAAGTTTGGAATGGCAAATTTAAAACCAGTTAAACTAGAACAACAGTGCCCTAAAATAGAAGGTGATAAGTCTAAGATGATGAGATACCCTATACAAGTGTTGTAGGTTGCTTGAAAGATGTTATGGTTCTAACCAGACCTGATTTATCCCATGCAGTAAGCATTGTAAGCAGGTATATGGTAAACCTTCATAAAGAAAACAAGAGGACTGTAAAATGGATATTTATATATCTAAATAGGACATCAACACATGGTCTAATATATGGAGGGCAGAAGCAAGATAATAGTCTTATTGTTGGGTATGTGGATGTTGATTATGCATGAGACCGAGTCAAAGCAACTTCTCACTTTCATGTACCCATCAGACGGCAGCCCTTTCGGGGGTTCCTTAGAGACTGATTCATTTTAGGTTAGGCCATCTTAGTTTTCAGTATTTGCAATATTTGTTTCCCAACTTCTTTGCTAATAAAAGTTCTTCTTCTTTTAAATGTGAAATTTACGAATTAGCAAAACATCATCGTGCATCATTTCCTTCCCAACCCTACAAAGCCTCAAAACCTTTTTCTGTGATTCATAGTGATGTTTGAGGACCTCATAGAATTTCTACATTAACAAGAAAAAGATTGTTTATTACCTTCATTGATGATCATACTCGTATTTCGTGGGTATATTTAATGAAGGAAAAATCATGTATGGGAATGATTTTTAAAACTTTTAACAACATGGTACAAACTCAGTTTCAAACTAAAATTCAAGTTTTCCGAACTGAAAATGGGAAAGAATACTTTAACAAGTTTTTGGGAGATTATTTTGTGGAAAATGACATTTCATCAAAGTTCATGTACGGATACCCCCTAACAAAATGGAATTATTGAACGCAAAAATAAGCATCTCCTTAAAGTTGCTAAACCCTTACTTTGTATAACTCAAGTTCCAATGTATTTGTGGGGGGAAGCTGTACTCACCGCTGCTTATTTGATAAATCTAATGCCTTCAAAAGTTCTACAATTTCAAAGTCCATATGATTTCTTCAATCAAGGTTTCTCTACCTCAAGAATTTCAGTCCCACTTCTACCTGAAATATTAAGTTGTGTTGCTTCTATCCATATTCACAACCAAAATTGTGGCAAACTTGCTTTAAAGGCTAGAAAATGCATTTTTGTTGGATATTCTCCAACACAAAAGAGTTATAAGTGTTTTGATCATATTTTTTTAAAAAAATGTTTTTTTACCATAGATGTTATATTTTTTGAAAAACGAAGATATTTTGTAGATAATCATCTTCATGGGGAGAATAAGAGTGAAGATTCTATCTTTAACACTATTCACCTAGAAATCCCTTCTATTTCTTCTGTGCTAGACTTACTCCGTCCAGAAAAAAGTCTCGAGGCTGCTATACCTAAACATAATACTGTCATACATGTTCCAAACATTGCTTCTATACCTTAAGAATTTCAGTCCCATTTATACCTGAAATATTCGGTTGTATTGCTTCTATCCATATTCACAACCAGAATTGTGGCAAACTTGTTCCAAAGGCTAGAAAATACATTTTTGTTAGATATTCTCCAACACAAAAGAGTTATAAGTGTTTTGATCCTATTTTTTAAAAAATGTTTGTTACCATAGATGTTACATTTTTTGAAAAACGAAGAGATTATGTAGATAATCATCTTCAGGGGGAGAATAAGAGTGAAGATTCTATTTTTAACACTATTCACCTAGAAATCCCTTCTATTTCTTCTGTGCTAGACTCACTCCGTCCAGAAAAAAGTCTCGAGGCTGCTATACCTAAACTTAATAATGTCATACATGTTCCAAACATTGCTACACCTGGTTCTACCTTCTTGATCCCATATTAGAACCTAGTGCACCTGAACCATAAGAAAACCTCACTAAATCTGATAATGTAAATGCTAATCAACCTAGATAGCCTTCTAATGCGGCATTAGAACTAGATTTGTGTGCAAGATAGGGTAATAAACAATCTGGGTTTATTGTTTACTCAAGAAAAGGGTACTAATCAAAGAAGAGAGAACTATACTTTACAGTACGGCCATGATTCCAATCCAAGGTCAGATCAGACTTCTTATTCCTCAAGTAATTCTGATTCTAATCCTTCTTGTGAGTTAAATTCAAATTCTCAAGTTCTTAGTGATCTGGACATACCTATTGCTCTTAGGAAAGGTATGAGAAGTTGTGCCAAATGCCCATATTCTAACTTTGTTTTATATCACAACCTATCATCTTCTTTCTATGCATTTACCTCACAACTTTCTAGCGTAGAAATTCCAAAGAATGTGCAAGATGCTCTAAGTGTGCCTGAATGGAAGGCAGTTGTCTTTGAAGAGATGAATGCTCTTGAGAATAATCATACTTAAAAGGTGGTCAATTTGCCTAAAGGGAAGTCGATAATTGGCTGCAAGTGGGTATTTACTGTCAAATATAATTCAAATTGTTCACTTGAGAGTTACAAGGCTCGCCTAGTGGCAAAGGGGTATACTTAAACCTTTGGGATTGACTATTCAGAGACCTTTGCACCAGAAGCAAAGTTACACATTATACGAGTTCTCTTCTCTATTGCTGCAAACCTAAATTGGCCATTATAACAATTGGATGTGAAGAATGCATTTCTCAACGGGAATTTAAAAGAGGAAGTATACATGGATTCTCCTCCTGGTTTCTCTAAAAAATTTGGCTCAAATGTGTGCAAGTTACGAAAGTCCTTTTATGGTCTCAAATAGTCACCTAAGGCTTGGTTTGAGAAATTTACTACAGTTGTGAAAAGACAAGGTTACAGACAAAGTCAAGCCGATCGCACAATGTTCACTAAAGTTTCAGCTAAAGGTAAAATCACTATGCTTATAGTGTATATGGATGACATTATTCTTACTGGAGATGATTTAGTTAAAATGGACAGATTGAAGCAAAGCCTAGCCACTGATTTTGAAATCAATGACTTAGGGGCCTTGAAATACTTTCTTGGAATAGAAGTTGCTCGTTCCAAGAAAGGTATAGTTGTCTCACAAAAGAAATACATCATTGATTTATTGAAGGAAACTAAAATGAGTGGCTGCAAACCAATTCATACACTTGTGGAGTACAATCTAAAGCTAGGTGAAGGAGAAAAAGCTTAGTGGATGCACGACGATATAAGAATTTGGTGGGAAAACTTATTTACTTGTCTCATACTAGATCAGACATCGATTTTGCAGTCAGTATAGTAAGTCGCTTCATGCATCATCCTCGAGAAGAACATTTTGAAGCTGTTTACAGAATTCCCAAATATCTAAAAGGTACTTTAAGAAAGGGACTTTTGTTTAAAAAAATAGAGAATAGAGGTGTTGATGTATACACTGATGCTGATTGGGCAGGTTTAATTATAGATAGGAAGTCTACTATAGGCTATTGCACTTTTCTACGGGGTAATTTAGTGACTTGGAGGAGTAAAAAATAAAATATGGTTGCACGAAGTACTGCTGAAGCTGAATTTAAAGCTATGGCACATGGGCTTTGTTAAGTATTGTGGCTGAAACAAGTTCTAGAGGATTTGAGAAGACCTATAGTTCTACCTATGAGGTTATACTATGACAACAAAGCAGCAATCAATATGGCACATAACCCAGTGTAACATGACAGGACCAAGCATGTTGAAATTGACCGTCACTTCATCCGGGAGAAACTTTTGACATCTTGTCAAAAGTTGAGAATAAGATTATCTGCCTATTGTTTGTTCCAACAAAATAGCAAACAGCAGATATCCTAACCAAGGGACTCCTCAAACCTAACTTTTGACATCTTGTCAGCAAGTTGGGAATAATTGACATTTACGCACCAACTTGAGGGGAAGTTTCTAGCAGTTAGGATTTTTCAGTTAGTTTTAAAGTCTTAACAGAATAAAATTTTAGATAATTATTTTTTAAATTCAAGTTTAGATAAGTATCCTACAATTAGAAGATTTTTTTAAGAGTTTATTTTCTGTAATCTATTTAAATATAACTTGTAGAATGAATGAAATAAGAAAAATAGTATTTCAGACTCTAAATATTCACAAGTTGTTTTCCCCAAGCCACCCATACCGTAGATTGAAATCACCAATCGCCTTGGCTCCTCGTCCAAAAGTTTTGCTAACAACAAGTCTGTATCATCCTCAAAGCCAACCGGATTTTCTTCAACTGCAAGCGAGGCGGCTTTTCGGAGTTGCTTCAATCTGTCTAGATCATGTTTCTCCACTAATTCCTTCTTGTCACTGGCGATAATATTTTGGAGGCCGTACAACTCGCATCTGTGAGAGACGTCACCGAGTCTTTTTTTGAGTGCTTCAATCTCCTTGCCAATGTTATACAGAGTGACTTTTTCTTTACCTTTGCTGAAGAGTTTTGAATCCCTGTGACTCGGCTTTTCACCGGATAAGCAAGAACACTTCCCATTATGGGCGTTAAACTTAACAGGAGTGCTTTTGATTATTAATGAGACAGCTAGTGGTCAATGAGAATATTTCAAAACGTTTAATGGCGCCATTGTTATTACCCTGGGATATCGTTATTTTTCTTGCAAGTTGCGAGAAACCAGCTGGAAATTTGTTCCTTAATCGTGATTAGATGCAAGATTGCAAGTGGCATGGATTTGGGGATTAGGTGTAGTGCTTTGAAAGGTCAACAATTTTGATTTTATTATTATTATTATTTTGAAAGGTAACGATCAAGTTAAATTAATTAATTGGATACTTTGGCATCATTTTTTTTTTTTAAACTTAGGTGGTTTTTGTTTTTTAACTTAATTAATTAAGTTAATTAGAAGTATTTGTTTTTATAACTTAATGAGATTTTTTAGATAATTTTGACTTAATAAAATAAGCCAATTTTTTTAGCTTTTTACTGAATGGAGAAATCTGAATTAAGTCAATTACTTTCTAATGTCAAAAATATCCCTGCTTTATAATTTATTTTTCATGTCTATTCCAAGACTCACCCATAGACATTTACCCAACATAATAATCTCATTATTATTTTTTAGCCGCCATGGAATCACTCTTCACTTTGCTCCTCTCATCTAATTCTTGAATCTCCCATTAATATATTATTTTACTTATAAATGTTAAAATATTGCGGTATTTAATATATTATTTATTTGACATTCAAATTTAATAAGGATACAAATGTAAAAGCACATATTTTTAGTTTTTTAAGTTGAAAAAAACAAACAACTTAATATTTATTTTTCGAGATTCAGACGAAAAAACAAACATATTATTCAGATTCAGACATTTAGATCTATTAATTGATAATTCGGGTTTATTCAGATTTGGATAAAAAACAAAACCTTTAACTTTTGGTATCTCTTTTTCTCTTTTAATATATGTATAGACATCTGCGTTTATAAATACGTATATTGTTTTATTGACACCCTTTGTCGACTACACATGTGGCTTGATATTCATTGCGCGAATTCATATCATATTTCCTAAATTGTGATGTGAGAATCCGAGTAGAAACTTTTTGTCGGACAACCTACCATCCTCGGAAGATTTGAATTCTTCAAAGTGCTCAGGGACTTTGTACTCATTTTGAAAGCTATGCCAGAACTTTCTTCTGGCATTGGACTCTTGACGACGCTTGAATACCTGGAAGCAATGGGAACTTAGTTGATCACTTGATATTAAGACTCTCAGGTTTGTTAAGAATCTCTCACACATCTTGATAATCATACTTTTCGGTAACATGTAAAAGTACTAAAGTTAGTTTCATTTTTTTGTCTGGTTGCAGCTGCCATAGGAAAAGCTGCTCTCATACCAAATTGATACACACTTGTGAAAGAGTTTTAGAAATTAAAAAAACAAAAAATAAGAATTCAGGAAAATAAGATGGTTAACTGGAGAGAACCATTCTTCAGATAGAAGACTCCTCAGTACGAGAATAATTCAACTAATAAATCATTTTAATTTACGTTGTCACAATATATATACATGTATATAAATGTTTACAACTTAAAATAACCATAAAATATGTTATCACTGAATTAACCGCTATAAAACTAACATTCAAAGCAAGAATGGTAAAACTACAGCATGATATGTGTAAGTGGGGTCTTTTTCACATGTCACCAAACTATGACCTAGGCATAGGGATGGCAATTTTACCTGGATCTGGACGAACCCGGATAATCCGGGGCGGGTTGAACCCGTATCAGAGTGTAAAAAAATTTGGATCTGGAATAAATTTTAATAACCCGGATATATCCGGGTACGGGTACGGATTTGGATTAACCCGTATACCAGGAACCCAGACCCGAATAGTTTATTTTTAATATTATTTTTTTAATATAAATAGAAAAAAAACCCTAATTTCACACTTTCATATATCCAACCTTGCTGCCACCTCTTGTCTTCTCTTCTCTTCTCATTCTTTTCCTCTCTCTTCAATTCTTCTCTTAACCAAATCATCCTTTTCCTCTCTCTTAGGCTCTTCTCTTGAAATCATCACCGTCCCTCATCATATCTTTGTTGTGTTCATGTTCATCAGCACCATCAATCTCCATTTGGCCGCTGTTTGTCTACCTTTACTAATCGTAATCGCGGCTGTGATGTTGTGGTCGTCCTCATCATCAAATTTGCCAATGTTCGCTGCTTCGCCGGACGCCGATCTTTGAAGTTCATGAACTGGATTTTGTATTTTCTAATGTTGTGTTATAGATTTATATTTTTGAATAGTTTATTGCTTTGAAACAATGAAAATTTTAGAATCAGTATTTGATTTTTAGGAATTTGGATGTATTTGATTTTTGTAGAACTGAGATGGTATTTTTTTTTGTTTTTTTCATTTGTATGTGATCCGGGTTTAAAACCCGCAGTCCGGAAACCCAGATTTTTTCGGATTTAACCCGGACCAGACCCGTACTCATAAAAAGCGGGTTTAAATTCGGGTTCGGTACGATATTTTAGTGTCCAAGTCCGGAACCGGGAAGGCCAAACCTGGACCCAGACCCGGACCCAAAAATTGCCGTCCCTACCTAGGCAAGCCCACTCTTAGCTTTGCCTTTGTTCCTCCATATATTTGAACTCCTCCAAATTTTTAAGGATTTTGTATGACAGTATGAGTGTATATACTAATGTATGATCAAGATTATATTACTCTCTATCCAAAAAAAAAAAAAAAGAAAAGTTTATATTACCGATGTATAATAAAGAATTTTCTCTCATTATTTTCTATCTCATTCACAGCGAATCACCAACCCATATTTATTAATCATTAATCGATCTATTTCTTTTCATGTAATATAATCTAGAGTCTAGACTTTTGTCCAACTCTGACCTTGCTACGTTTGAGCAAGAATTTTAGGCTAAGGCTGAACTTTTAGTGGCGGTCAATTTACGAAGTATTTTTTTGGCGGGATAGGGTTTGCAAGTACCTTAATGTAATTTAGATGTTATTTTTCAACATGCTATTAACTTTTATTTTTTTATTTTGGAAAGAAACACTACACCCCCTAATGTTTGTGAGGATAGTTATAAAGATGCTCAAGTTTTTAATAAGAGATAGCAAGACCCCTTTTTTTTTACCATAATATCCTTTAACTACATGAACCCAAAAATTGACCCCAAAATTTTATAACAAATAGAATATGACATTAAAATAAATGTAATAATATATATTTCAAAATAATTTTAATATTTAAAAATATCTTTATATTTTACGATCTATTAGACCTAATTTATGTTATGAAAATGATTTTAACAATCAATAGAAACATAATATTAAAATATATTAATTAAAATCAAAATTATTTTGAATATTATAAAAAATAATTTTAATACTATTAATAGGGAGATATTTTGTTAATTGTAAAACCTATTTAACTCAAAGATTTATTTAAAATCTCTATAATAAATAAAAATATATTATTAAAATAAATATAATAATTTAAAATTTAATATTATTTTAAATGTGAAAAGTAATTTAATATCATTAGTCTAATAGATAGATTATATTATTGATATTAAATTTGCATTAATTAAAAACCTTTAAAATGAATTTCATAATTCCTAAATTCAAAAGGTATTATGGTCAAAATAAGGGGTTTTGGAGTCCCTGAAAATTTAAGAGTTTTTGTAATCATTTCCCCAAACCTTAGGGGTGAGCATGTCCTTTTCTCTTTTATTTTAAAATATAAGTGAGTGATCAAAGTAAAAGTTAATTTTTTTTATCCTCACCTCGCCTACATCTTCTAGAATTTAAAGCTTAATTGTGCTCATTCTTTCAATTGTTTAAGAGCAAATTTCAACGTTCTAGTTACTACTAACAGATTGGGGGGATGCCTAGGATTTATCACTCCTAATCAGGTGGCTTTTGCTCATGGGTTTTATATTAAGATCTACATTCCATGATCCATGGTTTTTGAACAGTGGTGGAGTCATTAAGGGACTAGTTGCAGTCCCTAAATTTTAAAGAGTGATAATCTGTTATGGCTATGTCTAATTTCTTGTCTGTTGATGTGGCATTAATTCATTAGTTGAATGAAAATATAAAATAATATAAATAAATCATGTGGACCAAGAGATATTTAATTCAACCAATGAATTAATACCACATCAGTTTGTACAAAATAAATTTGTACAAGAGTTTGTGGCTATATTATTACTCAATTTTAAATGATATTTTCTTTTTAGTTTAGTTAAATTATAAATTTGTCCTTGTTGAACTAATTAAATACATTTAGATCAAGTTTAAAATCTATTTAAAAAATTCAAGTCCAAAAATTACTCTAAAAATCACATAAATCTCCTCCATTTGTTAACTTAATTCAATTTGATAAATTAAATCAAGCCCAAATGTCCAATTGAATCCATTCAAAAGAGTTGGACTCTTAGCAACTCTCTAATCTTCTCGTAAAATCTTTTCTTTTTCAGTTATACTTATTTTAGTTCCAAAAATGTCCATTTTTTCTTTAATACACCCTTCAATTTTTTTAATTTTATTTTCTTACTACTAAAATCTAATGGCAAAACACGTTGCCACAACGGTAAGAAACCCCTTCTTTGGCCTCGTTAATTAAATTGCAATCCTTATTTTATTGTAAAATAAAAAAAATTAGATGTTTCTAAATTTTGACTCACTAATCCTGCTTTCTTTAATTTTTCAAATTTAGGACCAGTTTCGATTGTGGTGGTGACTGATTAAATAAGCTACTTTTACTGTGCAGATGAAATAAACTGCTAATTAAAAAATAATTTAATGTTTGGTAAGCTATGTTGTTGCAGTTACTATGAGCTAGAAAGCAAAATACATGCATTTAATATATTTTACTAAGAAAGCATTATTTTATAATATAATGATCAAAATAGATATAAGTTTAAATTACTTTTTTTTTAGAGTATGTTTAATAAATTGATTAGACCAGCCTCTCTTTTCTTAGAACACATAAAATTATATAAAGTGAAAAAAACTTAATCAATAAAATATGATGAACTTCGTCATCCGTTGCAAAACATATGATAAAACATAATCCAAATAAAACAAAATGTATTACGCATTACATTAATATAAATAAACAATCCAGATCGAGAAAACGATTTCTCATTTAACAACATAAATGAAATAATCGAGAAAATAAATTTAAAATATTACCAAGTTTGTAGTATTTTCTAATTAAACAAATATCATGAATATAAGAAAATAAATATAAATAGATTGAATGTTAAAAGTCATAGTTGACTTTCATATGAAATTATTCATAATTCAAAGAAATTTACATAGTTAAATACAAGACTTGTTGATTCTTATAATAGCATATGAACTTACTGAATCAAAATTTTGATAATGGATCAAAGTACAGTAGTTGTGATAGTAATTAGATTGTGGGGGTAATATAATATCTAATGGTTTCTATATTAAAGTTTATGGAAAAATAAGACACAAATGTCTTTTTGTTAAAATATTAAAGTTATAATAAGAACTTTAAAAGGGTGATGTAACTTATTTAATAAGCTACTTATAAAAAGGAGCCCCTGACCTACTTTTAAAATTTTTAGTCAAAAAGGAGAAAAGAATAAAATAAGTAGCTTATACAAAATTTACCAAATACTATTTCTGTCAAAAATTATGGAATAAGCAGCTTATTAAGTTTTAACCTCAAAACCCAAACGAGGCCATAGATCAAATAGTGGGGTTATTTTTGGAAACTATAATAGATGTCCTTGTACATCTTTGGGAATGGTGTTCGATACAAGGATGAGAAGATTCAATTCATTAGGGATGACTTGAATAAAGAGTTATTGGAAGACATCATTTCATCTTTTGAAATGCATCCTAGTGGATATGTATAAAATGTAATTGCCCAATTATGGTCATTATTTTAGAAAGAACTTGTACAGTATAGTCTTGAGAATCTAACTATAAATGACCATATTTGCCAGTTTATAAGAAAATTAGATGGGAAGCTTATTATTGACCCACAGAGGACGTTCAAGCTATTTTTGGATGTAAAACCAGAGAAAGATCTGAGCCATAATTATAACTACTAGTAAATATCCTTTTATTTTATTGTTCTTTTATCATTTGTATTATTGTTTTTAATGGTGTGATTTTATAGCTAATCATTTTCTTTTACTGTTTGCTTGTGAATCTTAAACCACGCACTTCACGCGTTATTTGACAAATACACCAGCCTATAGACATATGTTTATCATTGTGTCTATCAATAAAATCTTTAGATATGAGCTTTAATTAAAGCATTAAGAAACTATTTTTTGAGAATTGTCCAATGAAGGCAATGTTGAATAGGCAATTCAAGAAAGTTTGTGTTTTTTCTGGATTTCATTATGGAAAATACAAAGAGTTCGTTGAGGATGCTATCAATCTTGGTTAAGTCTTAGCAGGGAGAAAAATGCATCTAGTGTATGGAGGAGGTGACCAAAGGTTATCAAATCTTGTATAAGAAGCTGCCTATACTAGAGAAAGTCAAGTGCTAGGCATTATCCCAACAGCCTTAAAACCTCTAAGATGTCTATCCGATTCACTAACTAAAAATGAGTTAGTTGTTTCAAGTATACAAAAGAGAATATCTTGAATGCTAAATCATGCCAAGACTTTCGTTTTCTTGCCAGAAGATCTTGTAACTCTAGAAGCACTAATTACATTTGCATATTGAGTCCATTTAATCATCATAGAAAACTCATCAATTTGATAATTGGTAATAACTTTTATGATAATCTAATAACATTTCTTAATGATGCAATCAAGAATCATATCATTTTATTAACAGTGGACAAACTCTTTATTTATGCTTCTACTAGTCAGTTATTTGATCTTTTACAAGCTTACAAACCAGAGCCAGATCTAAAGACTTTTGTGTTAGATTAATCAATTGATGATAGAAGCAGAAGCCCTAATAAGAAGTGCAAATTAGATTAACCCCCCTTGTTTGTAGATATTTTTTATTGCAACGTTTAGTGATGTCTTCTAAACTCTAATTCTTTCCATTAAAATAATGAGGACAATGTCTTATTCTGGTTAGCGGAGGGAATAGTTGACAATTTTGTAATAATTGACAGTTGTGTTTGCTGTATTTTTTAGTAAGTTCTCAGTCCTGGTATTGTATTTACTAATTTTGGATTAATTTTTAGTTGAAAATGGTTAAATGTGGAGTGTAGTGATTTTAAAAACTCATCTTCTTAGTTTTGGTGATATTTTGTTTTGTTTGTTAAAATAATTAATAAATTCATGAATTCTCCATTCCAATATTATTGACTAACCTTTTTTTGTCTATCTTGGCCATCTTGAGAGGTTCTATAGACCATTATATACACACACACACACATGACAAGTGATGATGGTGGTAAGTTGATATTGTATAATCCCTAGTCTTTTTGTTTCATTTGTGAGCAACAACCAGAGGCAACAATCATTTTATCCAAATGAAATTAAAAAAAGAAAAAGAAAAAGAAAAAAAGAGAAAAGAGACGCTCTTTCTTAATAACCGAATCTCCCACCTAATTAGCAAAGGTTATTCGCATAAAACGAAAAAGAGTTGATCAAGCTTGTGATATGTGTGAGCTCTTACTTAGTAATCGGATCTCTTGTGCAATTAGCAGAGGGTATTCATGTAAAATGGTGAGAGTTTGATATGTCCAACCCATCTCTTTCATAATAACTAGACCTCTTGCTTAATCAGTAGAGGGTATTTGTGAAAACAAGTAGAATTGGTTAAAAATATATTATAAATAAACATGTTGCCAAAGGAAGAAACTTCAATGAGATGGTAAGAACGAAATTATTGCTTTATTCAGACAAAACTCGATAATCACTATGTTGAAAACCACTTAGCGCAAAAGAAGGTTTACTGAATTATTGATTGATGGTTAAGTGGTGGAGGGGAAGGATGTAATTTTTAGAAAGTTTATTTATTTGGTAAACATATTTCAATTTAGGGTTTGAATTTTACTATATAGTATCGCTTGATTTGCTAGGAACTAGTAAGAAGCTAGCTGAGGGATGTGATTAACACTAACAAGTGTACATGTAATAAGGTTAAAATGATCCTTTTTTTTACTTAAAGTATTGATTAGTGTGCTCATAATTATAAATTATCTTAGTACTCTGTTAATAAAATTTTATGTTAAATTAAATTGTAATATGTTAATTTTATCTTAATTTTATATTGAACATGTTGCCAAAGGAAGAAACTTCAATGAGATGGTAAGAACGAAATTATTAATTTATTCAGACAAAACCTGATAATCATTATGTTGAAAACCACTGAGCGCAAAAGAAAGTTTACTAAATTATTGATTGATGGTTAACTGGATGGAGGGAAAGGATGTAATTTTTAGAAAGTTCATTTATTTGGTAAACATATTTCAATTTGGGGTTTGAATTTTGCTACCTACTATCGCTTGATTTGTTAGGGACTAATAAGAAGCTGGCCGAGGGATGTGATTAACACTAACGAGTGTACATGTAATAAGGTTAAAATTATCCTTTTTTTACTTAAAGTGTTGATTAGTGCATTCATAATTATAAATTATCTTAATACTCTGTTAATAAAATTTTACGTTAAGTTAAATTGTAATATGTTAATTTTATCTTAATTTTATATTGTACATATATTTCATGAATAAAAAGAAAATCGGAGCAAAAAACAAGAGACAAAATATGGATTGCATTGATAAATAGAAGGAAAGTGGATGTATTTGGAATCAATTATTGGGAAAATATAATTAATTAACAAAATAAATAAAGAGATGGTTTACTGAATTATTGATTGATGGTTAAGTGGTGGAGGGGAAGGATGTAATTTTTAGAAAGTTCATTTATTTGGTAGACATATTTCAATTTGGGGTTTAATTTTGCTATCTAGTATCGCTTGATATGTTAGGGACTAGTAAGAAGCTAGCTGAGGGACGTGATTAACACTAACGAGTGTACATGTAATAAGGTTAAAATTATCCTTTTTTTACTTAAAGTATTGATTAGTGCGTTCATAATTATAAATTATCTTAATACTCCGTTAATAAAATTTTATGTTAAGTTAAATTGTAATATGTTAATTTTATCTTAATTTTCTATTGTACATATATTTCATGAATAAAAAGAAAATCGGAGCAAAAAACAAGAGAAAATATGGATTGCATTGATAAATAAAAGGAAAGTGGATGTATTTGGAATCAATTATTGGGAAAATATAATTAATTAACAAAATAAATAAAGTGATGGTCAAATGGCAGCTGCCACTTTTGACTATCACTATTTTATTC
Organism: Citropsis articulata; assembly: GCA_030449925.1. NCBI lineage: Eukaryota > Viridiplantae > Streptophyta > Magnoliopsida > Sapindales > Rutaceae > Citropsis > Citropsis articulata. The sequence goes on along the minus strand of JASUUH010000211.1, from coordinate 10,117,136 downwards.
CCTATTTGTATATGTAAATAAATTAGAGATAATAAATTGGGGGCTTGGACAAGGTTTTTTAAAGCTCAGACCAAGCCCATGTTATTTTTAATGAGCTTAGGCCTCTAAACAAGGCTTGGGCTGGGCATAGACAGGCCTGGACAAAATTTGGATCGATCTTGGGCTCAAGTTAATTTTTAAATAATTTTTTTAAAATAAAGCTAATTGTTAAAAATAATTTGGACATAATCAGCTTGAGGAATTGTTTGAGCTTTTCACAGGATTTAGAATTCAAATATAAAAGCTAAAAAACTCACTTTTGATCTGTTTGCTATCATCTCGTGCAAGCATTGGAGCCTTTAATCACGGTATTTAGGTCCATGTTTAAATCAAGAAAAATCAAATCAGCATAGATAAACATGTTAGGAACTACTTTAATTGACATGTATGAAAGGTGCGGCTGCAGCAAAATGGCCTATGACTTATTTTCTAAAATGAGAGAGAACAATGTATTATGTGGACTTCGACGATAGCAGCATGTTCTATGGGGGGACATCCACAGAAAGCAATTGACCTATTCTTGGAAATGGAGGAAACAGGAATAAGGCTAAATCATGTAACTCTCACGGCTGCTTGCTTCTTGCTCCATGCTCGGATCAAAATCGATCAACGATTGATGGACAATGATGGCTGCTATTTTTTGGGTGGGTGTGAGGCAGTGGGGGTGTCGACTGTTGCAGTGCTTTTGCCTCACTTGTTAAAATGTAGGGATTGGTTGTTTTGAGTTTTCTTTTCATTTTTTTAATTTAATTTTTTATTTATATATTATAAAGCCTTCCCATAAGCTCATAACTAGACCAATTCTATGGAAAATTTATAAGCCTTTGTCTATAGTTTCACCATACAGGTTGAGCTTAAAGCCTGCAGGCTTCGGCCAGGCCACCTGGGGCTCTTTTCCCCATCCTAAAATAAATAAATAATAAAAAAAATATATTAATAAAATAAGAAAAGATGAAGTTGCTGGCTGCCTACAAAAAGGAAGAGAGCATATAGGCCTAAGAGCAAGGGAGAAAGAAGAGAATTGGGCAAAGAAGCGGAAAGCGGAAGTTTAGAAAAATAATTTCTTCTCTTTTCTTTTGTATTTAATATTCTTGTAATATATTTTAGAAGTTTATTAAATAAAATAAGTATTTTGTTTGTAAAATCAGTGGCTAATTTTTTAAGTTGATATGAAAGGTGAAGCTAAAATATTTAAATTATGGAATTAATTATTCTCTTAGGTTTATAGTTTATTATTTTGATTATATTTTTCAATTTTGTTTTTCACCAGTTATTTTTATTTTATTTTAATTTGTAAATCTAGATCTACTTTGATCCATATGGTGCTTAGGCAAAATGTTGACACACCTATATAGCTGTGGTACATTAAGTACTTTATCCCTCATATTTATTCATAAATGGTTAATTAATAATTACGTCTAATAATAATTAAATTAGTAAAAGCATAATTAAGAGAGAACATTATAATTTAAATACTAAGAGTGGATCTCTTAGTCTTAGCACTTTTCAAACGAATAATTTCTTTTTCTACAATTATTTTTTTTAATAATTGACTATTAGATTTTTAAATTCCACATTGTTCGACCTTGAACTCATCAAGTTATACTATAACTAGAAACTCTTATATTTGGGGGTAATCAATACTTTTGAATTCGTCGAGTGTAATGTAAACAATTTAGGTCTTATATAATATTAGAAAATGATCTATGCGCCACTTTTATTTTGTGATTTGTACATCTAATAATAAAAATTTTTTGATAAGTTTTAATTTGTATCAATCAACTATTTTATACTAAAACCATTAGAATCTATTAAAGACAAAAGAATTTATTAAAAAATCTAAGTAAAATGACCATTTCATCCTTGAATGTATTAAAAGACTATTCTACTCTTTGAAATTAAAAAAAAAAAAGAAATAAAATTTATTAGTACTAAAAGCATGACTATAGACAAATAGAGAAATCAATTTAATGATCTTTTACTTTTTTTTAAGGTGAATAACGCTCTTTTAATTAAATATATAAATTTCGTAATTTTTCAAAGCGTCAAATGGTAAAATGATCTTTGAGTACATTCAAGGGGAAAATAATCATTTTGTTTAGATTCTCAACAAACTATTGGTGTCAATAATAAAGTGGTTGATTGATACAAGTTTAAAATAATAGGTGGTGTATGGAGCAAATCAAATATTTTGGTAATTAAATATTATTGGATGGGGAGGTCGCCCATGATGAGGCCAACCTAATCTGACCCGCAAATGGTAACTACCATGTAGTTACATGTACGGTTTAGGGAGATTGAGAGGGAAGTTAATTTTATATTAACTTCCTCCAGTTTGGCTAAAATCTCTCTCTAATGATAAGAATAAGAGTAGAGATACGTAAACATAGTCATCATCATCTTCTTCTCTTCTTCATGAAGATTAAAAATTAAGAATATTGAACAATCCATAAAAAAAGGGCATTTATATTGTGATCATAGAAGGATTTCCACTTGTGATTTCTTTCCGACCATTAACATGATCCAATACTTGATTACTCCGCCGCTTAATTTGATAAGAAAGGTATTTCTAGAATCCTTATTTCTCTTTCATTGGTATCAGAGCATGTTTTTGTGTTGGATTCGTGTGAATGGTTGAATTTATTTCATGAAAAATGCATGAATTTTATGTGTTAATTATTTTTTCATGAAATATATGATTAGGTGACTGTTAAATTTATGTTTTGGAATGCTATAATTACTATAAAAATTCTGGAATTGAAAGACATAAAAATGGCCTAGGGTTTAGTTTGTATAAACCCTAAAAAAACATGAAATCTGAAACTTTATTTGATTACATCATTTTATCAGTAATCTAACACTGTGTGTTATATATCATTCGGAAGATATTTCGAGAACTTTCCAACAATATGTGATTTGTTAAAAATAGACTTAAAACGAGAAAGTTATAATTAAAATACGAATCTGGTCGCATTACGGTTACAAAATTTCAGAACCCTAATTTTAGATAAGATGATGAACAGTATTAGATTTTTTTTTTTTGTATGATTATGGCTTATTTTGACCTCTAATTCAAATTCTAAAGCCACCACTGGAATCAAGATGAAAAATCGAGTCGAATGATGTTGGACTCGACGTCATGGAAGCCATAAAAGGCAGCACATGGGTCTCAATCTCTGATTGTGCACGTGGGGTGTGCGATACTGTGGTGATGCTATAGTGTACTGTAGCATGAACAGTAGCGATATTGTATCAATACTGTAGCGTACTGTAGTGCATGTGAAAAGCACACACCTGACTATATGTGTGGGACATATGTCCAAATTAATTTTTGCCATATATCTTGCTAACCAGGATTCCGATTTAGGCGCTGTTTGTACGGTTGATCCAAATTTAATTTTTTTTAATTTATTTTTAAATTGAAATCCAAAGGTTTTTAATTTTTAATTTTAAAATAAAATTCAGATCAAATATATATTATTTCTTGGATAAGTAGGAGCTCGAAAATATCTGTTTCATTGAAAGTGGTTGAAATTTGATTATATCTTGTGTTTAATCGTTTGTTAACAATCACTAATATTGATTTTATGTTATTTGTCTTAAATGCCTCCCATTAGAAAATTTTGGACTAAGGAAAAGAGATTATTGACAATTAGAACTTGGGTTTCATCTATGGATCCAATTGAGACTAAAAATAACTTATCTCATGAAGAACTTGTGAAGAAAATGGAGAATTATAAGATGGACCCTGATCATTCTATTAACATGAACATAGAAGACATATATAGTGCTTTTATCCGCTTAATGTACGGAAAAGTGTATACTAAGTATTCAAACTGGGATTATTATTGACGAGTCCTCATAAATTCCTTACTTGATGATGTTAATACACTTGTATTTAAGGCTCGCATGTTAGAGGAGATTGAGAATCCCCTCAAACACATATTATATGTTGAGGTGTGAAATTAAGCTAATGAAGGAGCGTTGTCTTACTTCAAAAATGAAGCGAACCTTAGTACTTGGCATTTACACGAGCCTTCGAAATAGAAGACAAGCTAGTCACCTTGGTTGAGGAATTATTATATGAGAAAACCATAAACAGAATCATCAAGAAGGAACAATTGTATTTATATGGAAATAGACTCAAGTATAAGTTGGATAAATGAGTCACTTGCAACAAAGAATATTTTAAGAACATGTAGAAGAGTTTATATATTAGTTTAATTTTGTTTGGTTATTTCTTTCATTTGTGAAGTTTTATTCATTTTGTTGGTTGAACAATATGTTGTTATATTTTTAATTGAATTTCTACATTAGTTGTTGCTCAACTCAATATATATTTTTATGATATCTCATGAATTATTCTATTAAGTGGGAGTTTTGATCAAATTAAATTTGATGAATTCATGATTAGAACTAATAATTATGCTCATTAACATCGAATTAATAATGTATATAATAAAGGAAATTGGATGATGATTGGAAGCCTCGACAACCTTTTGATTTGATTCCCGATATTAATTTATCATGTTTTTAGTTTACATTTGCATAATTTTAATTGTTTGTATGTAATTATTAGATGCCTTTATTGATTTTATTTTGACTTATCTCTGCGTTAAAAGAAAGTTAAGATGGCATATGTATATAAGAACATTATGGCTAAGTTAAATAAGGGTGAGAAGCTTAATGGTGGAAATTATGATATTTGGCACCATAAAATTCAGTACATTCTTGAAGAGTAAGAGGCTCAATAAGCTCTCAATAACACCTTAGCTGAGCCTGAGCATGGCATTACTGCTCAATACAAGAGAGATTTTGCGGCTTACCAAGCCTAGAAAAAGAAGAATGGCTCATGTGTGAGTTTGAGAAATATGAGACTGTTCAAGAGATGTGGCTCGCTTTAAAAGATAAGTTTAGTAGTACTTCGACACTAAGCTGAGAAGGCTTATGATTAAGTTTATTTTTATTAGAAGTACTATAATCATACTATGAGGCAGCATCTAAGGGAGATGTCAAACATGATTCGCAAACTTAAGATTGTTGGACATATTCTGACTAAAATATATTATACTATCAGTTATATTCTAACTGATGAACAATAAGTTCAGGCAATGATAAGATCTTTACCTGATTCTTAGGAACACATGAAGATGAATGTGATTCACAATGAAAGTATCAAAACTTTCAATGTATATAACATCACCTAGAACTGAAAGTAGAGTGCCTTGAGGCAGCTAAGCTTTCTGATCGTGTTTATATGGTCGAGTCAAGTTCGTGCACAGCTTCGAGCTTCAAGCGTAAAAGGGGTCATAAGTATAACCAGAAGAGTGAGAGATCTGATCATAATTGGAACAAGCCAGATGTTAAGAAGTGCCCAAAGGGTAGGCATGCTGGCAAGAAAAATGATAAATCTAAGATGAAATGCTACAATTGTAGAAAGCTAGGTCATTTTGCTCGTGAGTGCACTAAGACAAAAAAGGTGAGGCCCAACTCCACTTTATTAAATTCTGTGTTAGTTACGAGTTCTGTACTCCTAATTGAATCTTATTCTATGTGGACTGTAGACTCAGGAGCAACAAACTATATAGCTCGTGATCGTGATGCATTTGTGGAGCATCATCGAATTAGTCAAAGGACTAGATGGATATACGTGGGCAACAATTCCAGAGTTAAAGCAAAAGGAATAGGCACCTATAAATTGACTTTGTATAATGGACGTATTCTTTTATTACACAATGTCTTATATGCACCTGAGATTTAACAAAACTTGGTTTCTATTCTTGTTCTTCTGGAATTAGGATATAATTTAAACTTTCATGGTGTTTGTTTGGATATTTTTCTAAATTTATTCCTTATTGGAACTAGGCATTTAGTTAATGGTTTAATTGTATTAAATACAATGCTTGATGGTTCAAGTTATAATAATAGTTGTTTTTCATATATTACATCTTCAAGTAATAATAAGATAGATGTTATCACCTCGCATGCTAGATTAGGTCACATAGGGTAAGAAAGAATGCATAGACTTGCAAGAGAGGGCATGTTAGATCCACTCGTTCAGATTGAATTGCCCATATGTGAAAAATGTCTAACTAGAAAGACAACTAGAAAGCCATTCAGTAAAGGAATTAGAGGTGAAAAAACCATTGCAATTAATCTATTTCGATATCTGTGGTCTAACGAATGTAAGGGCTAGAAATAGAACCTTATATTTTATAATATTCATTGAAGATTATTCACGTTTCAGTTATGTCTACTTGATTTCTCATAAATTAAAAGCTTTGAATTGCTTTAGATTATATCTAAACATGGTAGAGAATCAATTAGACAATAATGTTAAAGTCCTAAGGACTGACTGAGGACATGAATACATTTTGGAATAGTTCAAGGAACTGTGTAATGAGAATGGAATAAATAAACAATTGACTATTCTTAGAACTCTGCAATAAAATAATGTGGTAGAAATAAGGAATAAAACTTTGTTGGAAATAGTTAGGTCAATAATGGCGCAATCAAATCTTCTAATATCATATTAGGGAGATGCATGGTTAACTGTTGCCTATATACTTAACTAAGTTCCTTCAAAATCAGTTAGTTCTACTCTATATAAGTTATCGACGGGTGGAAAACTTGACCTATCTCATCTACGACCTTAAAGGTCTGTAGCTAATGTTTATAACTCCATCTATAAGTTTAAGAAATTGAGAGTTAAGGGTAAAAAGTTTATTTTTATTAGATACTCTGAACAGTCCAAAAGATATATATTCATTGGTGAATATGAAAGTGGAACTGTGACTAAATTGGAATCAGAGGATATCAATTTTCTAGAAAATAGATTTCCTAGCATTAGAAAAGTTGATAAGGATTTTCAGTTATATGAATTAGAAGATCTAAATGAGGTTATCACTTCTAATGTCAGTATTGGCGCTAGTGCGAATCCTTCGGGCATTATTACTTTGAGTGGGAGTGAAATATCGGACACTTCGATTCCAACTGGGGAATCGATTTGGAAGAGTAATCGTAAGCCAATTCCTTCTCGTCATTTTGAGATTGAGGGAGAAGCTTTTATGATTGCTTCACACAATAGTGAAGAGCCAGATACTTTTGATGAGACTCTCACATCGTTTACTAGGGATTTATGGGTAAAAAAAAAAAAAGAATAGATAAGTTTATGAAAGTCAATCAGGTTTGGGACTTGGTTGAATTTCCACCTAATCGTAAATCTATCGAAAACAAATAGGCTCTCTGAATAAAACGTAAAGCGGATGAGACAATCGAGAAATACAAAGTAAGATTAGTCTCTAAAAGCTATAGCCAAAAGGAGGGAATAGACTATGAAAAGTCATTTTCTCCTATAGTAGGTTTGCTTCCACACAATTAATCTTGGCTATCGTTGCACATCTAGACCTTTAATTACATCAGATGGATGTAAAAATTGCATTTCTTAATGGAGAACTAGAGGAAGAAATTTATATGCAACAATCAAAGGGTTTTATTGTTAAAGGCCAAGAATGCAAGGTATGCAAGCTTAAAAAATCTATTTATGGCCTTAAGCAATCCTCTAGATAATGAAACCTTAAATTCCATCAAGCTATAATTTCTTATGGCTGTAGGATGGTTGAAAAAGACCATCGTGTGTACATTAAGTGGTCTAAAGATATTTTTACAATATTGTCTTTGTATGTGGGCGATATATTGTTGGTAATAAATAGTAAAGAGTTTGTCAATATTGTTAAAGATTGGTTATAAATAAATTTTAAGATGAAAAATATAGGCGAAGCAACTTATATCTTAGGAGTCAAAATTCATATGCAACAACCACAGGGTTTTGTTATTAAAGGCCAAGAGCGCAAGGGATGTAAGTTTAAAAGATCTATTTATGGCCTTAAGCAATCCTCTAGACAATGGAACTTTAAATTCCATCAAGCTATAATTTCTTACGGCTTGAGGATGGTTGAGAAAGGCCATTGTGTGTACATTAAGAGGTCTAAAGATGTTTATGCTATTTTTTGTTTGTATGTGGACGATATATTATTAGCAACGAACAGTAAAGTGCTTATCAATATTGTTAAAGATTGGCTACATTTTAACATGAAAAATATAGGCGAAGCAACTTACATCTTAGAAGTCAAAATTTTCAAGGATTGGTCAAGGAAACTTTTAGCTCTGTTACGAGAGTCTTACGTTAAGCAGATCCTTCAAAGATTCAATATGGCTGATTGTAAGCCAAAGAATACCTCTATAGTCGAAGGACAGTCTCTTAGTCTTAATATGTGCCCAAGACTCCTCAAGAAAAGGAAAGAATGGCAAGAGTTCCTTATACAAATGTCATTAGAAGTCTCATGTATACCATGATGTGTACAAGGCCTAATATCAGTTGTGTCGTATGACTGGTGAGTAGATACTAGTTTAATCCTGGTCAGAAGTATTGAAGTGCTGTTAAAAGGATTTTAGCATATCTCAAAAGCACTACAAATTATTGTTTATACTATTAAGGAGGTAGTTTGTGATTTGTTGGATATTCAGACGTCGACTGGGGTAGTGATCTGGATGAGTGCAAATCAACTTTAGGATGTTTATTCTTGTTAAACAGAGGAACAATTACATGAAGTAGCAAGAAACAAACATGCACGACTTTATCAACGATGGAAGCCGAATATATTGCATATTCTGTAGCAATGCAAGAATCTGTGTGGCTTAAGAGATTTATAGAGTACTTAGAGATTAATATTAGTAGTGATAATCCAGTGACTGTTTATTATGACAGTCAAGCTGCGTCTTTCTCTAAAAATGCCAAATACCATAATAAGTCGAAACACATTAAGACTAAATACAATTTCATAAGAGACATTTTTGGCGAAGAAGGAAGTAGCCATACAGTATCTGTCTACACATAGCATGATAGCTGATCCATTTACCAAAGCTGTAACGAGGGATGTATTTGCCTCTCTTGCTAAATTATTGTGGCTGTGTAGATTGTAAATTGATATTGCTAAGATGTACTTATTTGTTCTAAACATTTATAATACATGAGTTGTTTTAAAATGTAATGGTGTCTTTTATTTCAATTTATTTTATGAAAGGCATAATTACACAAATATAAGAGTACGTCATTAGGTTAAGACCGGCTTTCTTACATGAGCGGTCACCTTAGTTGCTCCGGGAGCAAGCTGAGATGAGACAAGTGGAATAATAAAATAATGTGTCTGTTTGAGAGCTAAATAAAAGGAATTATTCTACAAGTTTTGTCGCCTTGATTAAAATCAATGTGAGGTCTTACACGATTTTTATAGTAGACCGACTATGATATACCCCACCATCATAGAGACTTGATTGAAGCCAGATGTGGGATCTTATTTTGACATTAAAGGAGAGCATTTATTTTAAGAACTCAGGTTAGGCACTGTAGAAGAGCGACTGGACTAAGATTTGTACAATGAATTGAGTCAATGAAAAATACGCCCTAAAATGGAAGATTCACCGTAACGTGCATATCATACCATGCATGCTTGGTGTCCAAAATGGAAAAATAAGAGATTTTCCCTTTCTTCTTCATTGTGTAATTTCCATATGACTTTCTATAAATCAATCCAGGTATCTTTATGACTATCAACTATGTTTCTGAGATCTCAGATTAGTATTTGCCACTATAGCATGTTATCTATGATCTTGACATGATTTGGTCTATGAAACATGATTAAGAAAGCGATTATTCTAGATTTATGGACATGAGTGTGATGAAAAGATTTAATTTCTTCTTTTATATGATTCATTGGTCGAATAATTGTATAATATCTTTGGAACATTACAATTGTGAATACATAAAGAGATTGCGCAATTTTAGCATATCAAGGGGATTTAGTATGCTTAAGTATTAAAATAAATTAATCTGGGATATAATTAACATATTTTGAAATTCTCTTACATATGATTACAATTGAGACATCTCTTACTTGAGTTAGCAATTGAGATATGTTTTTTCCTCACCGAACGGGTTTTTAGATATGTTCATAGTCACATGGTGTATTTACCTGTATGATTGAAGATACGTGGTTGTTAATTGTTTCTTTGTTCATTGCTCTACTGCTTTGATGTCGTCCCATGATGTGTGAGTAGGAGATGTTAGATGGGTGGGTCGTCCATGATGAGGCCGACCCCCCAATCAGACCTACACATGGTAACTACCATGTAGTTACATGTACAGTTTATGGAGATTAAGAGGGAAGTTAATTTTAAATTAACTTCCTCCACTTTGGCTAAAATCTCTCTCTCAAGATAAGAAAAAGAGTAGAGATACGTAAAAACAGTCATCATCATCTTCTTCTCTTCTTTGTGAAGATTAAAAATTAAGAATATTGAACAATCCATTAAAAAAAGCATTTATATTGTGATTAGAAAAGGAATTTTGCTTGTGATTTTTTTCTAACCATTAACTTAATCCAATATTTGATTACTCCACTGCTTAATTCGAGAAGAAAGGTATTTCTAGAATCCTTATTTTTCTTTCAAATATACATATGACAAAACAACAATAATATAGAGATAATTTTCCTAAAATATTTAGATTATATAAATGCTAAATATGGGATCCATAACCCTCACATATATATAGTCATTATCTTATAAGGGACATTTACTTCATTAAAGTTCAAACACACACTCTAATACATCATAGGACAAAACACACTGTACCAGAGTATATTTTTTTTCTTGTCTTATAGTTTATTCCTTTTTGGAACCCTATTCATATATAAGTTTAGCTTTCAATCTAGGATTTTATAAAATGTGTGATTTTCAGATTAGAAAATTTAAGCTTAAATTCCAAATTGATTGCGGTTTCATAAGATGCAAATGTTGAGATGGCCAATAAGCCAAGTGACACAGGGCATGATGTGCATTAATACAGTGTGGCATGGTACAAACACTCTTTAAAAAGGCACACCGCATGGCACGGCATGACACTCATGTGGGTTGACCCGGACTTAGATTTTCAAGCACACAAGACTTGGCACAATTTAAGACGAATGACAGCACGATACATGGAAAAGCCTGTAAAGAACACACTTCAGATGAAAGCACGATACATGGAAAAGCTTGTAAAGAACACACTTCAGATTTTGACTTAATTTTGATTGAATTACACTAGTATGTTCTTTGAGTAAATGTGATAGAATTGAACAATATTAAATTTCATTGTATTATTTTCCATTTCAATTGAATCAAATTTGTATTATTGATTAACTTTACGTTATTTTAAACAACTAACTTAATTAGTTATTAATCAAAATACTCTCTGCACCCAATTTCTCATTGCATCCATTATAAAAATTTTAAAATCATAATTTTCCTACAAAGCCCTCTTAATTCCGAAAGAAATCCTTACTTTTCTCTTGGTTAATGTATTGTCTAACCAAAACTGTAAATCTATTCTTCGCAAGTGTAAACAAAATCAAACGGGATCTTAAAACAAACCATTGCTTCTTGACAAAAGTTATGGCTTCCAAGTTCAGTTTGAAGTCAAGTTTGGATGGCTTGGCCATGTTGTGCATCGGTAGCAAAGAGGCTCGGAGGGCTTCAGAACGAGAAAAAGAAATTGAAGTGAAATCCATTTCAATAAACATTAATTTTGCTTATAGAGTTGAAACTTGTCTAAAAGGCTAGTATTGTGCAATAGCCTTCGGTGAAGATGCAACATTGCAATTGTGATTGACGCGATGCTAGAAAGTCATAAGGATTCTGAAGTAACTTTATTTGAAATTCTTTAGTATAAAAATTTAATTAAAGAATGGGTATAATGAGTACTTAAATGGGTTCAAATATGCTCACCCTATAAATTTGTGTTATAATTAATTGTAATGTTGTTTGTTATTATTAGTATGTTTTTACTATTATTCTTGTTATGTAATGGAAATATGAACAATTTTCTCTTAATATACTTGAAGTTAATGAGCTAATCACCTTCCAAGAAAATTTCATGAAAAATATTGTAATCTGACTAATTTTTAATTTTGTTACTATTTATCTTTTAAAAAATTTGAATGATTGAACTTGCTATACTCTATTTAAATATTTGTTTTCATCACATGGCGGTGGCTATTGGCTATTAGTATTATCTATGTCGGCCTGCAAAAAAATTGGATATGATATAGTCCACCAAATCAATGAGCTATGCAGTGCCGGCCCGCGTGCGGTCACGGACCTATATCAGCCGTTGGCCATCTCTCATTAGATGGATGATTCCAGGTATTAATTGCTCATGGTTTTTGCCATTTTGACTTGAACGTGAACTAAAATCTTTCACGTATGCTTCAATTTTTTTTAATGCTGTCGATGGAAGTGGAGATGCCATCAAGCATTTTGAAGTACGTAGCTTCAATCACTTGAATATTTTGAATCTTGCACTGATATATTATCTCATTTCTTCTGACATTTTCCAGCCAATAATTCGTATTCAAGCCCAAGGTCTGGATTTCTACAATGACCTTTTATTACTAATATTTCATTGCCAGCCTGACTATTATTGGCTTAAAGTTCAACATTAATTACAAATTAACTGATCATTTCATGTCATTAACGTACATAGTTACAGAGTTAAACCGTTTTTCATTTTTAAGAGCCGTCAATGGTGCGAGAAAATGTATTAAATTAAGAAAAAAAATTATAAAAATCGACACCTAATTAGAAGAAGACTTACATGTAGTCTACAACATTAATCCCTCAAAATTCATCGCCTCTCATAATTGTAAACAGCAATAACATGAATTAGTGTCAAAGACTAGCATTCCAATGAAAGAAAATCTAGCCAAATGATGATCAAATTAAACAAATTAAATCTAGAGAATGAAACCACAATTGAAACAAGCAGATATCCAAAGATATTAGACAAGAGAGTAGTGCATCAAAAGCCATACCTACTATCTTCGCATTCCCATTCGGCTGGAGGAGGGATTGACCTCAACTTTTCTGGAATTTTCAACTTAGGAATCTCTGCAGCGATCTTTAAGCCTCTAAGCACAGGCATAGCTCCTTCCTCTACTTGCCACTCCACTAATCCATCAGCATCAAGTTGCAGGATTTCAAGAAGAGGAAAACCTTCAGCCCTGCAGCTCAATTTCTTTATGTAGTGGCATCGAAAGTGCAAGTCAAGAATCATGAGGTTCGGCAACATCTCTAATGCGGGCATCGGATCTTCCTCAGGGTATGGAACTGATAGCGATAAGCATTCAAGATTTGGTAAGAACACATGCATATCTTCTGGTAATTTCTTCACCCTTCCACTTAACCTCAAATCTACAAGGCAATGACAGTGAGAGAGTGGTTCAAGTGAAGCGAACGAATTTGCATCCAAAAGTTTAACTGATAAGAATCGAAGGTTTTTGAGTTTGGCAATAGAGTCAAAACTGAACACCTTTTCTCCCTCCCATTCATCCTCGTCCTCTTCAATGTGCAAGTCTCGAAGGTTAACTAGCTTAGCAGTGTTAACATTATTCCAGCTTTCAGACCGTACAGATTTTAGCGTCTGAAGATTAGTCAAATTTTCTATTGGCAGAGTACCTTTGAAATTTCCAATTAAGTGTCTCAACTCTTGCATCATATTAGTTTCAACTGGTAGTTCCACTGGGCATGAACTGGATAAGTCGAGAGTTTGTAGTCCCTGCAACTTGACAATGGAAGATGGAAAAACCTCTATATTTGATCCCATTAATCCCAAATACTTTAAGTGAATCAAATTTCCTATCTTTTCAGATAGGCGGTTGTGCCAGGACATTATAGTCAACTCTACATCAAGAACAGCCTCGACATCAAATACTCTTAATAGAAAAAATCTTTCGAACAAGAGTGGTAAGTGTCGCTTTACTTTAAGCGTCTCATCCCACGTCTGGTTGAAGAGCAGAAGGGAACGTGCGAGTGAATTGCCGTGATGTAGCCAGAAGTAACTTGGAGTATGAGAATATATAGCTTGCCGTCGACATGATGATATGACCGAAGAGCGAGTTGGATTTTTTTCTTCATCACAAATGAAAATAAAATTGAGCTCTTTTGCCTTTTGAATGGCAAGATCCCGCAGAAGATCATGGACCCGACAGGTTGAAATCCTTCCCCAACACCTTTTTTCTACTTGAATTAAGCTTCTGTTAATCAACTCATCAAAAATACCTTTAGCCACCTCTTCCATTGTTCGATCTTCATCTTGCGGTATGAAACCTTCGGCGACGAATAATCGGATTAGTTTCTCCACATTGATCACAAAGTCCTCGGGAAAAAGGCTTAGGTAGAGAAAGCACAGCTTCAATTGATGAGACAAATCATTAAAGCTTAAATCTAATAAGTAGGAGATCTGTATAGAATCATTCCGTAAATGTCGCCAAATGTGATTACGTACCTCACGCCACTCCTGTGGCCTCTTTGTAGACAGAAAGCCACCCAATACAACTATGGCAAGTGGTAGGCCTTCACATTTTTGAACCATTTCTCTTCCCAAATTCTCCAGTCCCTTTTCTGCCCTGGAGTTACGAAATGCTTTCTCGCAAAACAGCTGCCAACTCTCGTCTTGCCTCAGAAATCGAAGTTCGTGGACGTAATTTCTATCATCTGACCTCTCAGCAACACCTTTGATACGAGTAGTGATAATTACTCTGCTTCCGTTCTTATTTTCTGGAAAAGCACTCTTCAGGCTCACCCAATCTTCTTTATGCCATATATCATCAATCACCATCAGGTATGAGTATGCTTCTAAAGATTTACGAAGAGATCTTGCCAAATCTTCTTCAGTCTTTGTCTCTAAGTCTTCCAAAGCACTCATGATATTGAAGGACTTTATAATTCTCAAGAGAAGATCTTTAATTTTGTAGTCCTGAGACACGGACACCCAAGCACAGTAATCGAATTTATTCTTGACATCATTGTTGTGGTAAAGCTTTCTAGCAAGAGTTGTTTTCCCCAAGCCCCCCATACCGTAGATTGAAATCACCAATCGCCTTGGCTCCTCGTCCAAAAGTTTGGCTAACAACAAGTCTGTATCATCTTCAAAGCCAACCGGATTTTCTTCAACTGCGAAGGAGGTGGCTCTTCGGAGTTGCTTAAATCTGTCTAGATCATGTTTCCCGGCTAATTCCTTCTTGTCACTGGCGATAATATTTTGGAGGCCGTACGACTCACATCTGCGCGAGACGTCACCGAGTCTTTTTTTGAGTATTTCAATCTCCTTGCCAATGTTATACAGAGTGACTTTTTCTTTGCCTTTGCTGAAGAGATTTGGCTCCTTATGACTGGACTTTTCACTGGATAAGCAGGAACACTTCTTGATGGAAGCAAAGAATCCTTGCCATCTTTTCGAAGTTCCTTCATCATCAACCACGGCACTGTGCTCGGTCTCTGAAGTTCCTTCGTCATTAACGCCATGAACACTAAGCATATATTTATCCAAGACATCCTCAGCATCATACGCAATATCTCTAATGTCCGAGACCCATCGGCGTATCAAATGATTTCCAGCTTGTTTCGCTTCTGCATCTTTTATGAAGCTTTGCATCCATTGGAGTTCCTTCTTTAGGGACTCCACTTCATCTCTCACTCCTCGCAAAAAGTTGACTTCTTGGATGAGATAATCCCCAAGCCTTTCTACCACGTATGAGACTACTGCATCAACCATACTTCAAAATACTTTGTGTTGGAGTAGCTTCTGCCCACTGCTAGCCAGAAGAAAGCTTCTACCCCCAAGAAAATGAAAATGAAACTATGAAAGCTTCTGGCAAAGCACTGGGAAGGTAGTTGACGTTTAGGGTTTGGCTGGTAGTGGTGGCTGATTGGTTTGATGAGCAGTCGTCGCATACGAGAAAAATGCTATTGGCATATCCAAACAGGCACATATGTACATCACATTTTTCTTTTTAAAAAAATAAATATATAACACATGACAAATAAAATATAAATAGGTGAGTTATTCGAACCCAGCAAAATGCTCATTAAATCTAATATTTAATAATTTGTTTATTACTAAAATGTCCATATAGAAAGTTACTATAGTAGACCAGACTAAATGGTTAAATTAAATGAAAAATTACAGACTTTCTCTCATATTATTCATTATTCAATGTACTCCATTCATGCTTTCTATGATTTTTGTTTTATTTTTTGGGCCACAAATTGAATTTTTTTTCCTCATTTATATTTTTGCTAATGGAACGAAGTTTCAATGAATTTTTAATATATTTAGATAAAAGCTTATTGTTGGTAAAATTCCTCTTGACTTCCACCATCTGCTCTCATCATTTCTAAATTCTTTGAATTGGACAATGAATTCTCTTGATTTCTTCTTAGTTACTAAGCTTTCTTCTATATAATAAAATGAAAAGAACCCATGCAAGATCTGTTGCAATTACTTGAAATTTTTTATCTATTATAAATCTATAAGCAATTTTGTTATCAGTTGTTTATTTAAATTTATTGTTTATTTATTTAAATATTTTAAATATATTGTTCCAAGTGCATGAAATATTCGGGGGGAAAAAGCTACCAAAAATTAAAATAAAAAGATTTAATGGGATAGAAAAAGTGATGGGTAAAAGTTCAGAAATGAAGAAGAAAGGAACGAAGTAATAGAAAAACGATGGAAAAAGAAAATGATAAGGGGAATTATGATATTCTAACTTAGTAAGGGTATTTTAGGTATTAATATGGGTCTATTAAGTAAAATTATATATTTTAAATTTTAGAAGGGTGTTTATTAAGTAAATGAGTTTAATGAGTAGTTTAGAGGGTTCAAATAGCTCCACCCAATATAAATAGAAAAATAAGGCATTTACATCAACCAAAATACCCAAAATTTCTGCAATATTCACAAAAACACCTAACTCTCACTTTCCTTAGGATTAACATTAGGGCAATGCTATTTAAACCGAAAAATTAAGCAGAAGAAAAATGGAATAAACTATTAATGTAAAAGAAAAAATAATAAAATAATTGATTAACACTATAATACTGTATGGTGCTATAATTTGTTTGTCTTCCTTGTGTATTATAGCATATTAACCTAATATGGCAGGAGATTAATATACCTTGTTTTAAATTTTTTTTAGGGTTAAAAAAAAATTCTTCAACTCCTAGTATATTCCACAAGCTCAATATTTAGTTTGGACCTTTTCAATTATTCACTTTGAATTTGAAGTAATCTCTGCGAGTAAGGAAAAATGTTAATTGCTTTATTGGAATGACATTGTTGCGAGAACTTCCCCAAAAAAAAAATTCATCGCAAACACCATTCATGTTAACTTCTGCCATCTTCTCTTGATAGCGCTTTTATCATGCTCAGCACCCAAATGCCCACTAATGAAGTTTCCTTCTTCTTTTTTCCCAATGGTCCCCTAAAAGATTTAAAGTATGTGTGTCGAACTATATATTTTCCGTAACAATAATTCTAACAAATTATTGAGATATATATATTTTTTTATCAAAATTTATATAGTAGAAAAGTTTATATCTTAATTCTCATATAATGCATAATCCATAGCAAACTAGAAATTATATCTTTATTTTAGTCTGTCCACACTACCACAAGATCATAAAGAGCAAATTCTCAACTTAGATTTTCTAGATTATATCCCAAGTTTGACCGTAATAGATGTGAGGTTGTCTTTTACACTATTAAATGAAAACTCGCAAATTTTCTCTGTGAAGAAAATTATTATTTTTTTAATATTACACTATTCTATTTACTAAGAAATTTTTGTATTATATAATTACAATATTAATTAAATCGATAACTCAACTTCCCAATAAATTTAAAATAAAGACAAAAAAATATTAAAGTTCGTGTTTATTTTTTTTTTTCTTTCAACTACAGCACTTTATTTAAAAATTAAAATCATGACAATGTCTTATTATATAAATACCTTAAAAATTAATATGCATATAAAATGAAATGGTTGTTGCTATCTCATCCAATAATGAATTATTGGCATATTGTTAATAACTTTTTAGATTACTCAAATCAAGTTAACCATTTATGATGCTAAAAAATAAAATACTTTTAAATGACTTAAGTGCACCTTCTAAAATTAAACATTAGTGTTTTTGGGGTGCTTGACTACGTGATTTTTAAGTTCGGTTGCTGGAATTCGAATCTTGAGGGAGGTAGGGGATTAAAAGTTGATTTGAACCGTGTCCATTTCCCTGCTTGTTCAAATTGAAAAAACAGTTAGCCGAGAGAAATAATTGTATAGGGGTGCTTTGATTATTAATGAGCGACTGGTGTTCACTGCGAATATTTCAAAACATTTAACGGTGCCATTGTTAGTACCCTGGGATATTGTTATTTTTCTTGCAAGTTGCGAGAAACCAGCTGGAAATTTGGTCCCTTTATCGTGATTCGCTGCAAGATAGCAAGTGGCTCGGATCTGGGGATTCGGTGCAGTCAGTAGTGCTTTGAAAGGTCAACAATTTTGATTTTATTATTATTATTATTATTATTATTATTTTGAAAGGTAACGATCAAGATGAATTAATTAATTGAATACATTAGCATCAATTTTTTTTAAATTTTTTTTATAAACTTAATCTCAAAACTTTGGTATCTCTTTGACTCTTTTAATATATGTATAGGCATCTACCTTTGCAAATAAGTATATTGTTTTATTGACACCCTTTGTCGACTATGTGTAGCTTGATATTCATTGGGTTCGTATTCATATCATATTTCTAAATTGTGATGTGAGAAACGGAGTAGAAACTTTTTGACCCCTACTTGGTAATCACAAATATTAAATAGCACTCAGTTTTTCAATCCATACATGAATACTAGATAATAGAGCTTCACATAACATGCAATATAAACACATTACACCATAACATAACCCCTCCTAAACTGGAGAGATACTATGTCCTCACAAGCACACAAAATAATGCAAAACAAACATGTGTACATTAATAAGAAACAAATGCAAAATAAACAATTTAAAATAAAAGAAAAGTTTCAGAAATTGAAAATTAAATTGGGCTAGCAGGAGATACACCCTATTGTTGTATGTTTTGCTGCAGCTGTCACTGAGAAAAGTTCACTCCTTTTTAGTTGCACTCCTCAGGCCTTCCTTAGGTAAACCTTATGGTATGACAGCTAGTTGCTTCTTTTTTCTAGCTCGGATTTGGACTGATTAGTGGCGTTCCAGCAGGTCAATAGCTTTGGGTTAAATTGGTCTGGTTCGCTTGTGCTCTGGCTCTTTTGGTACTGTAGCATCTCCAGAGGTTTGTGCCCCTTTGCGCTTGCTGGATACTTGGTAGGAGATTTAGTTGGAGTTTGTTGTCTTGCAGGTGAAATAGGTTTTATTGCAGCAGGTTCCTTAGCAGTGATACTGGCAATGAAGTCCCTTAGGCTGCTTCTTACTTCCTCTGCTCGAGTAACTCTGCTAATTACTTGCTCTATGGTTTCATCCACCTCCTCCTCCCAATATAATTCTGACTCCTATGGAGACATAATCCACAACCATTAAGATGTATATGTTGCCAAAAGAGGATAGGAATAGCCCCATAAAGTCTATCCCCCACTGTTGGTATAAATTCAAATACTATTGGCATCAATGTGTAAGTGTACACAACAAGTCATATAATGATAAGTATTCTAAATCGTCTCCATAAAGATTGATGTTATCAAACTTACTATAGAAATCGTAACAAGTTTGCTCTAATTGAAAGAAGATTTAACAATTAAACTAATAAACTACCTAATAAAATGCAATAAGTAAATATGCAGAAAAATAAACAGTCACTTCACGCACAAGGATAAAATCAATAGGAATGAAGTAGTTGAGTGATTTTATCAACACATCCTATTACGCAGTAATTACCACAGTTAGGGACCCTTTTTCAACCGATGCTTTTTTTTTTCTTTATTTGACCTTATGCAGATAGGCCTTGATTTTGATCTGCTGCGGCATAAAATTCATATGGCTATGAATTGCCTGGTGGGTAATCCGCTACTAAGAAGAGGTAGAGAAAATGCCCCGAGCCAATGTTCGAGTACCAAGTGCTACGACGCTGAAGTATCCCATGTTATACTCTTAAGAAAAGTTCAAACGACCTTCAACAAAATGGTACCTGTACCCGAAACTGACTGTTGAGTGTGTAGAAAATGTATATTTATAAAGGAGAAAAACGTCATTTTACACTTCAAGTCTCACTAGCATCCCTACTTTTATGTATTTTAGGGGCATTCTAATCGTTTTACAATGAACGAGAGATCAGACAGCAAAACGGACTTCACTTTTGAACTCAAGACAGTCGAAAACCTTAGTAGAAGCATAAAAAGAAAAATGACATTGTTCACATATACGGTACTGTTCATGATACTATTATGGTACTGTTCATGATACTATTATGGTACTGTTCACATATACTGTTCGATGACATGGCGTTGACCGATGACGTGGTGTTGACCGATGACGTGACATTGACTGATGATGTGGCATCGACTTATGACGTGGCAGCATTTGATTGGACGAATGATGTAGCATTCACTGCTTATGTGTCGTTGACCGATGATATAGTATTGACTGATGATGTGTCACGATCCTATTAGACTAAAATTCTTATGTATTGTTGATCGGTGACGTGGCAGCATTTCAGTGGACTAAAAATCATGTGTACGGTACATGCATATACATGGGATTATTCACTATTCAAACTATGTCACTATTCAAGCCGCCACTGTTCAAACCGCGTGGTCAAAACTGTGGTCAAACTGCGTACTGTTGACTGATGATGTGGCGCAATCCTGAGTGTCCAAACTATTTTTAATCTGACGGCCATGATTTACTCAATGTATCTATAAAAAGGGGACACTCCCCCTTAATTTGATACCCCTGAATCCATTTTTGAGCTTAATTTTCTATAATTTCTTCTCCATCCTGTATTTTATACGTATTTTAATAAATTCTAATTTTACTCCTAGTTCAATTATGATTGGCTAATTTTCTTTCTAGTTTGGGTTAAAGGTGAAGTCTCAACATGTTCCATGGGCTTAGTTTGTTAAATTTATTTTCTCTTCCCCTCTAATATTTGTAGATGTTTTGAGCTTTCGTCGACAGATAGTAATAATCTTGTCTAGATACCGCACTGGTTTAACCAGCTCCGTAGTACAAGATTATTACTATTTGGCATGATAAGCCCTTGGCACCATATTTATTTGAAAATGATTTATGAGGTGTGGAAACCCCCCTCATGATTTAATTGACATTAATAAGGAATATTTAGCCCATTGAGCATGTTGATGTAGATCCAGATACCCAAGCATTTTATTTTAATAGATTTCATTTCAAGTCATTCCTGCCATTTAATTTAAATTCTAGGATAATCTAAATCACTCCCATCACAAATCCAACCATCCACTTAGAAAATTAATTCTACACATAATTAAAATACATCTCTTCGTGGGATCGACACTCGCCATCATTGATCTATTTTATGATAAATTTGTGCGCTTGCGAGCTCAATAAAATTTGCACAACAAGTTTTTGACGCCGTTATCGAGGAGGTAAGTATTTTAATTCGTAGAATTAACTTTTTTAATTTCTTTTTGTTTTCTTGTAATTTTTTTCTCATTTAAAAGAAGAAAAAAAATGAATCTGTATTTTAAGGTTAGAATTTTATTTCTTTTTCTCTTCTTTAAATTTGTGTAATTTAATTTTCATATTATTTTTCTTTGTAATTTTTTGTTTATCTTGTTATCTTTCTTTGTAATTTATTTTAATTTTAGTTAATTTATTTCACGTAATTTCTTTTTTCTTATAGCACTTGAGTGTGTTTTCATAGTAAGATTGTAATAGCATGGCAAGGTTAGTATCATAATTCATCCCTCTTCTTTATTTTTATTTGTTTTGTTTTTATTTGTTTTGTTCTTTGCATGCATTGTCGAAGGTCATTATTACCTAATCTTAAACCTTTAGATCTTGCTGGAAAAAATACTTTGCACACACAAACATGTTGTATTTAAAAATAAAATTGAAATGAATTTGTAAAACCAACAACCAGAACCGCAGGAGAGGCCATTTAAAGACTACTTCAGTCCCTTAGCTAATTTGAGCACATCATGCATAAGGTACCCAAATGTAGCTGCTAGGAGTTTTGAATTAAAACCTAGTATGCTAAATTGTCGTCCAACATTTTATAGCCTAGAAAATGAGGACCCATATAATCATCTGAATGATTTTCATACTATTTACCAAACTTTTAGACACGAGAATTTTTCAGATGATGATGTTAAACTTAGATTATTCCCATTTTCTTTGAAAGATAGAGCTTGTTCATGGCTCAATACATTGCCTGCTAATAGCATTACATCATGGGAACAAATGGTAACAAAATTTTTGAATAAATATTTCTCTGTTGATAAAACTAATGCTATTCGCAGGGAAATTTCAGAGTTTACCCAGAGAGATGATGAGTAGTTTTTTGAGACATGGGAGCGATTCAATGGGCTATTCTTGAAGTGTCCACACCATGGGTACGACAAATGACACCAATGCCAATACGTTTTGGAGGGATTATTGCCGCATGTGCAAGAATGAACAATGGCAACGAGTGAAGGAGAGCTAATGTCAAAAAGTGCAGTAGAGATTTGGGATTTCTTCCAGCGACAATTGGATAATTTCCAACAACGGAGTTGATCACTCAGGAATACTAAAAGAATTAAGGGAGTGAATGGGGTTCACATTGGTGAGTCAAGTTAGAGATGGTTGAAGGCTTTTCCCGACAAATATGGTCGTTAATGACTGCTAAATCAGCAGAGTCACATGACCATGACTCATACTTAGATCAAGCCAATGCCATAGGTGTCATGAGAAACCACCCCAATTGTTCATGGTCTCGAGGATTCCAACAAAATGGACCAGCAGCTCCAACTCCATCAATGCAACCAATTCCTCAGATTCTTTAAGCATCTCAGCCAGCATTTAGACTATACAATCAGAACCCAAACCACCCTCAACCTAGACCATGGGAGGATACATTCTAGAATCTGAAGAATCTTACTAACTCTGGGATCGAGTAACAAAATCGTACCATTGATGAACTATGAAATGAGATGAGAGCGGGCCTTAACTCACAAGCCCAATCAGTTTCAAATCTCGAGAAAATGGTGAGACAACTTGCCTCTTTAGTTTAAACCTTGGCAATGACTGTTGAGAAAGGTAAATTTCCAAGTCAACTAGTGCATAATCCTAAAGGAGTGCATGAAGTAAGTACTAGTTCACCACAGTAGCATGGAGAGGTCAAAGCCGTGATAACCTTACGAAAAGGAAAGAAGTCGACAATAAAGTGGAAATGCCAGTGACAAAAGCAACTCAGATTGTACCTGTGAATATTGAAGACTCATCATCAAAGGAGAAAGAAGAAACCAACCCACGAGAATATGTTCCTAAAGCTCTATTTTCTCAGAGGTTAACTAAAGGAAAGAAAGGAAAATCTACAGGTGAGATTTTTGAAATCTTCAAACAGGTAAGTGTTAACATCCCTTTACTTGATGTGATAAAATAAGTGTCATCTTATGCCAAGTTTCTTAAAGACCTTTGCACTATAAAAAAAAAAAGAAATATTCATGTTCAGAAAAAGGCCTTTTTAGCAGAAAACATTAGTTTTATACTCCAACAGAAAATGCATTTAAAATATAAAAATCCAGGCTCCCTCACTATCTCATGTAGTAGAGGGAACCATGCAATTGAGAATGACTTGTTGAATTTAGGAGCTAGTGTAAATCTGTTGCCTTATTCAGTTTTTGTAAAACTTAGATTGAGAGAATTACACCAAACTCCAGTGGTGTTACAGCTTGCAGATCGGTCTACGAAAATACCTCGTGGTATTATAGAGGACGTGCTTATTCAGGTAGACAAGTTTTATTTTCCTATTGATTTCATTGTAATTGACACTCAACCAATCTAGGATTCAAGGAAGTACATCCCCATTATCCTAGGCCGACCTTTCTTGCCAACTGTTGATGCTCACATTCAATGCAGAACCGGAAATATACAGTTGTTCTTTAACAATATGACCATGGAACTCAATATCTTCAACATTACCAAACAACTTCACAATGCAGATGATTGAATTGTTGGCGTGAATTTAATATAAACATTAGTTGATAATACTTTTCTTTCAAACCTTGGTGATGACCCTTTACAAACATGTTTAACTCACTTTGATTTGGATTTTGATATTGACAGATCAGTCGATGAAGTCAATGCCCTACTTGACTCAGCACCATTCATGGACACTAATAAATGAAAGTCAAGAGTTGAACAACTAATTCCATCAGAGAAGAAACTCAGCCCATTATCAGAATCACCACCAAAACTCGAGCTCAAGCCATTACCAACACTTTGGAATATGCATTTTTGGGATAAGAAAGCACTTTACCAGTAATCATCTCTTCAACCGTAAATGACGAACAAAAAGGTAAGTTGTTGGAAGTTTTAAAAAAGCACAAAGGAGCATTAGGATGGACCATAGCAGACATAAAAGGTATAAACCCAGTAGACTGCATGCATTACATTCACATTGATGAAAATGCTAAACCTACCAGGGAAATGAAACGTCGATTAAATCCTAACATAAAAGAGGTTGTTAGAACTGAAATTCTTAAACTATTAGATGCATGTATCATTTACCCTATTTCTAATAGTTCATGGGTCAGTCCTGTACAAGTTGTCCCCAAAACGTCAGGAGTCACAGTAGTTACCAATACTGATAATAAATTAGTACCACTAGAGTAACTATAGGGTCGCGTGTATACATTGATTATAGAAAGTTGAATTCTGCCACACATAAAGACCATTTTCCTTTACCATTTATCGATCAAATGCTTGATAGATTAGTAGGGCGTGAATTTTATTACTTTTTAGATGGCTACTCAGATATAATCAGATTCCCATAGCACCAAAAGATTAAGAGAAAACCACCTTCACTTGCCCTTTTGACACTTTTACATATAGGAGAATGCCATTTGCATTATGTAATGCACCTGCTACATTTCAACGATACATGTTAAGCATTTTTAATGATATGGTCGAACGATTCTTTAAAGTCTTTATGGATGACTTTTCTGTCTTTAGTGATTCATTTGATTAATATTTACATCATCTAACACTAGTTCTGCAAAGATGTATCGAGAGGAATTTAGTCTTGAATTGGGAGAAATGTCATTTTATGGTTAAATAAGGTATTGTTCTCGGTCACATCATTTCGAGCAAAGGTATTGAGGTTGATAAAGCCAAGGTGGATCTCATTTCGAATCTTCCTCCACTTAAAACCGTCAGAGAAGTAAGATCTTTCCTTGGGCATGCTGGTTTTTATAGACGTTTCGTTAAAGATTGTAGCAAAGTTTCTAGAGCCTTATGCAATCTACTTGTTAAGGATATACCTTTTGTCTTTGATGATTCATGTCTTGTGTCATTTGAAAAACTAAAGCAGTTATTGACATCATCACCCATCATTCAGCCCCCAAATTGGAACTTACTATTTGAGCTTATGTGTGATGCATCTGATTATGCAGTAGGAGCAATATTAGGAAAAAGAGTTGATCGAATTCCTCATATTATTTACTATGCTATTATGACATTGAATGATGTACAGTTGAACTATTCAATCACTAAAAAAGAAATGCTAGCAGTAGTGTTTGTATTAGAGAAATTTCGATCTTATCTCATTGGTTGTAAAATAATGTATTCACAGATCATGCTGCTCTTAAATATCCTCTCACAAAGAAAGATACAAAATCTAGACTAATACGTTGGGTGTTACTTTTGCAGGAATGTGATTTAGAATTCAAAGATAAGAAAAACACAGAAAATGTTGTCGTTGACCATCTTTCTCGTCTCTATTTTGACACAACTATGGAACCATTACTCTTAAATGAGTCATTTCTAGATAAACAATTGATAAGTGTAGAAGTATTACCATGGTATGCTAATATAGTTAATTATCTTGTTACAGGTGAACTTCCAGAGCATTAGACTAAGCAGGACAAGGCCAAATTTTTTGCGGAAATTAATATTTTCTTTTGGGATGATCCTTATCTATGTAAATATTGTGCAAATCAAATTGTCAAAAGATGTGTCCCAGAAAATGAATTTCAAAATATCCTTTCATCCGCTATAAATAAGCTTGTAAAGGCCATTTCAGTGCTACGAAAATAGTTATTAAAATTTTACAATGTGGTTTTTATTGGCCAACGATATTTCGAGATGCTTACACCTTTTGTTCTTCATGTGATAAGTGTTAACGAATAGGGAGCATTACACGAAGGAATATAATGCCATTAAACCCAATTTTAGTGGTAGAAATTTTTTATGTATGGAGAATCAACTTCATAGGACCCTTTCCCCCTTCTTTTGGCCATAAATAAATATTGGTTGCTGTTGAATATGTTTCGAAATGGGTAGAGGCAATTCCATATAGGACCAATGATCACAAAGTGGTGATAGAGTTTTTGAAAAGCAACATTGTTTCACGTTTTGGATTTCTTCAAGCAATAATTAGTGATGATGGTGCCCACTTTTGCAACAAATCATTCAAAACTCTTTTGATAAAGTATTTCATGACTCATAAAGTGGCGACCCCATATCATCCACAAACCAGTGGCCAAGTTGAGATCTCCAATCAAGAAATAAAGCACATATTGGAAAAGACAGTAAGGCCAGACCGAAAAGATTGGTCATTCAGACTCGATGATGTATTATGGGCAAATAGAACAGCTTTCAAGACCGCGATTGGGATGTCACCCTACATGCTAGTGTATGGAAAAGCTTGCAACCTATCTGTGGAACTCGAGCATTGTACGTACTAGGCCATCAAGAAATTCAACTTTGACATGCAGCAAGCTACCTCAAAAAGAACATTACAGCTGGCAGAACTGAAGAAATTCGCAATGATGCATACGCAAATGCCAAGATTTACAAGCAACGAATGAAAGTCTTTTACGACAAGTAAATTATGAGAAAATCTTTCACTCCAGGTCAGAAAGTGCTCTTATTCAATTCTCGCTTGCACTTATTCCCAGGTAAGTTACGTTCTCGATGGTCTGGCCCCTTTATTGTTCACACTGTTTTTTCATATGGAGCAACTGAAATTAAGGATCCAAAGAACGTTGCCGCTTTTAAAGTTAATGGTCAAAGATTAAAGCCATATCTAAAATACCAACCACATGGAGAAGACACTGAAATAAATTCGAGTGACCCACCGAGTTTGAATTGGGATTTCAGTGATTTGATATTTTTTTTCTTTTCTTCCTTTTGTGTGTTTGTTTAACCATTAAGTTTTCTTTTATCATTTTTAATCATGAGACAGGTTCTCTTGAACATTCTTAGACAACTTCAATATGTGCAATCATATCTCAGAAACCAGATACAATTTTGTAAAACATATCATATTTGGGCTCTACAACCATAAGAGTTAGTCTCCCATATTGAGGATTGAGAAAGCCAAATCAGAGAAATTGAGGGAGGTATTTACAACATCCAGTTGGAACTTGAGGTAAATTCAATAAGAGGACAATTATAATTTTCTTTGTGTGTTTTTATTTGCTTTTTCATTTGTGTGTTTTAGTTTGCTTTGTGTGTTTAATATTGTCACCCTGGTTAAGTGGCGGATAACGTACTCCGTGACAATTAAGTTAGTTACTTTATATTCCCATAATAACTGATATTTTGAGAAGAAGGTATGGACAGAGATGAGATTTTAGCAAATCTTCACAAACGATTCCCTTCGCTTCCTCAGAATTCCCTCCTTTCAATCTATAAAGCTCAGTCCGAACGCATGCGATTGCTTATGAAGAATAACATTCCTGCTGACATCCGCTGGTTAATCGAGACCAAAGTACGCTTGGCAGGTGAGTTACCTTCTAAATTTTTTGCATACATGCCTGGTTGTGGTAAAGAAAATTATGCAAGAAAACGAAGAGCTCGAAGATTTTATGTTGATGGTCATGAGTGTGCCAGAATGAGATGCAATAAAGAACTATGTTCTTTAGGAGTGGTGTCTAATAATAGGGAAGACAAGATTCAATTTATTAAGGATGACTTGAATAAAGAGTCATTAAATGATATCCTTTTGTCTCTTGAAACGTATCCTAGTAGATACGTACAAAGAGCAATTCTCCAGTTATGGCCATTATTCCAAAAAGAGCATGTACGATACAGTCTTGGGAATCTGACTATAAATGACCCTGTCTGCCAGTTTGTAAGAAAGCTGGATGGGAAGCCTATTCTTGACCCATAAAAGGCGTTCAAGCCATTTCTGGTCGTAAAACCAAAGGAAGATGTGAGCCACAGCCACAGCCACAACTACCTGTAAATATCCTTTTACTTCACTGTTATTTTATTTCACTGTTGTTTTATCATTTAAATTATTGTCTTTAATAATTTTATTTTATCATTGTTTATTTTTTTTCCTTTTTACTATTTCCTTTTTGACTCGCGAGCCATGTGCTTTACGTGTTAATTGACACTGACATGCTACCTCATACACAGCTGTAAACCACTGTCACCAAGGTCCTTAAATCTGATTTTTTTTTGTTAACCACTCACAAATTGATTTTGAAAAAGTATCCTAATGGCAGCTACTCTCAATAAACAATTCAAGAACATTTATGTGCTCTCTGGGTTTAACTATCGCAAACATAAAGAGTTCGTTGAGGCAGGTATAGATCTTGGTCGAAGCATAACAACAAAGAAATTACACTTGGTATATGGAGGAGGTGACCGAGGGTTATCAAAAATGGTCTCAGAAGCTGCTTATGTCGGAAGGAGCCAAGTGTTAAGCATCATCCCAAGAGCCCTAAAACCTTTGGGTTGTTTGTCTGACAAACCAATTGGAGAAGAGATAGTGGTCTCAGGTATGCAAGAAAGAATAACTGAAATGCTAAATTATGCTGATGCTTTTATTTTCCTACTAAGAGATCTTGCAACTCTTAAGGCACTAATCACATTAGCATCTTGGACCTATCTGAACATTCATCAGAAACTCATTGGTTTCTTAAATGTCAATAACTTTTATGATGACTTTATCGCATTTCTTAACCATGTAATAAAAAATTATTTCATTCCTTCCTCAGCAAAAAAAGTTTTTATTTGTACACATACTACTAATGAGCTACTTAATCTATTACAAGCATTTCGACCAGAGCCAGATCCCATGACCTTTGTGTTGGAGTGTTCAAATAATGATGGTAACAGTAGCCACAGTAAGAAGTGCAAATTAGATTTAACTCTTTACTTGTAAATATTTTCTTCTGTGTCACACCACCCAGGTAATGTCTTCTAAACTCTACTTTTTTCCTTTCAAACATTGAAGACAATGTTTCGTTCTGGTTGGAGAGAGGGAATACTTGACAATTATAGAATATTGGTTAAGTTTTTACTGATTTTTTTATTGTAGAGACTAACCGTGGCTAATTTTGTTTTAAGTAGAAAATGACTAAATATGTAGTGTAGTGACTCTAGAAACGCATCTTCTTAGTTTTAAAGTTAAAAAAATTAAAAAAATAAAAAAAAATTTGTCTTATTTTAAGTGTGTTCTTTCTAATTTTTTTCTTTTTTACTTCTCCTTTATAAATATACATTTTCAAATTTTTGAGTCGAAGATAGTTGAATATGGAGTGTAGTGACTCTAGAAACGCATGTTCTTAGTTAAAAAAAAAATCGGATATTTTCCTTTTCTATCATTTTAAGTTTAACTTTTCTAATTAATTTTTCTGCATCATTGTTACCTTACTGCATGCATATTTTCTTTTTATGTTTAGAATAGATTGGGGGGTAGAATGTCATTAAAAAAAAAATTACAATTTTGTGTGAGCTTTTAACATTGGATGACATGATGACTTTCGAATTTTAGTATTTGTATTATCTTTGGTCTTGAGCGATGTTATACCATGTTTGCTATTCTACATGTTGATGTTAGAAACAAATATGAGTTGCTTAAAGGAATGCACATTTTACGATAAATTCCAAATGAGTTTTTGAGTTTATCATTTTTTGTTGGAAGTAAGCCTTTTTGCCCATTCTTCATATAGCTTAGCATATTATTATTTTATATATGATCTCTAGATTTCCTCTAAGTCAACCATGTAAAAAATAATAATAAAATGATTAAAAAAAAGAAAAAAGAGAAAAAATGTGTTGTTACATCTGAAGGTCCACCTAACTAGTAGATATGTAAGATTATTTAGAGCCCCAAAGACGATGGAAGGCCATCTTTGATCCGTTTGAGCTTTCATTTAAAAAAAAAAACATTTTCTTTGTTAAGTTATCATCTTGACCCACTCCAATTTGGAGTATTACATAATGTCTGACAAGTTCCATCACCTATTCATGTTTGAAAAAAAATATAAATAATTATTTTGTTCAGAAAAGTTATGCCATACCAAAAAATAATTATTCAAAAAAAGAAAAAAAGAAGAAAAAAAGAAAAAAAGAGATATACAATAATAAATAAGCGAAATGCACCTTATAATTTCTAAAAGATTTTTTTTCCCTATTTCCCCTTCTTTGTTAGCCATATCCCTAACCTATGTTTCGTCCTAATAAAAGTCCTTCTAGATTTTAGGAAACTATAGTCTGAAGTAGAAGCTAGTTATATGGGCTATAAAGATGTAGTAATGCATAAAAAAAATAATAAACAAATAATAAATAAATAAAAAAGAGTAAAAAAATGAATACATTGGGTTGACTAATATTTTGTTTGAGATCGTATTATTTTTAAGCTGTGAGCATATTTCTTTCATTTTGGTGAGAGTGTGTGACATTAATTTTTTATTATTTTCACTCAATTTACCATTCATTGAAATAACAATTTTTCTTGGGTTTAATTTTCTTATGAGAGTGTCACTATTACCGGTGAGATTTTGGAGTTTGACATGTCATTCTTGAAAGTGGCTTGATTCCTATAACTATGACAAAGTCTGGTTGATGTGGGTGTGATGTTTCTTTAGATTGGAGATAATGCTTATACTTTTATTTGATTGCTATTATTAATATGATTGAATAAATACGATTGTTTTAAAAATAAATAAATAAATAATTATTGAGTTTGAATTTTGTCTTCGCTTTATTTTCTAGAGATTAGCAATAAGCTGGTTGGGAGGGGGGTGTTAAGTGTTAGAAATGATATATTTATAAAGAAGAAAATCGTCATTTTACACTTCAAGTCTCACTAACATCCCTACTTTTATGTATTTAAATCTTTTGTGATTTAATTATGTGTGTTTTATCATAATTAAATATTTTATGTATTTTAGGGGCATCATGATCGTTTCACAATGAACGAGAGATCAGACAGCAAAACAAACATCACTTTTGAACTCAGGATGGTCGAAAATGTTAGGAGGAGCATAAAAGGAAAAATGGCACTGTTCACATGTACGGTATTGTTCACATATACGGTACTGTTCATATGTATGGTACTGTTCACGATATTGTTCACATATATGGTTTGATGCCATGGCGTTAATCGATAACGTGGCATTGACCAATCATGTGGCATCTACCTATGACGTGACAGCATTTGATTGGACGAATGACGTAGCATTGACTGCTTATGTGGTATTGACCGATGATGTGGTATTGACCGATGATGTGTCACGATCCTATTAGACTAAAATTCTTATGAACTGTTGATTGGTGACATGACATCATTTCAGTCAAAAAAAAAATCTTGCGTACGGTACATGCATATACATGGGATTATTTACTATTCAAACCGCGTCACTGTTCAAACCGAGTGGTCAAACTGCGTACTGTTGACTGATGACGTGGC
The DNA here is from genome assembly GCA_030449925.1 of Citropsis articulata. Lineage (NCBI taxonomy): Eukaryota > Viridiplantae > Streptophyta > Magnoliopsida > Sapindales > Rutaceae > Citropsis > Citropsis articulata. The sequence goes on along the minus strand of JASUUH010000211.1, from coordinate 10,085,306 downwards.
GCAATCCTGAGCATCCAAACTATTTTTAATCCGATGGCCATGATTTACTCAATGTATCTATAAAAAGTAGACTGTCCCCCCTAATTTGATGCCCATGAATCCATTTTGTAGCTTAATTTTCTATAATTCCTTCTCCGTCTTATATTTTCTGTATATTTTAATAAATTCTCATTTTACCTCTAGTTCAATTATGAGTGGCTAATTTTGTTTAAAGCTTGGGTTGAAGGTGAAGTCTCAACATGTTCGATGGGCTTAATTTGGTAAATTTATTTTCTCTTCCCTTTTAATATTTATGGATGTTTTGACTTTTCGTCGACAGATAGTAATAATTTTGTCAAAATACCACACTGGTTTAACTGGCTCCCTAGTACAAGGTTATTATTATTTGGCACGATAAGCTCTTAGCACCATATTTATTTGAGCGTGGTTCATGAGATGTGGAAATCTCCTTCCTGATTTAATTGGCATTAATAAGGAATATTTAGCACATGAAACATGTTGATGTAGATCTAGATACCCAAACTCTTTATTTCAATAGATTTCATTTCAATTCATTCCCGCCATTTTAATTTAAATTCTAGGATAATCTAAATCACTCCCACCACAAATCCAACCACCCACTTAGAAAATTAAGTCTACATACAATTAAAATCGACCTCATCGTGGGATCGACCCTCATCACCATTGATCTATTCTACAATATATTCGTGCGGTTGTGAGTTCAATATAATTTGCACTGACACAGGTGGGTAGGTAGAGAATACCTAGGGGCGCGAGACAACTTTCTCTAAGGAATCCGGAAAAATAGCCCCGTAACTTTGGTACAGGAGAATATTACATATTACCTCGAGTTATTGCAGGTACACTTTTTCCCGTGACAAGACTCTTTCTATTTATTCGTCCTTATCAGAAATCTGCTACAGAAAGATTCAGCTTAAATTGAAAGCTGTTAATCATTATTTATGAATTGGAAGATGAAATCTCTCTGGTGATAGGTTAGAGGGGAAGATTAGCAAAGCGAGAAAACACAAAGGTAATATGTAATATTCTCTTCGCGAGAACTTCCGAATCGGAGAAGCATTCTAATAAAAACTTATAATATAAATATACTTCTATTTGTCCGTGGGCGTGGGACTAGTGCAATCATTCCCTTGCCCCCTACCTAAGAATCCAAAGGCCACCTTTGGATGTTGTCGTGATGCTTTGGTTACCAAGGTTATCGGGGTCTAAGTTTGACTCGATGGTTAAGTAAGTGGTGGATGTGCAAAGGTTAACAGAGATCTCATAGGTTAAGGCTAAGAGAAAGAAAAGAAAAGATGGTACACGACGCATCAAGATAAGGTTTGAATATCCTTCGCCCGTTATCTCCTCATCTTCCTATTTATAAGCCACAGCTCACTTCGACGTTTCCAATTTCCCATAGAATCTCCGGTGCTTGAATCATATTGAATATTTGACGATACATTCCGTACCTTAGTAAAAAATCGATCCTTATTTACCAACCACATATCGTCTAACCAAATCTGCTATAGCACTGGGCAGAATCGTCATGTATCCTCAGTTGTCGTATATTAGATGTCTTATATCTTTATGCAACCTAACAGTGACCAATTATTATGCCTACATATGATATAATATTACACTATGAGGTTCTATTTACCCTACAAAGTAAATTGTTGTATCTAGTTCATCACTAATTTTAGATTAAGTATGGCCTTTTGGAATTAAGTAAAACTCAACTCAGAAAACTCAATCTAAAACTAAGTATTGGTCTGATATATTCCACTAAGATAGGCCCTTTTTGTGGCTCTTTTTTAGCTTATATTACTAAATGTATGGTCAGCCAAAATAATGAATAAAATAAGCTTTACCCAAAAAAAAAAAATGCTATAACAAACAAGTAGTGACGTATAAATTCAGTCAATGAACCATTAAGTTATTTTATCACTCAACCACAAATAAATTTAGTTCATAGTTTGTGAAAGGAGAATAAACATGATGCTAATGGATGTTAAGACACAATTATTCAGTTAATGAACCATTATGCATATGTTTTAAGGACACAATTATTCGAAATCAAACAAACTTTATTAAACTTAAACTAAAAATGGATGTTAATGCAAACCATCATTAAAATGCACTAAAACACATCAATTACTCTCTAAGTAATCTTGATTTAAGCCTAAAAGTATCATATAACTCTTATTTCATAGAGTTATCACCCATACATCAAAATATTCCACTTTCAAGATGTTACTAAGTGGTATCTCATGCTTTTAAGAGATGTTTCCTGCCATTTGACACATGTCATAACATTTAACAATTAATAAGCATATTTAAAAATAAAGGACTAGTAATAACCTGATTGTAGGACTTTTGCTGCTGTCCTATGCCCTCCAAAGTGTCCTCTATATACTACAGTATTACATGATTATAGAATGTCTGAAATTCTTCATTTGGTACACATATTCTGATCACATGGTCTGAACACATCTTGTACAAGTAAGGCTCATCCATTACTAACTCTTTACATCATGAAGAAACCTTTTTTTCGGTTAGTAACTCAAATCTGGTGGTAATAATTTACTCACCAAATAGCTAGCAAAGTCTGCATACCATGGGAATCCCGATTGCTGTAGCATCTGAGAATATTGTAACATCAATAATTGCTCATTAGGAAACATTTTCTGTGATATCTTACTTTAAAATAATTGCGTTTACAGATCATGCTGCTCTTAAATATCTTCTCACAAAGAAAGATACAAAAGCTAGACTGATTCGTTGGGTGTTACTTTTGCAAGAACATAATTTAGAATTCAAAGATAAGAAATGGACACAAAATTTTGTGGCTAACCATCTCTTTCGTCTATATTTTAACACAACTATGGAACCATTACCCTTGAATGAGTCATTTCAGGGTAAAAAATTGTTGAGTATGGAAGTATTACCATGGTATGCTGATATAGTTAATTATCTTACTATAGGTGAACTTCTAGAGTATTGGACTAACCAAGACAAGGCCAAAATTTTTGCAAAAATAAAGAATTTCTTTTGGGATGATCTTTATCTATTCAAGTATTGTGCAGATCAAATTGTCAGACGATGTGTCCCAGAAAATGAATTTCAAAATATCCTTTCATTCTGCCATGAACAAGCTTGCGGCGGCCATTTCAGCACTAAGAAAATAGCTACTAAAGTTTTACTATGTGGTTTCTATTGACCAATTATATTTTGATATGCTTACACCTTTTGTTCTTCATATGATAGGTGTCAACGAATGGGAAACATTACACTAAGGAATATAATGCCACTAAACCCAATTTTAGTGGTTGAAAATTTTGATGTATGGGGTATTGAATTTATGGGACTCTTTCCCCCTTCTTTTGGCCATCAATACATATTGGATGCTGTTGACTATGTTTCGAATTGGGTAGAGGCAATTCCATATAGAACCAATGATCATAGGGTGGTGATAGGATTTTTTAAAAGTAATATTGTTTCACGCTTTGGATTCTCTCGAGCAATAATCAGTGATGGTGGTACTCACTTTTGCAATAAATCATTTAAAGCTCTTTTGATAAAGTATTCCATCACTACAAAGTGGCGACCCCATATCATCCACAAACCAGTGGCTAAGTTGAGATCTCCAATCGAGAAATAAAGCACATATTAGAAAAAACAGTGAGACTAGACAGAAAAGATTGGTCATTGAGACTCGATGATGCGTTATGGGCATATAGAACAGCTTTCAATACTCCAATTAGGGTGTTACCCTGCAGACTAGTGTATGGAAAAGTTTGCCACTTACCTGTGGAACTCGAGCGTCGTGCGTACTGGGCCATCAAGAAATTCAATTTTGACATTCAGCAAGCTAGCTCAGAAAAAAAAAATTACAAAAGGCAGAACTTGAAGAAATTCGCAATGATATGTACGAAAATGCCAAGATTTACAGGCAGCGAATGAAAGTCTTTCACGACAAGCAAATTATGAGAAAATCTTTCACCTCAGGTTAGAAAGTTCTTTTATTCAATTCTCGCTTGCACCTATTCCCAAGTAAGTTACGTTCTCGATGGTTTGGCCCCTTTATTGTTCACACTATTTTTCCACATGGTGCAATTGAAATTAAGGATCCAAAGAACGGTGCCATTTTTAAAATTAATGGTCAAAGATTAAAGCCATATCTAGAGTACCAATCACATGGAGAGGACACCGAAATAAACTTAAATGACCCATCGAGTTTGAATTGAGATTTCAGTGATTTGATTTTTTTTTTCTTCCTTTTTTCTATTCTTTTGCTAATTGGAATTATTTTTGCATATGTGTGTTTGTTTAACCATTAAGTTTTCTTTTATCATTTTTAATCATGAAACAGATCCTCTTAAACATTCTTAGACAAATTCAACATGTGCAATCTCATCTCAGAAACCAGATATGATTTTGTAAACACATCGTATTTGGACTCTGCAACCACCAGAGTTAGTTTCCCACGTTGAGGATTTAGAAAACCAACTCAGAGAAATTGAGGGAGGTATCTACAACATCCAGTTGGAGCTTGAAATAAATTTAATAAGAGGACGATTGTAATTTTCATTGTATGTTTTAATATGTTTCTCTGTTTGTGTATTTTAGTTTTCTTTGTGTGTTTAAGTTTGTCACCCCGGTTAAGTAGCGGATAACGGTACTCCATGACAATTAAGTCGATTACTTCAGTTTTCTATAATAACTGATATTCTAAGATTAAGGTATAGACAGAGATGAGATTTTAGCAAAGCTTCACAAAAGATTCCATTCCCTTCCTCAGAATGCCCTTCTTACAATCTATAAAGCTCGGTCCGAACACATGCGATTGTTTATGAAGAATAACATCCCTGCTGATATTCATTGGTTAATCGAGGGCAAAGTTCGCTTGGCAGGTGAGTTGCCTCCCAAATTTGTTGCATACATGACTGGTTGTGGTAAAGGAAATTACGCAAGAAAACGAAAAGCTCAAAAACTTTTTATTAATTGTCATAAGTGTGCTAAAATGATATGTAATAAAAAAACTGTGTTCTTTAGGAATGGTGTCTGATAACAGGGAAGATAAGATTAAATTCATTAGGGATGACTTGAATAAAAAACTGTGTTCTTTTGTCTCTTGAAACGCATCCCAGTGGATACATACAAAGAGCAATTCTTTAAATATGGCCATTATTCCAGAAAGGGCATGTACGATACAGCCTCGGGAATCTAACATAAACGACCCTATTTGTCAGTTTGTGAGAAAATTGGATCGGAAGCCTATCCTCGACCCATAGAGGCAGTTCAAGTCGTTTCTGGATGTAAAACCAAAGGAAGATATGAGCTACAATCACAACTACCTGTAAATATCCTTTTACTTCATTATTATTTTATTTCACTGTTGTTTTACCATTTGCATTATTGTCATTAATAATTCTATTTTATCATTATTTGCTTTTTTTCTTTTTACTATTTCTTTTTTTACTCTCGAGCCATGTGCTTTACACATTAATTGACACTGGCATACTACCTCATACATAGTTGTGACTCATTGTTACCAAGTTCCTTAAATCTGATTTTTGCTAAGCACTTACAAATTATTTTTGAAGCAGTATCCTAATAACAGCTACTCCCAATAAACAATTCAAGAACATTTGTGTGTTCTTTGGGTCTAACTGCTACAAAAATAAAAGAGTTCGTTGAGGCAGCCATAGATTTTGGTCGAAGCATAACAGCAAAAAAATTACACCTGGTATATAGAGGAGGTGACCGAGGGTTATCAAAAAAGGTGTCAGAAACTGCCTATGTCAGAGGGAACCAAGTGTTATGCATCATCCCTACAATCCTAAAACCTTTGGGCTGTTTGTCTGATTCACCAACTGGAGAAGAGTTAGTTGTCTCAGGTATGTAAGAAAGAATAATTGAAATGTTAAATCATGCCAATGCTTTTATTTTTCTTCCAGGAGATCTTGCAACTCTAGAGGCACTAATCACATTAGCATCTTGGGCCCATCTGAATATTCATTAGAAACCCATCGATTTGTTAAATGTCAATAACTTTTATGATGGCTTTATCGCATTTCTTAACCATGCAATAAAAAATTATTTCATTCTTTCCTCAGCAAAAAAAAAAATTATTTGTGCACATATTGCTAATGAGCTACTTGATCTGTTACAAGCATATCGACCAGAGCTAGATCCCATGACCTTTGTGTTGGAGTGCTCAAATAATGATGGTAACAGTAGCCGCAGTAAGAAGTGCAAATTTGATTTAACTCTTCGCTTGTAAATATTTTCTTCTGTATTGCACTACCTAGGTGATGTCTTCTAAACTCTACTTCTTTCCTTTAAAACATTAATGACAATGTTTTGTTCTGGTTAGGGAGAGGGAATAGTTGACAATTATGGAATGTTGGTTAAGTTTTTACTGATTTTTTCTTATAAAGACTAATCGTGGCTAACTTTTTAAGTATAAGATTACTGAATATGGAGTGTAATGACTCTAGAAACGTATCTTCTTAGTTTGAAAGTTAAAACAAGAAAAAAAAATTTGTCTTATTCTAAGTATGTTCTTTCTAACTTTTTCTTTTTGACTTCTCCTTTATAAATATACATTTTCAAATTTCTAAGTCGAAGATGGCTGAGTATAGAATATAGTGACTCTACAAACGCATTTTCTTAGTAAAAAAAAAATTCAGACATTTTCCTTTTTTATCATTTTGAATATATCTTTTCTAATTAAGTTTTCTGTATTATTGTCACTTTTCTGCATGCATATTTTCTTTTTATATTTAGAATAGGTTGGGGATATAATGTCATTAAAAAAAAAAAATTGGTAATTTTTTGTGAGTTTTTAACATTGGATGAAAAGATGACTTTAAAATTTTAGTATTGATATTATCTTTGGTCTTGAGTGTTGTTACACCATGTTTGCTATTCTACATGTTGATGTTGGAGACAAATATGAGTTGTTTGCAAGAGTGCACATGTCATAATAAATTCCATGTGAGTTTTTTAGCCTGTCCTTTTTTTTCAAGAGTAACTCATTTTTTCCCATTCTTCATACAGCTTAGCAGTTTCTTATTTTATCCATGATTTCTAGATTTTCTTTAAGTCAACCCTCTAAGAAAAAAATTCTTATGTATTGTTCACATACACGGTCCAATGCCATGGCATTGACTGATGACGTGACATTGACCAATGATGTGGCATCGATCGATGACGTGGCAGCATTCGATTGGACGATAGATGTTGCATTGGTTGCTTATGTGGCATTGACTGATGAGTTGGAATTGACTGAAGAGTTAGAATTGACCGATAATGTGTCACGATCCTATTGGACTAAAATTCTTATGTACTATTGATCAGTGACATGACAGCATTTCAGTGGATCAAAAATAGTGTGTACAGTACATGCATATACATGGAATTATTTACTATTCAAACCGCGTCATATTTAAGCTGCCACTATTCAAACCGTGTCACTGTTCAAACCACGTCACTATTCAAACCAAGTGGTCAAAACCGTGGTCAAACCACGTACTATTGACTGATGATGTAGCACAATCCTGAGTATCCAAACTATTTTTAATCCGATGGTCATGATTTACTCAATGTATCTATAAAAAAGGGGCTCCCCCCTAATTCGATACCCCTGATTTCTTTTTTTAGCTTAATTTTTTGTAATTTCTTCTCCATTTTGTATTTTTTACATATTTTAATAAATTCATATTTTATCCTTAGTTCAATTATGAGTGGCTAATTTTCTTTCGAGCTTAGGTTGAAGGTGAAGTCTCAACATGTTCCATGGGCTTAATTTGGTAAATTTATTTTCTCTTCCTCTCTAATATTTATGGATGTTTTGACTTTTCATCGATAGATAGTAATAATCTTGTCTAGATACCGCACTAGTTTAACTGGCTCCCTAGTACAAGATTATTATTATTTAGCACGATAAGCTCTTAGCACCATATTTATTTGAGCGTGGTTCATGAGGTGTGAAAACCCTCCCCCCTCATGATTTAATTGGCATTAATAAGGAATATTTAGCTTATAGAGAATGTTAATATAAATCCAGATACCCAAACGCTTTATTTCAATGGATTTCATTTCAGTTCATTCCGCTATTTTAATTTAAATTCTAGATCACTTCCACTACAAATTCAATCACCCACTTACAAAATTAATTCTACACATAATTAAAATCTACCTCCTCGTGGGATCGACTCTCAACACCATTAATCTATTCTATAATATATCCGTGTGCTTGCGAATTCAATAAAATTTGCGCAACAAGTATTTATAATTGACTTTTCTAGATTTATGTGGATGGTGTTTGGTGTTAAAAAGATTCACATCTGATAATTAAGAATACTTATAAAGGAAGAATATAAACTTAAAACAATCTCAATTCAATTTTTATGAGTTAACTTTTGATTATGAGTTACGGTTATTAGGAGAATGATCTACACATGTCAGGATTGATAGGAAAAATATCACACATCAATTGAGAATAGTAAATAGGCAAAAATATAAAATAAACTTGACACAATAATCTCGAAATCTTAATTTTTGTATATGAGCGAGCTAGTTTTTCTGTTAAAAATTAGACTATGTTGGCTTCGGTAGAAAGCAGTGTATAGCCAGTGGTAGAGCAATAAGGGACAAATGGGGATAGTTGCTCCTGCTTAGTCCAAAAATCTTAGAAGACATTTCTTTTTAACTCAGTTAAATTATAAATTTACCACCGTTAAACTAATTAAATTCATAAAAATTTAGGTTCAAAATGTTTTAAAAAATTTCAAATTTAAAATTTATATAAAAAATCGTACAAATATTTATATGCACATGTAAGTGAGGTGAGGTTCAAACCCTAAACCTAATTTGTTTTAAAATTACACAAATTATTTATAAGCATACATGTGAGTGGAGATCGAATCCCAAAGCTCTTGTCTTAGGGCAAGATATCTTACACATTTATAAGATATATGTAGAGCACTTTCTTAATGTGGCCGCCTCTATTTTTTCAAATGTAGGTTTGGAGTTTCTCAGTGTTGCCAAATGATTATTTTATATATATATATATATATATATATGGGCACCCACCTGAAGAAATTCTCTCTCTGTCTGTGTGTGTGTCCAAGACGCCAAAATGAGGCTTTAAAATGAATCCCATGAAATCCGCATTTTGATATCCGCGAGAGTGAATTTTCTTCTATATATATATATATGTGTGTGTGTGTGTGTGTGTGTGTGTGTGTGTGTGTGTGTGTGTGTGTGTGTGTGTGTGTGTAATAGTTAAATTTTAATATTTTGAATTTTTTTCCATATTTATATCTTATGTGGTCAAATTTTTTGGCCCACTGATTTGATTTTTTGGCTATGTCTCCGTATATATCTTCCAATGATGGCTAGGAGCATTCTACTAGAGAAAATTGAAAATTAGTAATTGAATTGCATAACTAGAACAAGACAGTTTCCCACAATATAAACACAAAATCTAGGAAGCAAGATCTTCCCGCGGTAATGAAAATAAATCCTAATGATTCTATATATGTCAACATTTCTAAATGTATAACACTAAAATGGAATTTCTATATTCCTGCAATCTCTATTCAAGTTTAATAGCTGTAAGATGGGCCCCCACTTGTCAAGCATGTGGAAGCACAAAATGGATCTCCATGTGTCAACCTGAAGCATACACAAGATTTATCTCCTTGAATCAAGCATTCACAAGAATTTAGATCTCCTTAAGACATCTGTCCAATAACAGAAAACTTTTCAAAATTTCACTTTAATTAATTCATGGGCACAAAAGCGTAACTTAAACAAGTATTTGAAACATAAAAAAAGAAAATGATACAATTAATAAAATTTGAGAATAATAATTGATTAGTGAAGATTAAATCAATCAATTTTTATATCGTACAATCAATCTTTCTTCATCAATAATTTTTTTTAAGAGAAATTCATAAAATAGAAAACGATACAAATTTTTCAGTAACCAATGAGGTGGAACAACACTCCATCTTGCAGGACCAGACATAGAACCCCTCACCCTGACAATACACAGTATCATTTGTAGATCTACGGACAAAAGAAAATTGCACTTTCTCAAATTTTGAGCTAAAAAACGACATTCCTCACTGATGAGGCCAAAGCTATTGGGACTTGAATGATTCTCAGTTAAAGCCTTGAAAACTTGAAGACAGTCCAATTCAATGACCAGACGACGAAGTTGCAGATTCTTCAACCAACTAAGAGTCTCACGAACACCAAACGCTTCTGCTTCTCTAGTCCTAAAACTGCCAAGAAAGTGCCCTCACAATTTCGAACCACCCAGCCAAAATTGATCTTTGATTGAAAAGAAAACACAGCGACAACAACATTGCATTTAACCCAATCAACATAAGGTGTTTCCCAGCACATAGCCCCATGAACCAAATTGCTCTCATCTACATTAGCAAACAGAACCTGTTTTGTCAAAGATTGCCACTGGTGTAAAAGGTGGCTAGCGGAGTTTAGAATTTGATAAACCTAACCACATCTGTTATTCCAAACTTTATCATTGCTACAAATCATAGAAGCAAGATCACACTTCTCTTTGCTACAACGAGAAAATATAATACCAGGCCACTCCATAAAAGAAGAGACTTGACTAATATAGCCAATAGGAGAAGCAATCCAACAAGATTCAGCAAAACCACAGTCCACCAAAGCATGAATAACAGATTCATTATAGGCATTACAAACAGAGCAAAGAGGCAGCACCTGAACTCTACAAATTAAGAAGGTTATAAGTTGTAGGCAGAACAATCTTAGCAGCATGCCAAAAAAGATTCGTCACTTTACTCGGTACATCCAATTTCCATAAGCATCTCCAAAAATTCAAGGAAGAGTTATTAGCATCATAAGTCATCAATTTATAACAGCTACGAACTAAAAAATACGCCACAAGGATCGGCCAACCAATACCACAAATCAAGATCCCTACGAGTGCTAAGGGGTACTCTTAGAATAAGATCTCTATCTCTAGCATTAAATGAGTCGGTCACAACATCATAATCCCATCGACGTTGATTAGACATCATCAGACTGCATACTAGTGCCATCTCAATCTCCTCATGCAGATCAGTAATAGTGAATCCACAATCAGAGTCAAGAAGCCAATGATCTTTCCCAACGAGGACCTACTGCCCACTCCGATCAAAAGTCTGCTGCCTCTTATAACAACTTCTCTTGTTGTAAATAAAGCTCGGATTAAACCCCAAACTAGCATAAAAAACAGAGGATTTAAGGAAATAACAGGCCTTAAAAATATTTGCAACAAGAGAAGTTGGGTTTGTCAACAGATTCCACACGTTTGCCCAATATTGCTATATTAAAGATATGGAGTTGTTTAAATCCTATCCCCCCAACATTTTTTGGCTTGCACAAATGCTATCATTTCATCCAATTAATTCCACCACCACTATTGCGCTAACTAGCCCATCAAAACGACTTCATCATAATCTCAAGCTCTTTACAAAGATCAAGCAGAAGAAGGTAGACATTCATTACATAGTTAGGCATTGCTTACACCACTATTTTTTAAGCAAAATATCTTTTCCAGCTCTAGATAGCATCTTCATATTCTAGCCTTGAAGCCTCTGCCAAACTTTGTCTCGGATGCTTTAAAACATAGCTTTTTTCTTTCTTCCAATAGAAGAGGGAAGACCCAAATAAACACCATGGTCAGAAGTAACATTAACATCTAGCACGTCACACACTTGACTAACAACACCAACAAGCACATTAGTGCTAAAGAAAATAGAAGATTTGTTGAAATTAACTTTTTGCCCAGAAACATGACCATAAGAAGCTAGAATACTTTTTGTCAAATATGTTTCTTATTGATTTGCTCAAAAAAACAGGAAGGAATCATCGGCAAAGAATAAATGAGACACCATTGGAGCACCTCTAGTAACCTTTACACCATGAATCAAGCCAGCCTTTTCATGGATATGAATCAAAGAGCTCAACCCTTTAGCACATAAGATAAACAAGTAAGGGGATAACAGATCACCTTGGCATAACCCTCTACTGGTAATAATTGGCCCCACCTCTTTGCTATTACGAATCACATTGTATTGAACTGTAGTAACTCAAAGCATTATCAAGTCCAACCATTATCTGCAAACCATATTTTTAACATCATACCTGGAGAAACTTCCACTTGATACGGTCATATGCCTTAGACATATCAATTTTAAAAGCCACATTACCATTCTTTCCTTGTCTCTTTCTCTTCAAAAAGTGTATAACTTCTACCGAGATAATGATATTATTTGTGATTGCCCTACCGGGAATAAAAGCACTTTGGGCATCACTGACAACCGAAGCAAGCACTGTCTCTATTTTATTGGTAAGCATTTTATAAACAATTTTATAAAGAACATTGCATAGTGCAATATGCCTCATATCTGCTAGAGTCTTAGGCTGCTGCTTTTTCAGAATAAAAACAATTGAGGTGTCATTTAATCCCACAAGAAAAGAACAATTATTAATAAAGTTCAAATACGCCAACGCCACATCTTCACCTATAATATGCCAGAACGTTTGATAAAAGACAAGATTCACACCATCAGGGCCTGAGGATTTATCGGATGCGTATAAAAAAGGGCATCTTTAACTAACGGATTATTTATTTAAATATACCCCATTTATCTTTAAATACCAAATCTATACCCCATTACATACATGTACCTAATGAAAGTGTAAAAAGTCAAAAATAACCTTAAAAGAACTATCTATTTACGCTTTTTTACTCTCTCATGACTTCTACCTAATAACACAATCAAAAGTCGAGTATACTCGACTTTTTACCTGACTTAATTAAAAGGAAAATTTTCATTTCAATTTAAGTCGAGTATTCTCAACTAATTACCGAACTTCAATGAAAAGTCGAGAAATCTAGTTGAATAAATATAGGGCACAGTTAAATTAAAGTCGAGTATTCTAGACTCTTTGCTCGACTTACTTGAAAAAAGTTGAGAATTTTTTAGATAATTTTTTATTTCAATGAAGATTGAGTGATTTTACCATTATTCTTATAAGAATTTATACTGAATTATTAATTGTATATAGTTTGGTTGAAGTCGAGTATTCTCGACTATTTACTCAACTTCGAGAAGTTGAGTTTAATTTTATGAGGATTTAGTTATGGTTATTTTTATACTTTCTCTAGTTTTTTAGAGTATATATGTGTAAAATTTAAGAGTGTTATAATTTTAGGTATATAGTGGATATTTTGAAGGAAATGGGGTATTTCACACGCAATTCCCCCTTAACTTTAATAGAAGAAAATTGAGCCAAAAGCATCATATTCTAATCACTGGTAATGCTCGACTCTACACACACTAATACATCATCACTACTACAACCTTCAGTCTTAAATAACTTACTAAAATACTCCACAATCATCTCATCAATCTCATCCTGATTATAACTCCATTGTCCCTTACTATTGCACAACCTTTTAAAAGAATTCTTATGCTTCCTCGCTGAAGTCATAGCATGAAAGAAATGCGAGTTCATATCTCCCTCTTTAAGCCAAAGAGATTTTGCTCTCTGCTTCCAGAAGACTTCATGGCTATGAAGGAGCACATTATAATAATTTCTAGCCTCAATAAACTCATCCACACTAACCTGGTCACGTCGCCCACTTAGACGAGCAATAATACATTTATAATTGAAAATACACTTGCGAAGATTGCGAGCTAAATGACCCCCTACTAAAACAAGTCAGCTCCACACCTCGAAATCCTTTGCTGAATTGAATAACCCGAAGAGGAGGCCTAATTGTTCTTAATCACATCAACACAATCCCCCTCCCATAGCCATAAATTCTCAAAATGAAATCTCTTGTGCCTATTGGTATGAACAATGGGATTTGTGTCTATAAAAATACGCAAGTGGTCAGAGCAAGAAGCCTCTAAACTCATAACCTTAACCCGAGCAAAACGATTAAGCCATTTAGCCGAGGCGAAAACTCTATCAAGTCACTCCTTCACCCAGTCAGCAGACTCTCGAGATCTCTCTCAAGTAAATTGATAACCTTCCATCCCAACATCAAGGAATCTACTATCAGAAATAGCACTCTTAAAACTTCGAAGCTTCCAATTATGATGATCAAGTCTACTTTTTTTCTTACTGGTTGCTAATAAGTCGTTAAAATCCCCTAGGTAAACCCATAGGGAAGAGATGAAGAAGAGGGTAGCCGAAGCAAGTCCCAAGACTGGCGACGACAACACGATTCCAGAAAACCACAGAAACCAGTCAATCTCAAATCACCCAAACCAATGACCTCAACATGAATATCAATGAAATTTCTAGCATAACTCAATAAAGAAACAGTCGTATTAGCATCCTAAAGAATAGCAAACCCACCGCTGCGGCCCACTCGATCAACCACGAAAAGCCCATCAAAAACAAACTTCAATTTAATACTCTTTAATTTATTTTTACAATACAAAGTTTCTATAAGAAATATAATAGAAGGCTTTTTACATCTGCCCAGCTCTATTAGAACTGCCAGTCTGCCACTGTTCGTGGGGGACCCAGCCTACGGCAATTCTAGCTTAACGCACTCATTAATCTCGGTAGGCTTGGGTCACAGGTCCTACCATTTGCCTATTTTTTGAATTAACTACTATATCCATCACCTGATTAAAGCAAGGCCCATAGTGTTGCGAGGCCCAACTTGAGATCTTCTTCTCTTTTGAATCATTAACAATAAGTCAATAATGCCAGCTTCCTGTTCCTCTTTAAAATCTTTACTCCCGCCTAGATCATTAATTATTCCTACTGTTGACTTTTCATTGATACGCAAATGGCTCCTGTTTGGTAGCAAACTACTACCTTCCTTATTGATCCCCAGAATTTCCACGTTAATGCTACTATCTCTTACTTTTTGCACATGATCTCCGTGATTTGTGCCAGTAACCGAATCAATCCCTATTGTGCCAGGTAGATTCACGTTGTTACCTTTTCCATTGTCGGACTCTTCCAGTAGGCTAATCTCAGCCACAGTTCACTGGAATTCATCTGACTCCTCTTGTTCGGCACTTTCATCCAATGACAATAAGCACTTGGCAGGCAATCATACAACTTCGAGCATTGTTTTTTAGTATGCCTGAGCAATCCACAAATGAAACAGAAGATATTCAACCATTCATATCTAAATTCAATCCAGATCCACTCTCCACCCTCTTTCTTAAGCTTCATCCTATGCTTGGGAGTCTTTCTAACATCAATAGATACCCAAATACCTATATGGGTCCTCCAAAATCCCATGAAATTATACTCATCAGAATCAAAAAAATGTACCAACATAGTTTTCAATATTCTTAACAAATTTTTCAGACATGAAGCCAGTGGGTAGGTTGTATATTTGAATCCAAAAAGATGTAAGAAACAAGGGAACATTTTGAGGCTGTTCATTCTCTTCTAACCTTTTTACTAGCATATTGTGCTGGTCAAAAGTCCATGGTCTCGACTCCAATGCCCTATTTGCATCAATCTCATAGAAAAATTGAAAAAACAAAAGCGTAGGTGATAAATCTTTAATGAAAACACCCTTTCTTGGCCGCAATAAGAGGTCATTGTATTCTTCATAGCAAAATTGATCACTTTATCCGTCAGAAATCTGCCCACCGAGCAAAACTGGGAATTGATTTTGACATTGTTCGTTTCATCTATTTCTTCTCCTTCAATAATCAGCCCACCATCCTCCTCTTCATTAATAGTCATGCTAGCATATCCATTACTGATATCAATATCAGATTGTCCCTCGTTGTTGGCATCGTAAAGCAATGAAGAAAATGGATAGAACTAATGAAAATGAAACTTGCCCCAAAGACAAGACAAAACGAAACTTGTCCCAGAGACAAGACGAGATTACTCTACAGTTTGGTATTGACATGTGACGTGAAGTAATTTTTTCCTCATTAATAATTAAGATGGAGAAAATCAATCATTTGATTGAATGTTTTGCTTCCATCAATATTGTTTGATTCTTATATACTCTTAACTCCCAGCTTGCCTTTGAAAATCATAAATCCTTGACTTTTAATTACAATCTCGTCCAAGTATTATGCAACAAATCATGAATCATTCTTTCAAATCTTGTCTAGAAAATCTTCCAATGTTTTTCATATACAATTTTTTTTTTTTGGCTACAAAAAATCGTAAGTAATATATTTCTTTGATCAAGGATCTCTTTTCATTCTTTTGATCTTTTTAAAGGAAATCTTCATTAAAGTATTCTTTTTTTACTTCTTTCATCTTGTTATGCAATCCTCTCATTTAGAAGGGAAATTTACAAAAGTAACCTAAAAACTTTTGCTATTTTCACAATTAACCCTCTAAACTTTTTCCTATCAACATTAGCCAAACACAAGGTATTCTCCCCAAATTACCCTTGTTTACAAACCAAAAGCAACTTTCTTTCTCCTCTTTTTAGTGCGATTGCATCTTGCCTGTCACACATCAAGTCGACACTGTCAAAATGCAAATCTGACAGCACTGTCGCACCAAGTTTTTGACAACGCGCACTGATCGCAGATCGCGGTCGTCTTGTAAACAACTTTCAAGCATCCTTCTCCACACCCACGGCAACTTCCTCACTCATGCACCACACCAACAATTTCACCCATACACTCAACATCATAAATCCTTCAATCTTCACTCATCATCACCGACACAACACAAAAACCTCATCATAGAAGAAGAATAGAAATCTAGGGTTTTTGACCTAACTTTTAATTTCAGCTCTTGATCAAAATTTTGGTGATGTTCGTTGCTAAGAATGACTCCGGAAAGCTGCCGACAACGAGTGAACACGTTGGGAGGAAATTCAGCGGTGAGAGAAAGCGAGAGAGAGAGAGAGAGAGGAAGGAGAGGAAGGAGAGGGAGGAGTTATGGGAGGGGTATTTTCGGTAAAGGGGGAGAGTTTTGGCCAATGTTGATAGGAAAATCTTTAGGGGGTTAGTTGTGAAAATAACAAATTTTTTTTGGCTATTTTTGTAAATTTCACCATTTAGAAAGCCATTTCGTTGATCTTGTCAAGGAAAACATTGATTTTGACTTTTGAGGATTCCTTTTCATTCCTTTTTTTCTTTTGACATCATTTCCCATTTTCCCTTGTGATGGGAGAAGTGCTGGTTGATGGTGCACTCAAAAAAATTATTTATTTATTTTTTTTTTTGGTGAAGAAATTGACAAACAATTAAAAAAAAAAACTCACATCTCTCTCCTTTAGACCACCACGCTTTGGAAACCCATCATTGATATGGTGGCTAAGCCTAAACCCATGATTTTAAGGACTCTCAAACACACTTCAATATCATGAAAACTTTTCAAAAATAATAGAAAAAAGGTAGATTTCGCTCTTATTAATTCATCAGTATAAAGGTTTAATTTATATAAGTATTTGAAACATAAAAAATGAAATGATATAATTAACATAATTTAAGAATAATAATTGATTAGAAAAGATTGAGTCAATTAATTTTTAAGTTAATTTGTAATTAATCTTTTGTAATCAATAATTAAGACGGAGACAATCAATTATTTAATTGAATATTTTATTTCCATCAATATTGTTTGATTCTTATCAATAACATATCAAAAGGCAATTGAGTTGCTAGCACTATAAGTAGCGCAGGTTTGTTTTGTTGATATATAAATTAACGAGAAAGGCATGACTCCTCTAATCATATTTGTCTCAATGGCATAGCTAGAAAGTTTGTTCAGTTGGGGCACATTCAAAATATATTATAATTTTAAAAATTTACACAACAAAAAACTATAACTATTATAACATTTTGTTGATGTAATTTTTACTCCTTAATGAGTTTTCATGTTTTTAAAACCATATATGTAGCTTTATTGTTAATGCCTGCTTTAGAAAGCATACACATGGTAGTGGTGTTAGTAGCTTAATGATAGAAGCAATGGATGGGTGTGCAATAGAATTAGACAACCTATCTACGGTTTTCTTTCATGACTTGTTGGTTTTCTATGTACATATTTAAGTCTAGAGTATGCCTATGTTAAGTCTGGAGTATGCCTATGTTAGTTGTTTATTTGTTAAGCATCATAAAAAAATGAAAAAGGAAACAATATCATTCTTTTAGTTTATTTTATGTTTGTGAGTTATTACAGATGGTACATTTTATAAAATCAAAATAACTAAGCAAATTTAAAAAATTGGGCTTTTTACACGTGAGCAGGTTCAAACTTTTCAAAATCTACTAGAGTATTTTCATAGTTTCGAAACTCTGAGGGGACAGTTCTACAAAATTTGAAGAAAATAAGGCCTTTTTCGAAATCTCCCTTTGAAATTTTTTGAAGCCTGTTGGAGCACGTCACATACCTGATCTGCTGATCCTATATTTGATCGAGTCCAACTATTGGCACCCCTCCAAAATTCTCTTGAAACTCCTTTTCTAATTATACACCACATAATGTCGGAAATACCCTTTTTTCCCTAAATAATCATCTTTTTTGTTTGTAATTTTGTTTCGATTTATCTGTCATATAAATAATGAATACGTATGTCTATAATAACATTTGAAAAAAAACATCAAGGAAACAGACATGTGCCTATGAAATGAGAATAAATTATTATATAAATCGCTTGCGGGCATTAGCAATCGAAACATTTTCCAGAAGTCCAAATGCAATCACAAGTAGATGTTCTTCTCGAGTCAATCTATGAATCCGGCTGTGGATGTGGGGGTTGCATTGCCATGAAAAATTGTTCATCTATAATGAAAAAGAGAAGAGAGATAGAGCCAAAAAAAGAAAAAATGATACATGTGCAAGCAAAATAAATTAAAGAAATTTAAAAAAAAAAGAAGAAAATAAGGTTGAAGAGATATAAGTGAGGTTAATTTTATTTGTATTTGTCTTTAAATATAATTTTAATAAAATAGGGATTTATAAGATCGGGGTGCCAGTAGTGCAACTCTACTTGATCCGTCCATGATTTCTCTTAGCTCGCCTCTACTTTAGTTCAATTGTGATTTCTTTGATAATTCCTACATTTGTACAAGTCTCTTACTTAGGCACACTGGGTACCAAAACCTGCCGTTATAAATTCTCCCAGTGCTAATGCATAGCTCATGATCTCGAAGCCTGCCTTTCAGGTTTCTTTGCGCTGTTATTATTGGGAATGAATGTGAGCGTGCAAAAACATTCCCAGATCCCCACTTGAAGGCTATAAAGGACTTTAAGGGTCTGCCCTGTTTCTCATGCGTCATTTGTGAAATTATTTCACATTCACGGATCAAGTAATCAGAGACTCCTCATCGAAGTGCTTTTGAAAAAACCAGCTGATTTTATACGGGGAAAATGATCAAAATTCTCTCTTGTTTTTCAAAAGTAATCAAAACCCCCCAAATTTAAAATTCCTTATAACCCTCTTGGTGTTAAATCAATTTTTCTAAGTGCAATTCCGTCTGTCAAAAAATTTATTAATCCAACAATTTGTCAATGAAAATATACGAGTTCATTTGATTTTAATTAATTACTTAAGTTTTTTAATTCCACTTATGTTAAATTGTATCTTTAAAAATTAATAACAAGAAGTGTCTTGAGAGTTTAAACTTATATCTATTATAGTTAATATAGAATAAAACAGCAATTTAAACACTAAACTTACATCTGCTTTTTCAAAACTTAAAATAAATGTCTAGAGAGCTTAAAATTATGTCTATTTTAATCATCATATAACGAACAATAATTTAATAATAAAATTAACCATACACTTCACTATGCTTTTGAAACTTACCTAAAACACTAAAGCAACATAATTCGCCTAACATCTTAATTAAATATTTTTTTTCCAACTAATTATTATTTCATCAGCATAGGAGAAGTAGATTAACTGTTTTCTAAGCCCAGAAATTCCAAAAACTGACCATAATTCACCCTCAATCTTTTCTGTTAATTAGCTGTTCTTTTATTTTTGCCAGCGTTCTGTTTCAGGAATCAATGCAGAAGTGGTAGCTGGTTTGCCCGTTGTCGGTATAACCACCAGAAAATCCTGAATACTTACTGTTGGAAGCAAAGCCTACCTTTCTAATAGAGGATTACGATGACCCAAAATTGTGGTCGGCTTTAGAAGAGTTTGTTCGGAAGAAGGATACTCAATTGAGGTATTCAAATATGAACCTCTTATTACATAATTATAATGGTTTTGTTGTGGAGCCTTCTAAAATAAGTATCTAGGAGTGACTGAAGTAGTAGTTAAGTTTATTTTAGTTGAATTTGTGTTAGACTCCGTTTGGTACAGCTTATTAAATAGAGCTTATAGCAGTAGAGCTTATATGAATAGAACTTATACCAATAGAGCTTTTGGATAAAAAACGATTGGATGTTTGGTTGTCAATTAAAAAAACACTTTTGAACCATTAAACTATTTGGTTGTGTAAAATCAAAAGTGCTTTTGTGTAATTAAATTACCAAAAAAGATATGTATTCATAATTATATAACATGTAACAAAATGCATCAAGCTATCAATTAATAAGAAAAAATTAATTCAATCACTTCTTTAATTTTCAAAATAAAAAATTACATCATTAATTTATTCTCCCAAACAAATAATACTATCTAAATTAAATTGCATCATTAATATATACTCTCTCAAGTGTTGGGTATGTGTAGGAATTATAAAATTAAAGTGCTGGTTATTTTTTTAAAAAAGAGAGGGAGAGAGATAAAGTGAAGTGATGGCGGCAATATATTTATATAACGGCAACAATTTTCGTTGGGTAGGTTTTATAGAAAAAGTATTATGTAATTAATGAAATATGTCAAGGATATTTTTGATATTATATATTTTTTGAAAAAGCTCTCTAACCTCTACTCCCAAAAGCTCAAATTTTGGGCTTTTGCTAGTAGAGGTAAATTAGCTTATTTAAGTTAAAAAACCTCTACTCAAAAAATAACCAAACACTATAAAAAATTTTAAAAAGTGCTTATGAGATTAAATAAGCACTTATGCCTCTTAAATAAGTCATACTAAACAGGCACTTATTTAGTTTTCGTATCCGAATCATGTTTGTTATTTTAGTTTAACAAGATTTTGCGTAGTCACTAGACTAAGCCTAGTGGTTTGTGAGGTCGTGAGTTTGAATCCCCACAACGTATTGTGAGAGTTTAATTTCTTTCCTCAATGTTAATAGTCTGATTTGTAAATATCAGTTGTAATTTTCATATAATATGAGTTGTACTTTTGAGTAATTGTCTTATGTAATAAAAAAAATGAGATTTTGAGTTAAGTTTATAATAATCTGCTTTATTCAAGTATGAGTAGAAATAATCTATTTGTCACAAGTAGGTTTTAATCTCGAACATTTAATCAATTCTCTCATTCAATCAAAATTCCCTCTTGGTTTTTCATATGGGAACATTTATCTAAATCTCGTACGGTCAAGTTCAATTGGGCTAAAGTGTCGTCTAGTCTCCTATAGTATCAATTCGTATTTGAGTAGTTATGTACCAATGGCACAACTTGGAAAAAATAAGACGAAGACAAATTATATTTTATTGAAACCCAAATTTGATTTTTTTTTTTTAAATAGAAATTCCATTAAACACTTATCATTTCAACAATAAACATTTTGCACTTACCTATCTCATAATCGATATTTATCTTTTAAACTCAGCTTGTATATATGTGTATATATATTTTTCAAATGAAATTAAATTTTGTTAAAAATTTAATTATTTTGGCTTCCGATATTTCATTTTGAAATCTTTTTAGTTGTACTTTTTTAATAAAAATCAATTGTCCAAAAATTAATGTGGGATATTTTCGAGAAATAAAAATAAGGAGAGATTTAATAACAGCTTTTTAAATGGTATTAGGAGCTCTGATTTATTTTAAGAAATAAAATTTTCGTTGAAAATTTATTGCAGCCAAGAATAGGTTCTTAAGATTTGTAAATTAATTAAGGAAATTTGAGTAATTTACTAACATTCATTTGCAGCATCTTATTGGACGATCTTTCTATCAACTTTTGTTAAATTTTTTAGTCATCGTTCAAGCTATAAGTAACTAAATTGACTTTGTTTTACATTATTATGATCGAAAGGCGAAAATGATTAACTCAAAATTGGAAAGTGAAAAAGCACTAGAAAATAATGGTTATTGGTCAATAATGACAGTGTTGTTATAAATAATTAGATTAACCAAAAAATTTAGACTAAAATAAAATACTTTCAAATACCTTGTTAATAGTTTATTATTGATAAGCTTTTTGTTAATTGATTTTACCACAACCTAAGCACCCATATTTATAAAGTGCAAATGGGCGTGAGGGGTTGCCAATTTCTCAATGTGAGACAAATGGCGAATTCACTACATTTACAACACTCTCCCTTGGATTCACCATTTATTTACATATAATTGTGTAATATAAAGATATTATTATATGTGTTTAATACTACCTCGTTACAACCTTGCCAGTAAAATGTCCAATGGTACAAAATCTAGTTAAAAAAGAAGAGTACAATGCACATTTATCCAATATAGCTGCAAAAATTCTTATCTTTGAAATAGGCTCTCCTTGATAAAATATCTTCTCAAAGGTCAAGTATTAATTTGATAATTTGTTGAGTTCATGCATGATAATATTGTGGCTAGCTTCTCAAATGTTGGTGTGGGAAAAGTTTTAGTAAAAAGATCGGCACAATTACCATTGGAATCTATCTGCTTGACATTCATTTTCTTATCCTACTAAAGCTCATAAGTATGGGAAAACTTTGGAGAAATATGCTTAGTTCTACTCCTCTAATTCAAGCCGTACAAGCAGCACTACCTTCATATATAATTGTTGGAACATCGTTATGAAATGCTTTCAATATAATGGGTAATAGATTGCCACCAAATACACTGTCTACTTGCTTCATATTATACAAGGATCTCTAAGTGATTAGAAGAGATGGTAATGAAAGCCTGCATATACACTACCATGAAGCGGTTGTGTCATAAGTAAAATCATAAGTGAAAATATATCTTATTTGTGAAGAAGCATTATAGGGATCAGAGAGGTAGCATGCACACGTAACCAACAAGATTAGAATTTCTCCAATGGCTCACTTGAATAAAATAACCCCAAATCCTTCGTTCTACTTGGAAGATATTTTAATACTATTCCAATGTCATCGTGTTAGCACAATGCTAAATCTCACCAACAAGTACACAGAGAATGCAATGTCTAGTCTAGTGCATTGAGCTAGATATGACTTCCTGGCAACTCAATAATAATACATATTAAAACTATAACCTATATTATGGATTCAAAAAAATTATATAATTAAAAAAAGAATTAGATAGAAAGAACAAACTTGCTATCATCATCTCATTATAACACTCAAATAGTCACTTTTGGAAGAGCTTGCTCTATCAAGAACACACGCATACAATCACAATTTAATTGACCTCCAAAAGCCAATCAATCAGTCAAAAATGGAAGCTGCAATTAGAAAGAAAGACATAATGCAAATAACTTAATATTTTCAAAATGGAAATTTTTAAGAGAAAAACTATAGAATGTTACCTTAACGATTTAGGAGACCAAACTAAGCACAAGACGAGACAAACAAAACAATAAAGGATGTCAATTTTAATGATCAATAGAATTGCAAGACTAAAATATTAGAAACAAAGACAATAAGTAGTTTAATTCAAAGAAATCAATGAAATCAAGGTAATATAGGAAATTAAAAAGTATATACAATTATCCTTCCCTCAATAAAATCTTGGGTCCCAACATTAGCTAGGGTAGATTCAATGGCCTTAACAGAGTTCATAAAAAGGGTATAAACAATGATGAAATATTCAGGTTACAAAAACACCTAAATTCAAAATATTCAACTATAAATTACAACAATAAAGAAAACAATACTAAAGAAAACAGCTTCAAACCCGAAGACTCTTTTTCTAGCTCGATTTTGGATACATCTTAGATGTCTTCACCTACTTTTGAAGGTAGTGGTGTTCTATTTTTGAGCCCATAGTCTCCGACGTTCCTTTCCCTCACAAAGAATTCTGTGAAAAAAATACATAACAAGATTCAGCAAATAAATCTTTTGGAGCACAAACATATATTAAACAATTATCTTTTAAAAAAGGATTTAAAATCGCACCTGCTCGGCTGGAAATTCCTTGGGCGCATTCGAGTCATACGAAAATTTAGATTGTAAGCATGTGAGATTGTCGGGCATCAGTAGCTCTGTTGTGATGGGTGTGGCAGTAGCCGGCGGCTTCAAATTTGAGAGAGAAGGAATCGAGAGGAATGGGTTAGGTTGTGGCAGTGTTAAAAGTGTTAGGGTCTGTTCTGTTTTGTGGCTTTAGAAAATTGGGAATTTAGGGATCGGGTTTGGGTGTTTGGCTTTGAACCATTTATGCTTTTTTTCTTTTAATTATAAGGTGTAACCTGATCGACTTGGGTAAATTCAATTTCCAACCTTCTTCGTGCTATGGTAGTGCAAAAAATGATGACTCTTTCAAGTCAATTACAGCCTTTGACTAACCTCCACCACTTGATTCAGCTCACAGGTCTAGGATTTGCGTGCAGGGAAAATGAGATGCGGTAACGTCTAATGGCTGATACATAGGACCGTAATGGGCGTAGGAATGAAGATGGCGGCAACTGCTCGCTTGCTGGCTTGTGAGGGTTTGAGCGTGCTTGATGGTTTGAGGAGAGCGGCTAGGGTTTCTAAAGAAATGTCATACTGTGACTATTTATATTATTAGTAGAAATTGGAAAATATATGAAAGTTTTCGAATTAATAAAAAAGATAATAAAAGTTTAATGAATAATAAAACTTCCATAGATAGATTTATTGTGACCATTCAAAATCTCAAAATTCATTTTTGTAATTTGGTAAATAATATTTTCATTTTTACCCCCAAGATGATTTTTTTTTGTGAAAATTTTTTTATTATTATATATATATATTTTTTTTTTGTGTTGATATAAAATTAATTTTTTACAACTATATTAATAATTTAATATAGATGAGATACATAACTCTCTAAATATATTAATAATCAAATTACGGCTACCAGTTAATTTAGTTGTAAATCATTTGAGTTCAAAACAAAATAGTTGAGGTTTGAATCCATGGGAGTAAATTTAGTTGTTATTAAGCTATATTAAAAAAAAAAGTCATATTCAAATTCAATTCCTTTTACCACTAGAATAAAATTATATATATTAAATTTAATGACAAGTACAACGAAAACATATTTCACGGCGCATAAAATTATAACAAGCTCAACACACATAACTAAAAATAGATTCGTAAGATTATACTTCTCTCCAATAGCATAGAGAGTTTCAAAAATAAATTTAGTAAAACATACTACTTAATATGAAAATGGATATATAATTTTTATATTTTTATATGTTTTTATATAATTTTATTATATTTAGTTGTTATATAAATTAAATTAATTTCAGAAAATATGGATATAAATGTAGGATTGAACAAATTTTGTGATAATTACGCATCATTCAATATACAAAATTACAAATCATGTAACTATCTAGTGAGTGCAGTGTTACTCAGATAATTTGATTTAATTTAGAAATATAATTGTCATGCTTTTATATAATTGTAAGTACAATATAATATAACAGTATTCAATATTAGTTGCATTTAAATTGTAATTATCCATGCCATGTAGCATTATGAATTTGATTAATGTTTAACAAAAAAAAATTATTATAGAAAAAAAGATTAAATAAAGTAATTAATTTTACATAAGTTTGTATGAATTAATTTGCATAAGAGATTGTTTGTTAGTTTTATTTAAAAATATCAAATATTAGATGCTTCATGTTTGTGGTATATATAAAACATATTAATGTTAGCCTCTAATAATAGCAATAACAATATTTGGGGGGTAATTACGATGTTTGGAATGATAATAATTCGATAGTTAGATGAACATTACCCTCATTTTAGTAGGTAGAGATTTAAGTTCCTATATGTGTATTGTAAGATATTGAGATTGATTTCTTCCAAATATTTAGAAATAAATCGGTTTCATTATATGTTTAGATATTTAGATTGTAATGCAATTAAAGACGATAAAATTTTTTGATAGTTTCTTAAGCAAAATATCATTACATTTATAACATAATAATAAAAATAGCTTAATTAATATATAATTTATTTTAATTTATTATATTTAAATATTATTCTCATTAGCACATAAGTTACATTTTTTTTAAAGCAAAATATCATTTAATTTATAACATAATATTAATAAAATAAAATAATTATATTTTTAAATATAGTAGTATAATTGATTTTATTTAATTATATTTTTTCATTAGTACGTAAGTTAAATATATTAACTATATTTTCCACGAATTAAAAGAAAAAAGAAGTATTTTCTTTTTTTAAAGTTGAGGGGGTCTTTGATAGTTTAATAAATTTGAATTGATTTTCGATATTTACCTAAAATGAGGTATCTGTACAATAGTTACCTTTTAATTTGGGCCTCTTTAACCAATTAAAACGATGGTACCGGTGGTCGGTTATGTGCTGAATTAAAAAAATAAAAAAAATAGTTGTACGAGATACAGCTGCTGTATTATAAGCGGATCCCATCAAATAAATTAACACAAAATTAAGTTGCAAAGTTGAACTAAACTTCTTCTCGTTTATTTTCCGGGTAGCAAAAACATGTGAAATTGTAAAGCTATTTCACAGGAGAAGACGAGAAGTTTATAAAAGTGTAGCCACTTTCTTAGAACTTTTCCAACTTTTTAAAAAGTCCTCCCTTGGAATAGCTAAAGCAAAATTGAAAAGGTCTTTTAAAAGACTAAAATGATTCTCAAGGCAGACCCCTTCAACTCTATTTATTCTGTAAGATGTTCTTGAAATATTAAAAGATATCCATTATTCAACAAAAGTTTTGTTGTACGATATATATAACATTGTCTAAAATTTAAGTTTTTTTGTCATATCGCTTCGAAACCTTTTTTTATTTATTTATTCTAATTGTAATCTAATTTCCTCCCCACTCGTGTGAGTTAATTAAGTCCTCAATCCTTTTGTTTTCAACTTGAGATTTTAAATTTTATGAAATAATACAAAAATTCCTATTTGTTAACTATACTAATTACGAAAAATAAAAATTATTGGAGAAATTAATTGATCATACAGAAAATATTTAATATAAATGTGATGATTAGAAATTGTAGAGACTCATCAAAACTAATCTATAATAATGGCATGCAACGATCTATGCCAATTCAAGTTAAAAGTTTATTCTTTTAACGAAAACAAAAACAAAACAAAGCATCTTAGTTGTCATTCAATGAATTTATGTCTTAATGCAAAACTTCACTTGATGCACTTTACTAGATATTATATTAACATTCAATTTATAATGGAGTACAAATCTAATGTACCATTGTTGTATGATTGTAATGATACACATCATTTATTCTCATTATGACATTAATTTGTAGGACCATATTAAACCTTGCATTGTCAAAATTAAAGTACTTCAGGGAGAAAAGTAAAATAATGAGAAATTTTGGTCATTTCTTAATAATTTGGCCACGAGCAAAAGTGGGAATTAAATATAATTAAACAAATAAGGACAATCACTTATTGTTTTGTCCTTTCGACACCACAACCTCGCTAGCATCTGTTGCATTGCGTCAGGTTCTATTTTTGATGCTGCGGTAGATTCGCTCTTTATGTCTATATATAAACAATAAGCCACCATCTTCTCTTTAATTTGCGATCAATAACCCCATTTGATTAAAAAATTCATAGTTTCTACAGAGATATTCTACAATGACACGTTCAACTGGCGAAAATTTTGTGGAGAGGTATTTGTTTATTTATTTTAATTGTTGCCATTTTTCGTTTTTCTGCTCTGATTTGATCATTATTTTCATGTATGAACAATATGGGAGCTTCTGTGAATTATTTGTACGTCTTTTTTCATGGTTTTATTTATACGCATCAACTGGGTAAATTTGTATGTGCTTCAACGTTAAATGTGGATTTAAATGTACTGCTTGTTCTTATTGGTGTTGAGGAAGATCTGTGTTTGTGTTAGTTTTGTCGTTAATGTGATTAGTCCCTAACTGATTTGCCTTTCCAATCAATCTTTTATTTGAATTATGTTTGGATGGATTTCCTTTGATGCCATCTCTAAACCCAAAACTGATCATTTGATTTGCCCTTGCTAATGGTTCTTAAGTAGCTTTTCTGGTTGGGCCATTGGTCACTAGAGTCGGAATTTGTGGAGGCAAGAGACTAAATATTTGATTTAAGATTGTGCACCCTTTTTTTTTATTATTATTATGAAAATGATAACAATCGTTTGATTTTCTTTTATAATTGTACTACAAAAGTTGTTGCCTTATTCACTTGCTCGTGCCATGGTGGTTGAGGGTATAGAATATTTTGCAAACTTTATTACTTGATGTTTGAGAGCTTATGCCCTTCTTATTGTGAGAATATATACCTTGCTTTGACCTTGTTGCTGCCTTTATTTTGTGTTGCAGCAAAGATGCTCTAGCTAAACTTGCTCCTCTGGAAGCAGTGTTGTTCGATGTAGATGGAACTCTCTGTGATTCGGATCCTCTTCACCATTATGCCTTCCGTGAAATGCTTCAAGAGGTTATTTTAGAAATTTTTGTTTCAATCTTTTTTAATTCATGCTCTTACTATTTCCTTGAATCACATTTGCGTTGCTTGTACAGAAAATTGAAGTACGGCATAGCTATTTTTGTTCAAAAGTTCTTGTTTATTGTATGTGTTATAAGCGACTGTCTTATAACTCTTGAATTATTTTGGGGGATTTACTAAAACTGAAGTGTTTAATAGATTGGGTTTAATGGTGGAGTTCCAATAACGGAGGACTTTTTTGTTAAAAATATTGCTGGCAAGCATAATGTTGATATTGCCAAGGTTCTTTATCCTGATGATCTGCCAAGGGGCTTGAAGTTCTGTGAGGACAAGGAAGCCATGTTCCGAAAGTAAGAAAAAGAACATTCCTCTGCAACTTCTGTGAATTTTTTCAAGCTTCAGCCTGTAACATGTTCTATTGCGGAAACAGATTGGCATCAGAACAATTGAAGCCTATAAGCGGCCTGGATAAAGTGAAGAAGTGGATTGAAGACCGTGGGTTGAAACGAGCTGCCGTTACAAATGCTCCGAAAGAAAATGCTGAACTCATGATCTCAAAACTTGGCCTATCAGATTTCTTTCAGGTTGTTATTCTTGGGGATGAATGTGAGCGCGCCAAACCATTCCCAGACCCCTACTTGAAGGCTCTTGAAATGCTCAAGGTCTCAAAGGATCACACATTTGTATTTGAGGTCTGCCTTCTTCTCGAGCCGTTTCTAAAATTATTTTAATCGTGGATTCTATCTGGATTCTGTATATTCAATGTGTCTTTGTTTGGCCAGGACTCTGTTTCAGGAATCAAAGCAGGAGTAGCAGCTGGTTTGCCCGTTGTCGGTCTGACCACAAGAAATCCTGAACACGTCCTGTTGGAAGCAAATCCTACCTTTCTAATAAAGGATTATGATGATCCAAAATTGTGGGCGGCTTTGGAAGAGCTTGATAAGAACAAGGTTGCTTGAAGTTTAGGTATAAACATCTCAGCATAATATCACACTCATTGATTTTGTAAGTTTAATGTTTTATTTGAAGTACAAATTCTGATTAATAATGGACATGAGACAATATTTACCCCTCTTTTTCTTCCGGTGGAAATTTCAATTTAGAAAAGAATTTTCAGCAGCTTCTTATCTTTTTGTTAATAGAAGAATATGGATACAATAAAAAAAACTCATTCCAACTAGGAAACTTTGTCAACGAGTTATATAACAGAATTTTAATTTGAAAACACCCGCAAGTCTTAGAATCTGTCAAGCAAAACAAAGTCGCTTGATTCAACCTCTAGCTATATCACAAGGAATTTCTGTATGGTTCTTGACACCTCATCGAGTCCACGAGACGGAATCGATTTCATCCCTCGCTGACTTGTATAGCTCAAGCCGCTTGGCACATTGCTGCCTTCTGTCCATCAACATAGGATCTTCATCCAGCAATTGAGCAAGTTGCTTGCCCTAAACAGAAACAAAAATTATCGAACTTCAAGAATGATAAATAGAAAATATTACAATAGCATGGATGGAACTTAACAATGCCTCAGTTGTGTTATTCAATTGAAAGAAAAATGTCGGTGATGGGGAAGGAAGCAACTGTTAAGTACCTCTTTTTTGCCTAGTTGTGCATAGAAGTGATCCAGTAAAGATCGCTTGGCCTCCTTCACTTGACAATGAACTACAGCTTTAGGAATGGTATTCTTGAGTGTCTCAGACACCATACCAATATAAGAGGAAACATTTGATCCAATACGGCGGAAGTGCCCCTCTGTGTATCGATCTGCTGCTGATGGGGCTGTGGGATTTCCACCCCTCTCCACATCCTGAGGAAGTTTCCTGAAGAAGTCCACAGTCAGGTATGAGGATTCCATCTCCACCAATCGCATAGTTGTCTTCTTACTGTCATCACGGAACCTCTCCAATGCTTCATTGGCAGCTGCAGCTATTTCAGATTGGAGAGTTGGAAAGCGTTTCAACTCCTGTCCAATTACAATGTGTCAACTTTGATGGTCTACAAATAGAAACAGGTGTTACAAATTTACTAAGGTTTCCTGATTCCAGACCTGAGTTTCCCCGATTGATCTTCTTACCAGTTCCTTCAAAACAAAGTGAACCTGCAACTCAGAGCAGTTGAATGAGAGATTCTATGGCAAGCCAGATTTTTAAGAAGCAACGTAAAAAGTTTCTATAAGTTCCACAATGGTAAAAGATTATACTCTCAGTAGCTAGCAAGCAAGCTTTTTTCAAAACATTAATTTAAATTGATGTCATTTTCAAGTTTGGATGCAATGATCCACTATGACCATCACTCTGAAGACTACTTCCATTGGACTGATTGCGTCATGTTCTAAAATCAAATAACCCCAACTTTGTACCGACATAAAATAACTTCATATCCAAGACTCAGCACTTGATTTTAAGAATTAGAAAGAACTTACTGTCTCCAATTCCAATCACCAAACGTTTGCATAAATAAAGGCAGCATCTACTAAATTTTTTTTTTATATGTCAATTCATGGGGTTAAATCACATAATAAGATAAAACCAAGGGCACTTACAGCATCTACTGATGCCTCAGCCGGGCCTCTGAAATAGTTAAGGGCACTATCAATGAGCCGCCGATAGCCTTGCTCAGGTGCAATTAAATGAGGTTGGTACCCATCTGCTTCTGAAACAACTTTCCTTACATTTTGCGGTGACAGATGGCGGTCAAATGGAAGCTTTCTCAAAGCAGCAGGGAGCTGATTGTCAAAAACACCATAAATCCTATCACCACCAGGTCGTCTGAAAGACAGCAATCGTTTTGGGGGAAAAAAAAAAGGATTAGAGGATGATCGAATAAACTCTAAATGCAGCTGCCACAGGCCATCACAATATATACCAGTAAATACTAGGTTCTTGGTAATAGAAATAGCCCAACTGCACTGCTGTTCACTCACTAAAGAAAATGAACTACTGGAAATCCCCATTTTCAGTTTCAAGATGTTGGAAAATATGCAAATTAAAAATATCTTTCAAGCCCATAAATAATCAAGCTTGAATTTAGTAAAATTGCTTAAGATTTTTAAATTTCACAAGTAATTTTCCAGGATTCGTTTGAAAATCTCAATTTCCTTGTCCTTTTTATATTTATCAGATAACTACCTACCAGTATCACTTCAATAAGGCCATGGTCAATCAACAATGATCTTTTCTGATGACCATCCCAATCACCAACCTCCAATGACACTATTAACCTATTTTGGTTGATTAGCAATGACCACCATTAGGAATAGCAATGGGAGGGGAGGGGAGGTCGCCATACCCATCCCCCATACTCTGTTTATATTCCCTAATCAACGACCACCATTAGGAAAGGCAATGGGAGGGGAGGGGAGGTCGCCATACCCATCCCCCGTACTCTGTTTATATTCCCATACCCTTCCCATCCCATTTGAAATTGCTTGAAAGGAGGGGATGGGGATCCGCGAATAATACAGGGGATCCCAAGGGTACCCGATCCCTAAATAATTGATAATTTATCTTCCAAATTTGATTTAATCATGTTAAAGTATATTTCTATTACCAACACAAAAACATCCAAATAAACTAAATTAAAATCACTTCCATCAAACTAATTCAATGTCATCAAAATTACAAGATAATCTATGAAATAAAGTAAAATTAGAGCGTTAAGTTGAACACATCCATAATAGTCATATGGTATAAATAAATCTTAAACAATATTATCTTCATCAATCTTCAGGTTTTTATATTAGATATTATTTATATTATTTTTTACAAATATTATGTTATTTGTTATTTACATCCATACTCTTATAATTTAAATTTTAAATCTATTTACTAAAAATTTTAGAAGAAATAAAATAAAATTAAAAATTAAAAATAGAAATGGGGAAACGAGGAGGGGATCGCACCAAATCCCCTTCCCCTCACCGAATAAGATTTAGGTATTAAATTGTCCCCATTCCTTTCCTGAATAAGTAGTTGGATATAATATTGTCCTTGTACCCTTCCCAAATGGGGAAAGTCCATCAAGGCCTTCATCCCTGTGGAGATTTCTGCCATGACGGTCCCTTCCCCGAATAAGATTTGGGTATTAAACTGTCCTCATCCCTTTCATTGTCGATCACTAATAGTTACCCCTAGTCTTCACAAAAGTTAGTCATTTATTAATTGTTGGCATCCTCTTGCCTATAAATATTCTTGTACATACAAAATACCTGAAAAAATTCACGATGACAAAGTTCATTTCCTTTAAAAAGTTCTCTATTGCAAATGATAGCCAAAAAGAAAACATTATGAGCCTAAGTGTCATATGATCCGGTCAAACAATCAATAATCACATATAAAGCGACTAACGCAAAGCATCATCAGAAAACGAAAGCAAACATATAAAGGAAGAAACACAATCATGTTAAAATTAACCAACAGTGGTTGACAATTTTCTGTTATTCAAGCTATTCATAAAAATGACAAGGTGCGACTGCAAGACCTCTGTATGTCAGAAATTATTATTTACTTTAGTAGTTCATAGGCAACGATAAAATATGCTCACAAGTACATGATTATTGCTAGGTGATGCAATTATGAATGAAACACAAACATATCTATTGTGCTTCCATCTGCCAAATGGAGACAGTTTTTATGTTTATAAAACTGAAATTGAGAAGAAATGAGATATGCAATACCCTCCATCCAAATGCTCCTTGAATATTCGGTCAAATGAACGGCATAACTCTAAGATCATATATAACTGGGCCTGATACAAAACGTAAAACAATAACAGTTAATATCTGAGCCCCAATGATTATCCAACATCATTAATAATGGGTGCACAGGAAAGCTCCCACCCCAGCATCAACAGCAACAGGTCTACCGAGATGGTCCAACTCTGATTCAAGTTCATCAATGCTTCTGTTAATTAGAGATGTGATGCCAGGAATGCGGCTTTTAATTATGGACTCCAAATGCTGACAAAAACCAATTTTAACAAGTAATCAGAACCAATTAGAAACCAAAAGCAGAAAGAACTGCACATCTAAAAATTAAAGTGGCAGCAAAAACAAAAGCAAAGAAACCTTTGAGAGTAGCTTTGCAAGATATTCAGAACCCATTTTGGCAGCTAAATGTCCATAATCAGGACTAGTGGCAAAAAACTCATGCTCCCTTCGTCGAGCAGCAATCATATCCACATTTTTATTGATATCAGCTTGTGAACGGTTCACAATTCCAACCCAAGGGTGTTGAAGTGGATAAGAACGCCCTTCAAGAATCTTCAACAGACAAGGGACACAGAGAGAGAAGTCAAATTGGAGTAAGTTCTAAGATGAATGAGGAAGAGAATAAACACATTCGTAAAAACAAATACTACAAAGGTATGACCTGTAGAAAACAAATACAATAAACGTGAGATCAGTAAAACGCCAAACAATGCACAAGGAAAATAATAAATTCGTAGACAGTTTTTCGAGCAATGCAAATAAAAATAATTTTTCATGAATGACAATATTCATCACATCTGTTCTTATTGTACAGCATGAAGATCTTCCGAAAAAAGTGACCAAATCATCACTTGTGAGTGAAGGGAAAAAAGGATCAAGTAGACAGATAAAAATTCTTAAGCAGATTCTAGGCAAGTATATTCATGCACCATAAAAAGGTTAATACGACAGAGTTCTAATCCATTGAACAAAAAAGAATGATTCCGCAGGGCAACAGAGTATGTAAAGGACATATTTCAATAGCAATATTTGTCCGTTTACCCAAAAATTCATTGTCTTGGGATCACTAGGCAGATTGATAATGATACCACAAGTTCACAACTTCATAGTCTTTTTATGCATTACAGTAACAGTGCAAAGAGCTAACATTTTTGGAGTCAATCCAGGTTCTTGTTTTCTTCTAATGGAGAATTCCTTTGCTTTTGGTAGGGGAACAAAGGCTAAAACTCTTTGGAAATGTGCAGTAGCAGCTCTGTTTTGGGTAATGCGGGAGGAAAGAAATGTTTGTATTTTTGAGGGGGAAAGAGTAGATAATTCTAAAAAACTCTCAGATAGAGTTTGTTTTCTTTCTTCAATTTGGGCTTCAGTTTCTAGGGAGTTTCAAGATTCATCCTTTTCCTTCATTCATCTAATCTGGGATGGGTTTTTGGGATCAGGAGTTATAACCGATTCTAACCTTGTATAGGGGTGATTGAGTATGCTTTGGTGCAACAAAAATAGTGCTAGCCTTTGATTCCTGAATGAACAGCTGGTCCACTATCTGTTTTTCACATCTTCTTTATTAATACAATTTTTTAGCTTCTTGTCAGAATAAAAGCAACAGTCGCCACTAGGCAATAAGATTTTAAGAGAATAGTTTGATGGCACATTTGGTGCCACAGAAGATATCAATAATTCCAAATTCATATTCCCCGGGTTATTTTTGTTATCTGTACCATCATAAAATGCGCATCACATTCACAGTGTCGTTGATCAAAGATGATCAACTTGACAGATCAAACAAATATTTAGGATACATTCGAGGACAAGACTAGTCGATTTGGATGCAGAAAATCATCAAAAGTTTGCAATTCAATTGATATTGTTTTTGTATTTTTAGAGAATGTATTAAAGCACCATATCATCATTATTGGTTGTTCATAAAGATTGAAGGCAAACATGCTAGATTTTGTCAAACAACTATAAATACAGCAGTGAAACAGAAATATAATTAACCACAATAAAGAAACATGTTGGCTTTTTTGTACCAAATACTAGGCATAGAACAAGTGCAACTAGAATTGAAAGGTCAGGATATTAGATCACGCCCCTTTTTCCATTTTACCAGTTGAATGCCTTTTTAAGATTGAAAAAGCATAATCAAAAGTCCAAGTTACCCATTCTGAAGCTCAAAAATGTAGTCTTAACACATATAAGAAAGCTTACATCCAAAGCATTTGTTCCTTTGTCCATCAAATCAAGCTTTGTCAACACACCAAATGTCCTCTCACCTGCGAAAAACATGCATTTTGATGTAAAGAAAATGCAAGCTGGTAATTATAAATTTACACTTTATTATAATGTTGAATTTGGCTATTACTAGAAACAATGAGTGAAACGTATACCAGTTGGGTCAACTTCTCTAGAGAGTTTGATAGCATCTGATGTTGCCAGATCTTGATTGGCTGGGGTTATGGCCAAAATAAGGCAGTTTGGCTACAAAGAAAGAACCAGATATTGATCCATTGAAAGAGAAACAGAAACAAAACTTATCAAAAACTTGAAGATGAAATTTCAAAACTTTAACATAGATTTGGCATCACCAACGTGGAATGATAATTATATAAATTTTCCATTTATTTGGTTAGGATTTCAAAAGTAAGTCACTAAGGTAATATCCTTTACCATAGAGGAAAGCCCCAGGAGGAGAATAGATCAGTTTTCTAAACAACAAAAGCAGGCCAGACCAAAAAAAGAAAAAAGAAAAAAACTCTCAAATGGTGAAACAAGTCACTCAGGGTCAAACCTTCAATGAATGAAGAAGATTTGACCTCAGTAATAGCATGACTAATAAAGCAAATGCTCAATTTAAACTATTTATTACAGGAAAATTTCTCTCCAGGTAGTAAATATGG
Source organism: Citropsis articulata (assembly GCA_030449925.1). NCBI lineage: Eukaryota > Viridiplantae > Streptophyta > Magnoliopsida > Sapindales > Rutaceae > Citropsis > Citropsis articulata. The sequence continues at coordinate 10,048,984 of JASUUH010000211.1, read as the reverse complement.
TTTACAAATTATGAAGAAAAGGAAACAATTTCCCATTACCTTCTCAATATACGAACGAACCATTGTCTCTATCTCCAGGACGACACTTTCTGGCTGCCCCTCTGTAATTTACAAACATTACTAATTTTCAAACTGACAAATGCATTGAAAGCATCTTTTAGCATGGTATGTTGCTGTAAAGGGAGAAAACAAGAGGAATAACGAAAAAGGCATACCTACGGCAACCTTTGTTATACCCGGCAAATCTATGAGTGTTAAGTTGACCACTGAAAAAAGATAAAGCCACAATCATCAGGGAACGGATAACTAGAAAAACTGCAAAATGCCTATGAAGAGGTAAAACTCTAAAAATAGCTACATTTTAGAAAAACTTGAGAACACTGAAAGAACTTGAGTGGAGTAAGAATCTAAAATGAAAGGAGATGTTGAAGCACAATCATATGAGAGATGATTGTATGAAATAGTAAACAAATATTTCTATCTCCAAAAGAAAGAAGTGAACATGCACCAATTAACTGTTATGAATATCCAAAGCCCAATTAAACCATACAAATTGTGGACAGTAATATATGTAAACTGATCCGTTATAATCAACTGATACTACCGATGATATTTGTGCATGATCATTCAACATAATGATCGCAACCTATCTCATTTTTGAAATTCCATACCATTTGGGGAATAGATACTAAGATGGATGGGAACTGGAGAAATTTGTTTTGATTTTCCAGTCACTCTATCAGTTTCTTCTTGAATTTCTTTCCGAACCATAGCTGCAAAAAGAATTTGAAAATTAAACAACCAATACTAATTGGAATCAGAATATAAAATGGCATACAGCCAATTACTTTTTTGTATGTGTAATGAATGAACAAAAAGATAGCTGTTGCTGCATCAATTTGGAAGCATACAGTTTTATGCAAATTGCAAGTGCAATGCATACTTTGTACAGAACTAAGTAGGCAACCTAAAATGATATCAGGTTCACACATTCTATATAAATTGCAGAAAAAGAAAGATATTAACTAGAAATCATTGTTTGAATTTATGAGCATCTAGCCAACAACTTGATAAATTGACAACAATTAAACATAAGAATATAACATTGTTAAGACAGCAATATAAAAAGTATTTCATATGTCATAATCATAAGCAAAAAGATACTGGTTTTGCACACCCTGTATTTCAAATTGGCCATGTAGTATTTAACATGAATACTACTCTAGTTGGACCTCCCACCAAATGGCTTAAGCATTACCAGAGAAGTGATAATTACAGTTTGACCTCGCATATAGCAGAGTAGGTTTCTCAAATTGATCCATGGAAAACATATTTCAAAGAAAGAAACTTTCAGCAAAGGGAGATGGATGATACAAGGATTAAATGCAACTGGTACACAAATTTGCAAAGAAGAAAGCCAATACCAATTAGAATACATGAAATATATGCGTAAATTAGAAACTTGCTCCATTAACGCCTGAACTGTAAGTTCCTGATTCACATAAAATTCCCAATTACGTGAAATCAAGGTCACTTTATTTCAAAAAAATGAACATAATCATAAATTAACACCAGAGACTACATCACAACTATGCCCAAATGCAAAAAAATAGCTCATTTAGAAGAAAAAGAAAGAAACATATAAAGTAAGATTAATCAAATGCAAACATATCATAACACTGGCATGCAAATAACCTACAGAAATCGGTGAACTTTTTCTTTGGCAAGTGAAGGAACTCTGCATACTCCTGTAGCCCAGGCTCTGTCTTGTGCAATTGCAGCACCAAAGGCCTCCTTGTCACAATACCTGAAAATTACACAAAATACTTCAGAACCAAAAATTATAAGTTACTTTCATCATTTGCATGCAAATAAATTTTCCGAGATCATTTAAAATCTTTTCATTATGATATGCTTTAGTTCCAGTTTTCCTAAAACAAAGCAGGAATTCAACTAATGTAACTTTTGATTTAGACATCTTTTAATTGAGTCCAAAAGTTATTATTATTTGCAAGAGTTTGACTTAAATTGACCAAAAGTTATCATTATTCAAATAATTAAAAATTAAGAGTCAACATTTTCCTTTTCCATTTCTTCAATTTTCTCACCGACCAAACAGAATACAACAGTTCAAAAGCAAAAGAAATCAAAATTCAAAGCTTATAACAACCTGATCCTCGAGGAAGAAAATCTCGTCCGACAATGCTCTCCAGCACCGACGACTTTCCAGAACTCTGCATTCGTTTCCAAACACTTGACAAAATCAACCCAAATTCACTTCAAAGCTATAAACCGCAAAGCAAAAAGACAAAAATTAAAAAAAAAAAAAAAACAGGACCTGGCCACCGACGACGGCAACAGATGGAAGAGCCTCCCAAAGTGTAGGCAAAGCAGAGTCGCCGCCGTAGTCGCCGAGTACTGTACACGCTCTCTGTATCCTGTTAACTAACCCTATCAAGCTCTCCATCGTCGCCATTATTTCAATTTCTCTTTCTTCCAAAACGTTACCGGTTTGTTCTTTCGAATTTGAACTGATTGCTGCCAGAGAATAGAAGAAGACGAAGAAACTAGTGAAGAGTAGGAGAATAAAAAAAGCTATTTTGAAAATATTTTTTAATTGAAAAGAAGTGGATGTGCGTGGGCCTCAAATATCTCAGAATGAAATGTTGGTCGCGTTAGTGGCAGTATGGTGTTATATAAAAGCGACACGTCAGCAATTCGTTTTGAATTTTGAATTTGAGCTGAAGCTTGTCAGTTTCTGGTTGAAAAGTGGACCCTCCGATTTTAAATTACAAAAAAACCAACGGTCAACGATCATTGACGTCCAAAAAAAAGTTTTTTCCTTTGTTTTGAACAAGTGCCCAAAAAAAAGTTAAAAAATCATTTGGAGAGGAAAAAAATATTGATAGCTGAGCTAGTCAAGGGTTTATGGTTAAGAATCCTACGGTGGGTTTAATTCCCCAGAATAGATTAAGTTGAAAAGAAAGGATAAATTTTAAATTATCCTTTAAGATAGAATGATAATTTTTTCTTCTTTTTTTTTAGTTTAGAAACTTCAATTTATCCTCATTAAAAAAAAATGGTCGCAAATAGTGATGGTGTTGATGAATTACTTTTTTTATTTTCTTAAAAATAAATAAAAGTAAATTAATGTTTTTAGTAAATTAATACTTTTACACTTTTAGGAGTAAAGTAAAGATTGTCACACTAAGTAGAGGGTAAATTAAAGTTTGGAAAAAGCGATTTCCCCCGCATCGCGCCCCGACTCAAGCCCCGAATTAAAACTCACCGTTTTACTTAAAATGAAAACACGCCGTTTCACATCTAAAGCTAAAAACTGTTCGTTTTACTTGCCAATATTTCCGCTTCCCTTCATCGTTTTCCCTTCACTTCATTGTTTCCCTTTCCCTGTCTCTTTTTCATGTGAGCTTGCTCACATCAAGCTCAAATCATCATCTTCTTCAAAGATGCCAAGATCCTTTGCTTCTCTTTTCTCTCGCAAGAAATCACAAACACTTGCCTTAAAAGATTACTACACAATCTGGTTCAACACTCCGCAAAAACCCCTCCTCCCTCTCATTCGCAAATCTCTTTCTTCATCTTCTTTGCAAACCCTCCTCTACTCTCGCTTCGACCTCCTCCTCAGCCATTTTCTTTCCTATTACAGTGAATTAAACAACGCGGCCACCCAAGAAAACCTACCCGACCCGTCTTGGCGAAACAGTCTTGAAATCCCATTCCTCTTTCTTGGCGATCTCCACCCTTATGTCTTCACCAACCTAGTTAGATCACTTCTTGATGAAGAAAGCAAAGAAGAAGAAGAAGACGATGGTGATGAATTTTTTGATAATAGGTTGTGGCAAGTGTTCATGGCTTGGATGTGGGTTGAATGTGAGTTGAGGCTGATACAGAGATGAGAAGCATATAAAACGGCGTCGTTTTGATGCTGATAAAAACAAAAAAAAAATGTCAAAGACTGGTTAAACAGTTCGATGAAAGACTGCCCAGCTAAAATGTGTTGAAGCAGAGCAGAGCGACGTCGTTCGATGAAAACGGAATGCACCCACACACGTGCTGCCCAGCTGAAATGTGTTGAAGCAGAGCAGAGCGACGTCGTTTGATGAAAAGGGAATGCTCACACGCGTGCTGCCCAGCTGAAATTAAGAGGAAAAAGTATTAAAAAAAACTACGTCGTTTTCACAATATTCGGGGCTTGACCTCGGGGCATATAAAGAAAACTTGCATGAATGAGAATTGAATTATGAACGGTAATCAAACTGCTGATTTTAAGAAATCAGATTTTGAATTTAATAAATTATGTCCCACACATTTAATAAGCGAATTTAATTAAACCCATGCATGTGAATGAATGAACGAATTGAATTGAACGAAACATAAATTTACTTTTTTATCTTTTTAATTTTTTCATATTTACTAAATTACCCTTGTTCAAATCACAAATAATTTTATTATTTTAAATGTCATGTATTATTATTATTATTATTATTATTATTATTATTATTATTATTATTATTAAATTTTATTATTTTAGTTATTATTAATTATTATTTTTATTTTTATTAATATTATCATTATTAACAATAAAAATAATGATAAAAATAATAATTAATAACAATAATTAATTTAACATTATTAAAAATAATAATAACAATAATTAATAATAACTAAAATAATAAAGTTAATAAATTAATAATTATAGTAATAATGTAATTTCATTATCTAGATACATGTATAAATATTATTATAAAATGATATTAAATAATAATAATAATAATAATAAAATGTTAATAATGATAATATTAATAAAAATAATATTAAAAGTAATTAATAATAATAAAATAATAAAGTTAATAAAATATAATAATAATAAATGTTAATAATGATAATATTAATAAAAATAATATTAACAATAATTAATAATAACTAAAATAATAAAGTTAATAAAATTTAATAATAATAAATGTTAATAATGTTAATAATGATAATAATGTTAATAATGATAATAATGTTAATAAAATTAATATTAATAAAAATTAATTTTTATTTTTATTTGTATTAATATTATCATTATTAACATTTATTATTATTAAATTTTATTAACTTTTTTTATTTTAGTTATTATTAATTATTATTTTTTTATTAATATTATCATTATTAACATTTATAATTATTATGATTAATTTTATTTTTTAATTAATATCATTTTATAATAATATTTATACATATCTAGAAAATCATATTATTTAACATCGCGATATTTTAAGAATCGATTCTCATTACCATTCATCATTCCCATTTTTTACCAAGAACACATCAATTCAGATTCCAAAGACATTCCCATTCCCATTTATTTTTACCAAGAAACATTGTAATCTCATTCCCATTCCTTATTCCCATTCCAAATTCATCTCATTCCCACTGCTCCTATCTCGCCATTCCCATTCCTTAGAAGTAAACGCACCATTAAAGTTATCCAAAAGAAAAATAAAAATGTCAACTCTGTGAGTATGTGCTTTTTTATTTTTTATCCATTATTAAAAAATTACTCAAACAAGTTAATTATTAAAAAAGAGAAATTATCTCTATAGCATCTTTATTATATATATATATATATATATATATATATAAACACACACACCTCTAGACTTATATTGATATGTTCTTTGCATTATTTTTGTTTCTAAACTTATATCAATAAATCATTTTGACATTAAGAATTTAAATAAAATGATTATTTTACCCCTAAATGAATTGAAACATCATTTTATCCTACAAAATTTTGAAAAATAACAAATTTTATAATTACAAGAATACCTCTTAATTTAATAAAACAAATAAATCTCAAAATGCAAGATGTTAATTTTTATAATTATAATTTTTAAATGATAATTTTTGTAATTATAATTTTTTTATTGTTCAAAGTTGGTTTATACTATTATTATTCTGGTGATTAATTTAAATAATGACTTTTAACAATTGTTTTTGTATGATTGATAAAAAAAAATGAAAAATATTTGAAATGAGTATTACACATTTTTTAATCAATATTATTTTATCAATTACTTAAATAGTACTCACACATCTAATTTTTCAATAATATTTTACCAATTAATTAAATAGTAATTATAATTTTTTAAAATATTTTGTAGGATAAAATAGTCTTTTAATTATTTAGAGGTAAAATAGTTATTTTATTTAAATTCTTAGTGTTAAAGTGGTTTATTGATACAAAATTAGAAATAAAGGTAGTGCAAAAAATATATTAAATTTTTGTGATGGTTAGATGTTCATATGATAAAATAGAGGTGGTGCAAAAATAATTTCCCTAAAAAAATTATCTCGCCACTACCCAATAAATATTTAAGTAGGATTAGTGTTGAAATGGTAGGGAGTAGTTACTAATTAGTATTAAAAATTGTTTAATTATCAAGCCATAAAAATGTTATTTTGTGCTTATATTATAATTTATATTTGTGTTTATACAATATATTAAGAATTATTAATTATGTCGTAATTATATTTAATTTTGTGTATTTTTATGTATTTATTAAGTAAAATATTAATTTCACGTAATTGAAGGCTCCAAACACATAGAGGGATGTCAAATTTGGCTTCCAAAGGTCCAAAAATCTTAAGATGAGTCAAAAACGACTTAAAATTAAGCTTGTGCAAAAAGTTAACTTTTTTTGTTGATCGAGCACTGATTTAATGATAAAATGAGCTTACAATAGATGTGAGTACATTGGATAGCTGTCAATTTTGATTAAATCTCAATCATTCATGATCCAACACCCACGATCGTGCCATGTGGCAATGGTGGTGAAGCAAGTTGTAGGATCTAAACCTTTGTATTCGGGTCAACCCAATCTACCCATTAACCCGTCAAATCTCAACCGTTCTTTGATTGAATCAGACACTTCGCATGATGCCACGTTTAATGTTGACTTTTGAAGTTTGACCAACCATTGAATTTTTATCTAGTGGCTGTGAGGAGCGCATGCATAAAATTTATGATGGACCGCAAAACACTGGATTATGAATGTATTTTTCTATAAATAGAGCCTCATTTTTATGTTTTGAGCACCTCTCTTCTTCTCAATTCTCTCAATTTCCTTGTAATTTTTCAAGTGTGTTTTAATATTTTGCATAACTATTGTTATAAATAAATTTAGTTTTATTTTCAATTTTAGTTGTTTTATTCCTTTTAATTATGAGAAATTTAATTTTAATAATTATTTTTATTTCAATTATGCTTAGCTAAATAATAATAGTTAGGGTAAGGTGAAACACTAAGGAAATAAATATAATTTAATCAAATTCTATCTTTAATTATATAAATTAAATTATTTTTTATTTAATTTTATACATGTTTTATATTTTGAAATTTTAATTTATTGTAGACAAATAAGAGAGTTGGGTGCAATAAATTCTTAATATCTTAATATAAGGTATGGTAAAATGGTATTTTGACTTATTTCAGACAAATTAAATTTTGACACAATAAATATTTAATTCATAATAAAATTAATGAGAAAATAATGATAATTTATATAATTAATCTTTTGTGCAATAAACCTAAATAAAAAATAGCAAAAAAAATTTATTAAATTTTATTTACTTCTAAGAGTAGATATATAACCCTAACTAATTTAATTTCATAGTTTTACTTAAATTGAGTTACATATATTCAAGTTTTATTTTCATTTTCAGATAAAAATAAAATAAACAAATTAAATCTTTTCTCTGTGGATCGATCTCGCATATTACCGAGGGAAAATGTCCGTCGGAGTCCATTGTGAAAACGCTTATCGTTAATTCTATAATTCCCACGGTCCCTCAAAAAAATGGATTATTACTGAGGGAATATCCCTCGATAGAGAGCAAATACTTCCGTCGGAATTTTTATTCAAACGATGAATAAAAATATTGCCTAGGTATATATTTTCTCGGTAATGGCATATTTCCAATGGAATATATCCGTCGGTAAAAAATTGTAACCCTTGGAAAAATGAGACTCCAACTATACTTTAAACCCTCAGAAATATTAAATAGTCCCTTGGAAATATATAATTTTTTTGCCATTACGTTAATCAATTTGTACATGAATTATACAATCAAAGTGTAATAAAATTAAAACAATTACTAAAAGAAATCTAATAAGTTCATTATCAAAATAATAATCCAGTACATGTGACAAAGATAAATGCAATTCATTCATTGTTCAACTTCATATACATAAAATGATTCTTCATCTTTATTTGGTCTTACACTTCAAGAAGTTGGATTATACATTTTTACTTCTCAAATATTCCATCAAATGTTCTGCTCATCACTTGCAATTTGTTCCTCATCTTCATAATCTACAATAAGATCCTGCATTATTGGAAAACCACGTTAATAGTATTTAGTTATCAACATAATTAAAACTATATTAATAGTATGGTAGTACTCTTTTAGCGTATAACAATTATCAAGCAAGAATTGGGCATTTCACAATTTTCCTTAGCAACGGTAATAAACTATTCTAAATGTATATCAATCATGTTCTATTACTCCAAATTTTTTTAAGTCAAATCCTCTTCGATTACTCCAAATTCACTTAAGTCAAATCCTCTGTACAAGCATTGTCAAACTAATTCATGAATGAATTTGGATTCTATTTTGATGCATGAGATCATAAAATAGTTAATGAACTATGCAAAATATGATTTTTAACTATGTTAAATACACATGATCAGAATATGTAACAATAATTGCCCAGCATACATGCCTTTAATTTCTACAAACGCGCTCCTTAATACAAGTGTAAAGTCCTCAACCTGCCTTAAAAAAAATCTACATGCATAAACTTTACCCATCAATAAAATTTTTAAGTCATTTATCTGCGTCAAGTTTAAGAATATTTCAGGTACATACATCTTCATTTGGCTAAAATATGGAGCAACATAAACAACCTAAAATTACCATATGCAGCTTTTAACTGTTAGTAATATACCCTAAAGGCCAATCGAATGGTGTTTGCTTTTAGGATATTATTGTATTTGAATAATATTTTGATATTTATAAAATGGCATAGTTATTAATATTCATATATTAATTTAATGAATATAGTTCAAGAAGTAAAATAGTTGAAGAACACATTTTCGAGTTTGTCGAGAATATGAAACTTGTATCTTTTGTACTATACTTCTAAAATAGTTCCTAGTGGAGGATTTATGATTGGACATTATAAATTCCTATCAACACTAGTATGTGTTATGACTCCTTATGGTATGTGATACTAAAACGGATGGTGAGTTTCATATCATTGACATGAGATGTCAAGTCAAACACATAGGTACTTGTTGCGAGAACGAGTTTACTGAACTTGACCAAATATAATAAATCATATGGTTTTGAGTGTTAATGACTTATTATACATTGTGAAAAATACTATGTTTAGTAATGGTCTTTAGACCTGAGGCATCACAGATATCTTGTACATAGACATCTTTGATATGTGAAAGCATAAAAATTGATTCCTAATCAAGGAAGAGATCTAGCAATAGTTGTCATGGTTGGCTATGTATGGAGATAAGTGTATGGCCAAAATGGAATTCATCACTTTATCATATACAAAAAGGATGTCCCAATGAGATAATATGAATTGGCATGAGAAATCCTTGGCCAAGGTGAAATATGTTTGAAGGAGTTCAAATTATATTTTCATGCCAAGTTCATTTAGATTTATTTTGAGATAAAGCATAAATGCTTAACACACTAAATCATAAGCCGTGCTTTACTCTGGACATAGATGATGAAGAGACCAAGACATAAAGATACAATGGAATAGGTTCTATAGATCCACCAATTCTTGTTATTTGGATGATTGTGAACATCGCTAGTGTCACCATGACTTGTAGAAACCTTAAGATCATTATTGGTAAAGCGACACCAATGTATCTTAAAGTCATTAGAAAAGTTCTAATTGATGACTAAAGAGTTTAGCATCATTTAATGAATAAAGAGTTATCATTAAAATAGTTCTACTACCTTATAACAAAGAACCTAAAAAGTCACACGCATGATAGAAATAAAAAAAAGGAGTTACTAGAAAATGAGAGGTTAAATTTCCTAAGTTTAGGAAAATCGGTATTTATATTATAATTCATTAAGAATGAATGTATATAAATATTTAAATATCTTAAATATGATTTAAGATAGAAATTTAGATGTTCCATAAATAGTTTAAGGAACAACATAAATTTCATAAATCATCAATTAAACATTATGTACAATATCGAGTACGTAAAATGACCATTTTGGACATGTTCCGGTTCATAAATGATTATGGACTTCTAGACCAATTTTTGGGTTTAGAATTTTAGACTTTTATTGGACCTAATATGGATTAGGAGAAGGCATAAGAACATATCACAAAAGAAGCTCACAATTAACCATTTGATTTGATCAAAATTGGTTTAATTAATTAAAGACAAAATTAATTAATTGAGCTATTTATTTATTCAAAATATTTTGATTGAATAAATTATTGAAGTGATAAGATCACATTCAATAAATAATGGCTAAGTGGGTGGGTCAAGGACATGATAATATTTAATTCCATTATTGATAAGATAATGGTGGCTTTAGTTGGTGAAATAAATTATCATGAACTAGCATTCATGTTTCTTCATTATCTCTCTCATTACAAAACGAAATTGAGTGATTCAAAATCCTATGAACTCCTAGAACATTTCTACGTGTAGAATAATTAGAGGCATCACAATTGGGGTGCTTTAAGGATCTCAAATCGTGGCAAAACAGAAGTTGTTCGTGCAGTGCTCTATTTTCTGGACAGTGTTCGTAGCTTACTGTTTTCTGTCAATTTCTCCTATCGCACGAAGTCGTTTTTGAAACTACAAGTGAGGTAATTAAACTTCAATCTTTCCTCTTGATTTTCTTTTTTGAATGAAGTCGATCCGAGGTCTCTAAAGCTTCTGCCATCCGTTTTAATTTTACTGCGCAAAAGTTGCGTTTTTAGAGAGCTCATGGACAAATGTTGTCCTTCATTAACATGTTCAAGAAATGTAGATGTCAAAACCCCATTTGGCTATATATTTTACATATATTAATTAGGCCAAATGGAGGACGAAGTATGCAACACTTTTAGCCTGCAAAAACTTCCTTATATTTATGTTAGCTTAAAACGTAAAAGAACTAAATTAAAAACGTAAAAGAACTAAATTAAAAAAAATCGAAAAAGAAAAGAAATAAATAAAACAATATAGATTGACATCTCACCCTTGCGTCAATGATTAATATTAGAAAGTTGAGTGCCTTCTTGAAATTCACTTTATCTCTGTAACAAGGGACAAGGCCATAATAATTTAATGTCATATACTTGAATTAAACATGAACTTAACCTAAACAGAAGTAACATTTGAAACTTCAATCACGAATTAATCCTTAGCAATTTGCTTGGACGTTTTACTTAGTTAATGCAAAGTTTTGCAATTTCAACAATAGGCCACTGTAATAATTGTTTCCCAGATTTATCTAGCTAAAGTTTACTGGGAATTGCCAGCAAAATTAGTCCAAAAATAGAGTTTTTAAATATAAACTTCGAAAGCTAGTCAACAGTTCTAACTAGTTTAAATAGTATTTAAAGCCAAATTACATGTACTTCAGTCATAAACCATTAAAATGAATCAATAAGTAATCAAACTACCAGCTTATATTCAATAAACCACGTGCGCTCATTCAATTCATATGGCATTATCTCAACGAAATGGGCGCGAATGCAACATATATCTTCCTAGTGTAAGTATCAGTTTCGGGGATTGGGTATCCTTGGAAATCTACATACCCTCTCCTCAAGTAATTATGACGGGGACAAGGAGGGTATAGAGACATAAGTAAAATCGGGGATGGATATGAGAATGTCGATCCTCCCCTCCCCCTAAATCGCCATCCCTAGTAACAACAGGATTTTACAACTTTAAAATATCCTATTGTACACTAAAAGCTATCAAACTAATGATGGTCATAATATGAATATAAAAAATTGAAAAAATATCAAAACAAGATAAATCATAAAAGATGTTGAACCAGAAAATCAGAGAAATCAAGAGCTTGATTTCTACGGGCCCATTATTTATAACCGAGATAAAGCTTTTCCTCTCAGTTAAGCCCAGAACTTCTGCACTCTTTCAAAATAAAAATTTATTTTTTTATTATCCAAGCTACAAACAAACAAAATCCTCATATAAAATATAAATTTTGGCTATTCAAAAACTAACCTGTCACCAAGAGTTGATGATCCGGCTGTCTAAGGAACAGAGACGGCAGGTCTCTTGATAGCAGAAACAAAAGCAACAATAACGAGAGAAGAAGAAGAATTAGCTCTCGAATTCATGCAAGCAGGTTTGAGAAAAGGGGGGAAAGAAACAAAATTAACAATACAAATAGTCCAAATCACAATTAGAATTTAGAATTCATCTAAATCAAAGCTATACATGCATTACGAAAGTATTAAAAAATTAATTGTTACAATAAAAGGCATGGGATTTTATTACATAGCGTTAGGTGTAGCTTCATGTCATCTAGGACTTCAAATCAAACGCACTACCTTTAATTCCGCAATCCCAACTTCTCGCAGTTCTTCAAATCGCTCAGACTCGACATGATTTGCAACAAAACCATCGGAACTCCGCCACCGTCGATCTACTAAATTGATGATATATCTTCATCATTCTCATTGGAGCAAATTAAGGGATTTTGATGGAGGTCAGGAATTTCATTTCTATAATTCACTTTCTTCACCTCAATTTGGAGACGATTTCCTTAAATAATTGCAAAACGTTTACTCATGGATATGAGGGGAAAAATCACAAAGTGGTGAGCTAAAGCATGATATGAGTGTCATCGCTCGATATTAAAACCAAAAAAAAATTTTAAAAATTCCTATTTCCTAGGGCTCCATGATGTCGTCGCTCTAAATTTTGGCGCTATAATACTCGCCAAAAAAATTTCACTTTACCGAGAGGTTTTTGTTTTTTTTTTCTGAGGGAAATATTACTGTAGGTAATAATAAGTGTATTTTTCTCTAATTACCTGCGAAACCTTAAAGTTCCTCAGAATCAAGTTATTCACCTAGGAATTTTGAGGTCCCTCAGACATAAATAGTCCGTATTATATATTTTTGTTATAGTGTCGTACTCACCTAGTTATAATATATAAAAAAATATTTTTATATTTATGAGTTAGAAATCACTTTTAAATCGTGTCAGTTATTAATATTGTATCAAGTGGTTGAAAAAAAATAAAGAATAAAGTCCCATTTTGATATGGATTATGAATTAAGACTCACTGCTTGTACAAATGACAAAGACCAACAGTTGGTCACATCAACTTAGTATAGTAGTAAGAAGGTTCTATAAAAACTTTACTCCTACTACTTTCCCCTACAAGGTCAGGTGCCTTGAAAATTACATCTTTCTTTTATTTTACATTTTCACATCTCGGTTTCTGAGTTTTTTTCTTATTGTTTATGTCAGTTGATGTGATATTTATTTATCAGATAATTTAATAATAATTTACTAGTTCTAAATTTACCATCTAATCGATAATGAGTAAGACGTTAAGGTGCTATCTAAATATTGGAATCTTAATATTTCGTTGGCAGATCTCTAACGAAATTTTTGAAAATCTATATCACATAGATTGCATACTTAGCCGGAGCAGAAGCTATGCTACCAAAGACATGAAATTTGGTAAGTTTACAGGGGAGAAATCTTCCAATAGTGAAATAGTTTTAAAAATGGGGTTGTGAAATAAAATTAAAAGGAAAATGTAAGGGAACAAAATATAGTATGGTATTTCATCATTATTTGGTTGAAACATAAAAACTAATGCATAATATAATTCGAGAGAGACTTAGGGCCAATTTGAGAATATTGTAGGTTTTAAAATAATTACTTTT